>JAQJVL010000451.1:0-718826 GCA_035578905.1 Stictocephala bisonia
TATGAGAATCAAAGAACAGATCTCGTGTTTAAACTTAAAAAAAGAGCTATTAGAGCCATTTTCCATCATACTCGTAGAACATCGTGTCAATCCGTACTTCAAGAAAATAGAATTTTGACTTTTTCCTTCTATTTACATAAAAAGATCAGTACTTTTTGTCAGAAATAATATGCATACCTTTCAGATACTCCAGAACGACCACAAATACAATCTTCTCCCTAACCATACCATCAATGGCCCTTCACATAAAACATCTTTCTATGAAAGACAGTTGGTGTGTAATGGTTTCAGGCTTTACAATTCGCTACCGGATTCTCTAAAGGCCGAGAGTAGCGTGCGGAGGTTTGAAAAACAGATTAATGAGTTGTTGGTGCAGGGCTGTCACTACAGCGTTGGGGAATTCTCAAAATAACTTTCCCCTATTCCCTACCACCACATGCTATAAAAACTATCTGTCAGTATTATTTAAGGTTATTTTTATTCTGAGTATCTTAAATAGCCAATAATATGTTCTTGACCAAATGACGATTATACTGACGCTATTATGAGGCTTGTTTAGCTGTTTAAATAAAGATCATTTTCTTTCTTTCTTTCTTAACACCCAATAAATATATAGGTGATTCGATAGAGTAAAGTTAAAATGAATAACGGCCTCTCTTATACAAAATGTGAATTTGTGTGGAATTGCACTAATTATATATGAACATTTGGCCACAAATATAAAATTAACAAAGAGGATTAGCTGGAGTATGGTATATGTCAATTAAATAAGTTACTCAGAAATATTGAATAAATGGGTAGATCGTGGTTAAAAACGAAAAATTTATATCCTACATCTTTTAGGTCCGACATTAAATGAATATTTTACTCGTTACTTTTTAAAAATTTTCTGTTGAGAGAAAGCTCATTTTCAGCAAATACATCTGTATTGATTTGATATCTGGGGATATCTTTATCTGTCTGTGGGATTTTTTATTTTGACAGTTGGTGACACTAGCGTGGTATGATTTTTTTGTAGTATGGGAGGTTGGTTGGTGTTGGTACTGGAGGGTGGTAAAATGACTTTGAGGGGACAAACACGAACGTAACATGTTAACATGTTACTTTATTTTCTCATTCTCATTCCCATTATTCCCTTAGTTGTGTTCGGCTACGCTGGGACTGGTAGCGACCTAGCGACTCTGTTAACTGTTTGGCCAATTAGAATTGGTTGTCTCACTGAGAAAGTTCTCTTTACGCGATTACGAAATTAAGTACAATTCGTTTGGCCTACATTTTGATCATAAAAAAATTGCCTGTAATTTTCCTTCCAGTATTGATTTTAAATTAACGTGCTTTTCATTTTCTTCGAACATATAAAATTTTGTTGCTTTAGGTTAGGTGATAACCACTATCACTGAATAACAAATAATACAAGGCGTAGGTCAGAATACCGTATACTTATCTCTTTTTGAAAAAGTGAGTGAATAATATACTTACTTCTTAATTAGAGATAGGTTACCTTGTAAGATCATGGAAGGTCGACCAGTTTATGCAAATAACAACGAAAATTGGGAACACCAAGATGTTACTCAAAACGGAATAGTACAACCTCTTCTAACAGGTAATTTTTATCAACTGGCTTAGTCTAGTTTTATTTAGCAGTGTGTGTTTATTTATTATTAATAGGCCTATGCTGATAAAACAAACATTCGGTATGCCTAGGCTTTTGCACTTTCTACCCAACTTTGAAAATTCTGGTCTTGGGCAAGAATGGCAATATTTTTAGTTTTCCATAATAAACAAATCTTAAATAATATATTTTTATTATTGGGAAAGACCCAAACATTTTTTAGCCATCTTGGTTCCAAGAGCGTCACCAGAGTTTTTGTTTTTTGCTGTTCGATGTTGTAAAACTAAAAAATGGGTAATTATGCACTTTCTTGCCACCAAACAAATTTGGAACATTTTGCTTGAAATGGGTCTAGAATTGGCTGTATTTTCACAAGATATGCTTTTTATTCCGCAGAAATAACGTATTTTACTGAAAAATTCGAAAAAACAATGTCACAACTTTTAGTATTTTTGTCATATTTCCGTTAATTTTGATAGTATTTTAATCGTCTTTTTTATTTTGATGTGTTTTTTTGCGCTGAATACAAATTGAAAACTATTTTGGTCTATTACAAATATTTCTCGAGAATTAACGGAAAAACTACTGTCGCGACGGATCGCGATTAGCGGCCATTACGCGATCATTATATACAACAACTATTAATCACAAAAACCGAATTCACCTTTAATTCGCCAGCCGTCACGGAGGCCAAACGCTCGAATTTAACGCAAATTACGAATTTTTGTTGAGAAAATAGACAATTAGGATAAGTTAGGTTATGTCAGTAAAAATGCATTTTTCGAGCTGAAAAAAATAATTTAACGTTAATTTGATAAAGATACTCTTAAAAATACCTTCGCAAAAAATTATAAAAGACTAATTACAAAATCTGCACTCCACAAATATCCCCGGCGCTCCGAGCGTATACACAAAAGAACACACGTTTTTCCCCTCCACCTTTTGGCCAGGTAACTTTTTGTGTGGGTAAGATAGAGAGCTACATCCCTGAATCAGAATTTTCCTAGGGCACTCACACACAAAGAACCAAAAAAAAAATGTTCATAAAAACATTTTTCTCAAATTTCACAATTTTCAACTATTTGTAAAAAAAAAAACAAAAAAATATACTTATTTTAAAAGGTTATTATATATTGTACCTCAATTAATAATAGGTTTTATCAAACTAAATGTAAGTTTACTTACCTTTTCTGCGTATTTATTTGCATATACCTATAATTCAAAAATTTACACTCTTTTCATTATTTACAAAAATATAAACAAAATACAAAAAATTTGAAACAAAATTTTACTATATCTTGAAGAGAAACCCTTTTTTCATACAAAACCAGTTATATATTTGTGTTCAGCATAAAAAAAACACGAGAAATGAAAAAAAAATTTGTCGAAAAATAACGATTTTAAAAAGTTGGTTTTTTCATTATTAGATAAAAATCTTGTTTTTAAATTTTTCGGTAAAAAACGAGTTTTCCGCGGATGAAATCAAACTCCTCAAGAGATATAAACTCATTTTTCACCACTTTAATAACATGAAATCGTATTTTCAGAGGTGGCAAGAAAGTGCATAATTACCATAAAATGTACCAATTTTCCACTGTTTTAAAGAAAAGAAATTATTTGAAGTAGGCCTACAGTAAACTCCAGATTATCTGCGTAATTGACTGGAACGATTGCCGCGGATAAGCCGCAAAATTGCCGATAATTTATTTATTTACGGAAAACTCCATTTTACAAAAATATACAATAAAATAATGGTAGTCAAAGTGAATAGATATTATCGTAATCATTATGTCCAAGACTAGCACTATGATCAGAAATAGTAATTGAAAAGATATTAAATAAGACTTACAATTAAGATTCATGATTGATAACAATAATAAGGGCAACAACAAACATGACAAACTATTAGTAAACTTCAAGAATAACAACTTTTGACTAACCAAAATAACAAGCAATATACAGAATTCATTTTGAATAATTACTATAATAGTTAGAATAATACGTTGCTCTATTTATTCTCTATTTATGCTATAAGGACACCACCTCCCGAAGACTTATGACTAGTGATGGGGGAACGGTCTTTGCGAAATGTATTATAATTTGATAGTCCCAACTCTTCATTAGAAATGTCTTCATTGAGGTTGGTTTCGGTAAAAATAAGAATGTCATAAACACAAGTGGCTATCGCCTCACGCAGTTCATGCAGCTTTGAGCGCAACCCATTTACATTTTGATAATAAATGGAGAGGCAGTTGCGCCGGCCATGATCTAGTTTTTTGGAGTGATTTTGGGAATGCCATTGCGGTACCTAATTGTAAGATTAGATTCCCCGCCATCTGTTCTCCTCTTAAGCTCATCTCTGAGGTCATTCAGGTACTGTCTTTCAGAAAGTGTTCTGTCACGAGAAATATTAATGTTGGATAACTCACTATCCAAGACATCTTTATTGAAGTTTTTCATGAGTTCCGTGACATCACTTGAGTTGTCAAGAATTAATTTGAGTGGTCTAGGCTTTTTTGAAGCAGTGCCTCCTAGTCGTTGAGTTTTAAAGGAACGAGAAACAGCGGAGGGACAACATTTCTCAATCAAACTGGAGGCCAAGTCATAGTCGTGCTTGATTCTTGTTGCCACTGTCTTGCTATCACTTTCTGGTACTCCATGGACAAGCACATTGCGGGCACAATGACTGCGGTCGGCTGACTCCTCTAAAATTGCCTCAACTGTCATGGAGTCGGGTCTGCTTGAGCGTAGGGAACCGACCTCCTTTTCAATTGATTCCATCCGTTTCAATATCTGAAATTCGTGGTTCAAAGGTGGAGATAGCGGCATTGATTGCAGCCATATCATCCTTGATGACAGAGATGTCCGTTGGCATACCAGAGAGCCCATCCATTCTTTTCAAAATTTCTCCCATTAGCGAGAGCATCAAGGAGGTGGGGTGTTGGTCTGGCAAGATGCAATCAGCACGCCCGCAATGCCATTTACGGCGGCTATCAATAGCAAATTTATTATATTCAGAATCAGTGATACCGGCGCAGCCTGCATGAAACCATCGATCACACTGATGGTCACACTGTATGCCTTTTTCTGTGAAAAAGGACATATTGCACAGCGATCGCATGTCTTCAAGTCGCACTTCTAATTATTTACGGCAGTCAGGAAATGTTTAATGTTTTCAAATGTAAATATTGGTATTTTTAGGTTAAGCAATTAAAATTTCAAGTTATTATTAACAAATTTAAATTATTTTATAAAAACCTATTTTGATTTTTGAAGATTATGTCTAAATGTTACTGAAAGTCACAAAAAAAATCCACTAATTTATCAATTGATTCACAAAATTTCAAATATACTGTAGAGAAATCTGAATATAGTTTTTCAAGCAAATAGTATCAGCTGTAGTAGATAATAGTGGTAATATGCGTGATAAGTCTAAGAAATGATCGTATGTACTAAATGACAACTCAGCAGCGTGTTTAATTGGTTTATACTCAAATATAACAACATGATAATTAAGTTAAAAAAAATTACTGTATGTTACATATGTTGATTACTTACATTAAATTTTGTTTATCTATTTTTCACAAAAAAATCTGTCAATCGCTTTTGTTTTTTTGTATTAAAACACTTCTTCTTTGTCTGTGATTGAAGTTTCTTCAATAACAATTTGTCACAGAGTGATGCATCGTCTGGTTCTTCAAGTTATTGTATAAGTCCATCAACATGTCCTTGTACTGCGTGATGACTCACTTGTTTTTCCATGTGATCTTCCTCTTCCTCTGCGCTCGTCGGGCCGTGCTGCAGCCATTAGTCAATGCGGTGGAACCACGTCGTCGTTATGACGTGTACTGTAGTCTCGCGCAGATACTGGCACTCTGTTCAAATTTACCACTGTGGATAATCCGCAATGTGGTTAAACCGCCTGTGGATAATTGGGAGTTTACTGTATGTTAATCAATAAGACCAAACATATATAGGCCTTATGCACTTTGTAGGCGCTTCACCAATCTTGACTTTTATTTTAAGTGGGTAGGATCTATATTTTATGAGAATACACCTTTTATTCCGCATAAAAAACGTTTCATAAAAAGAATATTGAAAATTCTAAAATTTTGAATTTGTCATTTTTTTTATTAATCTTAGTAATTTTTCATGATTTTTTCATCATAAAAACAAAATCAATGTATTTTTTTGTGCTGAACACGAATTTGAAAACACTAATTTTGGTCTACATTAATTATTTATCGAGATATCACAAAAAACTATGTTCGCGACAAATTACCAATGGTGGCCATATGCACAAAGTTAATAGGAACTCTGACCAGACACCAAAAACAAATTCGGACGTATATTTGCCGGAGTGTCAGCCGGCAGGCTGCCACGGATGCCAGACACCTGAATTTAATGAAAATGACGAGTTTTGTTGAGTATGTAGACAATTACGATGAGATAGGATATGTTTGGTTAGGTAAATGAAGTGCATTTTTTGGGCCGTCAAATTAATTGTATTAAAAAACCCAATTATATATTCGTGTTCAGCATTAAAAAACAAGTAAAACGAAGAAAAAATGGTATTTATGTAGTTTCTTGCCGCCAAACAAATTTGGGACATTTTGCTTGTAATGGGTCTAGAATTGGCTGTATTTTCACGAGATATGCTTTATATTCCCCAGAAATAACGTATTTTACCGAAAAATTCTAAAAAACCAATGTCACAACTTTTAGTATTTTTGTCATATTTCAGCTAATTTAAATGGTATTTTAATCATCTTTTTTTTATTTTGATGTGTTATTTTTATGCTGAATACAAATTTGAAAACTATTTTGGTCTTTTATAAATATTTCTCGAGATATAACAGAAAAACTACTATTGCGGCGAATCGCGATTAGCGGCCATTGCACGATCATTATATACAACAACTATTAATCACAAAAACCAAATTCACTTATATTCCCGCTGGAGTGACGGCCGGCAGGCCTAACACCGCTAACGCTTCAACGCATACGCAAGTTCGCGTAAAGCCTAACCATATTACGCCTACGCCATTCGAGATATGTAAAGGTAGTCCATTAGCAAGACTAGTTCATGACCGAATCGTTCACTGTAATGAACTAGTCCAAATTACGTAACAGACAACGACTTGTGTAAGCGACGGTGGAGTGATTTATAGTTTTGTTATAAGCTATGTTTCATATTTATTTCTGTATTATTGATACTTTTAAATATGTTCAACCAACTTTTTTTATATTTAAGTTTTTATTGCTAGTATAGATACAAATAAATAATTATATTTAATGATTTTATCTATGTTCCTTCCCAGCTTTTTGACGTTCACTTTGAACTGCAATAGTTCAAATCATAATGAACGAACTAGTTCACTAACTATTTCATTTTCATTTGACTCGATTATATTTGCATCTGTCGTCAATGGATTAGTAGTCGATACTCCATCGTCATAATCTTAATCGAATAAACTTGAATTAAACAACAATAAACATAGTTTGTTTCCCTTATTTTAATACTTCTTATTTAAAAATTTGAGAGTATAATTAATATAAAATTGTAGATAAAAACATAGGTTTACACGATTCTGAGTCATTATTTACATGGCTATGTAAAGATTTAGTTCATTCTAGGAAATAATGGTGAAATAAAATATTTCAATAACAAATTTGTGATGTTTTCTTTGGCATAGGTAGTTATACAAAAATATAATATTATGTTCGTATTACATAATAGGTACTGTGAACAAAGTATTTAATTTAACAAACAAAGATTATATAATTTAATCATAGTTATACAGTGCATAAAGTATATTTATCAAACAAAATAATTCTTTTTTCGACAAAAAATAAGATTAATATTTGAATGAATAGATACAAATTCCAAATAAAATCTATAATTCAAGTATCCACTTTGGTAACCACCCGTAAAAATCTTGTGTAGCCTGTGATCAACTTGGAAAGCTTCTGATAGTCAACTTTGGTAGCCACCCATTATCATTTTGAAAAGCACCCATGACCTGACTAGCTATTGATGCTTAAATCATAAGGGCATATATATTGCTGAATACCCAGATTAAGTTGAATAGAGCAATTTAGTCTTTAAATCCTCTCTTATATACACAGCTACTTCTCTACAGTTTTTGTTAGTTCGATAATTGCGGATTAAATTATAACCTGGCAGTAAAACTTTCAGATTGGAATGAATGCTAGGTTTAAGCCAGTTCAAGCCTTCCAATATCAAAATGTTGTGTTCTAAATAGAGTTCTGACTTCGTCTATATGCCTTAATGACGACTCCGCATTAATGTGAGCTGCTTTAAGACACTTCGGATATGGGGATGTGTAGGAAGATAAGATGAGAGCAGTGTCATCAGAGAATGGTAATAACTGGTTTGGGGAGGAAGTGGAAGGGCACGAAAGTGAATTGGCTATGACGTCACCACAGACTGGCGTAGTGGAGTAGATGACACCAGAGTGATCAGCCGATGAAGTTACGTCTAGGGACAGGGAGCAACGACATGAATCCAGCAGGCAAACACTCACGTATACATTAAACTCGAAAAGCCCTCATATACGCTATAATACTTTACCTGAATAATTAATACAATAATACATAAACATCATAAAATTAACTGTCACATTAATAGTAGTTTAGTGTGAGAAAAGGTACAACTTAACCTCAATAGAAAACTTGTTTGCGTTTACAAAATTTAATTATATGTATTTCTATGATATTACTAAAAGATTCTTCCTTTTTGATGACACTTATACCTACTGTTCGATAGCACAAAGTCCTGTAGAAGAAGCTTGTACATATAACTTTAACTTTAAAAAAGTAAAATAATTTTTCAGTAAATTAACCAAAGTTTAACTTTTCACCAGCACCTAAAACGTCAATCTTTTAAAAAAAATCATTAAAAAACATAGTTCCTGCTTTTGCATAACACATATTGTTGGATAGGGCAAATCCTGTAGAACATGACTGTATATAGTGAATCATAAATTTAGAAAAAAGTATCATGTGTTCTTGAATAAATCGACCAATCTTTTGCACACAAAACTTTGTTCAAAGCAGCAAATAGTAAAAATCAAAGTACATTCTTGATTTTTATTTAAATTTAGAGTGAGACAATGATTTAATTCTAGTTGGCAATTGGTTACCTTTACAGTTTAGATGAAATATATAACCACATTTTTTGGGAGTTACTATAACTTCTTCCTTTTGGGTAACACCTAAACCGTTGACTAGGACAGGTCCTGTAGAATAAGACTGAATATATATCTTTTAAATAAATTTTTGGGCTAAGTTGGCTATTTACCTCTGCATCAACACCAAATATGACAATCATTGAAAAATCTTAAAAAGAACTATTGCTTCCTTTTGGGTAACACATTTATACTGTTGGATAGGGCAGATCCTGTAGGATAAAACTGTATACATCACTTACAAAAAGTAGTATGTATTTATTTTTGAGTATATTAGCCAAACTCTTAACTGTGCACTTATACCAAAATTTGTGAAAAATAATTAAAAAAAATAAACAGTCTTACTCTACAGGATTTGCAAAAATTCTAGAAGATGCAAAATTGTAAAATGTAAAGGAAAATTTTAAAAAATATGAGACAAACTTCAAAATAATATAAAAATCTTAAATACAAATACACCAAACACCAAGGTAATTGTTTATATATTAGATACTAAAAAATCACTTTTCTGAGAAAAAATGTTGTACCTCCGATCTTCAAATCAAGGACAAAGTAACCTCCATCCCACTGTCCATTCCTTTAGCACAACACAATTCAGTTGAGGTCCTATACATATTGTTATTGACCAGTATAGTACTTTGACAATGTAATTTAATAGTGTTAATACTGTTAAAGTCAGCATTTTCTTTCTAAATTTTGTAGACCTAGGTGAATGTTGGTAAGCAATTATTAAAATACTTTTGTTTTTATTCAGATCTGTATCAAATTACTATGGCATATGCATATTGGAAATCTGGTAAAACAAAAGATACGGCTGTATTTGACCTCTTTTTCCGCCAGAATCCATTTCAAGGAGAGTTCACCATATTTGCTGGCCTAGATGAATGTCTCAAGTTTTTACAAAACTTCCATTACTCAAATAGTGGTAAGTGACTTATTTTAAATGGCAGCATTTTTAATTTTATAAGTATAAAATAGAAATAACAGAGAAATCATTCTTTTAATACGGTACTAAACTAGAAAACTGTATACTTAACTCATGTACCAGTCTTTATGGATTTTTTCATTTTACTGGTAATGAGCTTAATTTTCACGTTTCAAGAGCATTGGCTGCAAATAATGCTGTATAGTGAAACTGTAGAACTCATATACTATTTGAAACTGTACAAGTTTCTATTTGCCAAGTTAAACATAAGCCAATATTAGTTCACATTAAGAAGAAAAATAAATTAACTTTCTTTCTAAATGAAATAGAGTGGCGCCAATGGGTATTTTGTGAAGTTGACCTTCAGCCTCAGTCCATCCATCCCTCCTGTCAGTAAATAATGTATTTGATACCTTTTTTATTTTGAGGCCTTTAATTTTGATTGCTTTGGGGCCCAAATTTACATGGAATTGGTCCAATGTTGATGAAACCTGCAATTTCAGAAAAGGTAGTTTCAAATCACTTTTTTTTATAGTTGCTAGGCTTACTGACTATTATCTCAGCCATTATTAATATACATCCTTTAAGCGTACTCCTTACAAAAATGCCAACTGGCATGATGCTAGTGCTACTAGTGGTCGTGAAGTAGACCTACAGCGTTTTTTTGCATTCACTTATGTTGATACAGTGCCATAATTAATTGTAAGGCATTGAAAATCTGTAATGAATTGTTTATGAATACATATTGGTGTCAAATTGTATGAGGTCTTACTATGTTATACTTAAATTATACAATTATTTGTTCCTTGCATGGGTAGCCTATAAATTTTAACCTCTACACATCTATTGTTTTGTTACAGTTTAAATTACTGCTGAAGAAAATAAAATTGATAGTTCATGAGATATTGTGTGATTTCATTATATAGTAAAGTCATGATAATTCAAGTTAATTAGGACTAACTTATTTCGTAGGCTTAAGCGGCCGGTGTCATTACTAATAACTAAAAGCTCTCGGTATTGACTGTGTAAAGGTATCATTTACAATATTTATATCACCAAACATTTTACCCATGCTGTGATGTGGCATTCTTAGTGGTATCTCTGAGACAGAAGTGGCAATACAACCTTTTGTCTATATATAGACAAAACTTGTCAAACCAGTTCTGCAGGGGTATCACACCAACTACATGGCCTGCCCTGAACCAGCATGGAGACTCCTCACCAATCGAGCGATTAGCCACAACCTTGACTTTATCAAACAAAATTCCATATTTCGTATTTGTGCAATGCTATGCGACTGCTTATTTCTTAGTATCTTCATTTCTTGCATGCCATAAAAGAACATATTAGCAGTCAACATGTGAAAATAAAAATGTTGAGTAAAAGGTTATTTTCATTTAAAATCTTGACAGAATAATTATCATTAAATACAGACAAATATAAAACAAGAGAACAGAGGGAGATAATCACTGACATGTGAAATCACTTTTTGTAGTTATTTCGTGTATTATATTTTTTTAAAGCAGTTGCCTATGTGTATAGCAGGTTTCTTTGGGCAAGTCTTGTAGTAGGTCTAATGTTATCTTGTCCCACCAGATGTCTTCTTGTCACTGTAAATTATGGTATTTTTTTGCCATGTTTAAAGAGCCTGAAACGTACTGTGTAACCTTGGCATCCTCCCCATGAAAAGATGAAGAAGGCCTTCCTCGTTTGTAGTTTGTATCCCTTACATTGCCAACAAGTTAGCGTATTAGGTTTTTTTCTAAACTTTCCATGTCTATTGGACATTGAACACAAGACAGGCATTTAAAACTAGGTTTCTAAAATCCAGGACAAGAGCTTCTGCCACCACTTGAGTGATTTACCTGTGAAGCGTTAACCAGATAGGCCTATGTAATTGTCAGTAATGTCTATCCAACCCATGTTTTGGTTATATTAGCAAATATCACTATTCTACATTATTGTTTCAAGTATACCTTTCCTGATAACTCTGGAAACTTCTTCTGTATTACTAACACAGTAAGTTGACAATGTAGAGATAAACATTTTGTCTTTCTGAACCAAACCATGCAGTTCTCTTTATGTGTGAAACTATTCAATGTTGTTGAATGTATCTTATATTAGTAAGTAGATTTTACTAGATCCAACAGGCCAAGTCAAGAAGGTCTTGTTTTATGCACTTCCATTTTTAGTCACTCTAAAGCTACATAAAAAATAACTAGTTTAAAATCTGTTTGTAATTACATACAATCCTGAAATGTTATTTTCCTTCATTAGTTTTGTAACCAAGTGCAACACTATTCTAACTGTAATGGGTGTTCATGGTGTTGTTGCGACTGAAGAACAGTATGGTTGGTTCGATTGCACGTTTGTAATCATTGCATTAATCTGACAAAAGAATAATTCATAGTTTGCACTGAATTGGTTTTTATTTATAATATCACTTGAAATTGACTTTCCCTTTGAATGTGACTACTATCGTCTAAAGGCACATTTTAACAGGGGCAATAGTGTTCCCTAAAATGGGAATCAAGGTAAGTAGCAGTTTCTTAATGCCTAGCAAGAAGTGTTTGACTAGGACTTATCTGGTTGACAACAAATATAAAGTCCAAATAAATCGTAAAAACTGATCTATTAAAAAATAGTCTTTATAAAAAGTCTGCACATCTAACCAGTATTTACTGAAGCACCTCTAATCTCTGATTTCAGATATCTCATTCATTGCCATGCTAATGAATGCCCTTAAAATATTTTCATTTCATTGACACCAACTTCTCTCCTTAGTTTGCCTAGCTAATCTTTTTTGGAGTGAGGATTTTAGGTTTATTTTTTTCCTACCAAAGTGATTTCCAGTGGAAATTTCATTAATGAGTTCATCTGTTAATAAGTTACCAATAATAATAATGATTTCAGTGTTCATTTCCTTTCCTAATGGGAATCTAAAAAGATTATAGTTGTTATTATGAACTTCAAAGGGGATCATCATTGCGTCATACGTTTAGCCTCCAAACTACATCATAATTTGCTTTAAGTTATTTAGGTACAGACCAAACTCTATTGTGAATTATGTTTCTATTCTAGCTCCTCCTTTTATAGGCTAAAAGGACCTACCTCTATTGGGAAAATCTCCTTGGCAAAATCATAAATTATTTGAGTTTCATCCTCTTATCTTCTGAAATACATACACTTCACTATCGTCATCATGTCTAATACTGTTTAATATTTACACATTTTCAGAAAGATTCTCACTACTGTTTGTTTTACTATAACTTTTCTTGGTTTCTTCTATCATTTGTTTTTAATTTTGTACAGTAGTAATACCATTATAAACTTATAGGACCATTTAAATAACTGGAGAACTAACTACCTGACCACATCTCTCGAACCTTTGTGATTTATCAAAATTGTATTTTGTTTAATGACACCATTCTTGTCTCAATGATAATGAATAAAGTATATTGTCTATTGTCTAGTTGGCACTAGTGGCACAGTGCCGTAACTCAGCTACTTGATGACAAGGTGTTGTGGAGATTGTTCTTAGCTGCTTAATACTGACGTGGTGTCCACCTAATAGTTGCCGTCAACATGGACAGCATTAAAGTAGTTTGGGTATCTGAGTTCAGCAGTAGTCAGAGTTTGGAGGTTGGTTAGGGAAGAGAACTAAATATCAGACTTAGTCATTAGCTGAAAATAAGTCCAGTACGATGTGGTTCAAATTCTATGAAAAGCTGTAGGTCCTTTAGTTGCCCTAGTTATTGGGCTGTTAATAAGCAGTGAACGTTAGTAACTTGACTGAACATGTCATCTACTCTCATACTATACTCATGTTATCATTAATATTTGGTCTTGTGATTTTTTGTTCATTTCTTCTCCAATGCCTCTGTATAAAATACATTTCAGCAACAAAGTTATTAAAATGTACATGAAAGTATAGACTAATGAAATAACATAAGACCTATAGTCAACTGCCGGCTGCAAAGCGTTAATATTTAAATAATTGTTATGCTGATATACTCATATTGAAATAAAGTCCCTTTATTTATTAAAAATATTTGAATTTTAAAATTATTTTAAAGAAGGTTTTCAAGATTATTATATATATTTGTAGGATGTAGTATTTCAACCTGTGTTTGAATTGAAAATCTTCTATCAAATTATGGAAAAGTATACTGTCTCAATTATAAAATGATTAGTATAATTTTGTAGTGAATTATTTGATCGGTAGCTTAGTTGGTTAAATCCTGGCTTCATAAGCTAAAGGTTCTCAGTTCGATCTCAAACAAAGTCGTAACACATTTTGAAAGGGATCAGCTGATAACCACCGGCTGTTCATTTGTCATTGGGCTATTAATTAATGACACTTTCTAAGGAATATTCGGCCTTAGTTTGTATCAATGACTAAATTCATTCATCACATTCATTCGAAATCCATATTCGTTCATATCTTGACGATCAGCGTCTTAAGAATAAATAAATAGATCTTGTATTTTAGTTAAAAATCATACATGGAATTCTGGAAAAAAGTAGATTGTCTTGATTATAAAATTATTTGTATATTTTTGTGTGAATTGTATGACAATAAAGGACTGTAAGTCTATTGGTGTAAAATAGTAATGAAATAAGGTGGTGATATATGTGGCAGTAAAATAGGTTATTTATTTAAAATAGGTTAGCCATATAGCCTTATTACTCAACCAGTAATAAGGCTACATTACACAGTAATCTTTCTAGATTAAATCCTTATTACGTGTACAATGAACTGATTAGGGATGATGAATTATGATTGAACGATATGATGTCAGTTTTTTACCCTATTACATATTTAAAGTATGAATGATAGTCTAATAAAAATGATGTTGTTTTTTAGATATCGACTATTTGAAAGCCACACTACCTCAGTCTATAGAGGAGGATTTCTTTGAGTTTATCCGCCACCTAAACGCAAATGCTGTAACGGTATATGCCATAGAAGAGGGATCTGTTGCTTTCCCAAAGTAAGTAAAATGCAATTTTCTACTTTAGCCAAAGTAATGGAAGATGTATCAATTATTATTTATGCTAAAGAATATAGATCTGCTTTTTTGCAAAGTAAGGAAATATTTTGTACTTATGATGAGTATCAGAATCAGAATACTTTATTCGCATACATAACCAACTAACCAACCAACCAAGATGGCGGACCTTCAACAATCATAGTGAAAGTGCTCCCCATTTATCAGTAAGTTTCAATAGGAAAACCAAAAAATCCCTATTAAACTACATACAAATCTGTAAGTTTAAAAAACCATACTTACTTAAAAATAATTACCTGAGGTGAGAAGATTTACCAACATAATGCAACATTATTATTTTTTCATTCAAAAATCCACCTCAATTATGAATAGTTAAACTAAGCAATTCTTCAAGTAAATATTAAAAAATAGAAAAGCAACTCTATTATAACAAGACTCAAGCATTTAATGAAAATTAAATTATTAAATAACAAGTGTACATCAATGTTAGAGCCAACTCATAACTTCCAACACATCACTGAACTAACATAACTATGATATCACTGCAGTGTATACAACAGGTGTCAAACAATTGAATACACTTGCCTGGTTGAAAGTGTGCCAGACTTAGGGATGGAATACGTTGTCAATTTCCCGCAACCGCTGCAGCTGCAGCGGTTGCAGAAGCGCAACGGTTGCAAACAATGGTTGCAGCTGCAGCGGTTGCGAGGCAATGTTTTCACCTGCCAACAACTACCGCGCACAAGTGCCACAGTCAGCTGCAGCCCATAGTTGCCGCTTTGTTCTCTTTCTCACAACCGCTTCATGCTTATAGTTGCAACGCGTACTATAACAGTAATAAATAATGTTTTCAATTCTTAATGCAGGTTGTATTAGATATAGGCCTAATGAAATGCAAAATTACTGATTAAAACTAAATTCTTTGTTTATACAAGGTTTTAATCAATCATGATAAACAATAATTATTAACAATATCTATACATTGTTCCTAAACAAAAAAATACAGTACAACAATACTACTGTAAAAAATGAAAGAAATTTTAAACCCAAATTAAAACAGATTGCTACTTATAGTTATATACATGTTAGTAATAGCATATTATTTTATTTAAAATATGAAAGAACAACTTTAATTTGCCCTTGTTTGGCAGCAAAGGAATGATGGTAATATATTACAGCATTAAAAATTTAAAAAACAACAATTAAATATTTATTATATAACCTAGTGAAACTAATAAGTGATAAAACTAAAAGAAAAGCAAATTAAAATTTAGCTAATAATGCACATTCTGTCCCATTATTTAAATAAAGTATAGCCCTAAATAACTACAAGGACAAGGAGCTGCAGCGTAAACTCCAACGCCAACGAGTGCGCGTGCATCAAGTAGTTCAGTTTCAGCTGGGTTGTCTGATCGGTTTCAGTTTCAGATCACGGTACGATCGACGACATAGTTGCAGCTGCAACTGGGGTTTATCCGCAACCGTTGTAAGCTGCAACCGTCGTCGGCCCGCAACCGTTGCAAAACAACCGTTGCGTAAATTTTTGCCCATCTCTAGCCAGACTGCTGACCCAGACAACCAGTGTCAGCACTACTCAGCACAGAGTTGGTTACTACACTGTGAGCATAATTGACAAGCTGTTTTGACTCTGGAAACTTTAACCCAGGAGCTGGCAGGCCTTTTTGGCCTAAATGGCAGGCTATTTTTGAAGGTCGCGCAAGGGTATTACATTTTCTTATTTTTAAAATAAATCTTTTATCAAATATTATAGTGTTATATATTGTTTTTTTCAGTAAATTACAGGCAATAAGATGGTATAAGTTTTATGTGAAAATATTGAACTATAAAATTTTTATTATGGTATATGTACATATAAATGTGTTTTTACATACTGAAAAATGGGTGGGACCATACCTTGGAAACAGTGATGCTAAATGAAAATGGCCATTGTAAAATGCCCATTTTGTAGCAAATTTAGTCTAGTTTTGAAAAATATATAGTTTTATAGAGATTTTTGTATAAATTATGTAAAAAAAAATCAAAATTTATGACCACGCGCAAACCGTAAAATTGTCAATTTGTTGGTAAAGGTAGTATAAAACAGAAAAAATAATGTTATAACTCCAGATCAATAAATAAACTTGTAAATCACTAGACCTATCCCTATAGTTATCCATTGTAACCTTTTCACAACTATAATTGCTAATTATAATCACAAAATATAAGCAAAATCGAGTTACAATAACCTATAAGCTGATAATTGTTATGTTTTGTAAATAGAATAAATATTTATAAATCACCTCATAAATATAACCTTTTTCATTTCAAATACACTCCTAATATCATTGGCACATTATAAAAGAACTTATATTATCATTTACACAAATAAAACACGTAAACAATAATCACTTCCTTGACAACCAAAACGATCTACCGACAGCGACTGCAACAGAAAGTAAACAAGAAGTGAAAACAGCTGTGAGAAGGACAAGATAATTAAAACGTCATCAAGTAAAGAAAAGACATTATAACATCGATATATCGATAGATTGAATATTCATCTATCCACTGCTACCGTGATTATATCGGAAATCAGCGATAACAGTACTTTAATAAGTGTAATGCCGAGCGCTGTCGTGTCGTCTACAAATCGACGACTGCCACGTGAGTTACGGCTCCTGTCGTCGCTAAATCGACGACTGCCAGTTCCTGGGTTAATCAAACCCATTATTTGATCGACATTGACCTTTATTATTTCTTCATAAAAATTCGTCACATTACTGGACACAGTCTATATAACACTTAACACGTTCGGTGCGGCGCGACGGGTATACCCGACGGGCAGTTCCCTTCGCGCAGCCTGACGTCGGGTATACCAGTCATTAGTCCATTGCTATGTTGTTTGCTCAGTGTGAGCTCGGCTCTTATCGAGGAAGATTCTTACGCTGTCAGGCCCTTGTGAACATTGCCATTGTTGTTTGTGCGCGTCAGTCCGGAGTTCCCAAGCGTATTTCGTTCTCCGCCAGGTGTATCTTCTTTATTAGTTTATTGTTGTGTTATTAGTGTGTTAATGTATATATTTTAGTGTATTAATATGTACATTATTAATACACTAAATGTATTAATAATGTATATTATTAATACAAAGCCATTGACAAGTTTCATAGTGAATAAATTTTCAATAAAACGGTGGTATGTAGGGTTGTAAATATTATAAATAGTAGATTTAGGATTCTTTTAGATATTTTTTAATAGTTGTAAATCAGAACAAATATTACAGTGAAGTGTTTTAGTGCGTTTTTCAACAAAAATATTACTATCAATAACAAGATTCCTCCACGAGGGCCTGGCGACGGGTATACCCGACGCAGATGATGACGTCATAATTTTCACCTTTGACACCTCCCAAGGGATTTCTGTCATCATATCTGGGGTTTACTGATGTCAAGTGAAGTTATTTACGTTTAAAAAATTTCAGGCCTGGGTTAAGGATTTTTAATTTAGCCCTCAGCACTCAACGTGTTAAATATATAATTCAATTATTCACCATCATTTTAATTAATATAAATGCTTTATTTTTTACCTAAATGACATATTTAACCTAGAGAACCAGGAAAACTCTCAATAAAAAACTGAATGATATTTTATCCATTGACAAGACCAACCATCTACTATTTTTTCACCTTGTACTGATACTGCAATTATAATTAAATGGGTAAACAGGAAAAAGTAATGTTTGCTGTTGGACAACATGTTTTTGTCAAAATTAAGGGATATCCTCAATGGCCTGCTGTTGTAGATGAAATAATTATTAAAAATAGCCAAACAAAATACAAAGTTCTTTACTTTGGAGACCAGAAAACCGGTGAAGTTAAGCACAATGACTTGTATTCACACGTAGAGCACAAGGACACATTTGGTCAGTTGAGAACTGATAATTTTAAAAACAAATTAATTAACTAGGCATTGAAGGAGGCAGAACTATCCTACAATAACTGACTAGGAGGGAAGGATGACTTATCTCCTAACACAGAACATTGCAATGTAAAACTGCGGGAGAATGAGATGAATGAAACCAAAAGAAATGGTGCACACAACCAGACTCAGTCAGATAATGCAATAGTTCTAAGTAATAAAGACTTGAATATAGGTGACATCCAAGACAAGGTACAAAATTATAGCAAAGATGAAAATGACTTAGAAACTTCCTTAAATCTTGCAGCTGAGGTTGGCAATGCCCTCCTGGCTGAAAACAGTAAACTAAAGAAAGACCTATACAACTTGAGTCTTGAAAATACTAGGTTATCTCTTCAAATAACTGAAATAAAAAATAACAATAAAACCTCCTATGAGGAAACAATTTATGAACTAACAGATAAAAACAGAGGTGCCGACATCTCACCTTGATACTGCCCACAGTTCATTTCTTCTTTCAGAGATTACCAAAATAAAAATCAAACAAGAGCAAATGGAAACTCTCATCCAAATTTTTAAAAATCAAATAAACACAGAGTACACTAACAAACAAAATCCTCTATCCTTGAAAGCTTCAAAAACCACTTCAACACCACAAATAACTAAGAATAACAGGAGTCAATGTAGTGGAAGGAAAAGAAATTTATTTAGTGTATCTCTTCAAAACGCAAAGTACAAAACACTAATTAGATCTACCACAGACTGCTTTAAAAGAGACAGCAATACGACGGAGAGAGTCAGACAAACTCTGACGGAAAAACTGCCAACTGAACCTGGGACTGAGAGAGACAGACAAACTCACAAAAAAACTGCCAACCGAACATGTGACTGAGAGAGTCAGACAAACTCTCATGAAAAAACTGCCAATCGAATCTGTGACTGAGAGAGACAGACAAACTCTCATGAAAAAACTGACAACCGAACCAACAACAAGGAGAGTCAAACAAACTCCTGACAAAAAACTGAAATCCCAGACTCCAGCAGTAAAACAAAACCCTCCAATTACAGCTATACCACGACCTGATGAAGAAACAGTTGAGGACTTCTACAACAAGTACATAGAATTCTACAAAAAACTAAGACACAACATTCACCCCCCTCAAATAATCGCCAATCTGGAAAACTTTTTTAGAGAACACCTGGAAAAACCCAACAGAGATTTAACAAAACCAACAATTTCAGTCAAGATAAAAAAAACCTAAACAACTCACGATACTTCACCAAAACATGGACAGACTTTGAAATAAAATTGAAAGATTAACCCATCTGCTGGAGGATCTAAAACTAGACCTGCTTGTATTGACTGAGCATGGTTTAAAACAGGCCTGAAATTCAGAATACTTATATCTCAGGATATAACCTAGTTACAGAATATTGTAGGACCAACTACCAAAAAGGTGGTGTAGCTATTTATAAGAATGACAATGTCAGATACACCATTGTACCTTCAGGTTTAACAAACCACAGCATCGAACTTCAATGTAAGCTAATATCTGTGAAAGTAAAACAAGGATAAAAAAACCTACATATTATTGGCATCTACAGAACTCAAGGAAACCTAGATGAATCATTGGATATCGTCTCAGAAACCCTAGAGGAAATACAAACATGGAAAAATCAAGTTATTCTCATAGGCGATATCAATATTGACTGTCTGGAGCCGAACCGAGAAATGACTAAAATAAGTGAAGTCCTTCTTAGCCACAATATGACACGACTCCTTCTCCCTCCGACAAGAATAACACCCACAACAGTTAGCTCAATTGACTGTGTCTGCACAAACCTAGAGAAAAATGATATCCAGGTTGAAATTCTCAATGCTGTACTTGGTGATCACACAGCACAGCTCTGCAAAATAAATACCTCTGCCCCATAAACACATAATCAAGTATTCTTCTGGAGAAAGTTCAACCAAAGGAATGTTATGAACTTAAAATCAATTCTAAACCAAGAAATCTGGGAAAGTGTCTTCAATGAACATCAAGCAGAGATCGCTTACAGAAACTTCAGAAAAATTATTGCACAAGCTATTGACCAAACCTACCCCATAGTAAAGTCTAGGAAGAACAAGAGAAAACATTGTTCCTTAACAAACCATGAAACTGAGGCACTAAAACAAGAATTTCTACAGGCACAGTACAGATATCTACTGAGCGGAGCAGAGGAAGATAAAAAAAGGATGTCAAATAAGAAAAAAGCTTATGACTTAAAGCTGAGGGCACTTAGACGCCAGGCTACGGCAATCCAAATAGAGGAAGCAGACAACAAAAGCAAAACTATTTGGAAGGTGATCAATAGAGAAAGGAAAATAGCTAAAGTTACAGAAAAAACGATTGAACTAGAAATAAATGGTCACAAAACCCATGATCCTCAAAAAATTGCTCTCCATTTTAATGAGTTTTTCACTAATATAGCCAATGAAACCCTTCTAAAAAATCCTCAACACCACTATCAGCAAGCTGAAAACACAGAAGCGCAAAATAGGATACCCGAAATGTCTCTTCAGCTAACAAACGAACAGGAGTTGATTCAAGTGATTAACCCTTAAAACGCTGAGCAATTTTCTGTAATTTTTCCATTAACGCTTAATTTTCTTGAATATATATAATTTTAGATTTTGTAAAGTTTTATTTTTTTTTAATCTAAACCAGGATAGTACAATGTAAAAAAAATAATAATAACGATATTGTATTTTTTATATTCATTTTTTATTCATTACAAAGTTTTATCAAAACTGTAAAAACGAAAAACACTATTTACAACAAAAATAAAACTAGACTTTACAATGAAAAATATAGAGTAAATTCGAAATAATAAACTTTGTTTACACAACAGAGGTTAGTACAACGCACGAAAGACAACAAACAACTGCAGACTGACTTGAGCGCCAGCCGGTCGCCGCGTCATGTGACTAGCAGATGCGTATATATTCGTTTCGAGCGCTAGCGGTTACCTCGACAGAGGCAATAATGAATGAAAACTTCATATTATTTACATTCGTTGCCTAGTAACCAGTCCAAAGGTCTCGATAATGAATAATAACCTAAAAATAGTCTTTACCTTGGATCTTAGAACTCGCTACGTTGTATTAGGCCTGTTCTAGGATTATTTTTACCAGCTCGCGAAATATTACGTATAACGCGTTACGGGCAATTGTAAACATGCGTATATATACGGATGCCGCGTTTTAAGGGTTAATACCCTAAAAAAAAACATCTGCTGGAATAGATGAGGTATCTGCTAATCTCTTGAAAAAATGCAAAGAAGAACTTGTTGGACCATTATCATACATCATCAACTGCTCATTCCAACAGGTAGTTTTTCCAAGTGAGCTAAAAATTGCTAAGGTCTACCTAAAATTTAAGAAAGGAAACCACCTGAACTCCAAGAATTACCGACCAATCTCATTAATTTCCACTTTTTCTAAAGTTTTCGAAAAAATAGTACTACACAGACTTCTTCAACACCTATCATCCAATCAGCTGCTTACACCACATCAACATGGTTTTCTTTGTACGTGGAAAATCAACCATATCTGCCATAATAGCTTTAACCGAATATGATATAGACAACCTAGAGGAAGGAAACATACCAACTGCACCTCTTCTTGACCTTAGTAAAGCATTTGACTGCTTAGATCATACACAACTATGTAATAAGTTGAAAGGAATTGGAGTGGGTGGGAAATATGCCATTTTAATTATTATTAACTATAAAAACTATAGAACTAGCATAAGGACGACACAAAGAAAACATCATGTTTTATGTATTTTTTAACAGTAAAATTAATGGAAATAATTAAATGATAAGGCAGAGTAATGATAACTGATCACTGTAATCTATGACAGTTGGGTTTTTAATACTTTTTCGGGGTTGCAAATATTTTTGGGGGAGGGGGTGGAGGAGCTCTCTGTTGTTCGTAGAGTTGACCGGGTGAATATTGATATTGACAAAGTGATTGTGATATTCAGTAGCTGTGAATGTTGGCTCTCCTGAGGGGACATCGCTATTTTGACTTTGAGACAGGATGCATTTTCTTTTTAATTTTGCTTTCCTTTTTTTTCATAGTTTTATAGGAGTAATTATTGTCTACCTATTTTTATGTTATATTGTTTACTTACAAGTTAATATTAGTAATTTCAGACCTAGAATCTCAGTACAAAGTGAAAGGGAAGTAAAACATACTCGGTTAACTAGTAAACTATTGATAGAGATAGACTCACATCACAAAAACAGAATTGGACAGTGAAATATTTTTGGGCCACAGGCCATTTCTTGAGCCACTGAACAACTGGATACACAGTAAAGTACTACCTTGCTTATCTAGCCTAATGTGGCGAAGATCAAGCCAGATCCGATAAAAGCCGGATAAAACATAAGTCATATATAACTTGGTATTGTTGGAGGAACACATTTAGTAACTGATAATATACAACACGCGTAAGTGGAACGCCAACAATTGCATGAGACGCAATGTGTTCTGCAGCAATTGTAATGAAACGAACTATGTTTATCACAATCGCCAACTTTGACGCTGCTTGTGGGTGTGTACGTAAATGAACTGCTCCATTTCCTCCACCCGCGAAATGGACTCTTCCAGCCAGCCACACTGAACAAAAGTAAACAACATTGCCAGCTTGGATCTTCAGGCGTATTATTAAATTATTACGCAGTAACAAGCATTGTCGTATATAATCAATGGAAACAAGCGACTGCTTGTCGAGAGAGGGTGACTAGCAATTTCCGAATACAGTGCCTGCAATTTCCGAAATGCAAAAGCATTATAATGTACAATACTTTAGTTATATTCTCTAGAATATTCCTGATATAGTTGTGGAAAAATAACATTGTAATGTAGAGTGAGGTATTACACGACTTTCGGCAACGAGATTGAAGAGTTGAATGTCGTTTTTATGAAATCATCATTTCAATACATGTATTATCTTATCTCTAGTTTTAAACCATGGCAAAATGTAACAATGTGAAGTCTAAGACATCAAATATATGAGACGTATTAATTTGAGTATTTAGTGAAGTTGTAATTTTTGTAATTTATTTTAACATTTAAATTATAAAAGTTATAAACTGTTAATTTATATGTATAGAAAATTAATAATGCGAAGTGTCCGGACAACTTGATTAAGAGCGCATATTGTATGCCAATAAATACAGTATGTCATAATAATATCTTTGTAGGTTCAATACAATAATTCAATGCAATACAATAAAACCTTTATTCATAAACAAATAATTTTTAAAACATAGAACATACAATATTTCCATTTACATTAAAACTCATACAATCTCTAAACCAAAATACAATTTTAATAATAATATAATAAGAAAATATACATAAAATAATATAAAACAAAGTAATTATAGAAAATAATTTAAACATAGTGAAAACAAACCTGTATGAAGATTAAGGACTATTTCACTGTCCAATTCTGTTTTTGTGATGTGAGTCTCTCTCTATCAATGGTTTACTAGTTAACCAGGTATGTTTTACTTCCCTTTCACTTTGTACTGAGATTCTAGGCCTAGTGTCCTGTATACAATCTTACCAGACAATAACAATCAAGAAAAGATCATCAACCAACAATAATACCAATAAACAAAATTATCAATGAACCACAAACTATCAATAAACAATAATATCAATAAATAACAAATTTAGTAAACAAGGGATATCGGGTCAGGGGCTCCCAAGACAAATATGAAAGACAAACAATCGGAATCTCAAAGAGAACCAGTTTAATTCCCAGGTTTAAACTGTTCAGTAGTCGAATCAGAGACAAAAAAATTATTCCTTAGTCAAACAAAATTCAAAACGTTGTTCACTTCTACAAACAATAAAAGCGGATAATAGATTTCAAACTCTGGCCTTTAGCCTTTTAACCCTTATAGTGCCGGGAGTCGCTATGAGCGACGTACCATGCAGGTGCAAAAAATGCCAGCGTCACTGTGGTGAAAGATGTGCTGTATTTGTAATACTACATCACTATTTTTCATCAATCAGCCGTCGAAGTCATACCAGACGAATCAACAGTCGCAGCCAGCCGTCGACAGTTTCGCACTTTTCTTTCATAAACGTGCACAGCTGATTGCAGTAAGCATTAGATTACGTCAGTAGTCAGTGCAGCTGAGTTCTTCTTTTGCGCTAATGTAGTGTATCGTTATAATGTTTGTTTGTATTTCGATATCTAGTTTGTGAACAATAATTATTTTTTATCTACTCAGAAGTTCATTACAATGAGTGATGATACACACTTATTCCAGCTGAAGACAAAAGACTTTCGCTAACGTTATTAGAAAATTAAGTGATCCTGATACATCAGTTTCTAGCACAAGTAGGTTAGGCCAAAACAATTTTGATGTAGATGACGAATTCATTGCTGATATAACTTCGTCTGACATAAACTCTTATTTATCCGACAGTGAGCTATATATTTATATTTTGTAACTATTAGGACATTCCAGAGGTAAATCAACAATCCTAGTTTTATTTCAGAATAACTGCGTTATAGATTTCAATAATTTGTATGTTGCTAAGTAACCAAAATGTAACACTTAAGTTATATTTTTATAAAATGAAAGTTTTTTAACTGTGGTCAATGAAATTATTTGCCTTTGTTCATAAAATGGTAATGAGAGAACAATTCTAAAAAAATGTTGTAAATATGTTATGCACCTTTAAATTAGAAAAAAGTAAAAAAAATTAGGTACCACATATTTTGTTTGAATAAAAAACATTTTTAATTAGTAGGGTAAACTATAATTCATTAGAAAGAACACTTATTTTCCTTCAGTTCAAAAAAATATTTATATAAATATGACAAAAAACATACATGCTGCATAAGTTTGTTTGAAATCTTGCAATTTCACCAAAAATGGCCTGGCATATTTCACATAGAAAATGTGAAATTGACTAGGCACCAAAAAGGTTAAGTGAGCTTTGAAATCGCAAACCTGACCCATGAAATAGAGTGGACTTGCAAACACATAAAATCTCGTTTACAGCCGGTAACGGAATTCATAAATTCAATAAATCTCCTGTCGTACAAATCGCCTAAAACTTGAAATTTATTGCACATTTTCGAAACAAAAGTTTTCTTTGAAAACGAGTGAAGCCAACGAAAAAATGGACAGAGCAAAATCACCTACCAATTAAATCATAGAAAGAATTTTGAGTAAAAGCAACAAGAGAACAAATCTTTGTCTATCTCTATCACAGACCAACATTTAAACAGAAAACGAAAAAAAAATAAAAATTTTTCCCGACCAAAAAACTCTAAAACTCCCCCCAGATGCAAGTCGAACGATTCTAAACAATTAACTTCTGCTGTATCTTGAAGACTCACTTTTATGCATATTGACCCTAGAAATGGCTAAGCGGTGCAATCTATATAGCAACCACACAAAAATGTTGCTTAAAAAAATGCACAATGTTTAAATTTAATTTACTATTGGTGTTACAAAAAAATATGATAAATAAAATTGAAGTAAAACTTTTTATTAATTTCTTCTTTTTTTAATTGGCCTATTCTTAAAACTGCGAAAATCTGTAGAATCAAATTAAGAAATGAAAAAAACAGTTATAAATATGATGCACTTGTTGAACAATTATACAAATACCTATTGAACAATTATCAAAGGCAATTTAGGTAATCTGCATCAAAATTTCCATAGACCTAAATAACATTCTGACAAACAACTTGACATAAAATTAAATAATATTACAGTCTTAACACTAATTAATACTGTTAAATTGAATATAGCCTATTTATTTAATTATTTAGTAAATGTTTGTGAATCGTAGGACAATTTTGAAACAATGAATTTTGCTATTAAGTGTTTATCTTTTATTGTACAGTATGATAAAATGGTATTTGATTTGCTATTCTATGTAAATAGTAAATTATTATTTTACCATAGATGTTACAACTAAGTATTTTTGCAGTAATAAGTATTAATAAGTGTTGATGTCATTCAAAGTGCTGATCATATTGCCCAGTAAAATTAAATATTAATAACTATAAACTATTATCTGGAACCCAAATATGCTGAAAATGTAACAATAAATTTTGGTAGACCTGGTATACATTGGAACTTGTACTAACACGATATAACCACAAAACAAAGGCCCATCCTGGCCTATCCTTGACCGCGGATGATTTTCTTTTATCACTTAACCTATCTTAGGCCTATTTCAAAAATACTGCTGTACTTCCAGATTGCTATCTAGGATATTTTTTTTACCATACCCATACTATTATAGAAAAGGTAATAGGCCTATAATAAAAAAAATATTTGCTATGAGCAACATTACATAAAAAATTGGAGACTGAGCAAATTGAAAATGCTTGCCTACTCATGCCCAATATCGATTGTCTTGTTTCTTTCTACATAAGCTCTAAATATAAGGGAAGGCTCTGCATAGCAAGATAGGTTTGGATTTGTCTTTTAACATTTTGTCTATTTCATAACATTTTGTGCGATTAAAAATTAATTTACAGACATTTCTAAAAATTTCCTAAATTTGAAAATGTAGGCCTACTGCGTAAAAAATATGACAAGGGGTGAAGGAGGTCTTGTTTCAAAGGTTGTTGTCATAGGCTTACCCTTACAGGCAAGTCCTATAAAATTAATTGTGTTACATTTTTTAATAAGCTTCCCGAGATTGCTTGGACAATACCACGTAATAAATTTAAAACTGTCATTTATAACTGGCTTCTCAATAATCCATTCTATTCTATTTCCGAGTTTCTAGAGTCTGACTTGAACATAACTTTTTGCAATATGTAAATGTAATAGTCTTTTCTGTTTTCTGTTTTTTAAGTATAGATTAATTTAAATATGTGTATGTTGAAGAGTAATTTATTGTAAAATTTTAATATATAGTAATTTATTGTTGAATCTTAACACGTTCGCTGCGTATGTTACACCGGTGTAACATCGCGGAATTGCCAAAACTGCGTGTGTTACACCGGTGTTACATGGTATATGGATTTGCGGGAATTATTGTCCTAGGCAGGTGTCTTGAGTTTTGGTGGTTCTGTGGCCAACCTGCAATGCCTGAATGAGTGGGGGAGCGGGCTCCACCTTCCGTTTGACGTACCGGCTAGTCTGAGAATGCGTATGTAACACCGGTGTAACATTCTCTATTAAAATGACCGATACCAGAGGAAATGATGGAAGGGTCAAAATAAAAAGATGTAGAGTGTCCCATTTCCATAAGAAGGTAAAAATGACGTCCTACTATTGCCCTCAGTGCCCTGAACAACCCGGTTTGTGCGCAGCAGGTTGTTTTGTTTTACCATGAAACCGCATAAAGAGTGAATCTCTACAATGGAAATAATTTATAGATAGTTGTAGAATAGTTTTTAGTGAAATAATAGTGACATAGTAAGTAATAAATGGAATTATATATATTCAGTGACCCTAACCAAGACTGCGGATGTAACACCGGTGTATCATAGAAAGTGACCAGTGCGTGTGTTACACCGGTGTAACATGGAGACATACGTCATTTCCGGTATAAAAGGACATCATAAATCAACTTTAGACATCATTTCCGGCCTTTAGATAACCTAAGGTAAGATAATTTAAAATAAAAAAATTCCCGCATTTTAGGCACCTTCCGCATTTTTTTGACGCAGCGAACGTGTTAATATATGGTAATTTTATTGTTGAATTTTATTATGTAATTATTTATTGTTAAATTTTAATATAATATAGTGATTTATTGTAGTTTTAATATGTAATGATGATTGATAAGCAAATTTTGACAGAGTGCAACTGCCTTGTTTTAGATTAGATTTGTAATTGTAGATTTGACATGTCCTATTCGAACTTATGTTTGTCAATGGAATAAATAATTCTTGATTCTTGATTCTTGTTTTACGATTGCTTTAAATTTAGAAAATATGGATACAAATGAATTTTGCTTGGTCTTCACCAGAGTAGCCAGGGCAAGCCAAAGCGACTAAAAATATAAAAATAGTAAAAAAAAAACTAGGCCACAAGTGTTTCATTAAATACAGGTTAGCAACTTGAGAACCATTAATTAAATTAAATTATTTAAAAATTAATAACTATAAATTGGCCTATCAGTTAAAAATTTGAATAGCCTAGGCCTATAGGTTAGAAAGCCTAACTAAAATAATATTTGAAAAAATAAAAAAATATTTAAAACTAGTTTATTTTAAGATAACAGTTTGAACAATTTAGATTGCCTCTGCCATAAATCTAAGACAAACTAGGGGATTTAAAGCTGGTTTAAGACCCTTGATGAGATAGGGTTGAATTTATAAATTTCTAGACCAACCAGGTCCAAACCAATTAAGTCTCAATCTAGAAGGGGATAAGCCCAATTTACAATTTTATTCCAGAAGGCCGAGGCAAGGGACACACAGGCAGCCAGCTTTCATATTACCAATACCACTGTATGTGTATGGATGGGGGGATCAATACCACTGTACGTGTTTGGGTGGGCGGGTGGGTCATTATTACCGTAAGTTTATGGGTGGGTGGGTGGGTCATTACTACCGTAAGTGTATGGGTGGGCGAGTGGATCAATACCACCGTAAGTGTATGGGTGGGCGGGTGGGTCAATACCACTGTACGTGTATGGGAGGGTGGGTGGGTCAATACCACTGTACGTGTATGGGTGGGCGGGTGGGTAAATACCACTGTACGTGTATAGGAGGGTGGGTGGGTTAATACTATTGTACGTGTATGGCTGGGCGAGTGGGTCAATACCACTGTACGTGTATAGGAGGGTGGGTGGGTCAAAAGCACTGTACGAGTATGGGAGGGTGGGTGGGCCAATACCACTTTACGTGTATGGGAGGTTGGGTGGATCAATATCATTGTACGTGTATGGGAGGGTGGGTGAGTCAATACCACTGTACGTGTATGGCAGGGTGGGTGGGTCAATACCACTGTACGTGTATGGGAGGGTGGGTGAGTCAATCTACTGTACGTGTATGGGAGAATGGGTGAGTCAATACTACTGTACGTGTATGGGAGGGTGGGAGGGTCAGTACCACTGTACGTGTATGGGAGGGTGGGTGGTACATGACATATTTTTTTTTTCTGAAACTCAAAGAAAAATTACGAAGGTGGTGGAAAAAAATCAAATTTATTAGAACATTACAATATATTCAAAATTCAAAGAACCGCGGTAAAAAATGAAATTTCTTTAGCTTATTGTAATTATGCAATCAGCATTGAGAATGATATTAGTTCGGACAGTAGTAAATTTTGGAGCTTTGTTAAAAGTTAAAAGAATGTAAAAAATACAATGCTGGTTATGGAATACAATGGAGTAAAGCACGATAGCAGAGTGGCAGGTGCGTTTGCAGATTATTTTGGTTCCGTGTATGAGCGTTATGTGACGGAGCCGAGTGTGGAGTGCGCGGAGGAGGGTCCATGTATGGCTGGTGTGTCGTGCCTTACTCTGCCCCGGCTAAGCACGCAGGATGTACAGGATGCTATTAAAAAATTAAAGTCAAAATGAACTACAGGTCCAGATTTACTTCCGCAGTATTTGTTTAAAGGATGTTCAGAACATTTGATTAACCCCTTAACATTTTGTTTAATCTGAGCTTAAGAACAAATGTTTTCCCTGATAAATGGAAAACCACTAAAATAACTCCAATTTTTAAGAGTGGTAAAAAATCCCAAATTACTAATTATAGACCAGTAGCAGTGTTGTCAGTACCAGCGAAGATTTTTGAGATGGTCATTCATAAATATTTATTCAGTCACTCTGAAAAGCATATTTCTGTTAAGCAGCACGGATTCATACCAGGAAGATCTGTCAGTACTAATTTGCTTTACTTTACAAACTATGTTTCCTCGGGTCTTGATTCTGGGACTCGGACTGACGCTTTATTCCTCGACCTGGCGAAGGCATTCGATAAGGTCGATCATTCTATTTTATTAACACTTTGAAGCCTAAGCCCGAAGATAGATCGGGCGACGCAAACTCGCGTACTCGCCGACGCCTGAGAATAGCTCGGGCGCCCATATTTAATTCATTATATCTTTATTATCGGCATATAATCGGGTTTAGGTCATCTGAATATGTCTTTTAGTTATCTGTTATTATATTTTATCGGTGTATTAATTTTTTTTATCTACATCTGGTCTTGGATAAATAATTATCGTAACAGCTGACGTGAGACTTGGAATGAGTGCGCGCCGAGCGGTATTGTTTATGTCAGCATTGTTTATGTTGTTATATTTTGCTATTATATTTATTATATGTTATTATATTTAGCTTATATTATTATATTATTTATATTTAGCTTATATTAGCTTATATTATATTTAGCTTATATGTTATTATATTCTATATTATTATATGTTATTATATAGCTATTTTTTGTTTTACATATTTTTGTACTTATTTGTAGCTTCCGTAAAAAATAAGCACCTTTACAAAGATATATAATATAACCTTTTTATGAAATTTATAAGGCATTTACAATTTTTTTAATGTGAACATAAAACCCCCAGGATTCCATGCCAAACGGAGTATTAAGGGCCCAGGCTTCAAAGTGTTAAAAAAATTACATTTCTACGGAGTTTCATCAAATCTTTTACATTTTTTAAAGTCTTAAATAGTTAATAGGAAACAATTTGTTCGTTATAGTGGCTTTTCATCATCAACTTTTAACGTTCAATCAGGTGTACCTCAGGGCTCGAACCTGGGGCCTTGCCTGTTCACCATTTTAATTAATGATTTAATAGATTGTGTACGCTTCGCTGAAACATTGTTGTTCGCTGATGATTTGAAAATGTTTAAATACATTAAGAATCTTGATGATGCCGCCTGTTTACAGCGTGATGTAGACAATGTATTCACTTGGAGTGTTTTAAATAATATGACTTTCAATGTTTCAAAATGCCACTTAATTACATTCACAAGGGCACAAGATTTTTTCATAATGATTATTTATTGAATGGTGTTTTAACCCTCCGATGGTTCACTATTTTACCTCTGGTGGTTCAGCCCATTTTTGCCAATTTGCAGCCTTATTTTTAAAAATCTGTAAAAAATTTATTTTTTAACTAAATAGGGCTTATTATACATCATTTAGTTCATAAAACTATGGAGTATTATTATATGTATTTCAAAATGACTTAACAAGTAGTTTGGGATTTTCTTTAACGGAGAGAATAAGAAGAAGAAGAAAATCCACAATGTTTTTCACACTTTACACACACACAAAATTTTCACTATGTACAATACAAAAATTCTAAGATAGCCCTTTTGTGCAGAATGTATAACTGAATAAGAAAATATAAACTTATAAGGACTTCATTACTGAAATAAATAAGTTATGTACAAAAAACTACAGGCGCAATGGTGAAAACCGCTCAATCTGACTCACTCCCGCTGATGGGAGCTCTTCTTTTCCTGTTACCCCTAGATGGTCTCCAGAAGTGTTGTAATTTGGAGTCTCCAGAATCATTGAACAACTCCCTATCAATCTCACTCGTATGTAATTCAGACATTTTCACGTAAAAACCACTAAAACAAAACATTATTACGACCAAAACAACGAAGATGCGACACAGTAGTAAACAACAATGGTGCGCTGACAGTTGGAACTGTCAATTATGGAATTGTATTTTTTTTAGTCTAGGCCAACGCCATCCAAATAAAACTTTCACCAGACTAAACAGTAGAACCAGCTGTTTCAAATGACATGATATAGGATGTTTAGTGAAGGATGAACACCCGTAAGAAACGAAATAGTGAAGGTCGATTTTTCGACTCTAAACCATGGCAGATACGTTGTAAAGGTCGATTTTTCGACATTAAACCATCGGAGGGTTAATAGCTAGAGTAAATAAAATAAAATATTTACGTGTATACTTAAATGATTCATTATCTTTTAATCTTCATATCGAATTATGCATAGCCTCAGCCAGTAAAATGATGGGTTTCATTTTCAGACAAAGTGCAAGTTTCCAAAACACTGTAACCATCATTATGCTTTACAATGCTTTCGTTAGGTCGAGGTTGGAGAGTGGGGCTGTCATATGGAATCCAATTCATTCAACATATCGAGAAGCGGTTGAAAGAATTCAAAAGCGATTTTTAAAATTTCTTTTTTACAAATGTTTTAATGTTTACACGTACACGGTTCCATATGATGAGCTGTTGGTGTTGTTTGGGTTCCGGAGTCTTGACACGAGGAGAACACTAATGGGCCTGGTGTTCCTGTATACAGTAGACTGGTGCGTGGCGGGGTGGACGATACCGCTAGCTTGGCGGGCCTCTCTTTCCGTGTACCTACATTTCATAGTCGCAATAAACTTCTGTTCTCTGTTCCCTACTGCCGCACGACGGCACATGCTTCTTTCCCCCTTCACCGCCTCATGACATCTTACAATAATTTACTCCTTTCCGATAATAGTAATGTAGATCTATTTTTTGACTCTTTTAAAATATTTAAATCTAATTGCCTGTCTTGTTTAAGTCAACGCTCTACATAATTTTGTTTTGTTTATTACTCTTTTACGAATTCTATATTGTTAACTGTTCAAAATATATTTATTACTGTTATTATTTATTGTCATTATGGTTGTCAATTGTTTAAAATATTTATTACTGTTATTATTTATTGTCGTTATGGTTGTCAATTGTTTAAAATATTTATTACTGTTATTATTTATTGTTGTTATTGTTCTTAATTGTTTAAAATATTCATTACTGCTATTGTTGCTGAATGCTAATCTATACTAATATTAGTTATTATTTAATTGCATGTCATTATATTTTTTGCATCCTCATCAAGCATGTATTGTTCCGTTCCATATAAATTTCAGTTAAATTTGAATCTATAATATTTCAGTTTGGTATCTTATTTTTTGTTATTTTTTATAATGTGAAGTGATTTAGTGAATAAGTTATAAAACCCACAAACATAAATATATGTATTAATTACACTGCTTCAGTGTAATTGGTTTTTACTGTATTGAAGCATGTAAATAAATAAATAAATATTTAATTTGATATTTCGATAAAATAGAAGATTAGCGACCTGCAGAAACATCCCTAATCTTGTTACCTAGTGGTGACCCATGTCTTAATATGGCAACAGCAAATTTTGAGAGTTGGATTTCGTAGAGTTTAAATTAAAAAAGGCCAAACCCGGCATCCTGATGAAAACCCCTGTAATTAATATTGAAGGTTTGAATTTAGAAAGATCGTCATGATGTTGGGAAGCTTTTAAGATTAAATAAATACATGATTTTTGCCCCTTTCACCCCTTTTTGACTCCAATTATCCCTAAATGGGATCAAGCCAATCATTTTCTTAAATATATTTCTAATAAATACAAATATAAGAAAAAAACTGCACTGTTTTCAACACCTCCTTCCCTTTCTTGAGGTTGAGGACAGACAACATGGCCGTCTCGCAAACTGTTGTTTCCTCCAAGCGTCGTCTGTGCGAATCGTGTGATTCAATGATTTTATTGAGCCAATCAACAAGACATGTTACAGGCTAGGTCATGCTACATACTAAATACTATATGGCTAAGATTCATGATAAAATAATAGTAGCTGTGATCATGCACAAGTCAAATAAACAAAGTGTTCAGTTTTAAAACTAATTTTAGATTAGGTTAAAGGGTACTAGGCTAGGAATTAGTATATTAGAGAGATAGGACATCAGCAAACTTACCTTATAAGACAAGTTCACTAACACTAGAGTAGTAGTAACATCACAAAAGATTAGTACTACTCTCTGGTGTTAATGAACTAGTTTTCTATGGTAAGTTTGTTGATTTCTTATCTCTTCAATACACTAGTTTTAAAACTAACAAAGCAGTCAATGGAAAAATCATACAAGCAATAAAATGTATACAGAATACTTACAAATTAACACATGCTGAGCACATATTCAATTCAATTCAAATAGTCTTTATTTCATTTCTACACATAGTACAATGAATAGTGTCAAACATATTACATATAGAAACTTAAAGCTAACAAATACTTAAAATTATTATCTTGACATTTCATAATACTTAAACAGAGTGTCTGCTGGTCAAAAAAATCAAGGAAGTCAAGAAAAAGTCAGGAAATCATGTAACTGGTCTAGAAAGTCAAGAAAAGAGGTATTAAGTCAAGAATGTATCCTTTTTTTAAGAAATTGCGGCGTAGAGGTTGGCGATCTTATCACTCAGCACATTGCACCTTGTGCTGCAATCAGCCACTAACATGTGAAATCCTAACTAACAGTTTACCACTTATTTTTCCTGATGTGTTAATAACGTGGCTGTGCTCACTGTGGGTTGTTTATAATTTATATACAAGTAGCACAGCCACAAGTTTTAACCTCTTAATGCCCACACCATAAAAAAATCTTTAAAAAAATATTTTCACATTAAACTATGTTACTGGAGCTGCAAATAAGAATAATCTGAAGAAATTTTGTAAAAATCTTTTAAAATATAGAAATTGTAGAACTGGGTCATATTTGGCACGATGGGCAATAAAGGTAAACATGATTTCTGGGAAAAACAACCTTTATTGCCCACTGTGCCATTTTTGACCCAGTACTTTACTTCGTGATTTGGATAAATAAATAACAAATATTAAAAGAAAAACTTATCTTTATTGTTATTATTAAAACTTATTATTAAAAAACAGTTGTCTTTGACATTTATAGGCCTATTTATTGGTGAAAGTCTGTGAAGCAGTTTTTATTTTTATTCAGGCATAAATGCACTGAGCATTTAACACATTTTACATTGGACTTGTTGGTGCATAATGGATGCCGACATCTCAATCTTTTGTCCACTACAATAGGCCAGTGGCCAGTACTGTCACGACGGACAGTGGGAACTGGAATAGGTTCTGCATTTCTTCGTTTTTTTGTCTCAAAAGCTTTGGAATTTGACGAAGATGGCCTACCTCTTTTATTTTGATCTTTGTTTTCTTTACATAGGCATTCAGCCACCTCAAATTTAAATGATAGCAATTCCAAGGTGGCTTTTCTTTTTATTCCATTTGACTGTAAATCTCTGGTATACATTCGCCAGGCTGCAACGCAAGCCATATCTATAAAGTGGAAAAAAAATCGCATGTAGTACTTTTTTGAGCGAATCCTAATTCTGTGGTATTCAATTAGGGCATCCAACAGGTCGACACCCCCCATAAATTTATTATACGTGGTTATTGCATGTGGACATATAACATCAACATCACATTTTCTCTTTTTATCATATCTTACAATTTTTGATATTGGAGCAGCACTATCAAAGGTTGTTGCAATATAAACTGGTTTATTATCAAGCCACTTTATAGCTCGAATGTTTACTCCATCTATTGTAGATTCTTTTTCTTCAAAAGTACCTCTTCCTTTTTCTTCATAAGTTTTGTCGGACTCAAATGATAATCCTGAAAATCTGTTGTCTTATAGTGCTAAGAGATCAAATTCCAATCTTTTCTAATTGAGTTAGCAATGAAGGTGATGAAAACCAGTTATCAAAATATAAAATATGGTTTTTATCACGTGGAATAACATGTGTCAATCTAAGAACTGCATTTCCACTTGCACCTATATCAGGCAATGTGGGAGTAGGATTTATTTTGCCAGTATATATTTCAAAGTCATGGGCTAGGCCTGTACTATCTGTTAAGACAAATATTTTATAGCCCCAGTATGTGTGGTTTTTTGGGGTTATATTGCTTGAGATGAGATCTTCCTTTGAACGGTACGATCTGCTCATCCACACTCAACATTTGATCTTGAAGTGGGATTTGCTGAAATTTGGAGGTCAATGACTCAACAAGTGGTCTTATTTTGAAAAGACGGTCTCTGTCAGGATCATTAGGTGAAGGGAGATTATTGTTGTCATTGAAATGGACACAGGATTTTATATCCTCCCACCTAATTCTTGACATGACATTTGCAATTTTGTCCACCCTTGATTGACATTTCCAATAAATTCTTGTCCTTGAAAGGTTATAGGCTCCCATATAACAACTCAAACCAATAAACTGTTCCATTTCCTTCATGTCTATGACAAGAGGCTTACTGACATTTTTCTGAACACTATAAAGGTTAGACTGTTTCGCAATTAGTTTAATCAAATCATCGTCAAAAAAATATTTGAAATAATCAATTGGATCCATCATTGTGGAAGGTTCATTATTGATGTCCCAAATAGGAATTGATTTTATATTGCTTGGAGAGTCTACAATATTCCAAATTGGAATAGACTTTGTAGTTTTAGTATGTTTTTTCCCTCGCTTTGGTTGAATAGGCTTACTTGAAGAGGTATTACTTTGAGAGGTGCTAGGAGAAGTACTGTTAGTTATGGCTGATGTTAATTCTTGTGGTGTGTCTTGGCTATCAGAATCAGTGGAAGTGTCACTTTCATCTGCAATCAGCCACAGTTACTGTTTAGTGAATGAATTTAATTTTTCGAAACACATACTTAGAGCCCAATGTGAAGTTACTTACCGAAAGTTGTTGTCTGTTGGAATCGTTGTATTCTATGATGGAGTTGAGGATCAGGATCATAGTCTGGATCGTCATCAGTGTTATCTGCAAGGCTGTCTTCACTATCCTCTGGGGGTAGAAAGACCATGTTTCCTCTGCTCTTTCTCATTCGGTCCATCTGCAATGGCAAACATTTTTTTATATAATAAAAACTACCACTTGACAGCATGAAGTGCAAATATTTTGCAATATACAAGCTATTTTTTGAACATGATTTAATGTTATAAATTAACTAGATGGATTTTTTCCAATTCAATACAATACAACACCTAATAAATAATAATAAAATGTTGCTTGATATGACTATTTTTATGTTTTTCCCCATAAAAATATAAATCATGTACGTCAAACAAAAACTACCTTTGTTGCCCCGAGTGCCATATTTGACCCAACGTACAACACCCTTTGTTGCCCAGAGTGCCAAATATAACCCAGTTGCATTTATACAATTATTTTATGAACAAACCTGAATTCTAACTTTATTATTAATTACTAGTAATGTACAATAGTGCTAAAAAGAGCTGTGATTAATTCAACTTGATATCTTACCTCTAAATGTTGATGAAAAAGTCCCAAACTTTGAGGTTATGTTGACTGCTGTGTTCATCCAAATGACACAATATGAAATGGAGTGTAGTTCATCAATGTGCCACTAGATTGCAGGAACTACTTCAACTTTAGACAACAACTGTCCCAGATTTGACCCATTGTGTTTTAAAGGATAAAGAGTGGTAAATAAGTTAAATATTAATTTTTTCACTGACTGGGTCAAATTTGACCCACTGGGAAGTAAGAGGATAATTTATGATATATTAACACCAATCAAAACTTGCTAAAAAAAATATCCCTTGAAATACAAGATCATACAGGAGCATCATGTCTATTTCCTGATGTGATGAAAAATGGAACTGAGGCTGTCTCGTATTGATATGGCTCTAGAGGAATTTGTGAACAAAAATTACATGACTCCTGCTGTTGCAGATAAAGTTAAGAGAGATTACTTTTAGCTTTGCAAAATATCTTCCTTACTAGAAAAGTTTAAATCATTCAGAATGAGTCAAGACAGACTGGATACTTTTCTATGGAATTACTAAAAAAAAATCAAAGATTGACAATATTAATTTAGAGAAATTTTAAAAACAAATCCTAATTATGTTTCATGGAAATGGAGAAGTGGAACGATTTGGTTAAAAATTTGGAAGAACAGTCTCTTGTAGCTCAAAGATCAGTGTAAAGTGCAGTTTCAGTTTCCGGACATACAAAGAATGTTGTAGTATCAAAGCTTATGATACTCTCCTTTAAAAATGCTTCATCAAATAGAAAAGATGCTCTTAAAGCAAAAAGAAGCTATGATGATGGGCAAAAAGAAACATCCCACCAGTTAGCCTCAGAGATAAAGCTGTTAAATCAAAAGAAAAACAGATTTTAGAAGAAAAATTAGAAGAAGTTCAAGAGTTGGACCAGAAAATAAAGAAACTTAAAACTCAAATGTAAACAATAAGTTAGTTGTTTTTTTTTTTTAATTTTTTTATTGTGGTTTTCAAAAATTATCACAGAAAGTATGTTAATATACTGTTATAACTGACAATTTTATAATCATTATTTTACTGATAATAATGATATGCTGTGATTGTGTATTTGATTTATAGGATTGTAAATATTAATTGAAATTTTATATCTAAAACTAATAAGCAGATTACCTTTCCAAATAACACTGTAAATGACAAACTAATATTTAATTTAAAATTGATTTATATATATTAAACTCGCACTTCCTTAAAAGAGCCATACCCCATCCAAGATATAAAGTAAATTATATGTTTAAAATTAATAAGCATACAAATAAATTTGTAAATGTTTTTTATGTAAATTATTAATTATTAGACATTAAAATGAATGAGTTAAAATGTGTCTAAAAAATAATATTGTAAATATCTTATTATTGTATTTTGTTGGAAAATGTATTTAAAAATATTTTATGATATTTTACTTTATATCTCAACAGGCCATTTGGTAGGGGATGTTAAAAAAAATTATAAAGACGTTTAAATTCAAGGCAATTTTAATAAGATTGTTGTAAATAAATAGGTATATTCATTCAATTAATGCGAAGAAAATATTTATTTAAATAGAACGTGAGGTCAAGAAATTTTGAAAAAAGTCCAAGAAAAGTCAAGAAATGAATACTTCAAATCCAAGTAGACACACTGTTAAAAGATAAGAAATAATACATACATATTAAATAACTAAAAACAAATAATAATTCTCATGCAGGCAAGCAAGTCAAGTCAAAACATGCATGCTTATTTGATAAAGTATAGTCAAGTGTGGTGGGTGTTAATTCAGGTCTGGTTAGTGTTGCATAGTCCAAGTAAAAAAAACTCAGTCACATTGTACAGTGGGTGCATCAAGAGCCAATCTCTCATGTAGACTATCAAGCTTAGATCTAGGCAAACTTCTGATGTTAACTGGCATGTCATTAAACATCTTAATACCTGAAAAAGGAACATTTCAGTCCTTTACTTAATCTATTTCTAGGATAAAAGAGATTAAAGCTATTTCTAATTCTGTGACCATGTACATCAGAATTGGTTACAAAAGTATCGAGAGATTCCTTTATAGACAAAATACACTGTAGGATATAAACACAGTAGACAGTAAGGATCTTTTTCTCAATAAAAAGAGGTCTGCAGTGATCTTGAAAGCCAGCATTACTTATCATTGTTAGTACTTTCTTCTGAATGAGATCAGAGTGCCCCCGCAATCTTGTGCCATAGCTAACATGGGCATGGAAAAATGCAAAGTAGGCTAGTCTGAAAAACTGGACATCCACTTCATTAGATAATCTCCTCAATAGGAAAAGAACACGACTAAGTTTAATACAAAAACTCTCAATATATGAGTTCCAGACCAGCTCCGAATCCATCGTAAAACCAAGCAACTTAACCGAGTCTGACTGCCACAGAACGAGCGAGAGAAAAAGTCAACAACTGCGTCTTAGATTCATTCACGGCTAATTAGTTCTCAATAAACCACCAAGAGGCAGTTTCAAGAAGACCCATTACAGTTAGTTCAGCTGAAAGCAAGCTACTATGCTGAGAATATAAGGTAGTATCATCTGCAAAAATAATAGTTTTACCTTGCCACTATAATAAAGATAATTTATGGCAATAATGAAGAGCAGCCATTAGGGGTCCCAACACGGAACCCTGCGGTACACCATTACTGACATCCAAGGCAGATGAACGCTGACCATTCCAACATACAACTTGTTTCCTATTCATTAAATAGGACCTGACCAATCTGAGTGCACCGTCTCAAAATCTGTATTTCTCAAGCCTTGTTATTAATATATTATGTGAAATACAGTCAAAGGCACGTGATAAATCGCACAAGATAACAGACGACTGTTTAGACTCAAAAGACACAAGAATATTAGAATATTAGCAACAAGTGACTCAACTGCAGTAACGGTAGACCTTCCCTTACGGAGGCCATATTGGGCAGGGAAAGTAGTCTGTACATCTCAAAGTAATCATACAACTGCCTAAACTTCAAATATCTTGCCAAAAACAGGAATAAAAGCTATAGCCCTAAAGCTAGAGACATCTGTGTTAGATCCCTTCTTATAAATAGGGACAACCCTTGCTACTTTGAGCATAACACAGCTTGCAACATACAAGAATTTAACAATTGAGTGAATATAGGACCTATAACCACAAAAACATTTTTTATAAAGTTATTGGTCATATCATAAACATCTTTGCTATTGGAAGCTTTGACATCATTAACAATAGCAATTACATCATTGATGCCACTGAAACTGACATAACAGTGGGAAAACTGCTAAGGAACCCTTAATTACCTGTAGTCTGATCAGGAATATTGATCAATATTTTATTTACAGATTCTTCAAATTATAAATTAAAATCATCTGCAGTTGCAAAATTGGAAACACAAGAATTCAGTTTAACTTTATTCAAATTGATCAACGCTCAGGCCGCCTTACATGGATTGGCAGCTCAAGAAATGAAAGCAGCATTAGCAGCCTGTTTCACTTCTTTTAGCTTACATCTATACACCTTTTTACGTACTTGTAGAGCAGGTTTGACAGACCCAAATTTGGACAGACTATTCAATAGAACAGTGTCATCCTTAAGACTAGCCAGCTTAAGAACCAGAACCTGTGTACCAATCCTTAGTATGGGTCTTGGCTGCATGGTTACTTATTTTACTATTCATAGAAGCAGACCTGATGAATTTTTCCTTTGTTGGAAAAAGAAATCAAAAGCTTGCTTGAAATTTAGAAAAAAATAGTCAAACGATTCAACTGCCGTCACCGTTAAAATGCTTTGAATCACTGATGCACCTGCATCTGTAAGAACACTAAAAAGGATTGGTATGCAGTTCTGTCAAAAGATCTAAAGACAGACTTACAAAGATTAGGCTTAGGAATAGTATAAGTTTTGAACTTCAGACTATTTGTCAAAGTAAGAAACACATCTTTATGGTCAGCCATGAGGTCTATCTATGCTCACACTGGATTTATAGTCCCACACATCGTGATTAGTCAAGAAAGTGTCGAGCGATCAGTTGCCCCGAGTAGGTTCAATTACTCTACAGTATAGGTTGTAGCCTCGGAGGATGTTTAAGAAGTCAGCCGCCTCTTTGGAGTTCTGTAATAAGTTTATATTGTGGTCTGTCCCAATGATAATACGAGGGTCGTCCAGAAAGTAAAGAACGATTGTGCATCACATGTGGCGCCGTTCCCCCACCACTGCGACTGCGTACACACTAGTTACCTCTGGCTGTCCGGTCAGTGTGAGCCAAGTTTCGTTCCTGTGCAGTCACGTGTCTTTGTTCTGTAAACTTTCAAAATGACGGCGCTCATTGAAAATTCTGCCAAATGCGAAGTGCGAAGTGTCATTCGGTTTTTGAATGCTCAAAATGTTCGGCCTATCGAAATTTATAGGCAAATAAACACTGTTTATGGTGAAAATGTAATGAACGAATCTTAAGTGAGGAAATGGTGCATTATGTTCAACCAAGGAAGAACCAATGTGCATGATGAAGAACGGAAAGAACGGATTGGTAGGCTATCACTTGTGACTGAGGAATTGAAGAAAAAAAGTTGACAACAAAATTCAGGAAACCGGCGATTCACTTTAACCACTTTAAAAGACGCTATTCCAGACATTTCAGGACCCCTCTTATGTGAAATTGTTACTGAGCATCTTGGGTATAAAAAAAATGGGCGCTCGGTGGGTTGTAAAGTTTCTCACAGAAGTCCACAAGACTAAACGAATGGGAGCAGCCCTTGAACTTCTTACCCGATATGATAGTGATGGTGAACAATTTCTCGATCGTATTGTAACCGGAGATTAAACTTGGGTTTCGTAAAAAACTCCAGAAACAAAGCGACAATCCATGGGGTGGCATCATTCAAACTCGCCCTCAAAACTCGTAAAAGAAAAGTCGAACCTTGTGTAAACACAAGAAAATTGATGGCAACTGCTTTTTGGGACAGCAAAGGTTTAATCCATGTTGAGTTTTTGCCTAGGGGAGAAACGATAAATTCAGAAGCCTATTGCTAAACCCTTGAAAGACTCAGACGTGCAATACAGAACAAAAGACGTGGCATGTTGTCAAAAAAAGTGTTTTTGTTCCACGGCAATGCTTGGCCCCATGCATCGGTACGAACCCAGCAAGAACTTCAAGGTCTAAAGTAGGAAAGTTTTGCACAACCTCCCTAAAGTCTGTACCTCGCGCCTTCAGATTACCATCTGTTCCCGAAACTGAAAACATTCTTGGGTGGGAAGCACTTTGGATACAATGAGGAACTGAAAGAAGAAGTGACATCCTGGCTCAGATCTTTGGCAGCTGAAGAGTATAACACCGGCATTGAAAAACTGATTCCTCGGTACAATAAATGCCTTGACATCCAAGGCAACTACATTGAGAAGTAGGCTAGGTTACTGTGAGTATGTAAATAAAGTTCTGTGTTATCTTTCGTTTTTAATTTTTTATACCAAAACGTTCTTTACTTTCTGGACAACCCTCGTATGTAATTTATAGGACACCAGGTAATTCAGGCATAGTTCAAGCAAAAAGAAAAACCTCTCAAGATTACCATTTGGGAACATAAAACTTCCAGCTCATACACTTTGATGCTGAGACATTGAACATTGACAGAAAATAACCTAATGAGCCCAGTCTTAGTATTATCATGCACTAAACTTGGCTCTAGATCATGCACTGTTGGGACTATGGGGCTATTAAGCTGTCTGCCTTTTTTTTGCTAAAAAAGTACGAGTTCCAATAGGCCAAAAACTTGCACATAACAATTAGAGGTTAAGTTAGAAGTAATACCTACTTTAAAAAAATTTGTAAGAATCATGCTTGGTTCTAAATTCAATACACTCGGTATTAACATCAGAATCAAATAAAAATTTATCAAATAAAAAAAGATCAGCCTTAATGACATCAGGAGCCAGTCTGGAGACAAAAATCCAGTCACACTTACCAACAGCTTTGATGTTGCAGCTATCCTTACAGTTGTTAGTGCCAATAATAGGTTTCCTTTTCCTAGAATTCTTACCTACAGCCATAGACCAATCACCACAGTGATCAGTTAAAATTGGTTCATTTGCAAAATCAATAGTATTACACCTTGACTGCTTGAAAACACATCCATCAGACATAACCTCAGAAACAAAATGTGTTTTGGCAGACGCAGTATCAGAATAGAATATTCGTTTGTGATGATTCGGTAAATCACTCGAAACAATTGATGAAACAGCATTCGAGTCAGTAGGGTCTTTGGAAACACCGCTTGCTAAAATTACATCATCTCCAAGTAAGACGGACGTTTTGGTTGTCTTCAAGCTGTGTTTTACTAATGTTTCGACAGGATGATTTCTATTACTAATGCTAGTGTAAACATCCGGTCGGCAACTAACCCTAGTTTGATGGCTGTCCTTCCTAACTAAGAAATTATCAAATTTCTCATTTAGAGCAATATTGTCTTTCACAACATCTTTAACCGCAGTAATAAGTTTATCAACAACAGCGCTGATATTGATAAAGCTGTCAATATCATTAATCTGATCTGTTACTTTGCTTAACCTAGCATCACACAATTCACATGCCCATTTTGATTTCTCGGCCAACAATTTCATATATATTCATACTCTTCTTGAGATATTAAGACACAATAACAGTGGAACAATATTTGCAAAAAATTTTGCACTGCACTGCATTGGAATGATCATTTACTAATTTCTTACACAACAGGCAAGCAAATTTGCACGTTACTACTGTCTATGACCAGAACTTGCTTGCACGGTAGACGTAAGGTTTTAAGTGCTGAGAGAAATGGTTGTGAATATGTATAAAACGGCTTCGCATAATATACAAAATTATCTGTAAATGCAATAAAACATATTTTGGCCAAACATCAAGACCTGTTAAACAAGAATAAAAGAACATAAACACAATTTCAAAACTGAACATTCTGAACAATTAAAATTAGTTGAACACGCTATTAATAACAGGTATGATATTAAATTTCAAGAGTCGTCTATTATATATAAAGAAAAATCATGGAAAAAGAGAAATAACATTCAGTGTGTTCATGGCATTAAAAAAGATGCCATTTCTCAGCCATCTGTGAATTTAATAACATATTTTTACCTATGGGCCTAATTAGACCAGACTTAGAAAACAGCATAAGTAATTCAAAACTTTGTTTTAAATTTTAACAATTAATCCATCCATGATATTTAATATTTACAAATTCTATATTTTCAACATAGGTTTTATATTTTTGTACAATTTGTTTATTATAATCTGAAGATGCTGTAACTGGTGAAAATGCATTCATTAAAAAATAAAAAATTGTGGAATTATTAAATATGTGTCATTTAAATCCATCCAAATTCTACTAAGGACCGAGCAAAGAAATTATGTAATTATGCTGTATGATTTTTTTTAAATTTACAATACTTTGAATGTTAACAAACAAAACATAACGTTTCATAAGGTTTAATTTTTTTTTTTTTTTTATAGATGCAACATTTGTTTCTGATAAAGTCCTAGGCCATCTAGATTTTCTTACAATTCAATGAATTAAATATAAATATTTTTGTACAGATAACGTAGTTTAACATTGCACATTTATTCTATTAAACTTAACTACTACAATGAATTGTGTTACAGGCCTCTTTCTTAACTATTTAGCGGACATAATTTCATTGCTTATCACATACTATAACCATTTTACTCTAAATGGCCCTATTTAAATTAGGATACTTATGCAATGCTTTATTATTTGTTTAAGATTTATTTCTTTATTTGAACATTTAAGATGATTTGCAACATGCTAAATTTGATTATAAATATGTGAATGTAATCGGTTCCATAGTACAGTTAAATAAACATTTTTTTTAGAGAGTGTGAAAGAAAGAAAATGAGGATTTCATATTTTTATTAGTTGGATTTGGATTTTCTGTCTGAATTAATTTCAGACGTTGCAATTTAAATCAAAATATATAATCAAATTTTATCAAGTAGCCCATTTAAAAATATTTAAAGAATAAATAAACCATCAAAAAAATCACACAACAACAAATCAAAACTGTAACTTTAAAGATAAAACTAAAAAATATTAAATCAGTGGAAAACATAATAAATAGAAAATCCTGAGAAAACAACCCTTCAATTTGCTTTAAATAACCAATCGTCCTTGATTGCTTACATTTATTTTGTCATGTCAGTTTGTTTGGTGTACTGTAACTCACTTAAGATTGTAACTGTCTTAACGTTCTTTTACTCTTTTACTGTCTTAGGTTGTAATTGAAATAAGTTCAATTCAAAGTATGAGCTAATTTATCACTTCTCATTTCATTGCATCAATAAATTAATTACTAATATACTGAAACTATATTTTCAAACTGTTAGTTAATATTCAAATACTACAGAACCTTATGATTGTATGAAAATGTAATAATAATTAATAAATAAGCATAAATTAATTGCTTCAATGTAATTTGTAAACAAACTTATAATCCAACTAATAATTCTGCCAAATTGCTTTAAAGTAACTTTTACAACTGCTTACTATATAGAATTATTTCAGCGGAAGGAATGTTAAAAAAAAGTCTTAGAGAATGTAAAAAGGGTTTAATAGTTTTTACTTAATTTGGTTAAAAATGAACCAAGCATCTCTGTTAGAAGATTATTTAGAAGGTTTCTGCCCACTATCCTATAGCTAGATTTACTTTTTTTTTTTAAGTTTGACATAAGGTACATTAATACTTTTTTTATTTCTGTTGTCAAACTTAACTACTACAATGAATTTCAATTCACTGTAGTAGTTAGCATTTAAAATATAAGCATTCAAACATTTCAAAAAATGTTAGCCCATGTAACATGTAATCTAAGATTCTCAAAAGTAGTTAACAAAACATTAAATAAATAAAAATTTAACGTTTACAGTCATAATTTCTAATTTAATAAAAACTGTCCTAAAGTGCCCTCTCGAGTTTGCTTTAGGCATAATTATCAATACTTTTATTGTATAACAAGAACATTATTTGAGTATGGGCCATTACCCCAACAAATAATGATTTAGTTGAAAACAGATTGGAAAGGTGAGAAATATGCTGTCTTAATGTAGTCATCAGGTAACATGTCACGTAGCTTACAGAAAAGATAAGATAACCTACTCAGTCTAGTACAGAGATAATCCACTTGTTTTTACCAACAAAGACTTTGGTCAACCCAAATTCCAAGGAACTCGACCTCTTTGCTGATGCCAGGATTAGGCCTGTCTATTTCATGTAAAGATCTCAATCCATAAATAATGGTTTGTGTTTTTTTCTTGATTCAACAAAAGAGAATTAGCAAAGAACCAATCAGTGGCAGTCATGAGCGAATGCTTAGCCTCATTTTCTAGTTTACGAAAGTCACTATTGCATCAAAGTAAGGTCACCACCTCTTTGCATAGAGGTAAGCATTGCCATTTAGACGGAATGACATTTCATTAATCACAATTAGGAAAAGAAGGGGCCCGAGGACAGAGCCTTGGGGTACACCACAATTATTAGTAGCAACAGATAACCATAATCCCCTTTATATATCGCCTATCTTTTGTGTACAAGCGGTATGCGACGGAGCCAAGTATGTAGTGCTCGGAGGAGGGTCCATGTCTGGCTGGTGTGTTGTGTCTCACTGCCTCGCATACGCACACGGGATATGCAGGATTCTATCAAAAAATTAAAATCAAAACAAATTTCTGGTCCAGATTTGCTTCCACAGTACTTGTTAAAAGGGTGTTTAGAATTTTTATTAAAACCATTAACATTTTTGTTTAAATTGAGCTTAAAAACAAATGTTTTTCCTACAGAATGAAAAATTACCAGAATTACACCAATTTTTAAGAGTGGCCAAAGATCTTAAATTACAATTATAGTCGAGTGGCGGTGTTATCAGTGCCAGCAAAAATATTTGAGATGGTTATTTACAAATATTTATTAAGTCATATTGGAAAACATATTACTCCAAATCAACATGGATCTGTACCTGGAAAATCAGTCAACACTAATTTATTAAATTTTACAAGGTACGTTTCCTCGGGTTTTGATTCTGGGACTCAGACTGACACTTTGTTCCTCGACCTAGCGAAGGCATTTAATAAAGTTGATCATTCTATTTTATTTAAAAAATTGCAATATTTTTACGGAATTTCATAGAAACTTTTCCATTTCTTTAAGTCATATTATATACTGAATAGGAAACAATTTGTTCTTTACAGTGGGGTTTCATCTTCAACATTTAACGTCCAATCAGGTGTGCCTCAGGGCTCGAACCTGGGGCCGTGTTTATTATTTTAATTAACTACTTGGTTGATTGTATACTTGAGACATTGTTATTTGCAGATGATTTAAAGATGTTTAAACATGTAAAGATCTTTGAAGATGCTGCCAGTTTGCAAAGTGACTTAGATAATGTCTTCAATTGGAGTGTTTTGAATAAAATGCCTTTTAATGTTTCAAAATGTCACTTAATGACATTTTCAAGAGCTTAGGAATTTTCAAGAAATAAATATTGGCTGAATGGAGTTCCAATTTCTAGAGTAAATAAAATTAAAGATTTGGGTGTTACTATAACAATTCTCTATCTTTCAATCTTCAATTAGAACTATGCATAGCATCAGCCAGTAAAATTATGGGTTTCATTTTTAGACAAAGTGTAAATTTCCATAACATTGAGACGATCATTACGCTTTACAATGCTTTCGTCAGGTCGAGGTTGAAGAGTGGAGCTATCATATGGAATCTGATTCATACAACGTATCGAGAAGCAGTAGAGAGAGTTCAGAAATGATTTTTGAGTTATTTATTTCACAAATGTTTTAATGTTTACACTTAAACGGTTCCATATGACGAGTTACTAACATTGTTTGGGTTCCGGAGTCTTGACACGAGTAGAACACAGATGGACCTTGTATTAATGTACAAACTGGTGCGTGGTGAGGTGAGCGATGCTGCTAGCTTGGCGAGCCAATCTTTCCGTGTACCCACATTTAATAGTCGTAATAAACTCCTGTTCTCTGTTCCCTATTGTCGAACAATGGCACATGCATCTTCCCCCTTCTGTCGTCTCATGAGGTCTTACAATAATTTGATCTTTCTAATTGCACTAATATTGATATATTTTTTAATTCTTTAAAAGTATTTAAATTGAACTGTTTGACTTGTTTGAATCAAACTTTTATATAATTGTTCTTTTATTTAGAGTTATTATTGATAGTTATTTGCTGTTGTTGTTTCTGTTAAAATATTTATTATTGTTATTGTATGTTCATTTGTATATTATTTATTGCATTGTTGATTAATTTTATATTGTATTTATTTATTATCAAGCATGTACTGTTCCTTTTTTATAGGAAATTCAGTTTAAATTTATACGTTTTATCATGGTTTAGTGTTGTTAAAATATTTATTTAAACTTGTATGAAATTATTGTTTTGTGAAGTGGAAAACCCACAAGAATTCATTTGTGTATGGGATGAACTGCTTTAGTGTAATTGGTTAATTCTGTATTGAAGCATGTAAATAAAATAAAATCACATAAATAGGTACAGAAAAGGTCAAGCATTTTACTTTTTAAACCATAGGAATTAAGCTTATACAGCAATGTATCATGCTTCACATAATCAAATGGCTTGCTGAGGTGAATAAAAGCTGCCTAGTCAAAATGCATGCATGCAAGACTGTCTACTTCTAAAACCAAATTGATGTGTACTAAAAAAGAGACCAAAACTCAAAATATTGGTTAACTTGATTGTATATGATTTTTTCTAGCACCTTGGACAGGATAAGTACTAAACAGAAACATATTGGCTAGTATCCTGGGCTAGATTTATTCCCTTTTTTTTATTTTGAGCAAAGTTTTTGAAATTTTAAAGCATTCAGGAAATATTCCATTCTGAAGACAGATAGGAGGTAAGAGTTGTTACAATAAAATGAGGTGTTTCTTTTGATTAACCAGTTTGAAAAATCATATTAGTCTTGGGGGACTTCAAATTGTTCATCTTGCTAAGAACCATAAGTACATTGTTAAAATTAAGTGACAAGGTTAAAATTAAAATTTAGCTGGATTGTTTTTGCCAAACTGAGAAATTGTTCAAATGTAACTTCAGGTTTTCTATAATATTCCTACAATATTGACAGATTTTATAAAATAATTACTTGGAACATTAGAAATATATAATAAAATAAATATAGTGAGTGAGTGTTGTTGATTTTCATCTAAATTTGAATTTGATTTGGTTTAACAAATAAACTGTGTTTTATGGTCAACTTTGATATAATTATGTAAATTTATGATTTGTAATGGAATGCATTACTTTTACATTTGTCACAGTTCTTATGTGATCTCACCAATTGATTGCTGTTGCAGGGTTCCCCTGATGAGGGTGGAAGGGCCACTGATCATTGTCCAACTCCTGGAGACCACCTTGCTGACTCTTGTCAACTATGCCAGGTATTGTTCACATATGTTTTGTTTGGATACCACACACTTAATAGTGAATGCTTTATTCCAAAATATTTATTTGGATATAGGAAGAACACTTGAATGTTATTATGCTAGTGATAAAAATAAAGAACTTATTAGTTCCATTTGTCTTGTTCAAGAAAGTAAATATTGGGCCATGTCTACAAATTTTGTGATACAATTTGTTACAAATTTTGTTACATCTGAGATCCTTTAAACATAATAAGGCAGGATTTTTCAATGTGAAATCCCGTTACAGTGGAATATTAACTTTTAATTGTTATTGTAGTTTAAATAATAGCTTAGGTTGGTTGCAGAACATGTCCAATAACATGTCCAAAATATTAAAAATTGAAATATTAATATTTTGATTTAATTTTGGTTCTATTTATTTATAAAGAGTTGTTGTTTTCATAATATATCATTTTAGTTGTCTTTGGTTCAATTTAAACAAACGTAAATGAAGAACAATCTAAGTAGTATTGACAATGCAGTCAGCTGATCGTCATTATATGTTTCAGTTCACTGTCATTCTTGTCATTAGTTTGTTGTTTGAGGTTATGTTATGAAATATTTTGTCTGTATTTCTTGAGTAAATTTAGTTTTAGATTTAGAATATTATTTTCCCTCTGTTATATGATATATCATATTATGATTATAGATTGTTCAATATCCCATATAATTGAAAATAACATATTTTCAATATATTTAATATTTTTTCAAGTGAACTATTTATTTATATAAATATTATCCAAGTTTTCATTAATTCTATTATATAAACACAAATCACTGTAAAGGATTTAAAGTTATTTATATAGTTTTTGAGTTTTGACTAGATTTTAAAAACAATAATCACAGCTTGAACATTAATTGTTTACATGGCTGAAAAAATAATTAATTTGATGCATTAAAAGTGACATAAAATAGATAATTTTAGAGATTTATTTGTTAATATTTAAAGATTTGCTCAGAAATAAATACTCTTAGTAATGTAATTAGTTAGAAGCATGGTAATATTTTTTAGTGGTAATGTTGAGACTGAAAAGAAAAAAAAAATATTTGACAGTTTGTTTTGTAAGTCAGTTTTTCCTATTATTAAATGTAGTCTTATTTTAATAAGACTATCTTATATTTTAACCCTCCGATGGTTCACTATTTTACCTCTGGTGGTTCAGCCCATTTTTGCCAATTTGCAGCCTTATTTTTAAAAATCTGTAAAAAATTTATTTTTTATCTAAATAGGGCTTATTATACATCATTTAGTTCATAAAACTATGGAGTATTATTATATGTATTTCAAAATGACTTAACAAGTAGTTTGGGATTTTCTTTAACGGAGAGAATAAGAAGAAGAAGAAAATCCACAATGTTTTTCACACTTTACACACACACAAAATTTTCACTATGTACAATACAAAAATTCTAAGATAGCCCTTTTGTGCAGAATTTATAACTGAATAAGAAAATATAAACTTATAAGGACTTCATTACTGAAATAAATAAGTTATGTACAAAAAACTATACAGGCGCAATGGTGAAAACCGCTCAATCTGACTCACTCCCGCTGATGGGAGCTCTTCTTTTCCTGTTACCCCTAGATGGTCTCCAGAAGTGTTGTAATTTGGAGTCTCCAGAATCATTGAACAACTCCCTATCATTCTCACTCGTATGTAATTCAGACATTTTCACGTAAAAACCACTAAACGAAACATTATTACGACCAAAACAACGAAGATGCGACACAGTAGTAAACAACAATGGTGCGCTGACAGTTGGAACTGTCAATTATGGAATTGTATTTTGTTTAGTCTAGGCCAACGCCATCCAAATAAAACTTTCACCAGACTAAACAGTAGAACCAGCTGTTTCAAATGACATATGATATAGGATGTTTAGTGAAGGATGAACACCCGTAAGAAACGAAATAGTGAAGGTCGATTTTTCGACTCTAAACCATGGCAGATACGTTGTAAAGGTCGATTTTTCGACATTAAACCATCGGAGGGTTAATAAAATAGACTATCTTATATAATTATAAATATAGTCCCCCGAGTAGTAAAGTCAGCCAATTTATTAAACAAGTAATATTCCAGTGAAAGCGACCTCTTATAAGTTTAGTATTTGTAGTGATTAAACCAACAAAAAATCACCACAGTGCTAATAAAAGTGCAACAAGAAACTGTAAGTTTGTTTAATCTTAGATAAGAACCAACATTGCTCACCAGAAGAATAGCTTTTCAAAGGAAATTAAAAAATTACTTTTCTCAAGAACATATATTAACCCTGGAGAGGGCGCGTCACGGTCCTTTAGACCGGGTGTACAGGAAAACTTTAATAACTTTAGTTGTAGCAATTGAAGCGTTTCCTCCCCCTTAGTACCTTTCAATGGACTCGTCCACTTGCCAGATGTCCCTTTGTCTCCTCCTTCCCCTTCACTAGTCGCTCGTCAGTAAGCGTGGTGTTGTGACCTGGTCGCTTTCTCCTGGCGCGCCGCCTCACGCTACTTGTTTTGCTGAATATTTTGACTGTGCGCACCCTTTGCCGTATGCAGTTTTGATTGTTACGTTTAGTGTTGTTTTAGTTGAATATAATAAAATAGTTATTTTCTTTGTATATAAGTGTAAATAAAAGTGTGTAAAATAATAAAAACCTTTTAGTGTAAATAAATTTGTTTGTTTTCTTAGAATATTTTTATTTTTTAAATATTTTATTATGGAGAGAAAACGGGAAGAAGATATTCAAAGACTTTTAGAAAGTGTTGAGAAAGAAATGCATCGTGATGAAGAAAGATGCGAAAACCCAGGGGCAGTTAAACGCCAGCTTTTTATTGATGAACCTTCTGACAATATAATAATTGATGAACCTGCATCCGACGTTGACGAAGAAGATATATTAGAAGTTCAAGAAGAAAACACAGCATCGGAAGAGTCAGCCGAAGAAGACAATGTAGTTGAGTATCGAGGGCCTTATTACATTGGGAAGGACAATGAAACAAGATGGGATGCCCACTGTCCAATACGGGTAAAAAAATGTAAGAACACCAGCACGAAACATTGTACGTCGCCTACCTGGTGTGATATCTCATAAGCCAGAATCAGCAATAGAATCATGGAGACTTTTTCTTACTGATGATATTTTAGATGATATTGTAAGATTTACAAATCAACACATTCTAATGGTAAGGCCAGGTTACTCAAAGCAAAGTGATGCCCGTGATACTAGTAGGAGTGAAATAGAAGCATTCATAGGACTTCTTTATTTAGCAGGTATTTACAGAGCATCTCATGTAAACCTAATGGATTTATGGGAAACAGATGGTTTTGGAATAGAGTTTTTTCAATCGACCATGAACTTAAAAAGGTTTCAATTTCTAATGAGAAATATCAGGTTCGATGATGCAACTACACGCAGAGAACGGAGACTACTGGACAAGCTCGCTCCCATCAGAGATATATTTGAAAAGGTTGTGGACAAATTTAAGACAAGTTTTTCAGTGAGTGCGTTTTTGACAGTTGATGAAATGCTCGAAGCGTTCAGAGGACGCTGTGCCTTCAGACAGTACATAAGGAATAAGCCGGCCAAAGATGGCATAAAAGTGTATTCTCTGGCATGTGCAAAAACATTTTACACCCTAAATATGGAGATCTACGCCGGTAAACAGCCTGAGGGGCCTTTTGATCTGCAAAACTCAAGGACTTGAAGTGGTAAAGCGAATGATAGAGCCTGTAAGTGGTACAGGCAGATCAATTACAACCAATAATTGGTTTACCTCCATCCCACTGGCAGAGACCCTACTCAATGACCACAAATTAACACTAGTAGGGACAATAAGAAAAAATAAGAAGGAAATCCCTCCTGCGCTTATTTCTAAAGGTAAGCCAGTCCATTCCAGCATTTTCGCATTCAAAAAAATATTACTATGGTAGCTTATACTCCAAAGAAAAATAAAGTAGTTACCCTAATTTCTACTATGCACGACAACGATGAGATTGATCCAGAATCAGGTGATTCTTGTAAGCCATACATTGTTACATTTTATAATTCGACAAAATGTGGGGTGGACATAGTAGACCAGTACAAAGAGAGGTACTCTGTTTCACGCATCAGCAATCGTTGGTCTCTGGCATTATTTTTTACAATATTGAACGTAACTGGACTGAATTCCTATATTGTTTTCAAACATGGAACTGGCAAATTTGACATTCCTTGACGACATTTTTTAAAGGAAATTAGCAAACAGTTGTGTGCGCGTTACTTACAAGAACGCAGTGCAATAAAGACACTCCCAGTGGGACTCAAAAGAAACATACGTCAAATGTTAGGAATGCCGGAAGATGCGGAAGTAGTACCTGCTCCAGCTTCTCCAGACGTAGAACGACCAGGACGGTGCGCCTTCTGTGACTGGAGAAAAAACAGGAAGACTAAAACCAAGTGCCATCTATGTCAGCGACACATCTGCAAGGAACACACATCAGTGACCTGTGTACGATGTGCCAATCAGGAAAGAAGCGAAGACTCGGAATAAAACACAGCTACAAAAAAATCAGGTCAACATTTTTTCTTTCATAAATTTGCAAACTAATATTTTGTAAATATGTACTATATTTAAATTCCAATATTTGTAAACTTTAAGTTTTTGTCATACATACAACCAGACATGTTAGCATTTAGTTTAGCCTTAATAAATATATATTTCTTTGAGTAATACGTCTTCTTTCAATACCCGGTCTAAACCTCCTGGCGCGCCCTTTCGCGTGACAGAGTTGAAAGCGCTTTCTCCAGGGTTAAACATATTAACTTTCAACTTTATTTTAAGTTCAGCAAAGTTTTTTTCTCAACTATAGTACTTATTATTTCTAACTTCAGTATTTAAATAAGTAAATAGTGACATTGAGCCTAAAACTAGAAACAAAGTTCCAACACACCACTTTTTCCAACACATGACTTTACTAAACTATGACATCACTATAAGAAATGATGTCATGACATCAACATCAAGCTGTATTGTAACAGGTGACAAGTGATAAACACTGTCTCCCAGCCATATGTGTGCCAGGCCACTGACCCAGACATCTAGTGTCAGCATTTTCAGCTTTAGCACAAATAACTCATCCACATTACATGAGCATTGGACAAGGCTTTTGATTACCAATTAATCAAACCATTATACAATATTAACAACCTGCCTCAGCACTGACTCTTTCAAATAACTTGATTTTAAAAACAGCTTCTCAGTTTTAATTTTTGACATTAAAAATATTAACCACGAGGAGTCTGACAAACCTCATTATTAACCCTCCGTTTGATGACTATCGCATGGTGCGATATATTGGGTCAATTATAAATGATGATATCGCACTGTGCGATATATTCGATTTTCGTAATTTACGCAAAAATGGCACTAGCGATAATCTCGTATTTGATATTGTACTAGAGAGGAAATAATAAGGTTTCCATGGATATATTGGATTTCAACTTTTTTGACGTTTTTGAGAATATTGGGAATATAGTTTGACAGCTGATTGGCGCCAGCGCTGACAGTAGTGGCGGGCAGTAGTACTACGCAGTTGTTATATATACTACTATATTGTTATAAATTGTGTGTATATGATATTATTTCTATTGTAAACCAAATTTGGAACATTTTCTATATTTTAGATTTTTTATTGAACAATGTTTTGATAAACTTTTGTGGCATCAAACAGAAAAAATATAAAAACATTTTTTTCAAGACTTCAATTTTCAAGCCATCAAATTTTTAAAAATTTTGATAAGTCAAATATTATTTTATTAATTGATAGAGCACGTTGTTGCAATAAAAACGACATATAATAAGTCATATTACAACCATTCTAAAGATATGTAAAAAATGTTTGAAATGAACTATGTCAATTGCCCAAAAACCGCTTATCATTTATAAGTGATATAGTCATCAAACGGAGGGTTAAAAAAACAGTTTTGTACAACACCATTTTGATTTTTACTGTCTAACCAAGAGGAGTCTGCCAAACCTCTTTATAAAAAACAGTTACAACATTACATTGACATTTATTGTCTATGACCAAGAGGAGTCTGCCACACCTCTTTATAAAAAACAGTTACAACACTACTTTGACTTTTATTGTCTAAAACCAAGAGAAGTCTGCCACACCTCTTTATAAAAAAACAGTTATACCATTACTTTGACTTTTATTGTCTATAACCAATAGGATTCTGCCAAACCTCTTTATAAAAACAGTTACAACACTATTTTGACTTTTATTGTCTATAATCAAGGGGAGTCTGCCAAACCTTGTTATAAAAAACAGTTTCAATACTATTTTGACTTTTATTGTCTATAAACATTTTTTACAATATGGCATCTGATTGCAACACGCTGTACTGGGAAGGCTGCTTGGTCTTTGCCAAAGTAAAAGGCCACCCCTATGGGCCAGCTGAAATAACAGAAATTATAAACAGTAATAAAAAAACTGTAAAGTACAAAGTAACTTTTTTTGGGGATAACACCAACGCTCTTATTAACCCTATACATGGCAGCTTAAAATCTCTATAGTGGCAGGCCAGTTTTTGTTGCTTTGAACCTTATACTTCAAAATTCTGTAAAAAATACTGTTTTGCACTAAAATGTATCATGTTTTATATTGTTTTGTTCAGAAATAACTACATAATATGTTTTTTATCTTTACAATGTTATATATTCACATCAAAAATGTTTATTACCAGTAAAATATAAAAGTTTGTACATTTTGAGTTATAAAATTGAAAAGTAACCATAATTATAAAATATACTACAATTTTTACTGGAATAATCAAAATATACAAAATGTACGAAAAAAGGTTCTCTTCAAGATATAGTAAAATTTTGTTTCAAAATTTTTGTATTTTGTTTTATTTTTATACATATTTGAAAAAGTGTAAATTTATGAAATTATAGGTATATACAAATAAATACGCAGAAAAATAAGTAAACTTACATTTATTTCATAAAACCTATTTTAATGAGTACAATATAAAATAACCTTTCAAAAAATATATTTTTTTGTTTTATTGGACATTAGTTTTTTGTTTTTTTTTTACAAATAGTTGAAATTGTGAAATTTGAGAAAAATGTTTTTGCAAATAAACTAGCACAATCATGTCTCCAGGATCTCAAATCAAAGTATCTGATTACATAAACATGAAATAACATATAACTAAACATAATTCAAAAAATAAAACACTTATCTATAACTATATATACAATTATTTGAATTTACCTGGCGCGCCGAGTGAATCATAATCATACGTCCCGTTCGACAGGTACAATAAACAAGGTCAAGCTATAAATAGCCTCCCAAAATATGTATTCTTTGTTGACAATTTCATAACGCGTCGAATGGTATAAAAATCGATGATATAAACCATACAGTTACTTAGCAACAGGTCGAAAACAATTCGATACCTACAGGTATCGTTTGCCATTATAGAAAACAAGAAAACATCACTTCAAATAAAAATCGAATAATAAGAAATCGACATTTTAGAATGAATATAAACAGTTGGTCGTGTTGCCTAGGAAATTTCTGATTCAGGGATGTAGCTCTCATCTTTCCCACACAAATATTACCTGGTAAAAAGTGGAGGGAAAAACGTGTGTTCTTTTGTGTATACGCTCAGACGCGGGGATATTTGTGGAGTGCAGATTTTGTAATTAGTCTTTTATAATTTTTTGCAAATGTATTTTTAAGAGTATCTTTATCAAATTACAGTATTTTACTCTTGAGAATATTCCGAGTGTAATGATATATAATATGATAGGATTTGATGATTATTTGTATGAAAAACTAGCCGCTAAAAATAGGCTTGTAAATTCGATACCTCAGGTATCGTTTGCCACTGGGGAATCACTTTAAAACGATACCTCAGGTATTCTTTGCCACATCAATGGTTAACCCTTCAGGTGCTGGGTTGAACTTTCTTGAGTGCTAGGCGTTTTTCATCATGTTTGCAACTGTATATAAAATATTTTTTTAAATACTGTAAACCTAATGAAAATGGTACATATTAAATATCATTATTTTCAGAAAAAACCATACAATAAGAAAATATACTTATACAGGACTTACCTTTTCATGGTAAACTATTGCTGGATGTTATGCTTTACAAAGAAGACAATTCTTTTTCAATTTGTTCACTTTGACTTCATATATCAGTTCACCACAGACATGAAATTGAAAATCCAAGATAGACACATTGTAGAAAACTTAATAATAAACACAAAAATATCTTATAGGTTATCTTCTTGGACACATTCAGTTAGAGTATAAAATAGAAAATAGTCCCACGTAAAAAATCACTAATTTTGTGTTGAAAACAAAACATACGCTTCTAAACAACTGTTGTATAGAGGCAGTCTTGAAGCAAAGACGTATTCCATAGAGTATAACATGTTCCGCGTTTCTTCTACTTCAATACTATATAACATACTTTGTAATATTCAGTTGTTTATAGCCGCTAGTGCGTTTTAAATAGATCGCATACCTAACATCGCGCTACGCGATGTCAGCACCTGGAGGGTTAAACAGGGTGATATGTGTCTATACACTGAATACAAAAAATCCATGGCAAACCCAAAACAGATAATTTAAAAAATAAAAAGTTTAATTATTCTTTAGAACTGGCCGAAATTGCCTCGAAAAACTCACACCCCAAAGAGCACCGCATATCAAATATTACAATATCACCCAGCAATAACAGTTAAGAATCTAATAGTCATACAAATAACACACAACAGCACGCTATCTGAAACAGAGAAAAATCAGCAGCTCAAAGATATTGTACAAGTCTGTTAGCAATTGCGTCCTGAACATGAGCGTTAAATTGCCTCTGTAGGCTTCATTGTAAGAGTTGCACCAAAACGAAAGACATTTCCTGATACAATGTCTTTGTACCTGATACAATAAAATACAAGATTCACAGCAACAAAATCCTGATTATCTAGAGACATAGCTGACACTTGCTGCAGAAGCTGGAACTGCTCTACTGCTAGAAAATAATAAATTAAAGCAAGAAATACATGATATGAAGCAAACATTCTTTTCCTTAACATGCCAAGTTTCCAGAGACAATAATTTTACTGAGGTGAACCTTGCTGAGGAAAAAATTGAATAACTTGAAAATGACGATGAAACCTTCATTCATCCCTATCCCAAAATGCTTCATTGATTAACACACTCGCTGCGGCTGCGTCCCCGGTGACGCATCGCGCGACGTAGCGAGAGGCGGATGCGTCACCGGGAATGCCGCGCGCGATGTTTTGTTTACGGAGCCAGTGTGGTTCAGCCACTAAGCGAGGACGGTTAGAGAGCGCTAGCATTGTTCATTGAATACTACTGTAGCGAGTAGTGCATTTTGTTTGTTCATCCCGGGATGCTGCGTGCATCTCCCGTGACCCAAAACTTTTTCTTTGTGAAACGCGTTTGTTAGTATATATATTAGCGTTTATAGTAAATATTTTTGTGTTTAGTGTTTTATTTTATTATAATGGATCCTGCAATTCCTGGTCCATCAAACCTAACCACTTTGGAGAACGTTCCTTTTGAGTATGAAGACCTTGACGCTGACGATCCCATTCAACGCGTTGTTGATGACCCATCTAGTGACGAATATGATGGTGATTCGGATAGTGACAGTGCTGATGAAGGCCCAGATACTTATTCAGAGGCTCCTGAATGGTCCATTACTACTTCAGGTATGAGACCAATACAATTTACAAGGACGGACACATTGCTGGTGCCAATCCCTGGTGATGAACCCGTTGATTGGTTCAACCTATTATTAGACGAAAAGCTACTTGATTTGGTTTGTAAAAACACTAACGAGTATGCGTTTCAAGTATTCCAGAAACCTTCCCTTACACCCAAATCAAGAATAAACAAATGGAGGGACCTAACTGTGCCTGAGCTAAAAAATTTTATTGGGTTGGTTTTGCACATGGGGACTGTGAGATTGAACCGAATTCAAGACTACTGGAAGACAGACTTTTTCTTTGATTTCTAAATCTTTAGACAAAGTATGTCCAGAGATCGATTTTTGAATATTCTCCGCTGTCTCCACTTCACTAAATCAGCAGATCAGACAGTACGTGAGGAATCAATCGACAAAATAAAACCTATCGTGGACCATTTCAACGAAAAAATGATTGAAGTGTACTATCCTCAAAAAGAACTTTCCATAGATGAGGCAATGGTTTTATGGCGGGGGCGTTGTCTTTCCGTCAATATATGTATAAAAGGCAAAAGACACAAATACGGAGTAAAACTCTATACATTGTGTGAACATCAGGGGCTCATACTAAAGTTTTCAGTTTATGCTGGATCTGCTGACAAGGTTGTAGGAGGGAAGGGACACACCGAGAAGGTTGTGATGCACCTGATGAGAGAAAAACTGGGAAAAGGGCACTCAGTATACATGGACAATTTTTACAATAGTGTTAGTTTGTCAGCACGTCTATTGGCCAACGAAACGTACTCTACAGGTACCCTCAGACAAGACAGGAAGAACGTTCCGGAGGCTGTAAAATCAGCAAAGCTGAGTAAAGGAGAGACAATTGCAAGATACGGAAATGGTGTGATGGTGGGAAAATGGCGGGACAAGAAAACAGTCATGTACATTTCAACTGAGCATGAAAATCAGATGATCAATTTTATAAATAAACGCAAACAAACCAAAACAAAACCTCTCCCCATCGTGAAATATAATGCGTTTATGAGCGGCGTTGATCGTGCAGATCAAATGATGGGCTATTACCCGTCATAGCACGAAACTGTACGATGGTACAAGAAGATATTCATACATATTCTACAGATTATGCTTTTAAACTCGCATGGGTTGTACAATATGTACAAGGAGAAGGTTACATTTTACGATTACAGACTAAAAGTAATAAAGTCCCTTGTTCCAGTCCGTGCTGACCTAGTGGAGTCCCCGACCCAGAAACGTGCTCGACAAAGTGCCCACCAAATTTCCAAAAGCACTGAACGTGATGGAAACAACAGACTCCTAAGGAAAAATTGCAAAATTTGTTGGAAGCAAACTGGCAAAAGAGTAAAAACAGCTTACTACTGCGATACTCTGCCTTGGCCAGTGTTTCCAACAGTACCATGACAGTTTGTGAACATTGGTAGAAAAGGGTGGGCAGGAGGGTTGTAAATAGTGTAAATAATTAATTTAGGTCATAATAGATATAGAACATTTTATGAAGAATAGAAACACGTGCTGGAACTTTGAGCCAAACGCGGCGGTCGTGCGAGCGGTTGACTAACGGAGTTTCGCCGCGCAGTGCTACTGCGTCACCGGTGACCCATGACACTTGGAGGTCCAGGATCATGGATGACACGCTGGGAATTGCTTTTCTAGGCCATATTTTGGTCTTTTCAACACTAAAGGTAAGATTTCATGCAATAACTAAGTTCAGCTTTTGAGGTACTTTTAAAAAATTTTGGCAGCAGCGAATGTGTTAAAACACTAAATGAAGTGGAACTACAATTAGAGAAAGAAAGACAGTTAGGAATTGAACTGATGCGAAACTTTGAAGAACAAGATAACAAAAGAGAAAAATTATTACATGACTCAGCAAAGGAAATTAAGCAATTACATGGAATAATAAACAAGCTGAAATTAAACCAAGGCGATAAAACGGACCTACCTCAGACACCAAAACTAGCTAGCACTTCAGAAACACAAACAAGTGACCCCGAATTTTATGTTCCCAACTAGTCTGCCCCTCTATTAATAGAGTTGGCTCAGCTGAAGACTCGACAAGACCAACTAGAACGCTCTGTGGAAACTTTGCAAGAAAAACTGCACAAGCAAGGTGAACGAACAAACCCTACAATACCATCAGAACTCATACAAAGTACACTCACTGCAAAGAGTTTTCCTCGTTCTAAATACCATAACCTAAGCAGGAGCAAAAAACCAACTGGGAAGGAAAGAAATCATTTCAGTGTATCTCTCCAAGTAGCTAAAAACAAATCTCGGTTTGAAGAACCTGCCAATATAGAATCAGGCTTGAGAAGGACTACTGAAAGCGACAGATTAATTGAAGGGATCAAAAAAGAGAAAAGACCTCCACTGAGTGCTAAAATCCTCTCAAGTGGAGAAACCTTGATGATTTTGTAACTAGAGAACTTGAAGCCCTCAAGAAATGCTCAGAAAATTAATATTTTCAAACCCAGCAACGCCAAAATAAACCAATCAGTAAAACCTTTAAAATCAAAATCAACCCTCACAAATATATATAAATAAGGAAGTCCCCTTAAAAAATGGAACCGTTTTTTAGAAAAATGCCAACCAAAACAGGAAAGATACAAAAACATACAAAACCACAGGATTTTCATCAACTCCACTCTGAAAAAAGGGACTTCTCAGAAATCTCAGTTTTCCATCACAATATAAGGGGAATGTCTAAAAAGGTTGACAGTCTAAATCACTTTCTGAACCAGTTGCGTCCAACAGTACTAATATTAACTGAACATGGATTTAACCAAGACAATTTATGCTCAATATCAATCCATGGATACAAACTGATTACAGATTTTAGCAGAGGCAATCATAAACTTGGAGGAGTTGCGATATGTCTTGAAGAAACATCAGGCATAAACACGTTGACTGCGGGCTACTACAATTGTAGTACCTTGCCATTGGCGCGCCACGCGGGCTACTACAAATGTAGTACAGCGCTCCACACTCCAACATTGTCTCAGTGTGAGTTCAGCATTCGGCGGGGAACACTGTTTTTGTCGCCGCATGTGGTGCCGTTTTTGTACTTTGTTTTAGTGCAAACTGTATTCGGATCGGCCATTTCGGATTTTTAATGTGTCAGTGCTTTATGAGCAGTGTACTGTGGGGTTTTAGGATTGTATATAGTGAAATGGAAGAGGTTAATGATAGTGAAATTATTGAAAACTTTGTATTGTATTGTATTAGGATTACTTTTGAGTTACAATAACTTAACTCAGTTGTACTTTTTAGAAACTAAGTTTTTGAAGAAGATTTTAACGATTTGCAACAATATTTATTTATTTTATGCGTATTTTAGTATTTTTTATAGTTAGCCAATAAAAGACTTGCAACATACGCGAAATGATAGTATCTGTTGTTTGAAAGTTATTTATTAGCATTAGATTGTTCATGATTTGTAGATCATAATAAGAAATTTCCAATGCTTTGAGTGTTTAAGAAACAAACACAACGTTTCGACAGGAATAACAAACTCCTGCCGTCTTCAGGTGTACTTACTAACTTGGCCTACATCAAAAACAATTTTTTTCCTTAACCCATACTAAATCAGAATGGGTTAACCCATAATAAATCTGATTTAGTATGGGTTAAGGGAAAAAAAACTATTTTAGATCTAGGCTAAGTTAGTAAGTACAGCTGAAGACGGCAGGAGTTTGTTATATCTGTCGAAACGTTATGTTTGTTTCTTAAACAGTCAAAGCATTGGAAATCTAAAAGTATTATCTACATATCATGATTGTATCCTTAAGAAAATTTAAAATTTAACATTGAATCTATGAACTATGGTTAACTAATGGTATATGAGTAAAATTCTTTATATGAGCTTTACAATTTGATTATGGTATATGAGTAAAATTCTTTATATGAGCTTTACAATTTGATTATTAAGACACATAAAGACAAAGAAACGAAACTGACAGAATCCCTTATTTATGATATGGTTTGAGTTTATGGCTGCAATTGTAAGCAGTGGACTTGTCTCCACTAAACAGTGTTTTGCACTTTACATGACAAGATTTTTGTGTAAAGTATATAATAAATTTTTACAAAATAATTTAATTACTTAACCAACAGCCCACATTCATGTACAGTGGTGGCTAACCCACTCATCAGTACACGTACAGTGGTATTAGTTATAAACCATGGATATTGGGATGAACACTCATTGCCACTGAAAGTACAAGGATCTGAGTGAGTCAATGTCCCAATACCAATATTTCAACAAATTTATGATTTGTCCATAGTTTGATGGCAACAAATGCTGCTAGATATCGTATGGTTGCGGGCAAGAATGTGTCTCTTCTGGAATTTGGACTGAGACGAGCACAAGGGCCAGATGGTGGATTATCAGCTTCCAAATACTCCTACGTAGGTGAGTCACACATAATAACTCTTGTTTGGTTTTAGTCAATGTAACTGAGCGAGCTTTACAGATGTAATTAACCCTTTTAACGCCAGCCTAATTTTGCATGGTGTTGCTAAAAACGCCAAGCCAATATTCAGTAGATATGCGAAAAACGCCAAGCCAATTTTGACTAAAATGCAGAGTCTTGCTTAACCCTCGTACCGCGTTTCGACAAATAATTGTCGACTTGTGTTGATTCTGTACCGCGTTTCGACAAAAAATTGTCGACTTGACATCACTCGATATTATCACTTGTTATAGTATACCTATTAGCGCTATGGACAAGATTCATATACCACTGGAAACGGGAAGAGTTACCGATTGTAGTGGTATGCCTGACTTGGTTCTAAGACGACGGGAACAATTGAAAATAATATGATGAATATTCGTTGTCCAATGTGAAAGCGATTTTCAAACTGACGCTACCCTTGGAAGTTTTGTTTACTTGTCTTTCAATTGTATTTGTAAGTCTTATTATACGTAATTATGGTGTTATTATGATATAATTGTGTTTACATTACTTTTGGTATATACATACAACACACACAAAATTATATTGAAGCCTTTTTATAAAAGAAAAAAAATTGTGAACATGAAGAATGTCACATTTGTGTGCGTACGCCGGATAAATTTCATCATCATCTGTGGACAACTAAGCTCACAGCCAGAGGATACCAAGGAAACCATTTTACAAATATATTTTATTTATAGAACAAGTAATTCTATAAGTTTTAGTACTAGTTAGAAGTCTGTACTGATTATATAGAATTTTTAGCAAATTTTTGAAAATTATGTTACCACAGTAACAAATGTTTGTATATATTGTACTACACAGGGTTTTGTAAGTATAATAATTACTTTTATACTACAAATAACATATAAAACCTTTATATATCCTGAAACTAGATGAAATTTGTAATATTTAGGCTATCTTGGAATTTTGAATTTAGCTATAATATATTATTTTCAAGGTGACCCCCCCCCCTTTTTATGTTTACAAAAGTCATTGTCCGAGATATCATGAGTCATAAAAAAATTTTTTTAACCCCAAAGATGTAATATTTTATTATTATTAGATAGCCTGCTTTATTAGGAGTGCAATAATACCACATACAAGTAGGGTTATATAATCTTACTATTTTTTATGATTTTTTGAAAAAATGTCTGCAAATGCGCTAAAAATGATGTGGCAGTACAGGAAAAAGTATTACCCGGTTCGAGGGTTAACAATTCATAGTAAATTTATTAATTGTCATAAATTAATGAAATTAGTCTTGTTTTGTTGGTATTGAGTTGTACTATAACATACAAATAAAAGTTTTAATTGTTGGCCATTATTTAGTTTTGTTAACAAACAAAATATAAATTAATTTTTTTATTTTTATAAATTTTTGTAGTTTGTAGTATCATAACATACCATAAATAACAAACCACCACATTGTTAGTATTTTATCATATAAAACATTTAATTGTTAGCACATACACAACATTTGAAGAATTTACCTTGATATATACAGATGTTGCATTTTCCAGATATTTACATTTTGAGAAAAATCACATGTTACCATGGTAACACAATTTTTCATTTGAAGTTCATAAAAAGTATTAAATTGCACTAAAAACTTATACAACAGTCTAATATTACTAAACTAATAAAATAAGCCCACTTTTTTTATATTTACAGGGTCTACATACAATTTGTAAACAAACCACAAATACACTGAATGGATGAACTGAGTCAACTAACAAAAGTAAACAAAAAGAACTTTGGTTCCATAGAGTATAATGCATAGAAAAAAATCCAAAGACGTTAAAACATATTTCTTTATGTTCCTTATATACTATAGAAAGAGTGTGCCAAATTTTATTGACTTTGAATAATATTAAAGACATGAAAAAATAAAACTGAACGATCAATATAGTGATCGTCCGCGGTTTTAGCGCGTCTACGAACGATCGTTGTATCGATCGTTGGCGATCTTCGCACAAATGCCGACGATCGATATAGCGATCGTTGGCGTTAAAAGGGTTAAATTATGATTTTATGACATAAATGAAATGTATTGTTAATGGGAGTTATTGTTGTAAACTGTATAAATACAAGAAAAAACTGAACAAAATTATTTAGATTGAGCAGAAATGCTGATTTCAAACTATTCATTATTATTAATATTTGTTTTACACAAACCATTATAGCCAACTTATTTTTTGTGACAACAATAAAATATTCAAAATAAATACAATAGATTTAAATAACTGTGGTAAAAGTTAAGAAGATTATTAACTAAAGACACCCATTTATAAAGGTTGGATCTTGAGGTATTGCAGTAAATGGGGAATGGCACTAACTGACATTCCACATGAACACTGTTTTGACAAGCCATCATTAATTTTCTGTTACTTACACAGTATAGTTTTTATCATAAAAAAAACTTGAAAATTATGTCTAAAATGTTATTAGAATCTAATAATTTTATTAACCCTTTCGTTCCCAGCGTCCGATTTTTCGGATGTCGGAAGTATCTCCTGATTTATCTGACATCAAAATTTTCGGACAGCAGTGGTATCTCTTAATTTATCCTGTGTCTGACTTTTCAGATGTTTAGAAAAAAATTATAAAAAATATATTACGTTATCAACTTAAAATATGCTTATATTGCGATTTTCAGGAAGAACATTTTTATCACACTATTATGTTAACCCTCGAGGGGATATGTGTTTTTACCCAGGCTGATGAGCCTATTTTAACTAAGGGCGCATATGTCAAAAAACATTTTTAACTGGCCAACATCATTATTATATAGTACATTGTGTTATAATCTGTACATTCTAAGGAATCAGAAAATAATAGTGTATATGAACTTACCTAGTCTGATGACCCGTTATATCATGATGAATGTGAAAGTCTAATTTTGCACAAAAAATTTCAAACTCTCCCAACCCAGTATTCACTATAAAAATAATATATGAAAATGTGAGATAGCCATTTTGTTCAGGTTTTTATGTACATTCAGAAAAATTACACATATATGGCTTAATTCATAAAAATAATTAATTTTTATATACAATATTGAAGCTATGTACACTGGTTTTTCTGAGCAAGCTTTATTCGGAGTCACTGTTGGGCCTCGCCCTCTTCCTTCCAGGCTTAAGAGGCCTTGGGTAGTGATCTAAGTAAGCAAAACACTCCTTGTGAACACCACAATTGCATTGTGGACACCAGTATCTGCTTCTCTTCGAGGTTCTTGGACCAAAAACAGCACATAAGCGCAGGCAACTTCCCTTAAAATGAGCAATTTTGTGGCCTGTATCACCACCTGGTCCTGGCTGAATTCTTGGGGGATGTTGTCTTGACTACTTACCAGATCATGGACAATATATACTAAAAAATCATATCTTGAAAGTGGTTTATCTGTGTTGTTGGAATATAGAATAAACACATTGAACAGAGCTATGTTAATGAAATTCATTCATGAAGAGTTTCTTCCAGTATTTTGGAGTAGTTCTGGAACATGAATAATGGTATATAGATTTGTCACTTACATCAATGGCTCCCATGGACTGATTATACTTGTGTATGACCAGAGGTTTCATACATCTTAGTCCTTTTTTACTAGTTATTAGCTGATCTTCTGCATGGCAGGCTGATGTTAAGACTAAAACTGGCTTTCTAGATTTTTTCTGCTGGTACTTCACTAAAAGTAACTTTTTTTCTAAAATATACACTCTCTTTCATCTAACTTTGTTGAGAGAATGGTTTTAGGTAAATCTTTGGAGTTCTTGTTGATTGTACCAGTAACAAAAGTATTTCGTAGGGTTAATACTTCGGCTAGAGGAATTTTGGTGTAAAAGTTATCAAGAAGAATGTGGTAACCTTTATCTAATAGTTGAGACTTTTCAAGAAGTTGAATGACAACCTTTTGAGTGAAAGGGCCACAGTTATCTTCCAGATAATCTGATCCACTGTACAGTTCAATATGATAAATATAGTTTGAACGACTGTCACACAGTTCAAACTTTTTAATCCCATATCTCGAATGTCTTTTGTTAGGAAGATATTGTATAGATGCACATCTATTCTTCATTCCAACAATAGATTCATCTATAGTAAGGTTCTGAGAGGGAATAAAATACTTTTTCATATTATCATTGAGGCTTTCTAGGAAAAACCGTATTTTAACCCAGGAGTCATAATCTGGCTGTCCTCTCCTTACTGTATCTTGCAATTTTAGGTGAAGCATTGAATTTATCAGCTGGAATCTATTGCAACTCATGATTTTTGAGAAAAAGGGGACATTTTGGGCAAATCTTGTATCCCAATAAGTTTTTAATTCTTTCCCCCAAATGTTTCCATGTTTATTAGAATGCCAAAATATTTCCTTAGTTCATTTAGTGTTGTCAACCCATTTTTGTAGTCTAGATGAATGTTTCATTTCATTTGAAGTTCTTTTAGTCTGTGCAGTTTTGTTGGCATACAGATTAGTTTTTTTGACAATTTTATTCAGTACTACAGTCGTGAAAAATATGACAATGGTTTGGAGTTTCTAGGAGGAAGCTTTTTAGTGCCAGGGTTTCCTACCTGAACTCTGCCTCAACATCAGTGACATTTTCAGGTGGATAAACTCTTCTTACCCATTTTGGATTAGAAAAATGCTGAATAGGCCTACTTGGATTAGGCGAATTTCTACAATCTCTATCACTATCATCACTAGTACTTAAACAGTATGAGGATCATTTTCAACATCAGAAGTTTCTAGTTCATCAAAGTTGGGAACATACTCCTCACCCCTACCAGAAGAATAATCCTGTAGTGACACATCTGAATCACATACTGGCACATCTATATCACTATCATCATCAAAATCACTTATTTCGTCTTCTAAAATGTCTCTTATTTGATCGGAAGCTAAATTTTCATCCATTTCAACAAAATATAGCACTAATCAAAACAATAACATAGCAGATGCTACTACAGTACGACTGTTGCAACAAACGAAAACGATTAGTTCAAAAACATCGATATATCGAGTACAAAAGTATTCAAACAGATTCCATAGAGTACGCAACAGAAACATTAGAATTTTGCGATTACGGCACTATATGATACATCGGTTTTGGATGAGAATGGACAAAAAAATTAGCGTTCTAAAAAGCAGTTACATAATCGTCGCGTGCACGATGATATCACCCGGGCGAGGTATATAATCCTCGCGGGCGATACTATTATCACTGCGAGGGTTAATATATATATATGTATATATACAGGGTGCAACAAAACTCTCTACACAAACTTTAGGATATTGTTCCTTGGGTGAAATTAAGCAAAAAACATAATACAAAAAATGGTCTATCTAATTCCGTTTACTGTCTGTATATCAATATGTGTTTTTTACTATTTAAAATGTTTAAAACCAAATTACAAAGAAACTAATCGTTTTACGAAAAAATACCACAATAGATAATTGTTAGTGCTTTTAATAAGAATTAAAACGACACCTTATCTTTTTAAATGAAACAATAAACAACAAAACTACAACGATTTTTTTGTAAAACTGTACAGCCTCACTTGCCCGTGTGGGACAAAAAAAAATCGAGTGGTTTTATGAAAAAATACCAAGATAGGTAATTGATAGTGCTTTTAATAAGGATTAAAACAACACCTTATTTGTGAAAATCAAATAATAAATAACAAATTTACTACGATAGTTGTATGACACTGTAAAGTTTAGAATGGACCCATAGAGCAACAATGGAATTCATTATTAATGGGCTGTCGGCTTATAATAACGTAGTAACACTATAAATGTAGTACTTTTTAAATATTTAAAATAAAACTACATTTTGACATAAAAATTTGTATTGAAAATTTTTGATTATAAAAATGAGTATTATTATTCAACTATTAATAAAAGGATTACATTTTTTAACCCGCCAGTGGACTCATGCCGGCGAAAAGACCGCAAGCAGCCATTTTGTTTGGCAGAGGGCTGACCGTGAGTCACAACTACACCTCCCTCCTGCTACTTGTCGAGGACAACATCCGTAAGGTCTGGAGGGGTAGGGAGACCAGATAGTCACCTTACGAGCTTCGGCGTGTGTGTTTGTTTTACCGTGCGGTCTTTTTTACCCCAAGAGTCTTGGCGAAGAAGATGAAAGCAATTCATCCGACTGAACAAGGCGTGTATATTTTACAGTATATATACGCATTGTACAATATTTAAGTCTTATTCAAATGTAATTTTATTAACTTTTTATTAAATAACAATATACAATTATTATAAAAATATCAAACATTCAAAACTTCAAAAATTAAATAAATTAATTAATTCAGTTATTTATTATATAATTGTAATATTAAGATGTATAAATCATGTATACAATGTTATTGAAATAATAAAAGGTGTTTTTTTGGATAAAATAGAAGTATTTCCTTTATTAAAACCCTAAACAAAAAAATGCGGTCAAAAAGACCCCATGAGTCCACTGGCGTAATGAAGTACATGAGTCCACTGGAGGGTTAACTTAATAAATCCCACATTACAGTAACTGCTCAAAGTTATGTCCAGCAACTTCAAGTTATTCCACACGGGCAAGTGAGGCTGTACAGTTTTACAAAAAAATCGTTGTAGTGTTGTTGTTTATTGTTTCATTTAAAAAAATAAGGTGTCGTTTTAATTCTTATTAAAAGCACTAACAATTATCTATCTTGGTATTTTTTCGTAAAACGATTAGTTTCCTTGTAATTTGGTTTTAAACAATTTAAATAGTAAAAAACACATATTGATATACCGACAGTAAACGAAATGAGATAGACCATTTTTTGTATTATGTTTTTCGCTTCATTTCACCCGAGGAACAATATCCTAAAGTTTGTGTAGAGAGTTTTGTTACACCCTGTGTATATATATATATATAAATACTGTGAGATTTTTTCTTATATTGTTATTGTAGGATGAATTGAACAAATAAAAAAAATTCTTACTTCAATTATTTCCTTCCATGATGATTAAACACAATTTTTATTAAATTAGTGTGTAGATTAGTAGGCTTACCATACGTCTGGGATTAGCCCGGACAGTCCGGGATTGAACCATTTGTCCGGGGAAGATTCCGGGATTGAGAAAAGTCCGGGATTTTGGGAAATTTGACTTGCGTTGTCTAGCCGTTGTCAATAGTGACACTGCTATTTTTACTCTGTCTCAAGGACGCTGTCACTACCACTCATCAGTCATCACTACAGTTAGTCGAGCGAAGTACGCACCGGGCTGTAGACGCTTTGTTGTTTGCGACGAGTGTTTTTGTAGTTGATAAATAATAACTATCTGTTTTATAATAAACTTAATATACTCCATCTTGAAGATTTATTTAGTGTTTAGTTTAGTAGTGAACAGTGTGACTTGAAAATGCCTCCGAAAACTGCAAAAAGAAAATGTGTTTTTACCGACAAACTTAAAAGTGATTATAAGTTTTTAAAGTCATGTGAAAACAATAGTTCTCGAGTACGATGTCTGACATGTGTTTCTGAATTTAGTCTTGAATACCGAGGACGACTCGACATCGAAGATCATGTCAAAAGTGAAAAACACAAGAAAGCTGTAAGTGCAGCTTCTTCCTCAAACATTACTTCTTTTTTTAGTAATAAAGATTCAGGAGACAAGGAGCTGCAACTCGCGGCAAAAGAGGCGGCATTTGCCTACCATACTGCACAACATGAAGTAAGTTTTAAAACTAATGACTGCACCAGTAAACTAGTAAAAAAGTTGTTCGAACCCAAGTTTTCATCAGCTCGAACAAAAACTGAAGCCATTTTAATCAATGTTATATCTCCGTACATTTTAAAAAATTGTTAAATGATCTGAAAAATGCTACATACATTACAGTTTTCATTGATAGTTCCAACAAAAAAGATGTTAAACTGACCCCAGTTGTTGTCAGGTACTTTACTCTAAATGGGGGTGTTAATGTTAAACTGCTTTATTTCGAAGAAGTACCTGGTGAAACAAGTGACATTCTTCTGGACCACATTTTGACAGGAATCAATAAATTGCCACTAAAACTTGAAGCTAAAATAGAAGCTCTATGTGCTGACAACACCAACAAAAATTTTAGTGGTGCCCACAGACGTGGTCAAGGAAATGTTTTCAGGAAACTCCAAGCCAAATTAGAAAGGCCAATTCTTGGAATTGGGTGCTTAGCTCACATCGCTCACAATGCGGTACAAACAGCATGTGACGTTCTTCCTGTTGACATTGAAGCAATGGTGGTCAAACTGTACAAATATTTTTACCAGTACACTGTCAGGGTGACTGAAATGAAAGACTTCTGTGAATATGCAAGTGTAGAGTTTAAAAGACTTTTATCTCACGGCAGCACGAGATTTTTGAGTTTGTTGCCAGCTATCGAAAGAATTATCCATCAGTACAAGCCACTGAAGATGTATTTTTTAGCCAACGAACACAAACACAGCCCAAAACTGATGGTGGACTTTTTCAACAACCCAGTAAATGAGCTCTTCTTTATGTTTGTCCATGGATCGCTGCAGATGTTTCAAAAAACTATTTTAAAATTAGAACGAGATGATATCAGTGCAGCAGAGGCAGCACAAGTCTACCATCAATTGGTAAGGCAGCTGGAAGAGAGAAAAGCACAGAAATTTGTTCCTTTTGCTGCTAAACAGTTATTAAACCAACTTAAGACAGAGGGTGAAGTTGAAGAAGAAATGTTTTTTTAGAGCATGACAGGGTTTTATGACGCTGGTATAAACTACTTGAATCTGTGGGGATCGAGTTTTGATGGAGTGGACAAATTTTCATGGTTGTCCTTGGAAACAGTAGACGTTACCTGGGCAGAGCTAGAAGAGAGCGTACTGACTGTCAACAAAATATTACCCAATTCAGTTGACACGGATCAGTTGTTTGATGAGAAAACAAGTTGCTGTGACGTAATTCGTACACTGGTACCAAAGTGGAAAGCCCTGCCTGAAGAAAAAAGACCCACGACACAAGAGAAATGGAAAGAAGTATTTCAGACTATGTCGAAATGCAACATCGACTTCAAGAATATTTTCAAATTGGTGGAATTTGGGATGTGCTTGCCAGGCACATCAGCACCAGTGGAGAGAGTATTTTCCGTAATGGGCAACGTATGGAGTGCGGAAAGAGGACGCATATCAATTTCAGTGGTAAGGGAACTCCTTAACATTAAAATAAATTCAAAGTTGTCTTGTGTGGATTTTTATGAAAACATCAAGAATGATAAAAAGTTTCTACGTAAGGTCCTGTCATCTGAAAAATATCAACATCGTCCAAGTGAAGTTGAAGGCGAACAATCAGACGATCAGCAGAATCCAGTACAGATGATATAAATGGACTTTTTTACTTTAGTTTATGTTATATATCTTTAAATAAATTATACAGAAACTTTGAATAGTGTGTTAATAAATAATTAAAGAAGGTTGAAATTGTAACTAAAATGTTGTTTTATTGAATTATTAAACCATGATGATTTTTCCCACCTACCAATACGCACTTAAAAATGTCTGGGATTGACTTCCAGCAGTTTATAAAAATGTCGTGGATTGGTGGTCAGAAATTATGGTAAGCCTATAGAGTAGGCTATTGTAAACATAATGTAAAAAAAAAAAAAAAATAAAAATTGGATCATAGATAAATTTCATCTACATTTTTTATTAAAATGCTGCAAATTTCCTAATTTGGCCCTGGGAGATATCCTGTGTCAGAAGGAGACATATTACTCATCAAATTAGTAAAGTAGTAACACTAGCCTCTTGCTAGCCTAGTGGTCACAGGATCAAATCTGTGGACCGTTGCCCTGGGAGATATCCTGTGTCAGAAGGAGACATATTACTCATCAAATTAGTAAAGTAGTAACACTAGCCTCTTGCTAGCCTAGTGGTTAGCACTTCTGAGAGGGTCACAGGATCAAATCTGTGGACCGTTGCCCTGGGAGATATCCTGTGTCAGAAGGAGACATATTACTCATCAAATTAGTAAAGTAGTAACACTAGCCTCTTGCTAGCCTAGTGGTTAGCACTTCTGAGAGGGTCACAGGATCAAATCTGTGGACCGTTGCCCTGGGAGATATCCTGTGTCAGAAGGAGACATATTACTCATCAAATTAGTAAAGTAGTAACACTAGCCTCTTGCTAGCCTAGTGGTTAGCACTTCTGAGAGGGTCACAGGATCAAATCTGTGGACCGTTGCCCTGGGAGATATCCTGTGTCAGAAGGAGACATATTACTCATCAAATTAGTAAAGTAGTAACACTGGCCTCTTGCTAGCCTAGTGGTTAGCACTTCTGAGAGGGTCACAGGATCAAATCTGTGGACCGTTGCCCGTCAACAATGTGTCAATATAATATTAAAAATGCCACTGGCATAGATAGTAAAAAAAACATCCTTGGAGTGAAAATGTTAATGAATATTATTAGATTACAGTGCAAATGGTCAAATGAAAAAACACATTTGTCTGGCAAAAATGCAACACGTATTAATCAAAAAATGAAAACAAGATAAAATTGTATTTTTGTATGGTAAATGATTTAAAAAAAAGAAGTATCACTGTTCTATCACATACTAGAACTAGCAATTACAAATTATTAAAGTGCAGAATTTCAGATGAAAATAAATAATTTGATTTTGTAGACTTTAAATATGTAATTTATTAAGGTATTAACGAAATATAAAGTGTAATGATTTTATTGAAAAATGGTTATACATTGTTTTTGAATTTTTAATAAATGTATAACAAATATCATACTCTTATTTTTACAATTTTCCTTGGATCATATTTTATTAAGAAACAGGGTAAGTAGCTTGATAAAGAAATACAGCCTTTTCATCCTATGGGACAATTTTATAACCAATCTGCAATGTCAGGAGACACTTACTTCGATGTAAGCATATTTAGTATACTATAAAACAACAGCTATATTTTTTATGAATATACATATATTTATTAGAGGAATAAAAACTGCTAAATAAAAATAATGTGTTTTAAGTTAATGTTTTGAAAATGTGATAGTCTCACATTCTTAAAAATATACTGAAACATATTTTTTAAGAATTTATATAAAATATCTACTGAAACACATTACTGCTATTAGTTTTTATCTATATATTGTTAAAGAATTGTTTAGTCCATCAATCACAGCGAAAGCATTGCTGTCACTTAGCTGACTGTATTACATTACACATTGCAGTGTATAACAATTGAAATATTATATTTTTTTCATCAAACTGACCATGAAAGGATTAATACCCAAATTCTAAATGAGTATACATCTTAATCCAATGTAGAATTAACAAACTGGTGTAATATAAATTGATCAATATGTGACATGGAACTATTCTGTAAACCCGTACCTTAGATATTTTTCCTTCCTAACCTGCGGTTTCACAGTCAAGAACAAGGGTTGAATGATTTTAAAATTATTTTCGGATGGCTAAAAGAATATTTACATATATTGTCAAAGACAACACAAAGAGTTGACAGCTTTTGCACTTTTTACCCATAAACTCTGAAAGTGTATGGGATAGCGTGCACCACCCTGTCAAAGATTAGAGAATTTCTGAATGTATTTTAATTCTGATATTTATTAATTTGAAGTGTAATGTATGTTTTTGTACAGACTGATGAAAAATATCAGTATAGTAGTAACCATAAATGAATTGAATTAAATAATAATAATAATACAGTTATTCATTTTTTCACTCAATACAATCACATACAACAGAAAATTCACTTGCTAAGCTAAACAAATGCTTACAGTTACACACACTACTTTATAGACTGCCTAAAATGTAAAGGTAAAATGATAGAGATTAATTCAGAATTTAGATACATTGACTAACCTTGTATTTGATTCTGAAACTAACAATCTGAAATTTACTAACAAAATTAGTGATTTACGAGGTCGTAATCATGAAATATAAACACTTGGTAAGATATACAGGGGTGCTGAACAGTCTACTATCTTCTGTACTCGTAAAAATATAAACACAAAACTTTGTATAGTGACATAGGACATAACATTGAACTTTTTGGTGCAATCATTCATTAGCTCTTCACCACCTCAGGGGGATGGCCCATAAGGAGTTGGTGGACAGTCTTAAATGTAAGCATACGTTGATGTGAATACAATTTTAAAAGTCTTAATTAGTAGAACATCATGCCGCAATTAGACCTCAAAAGGTTAATCCTAAACAAAATGGTGGCGCTCGAAAGTTTCAATACTGATCTTGTGTAAAAGTTCAAGAATGGCTTAATTTTATGGTAACGATATAAGATGAAGATACAAAACTTCATACATGATTACTGAACACAAACATATACTTTAACCCTCCTAGTGTTCACTATGTATCCTGAATATACATATACTTTAACCCTCCTAGTGTTCACTATGTATCCTGAAAATGTTGGGCGGATTTAGCTTGATTTCCAGACATTTATTTGAAAAATAATATAAAATATATTTATTATTATAAATACATACTATTATATATCATTTTATTTGTTATATTACACTGAATATTTTACAATATGTTTTATGTACATACCTTCATTTTGAAAAATTTTGTGCATCCAAAACTGAAGAAAACGTTTTTTTTTTTTTTTTGTTTTAGAACAGTTTTCACTGTTACCATGGAAATAAAATAACACAAACAAACAAATCCAGGATAGCCATCTTGTTCAAAATTTAGTAAACTTTAAAAATATATACAAAATATACAAATGTTTTGCTCAGCAAAAATTGGAAAGGACAAAAAACCAACACTAACACAAACGTAAACACCGGCGAGTCAAGATAGCCGATCTACTTCACTGACTGTTACAGCTATTTTGTAAACAAATCACAATTCTCTCGATGCGTGTAATCGATTATACTCGACTATCAATTATTCGGTATCATCTCCTGTTTCGATTGATACCACATAGAGTATTATTGACGGAACGATAATGCCAGAATAGCATATGTAACAATGGACTGCACAGTTGCCGACGCATCGGCAATAAACATTTACGAGACGTACTGAATTGCCGACACATTGGCAATAAACAACAGGAGGGTTAAGATGTATTCAGTGTCCCGCTATTCTTCTATGGGGACAGCCCACGAGGAGTCAGTAGATACATTTTAATGTAAGTATAGGTTGATATGCACATAAAAAAAAGAATGCCACAAACTGCACTTCAATAGCTTTAACCGTGAAAAAATGGTGGCGGTTTAACATTTTTGAAACCCAACCATTTTGTAACAGATAAATCTTTTGAATAGCGGTTTGCAGCATTATTCTTTGCTTGACCAGCCCTTTAAAATGATGTGCATATCAACCTATGCTTACATTAAAATATTTCTAATGCCTCATGATGGACTGACTGTTCCCATAGAAGAATATTAGGACATTGAATACATCTTAAAGTAGTTGTTTGTGTACAGTAATCATGTGTTAAGTTTTGTAGCTTCACTGATATGGTAACAATAAAATTAAGCTATTCATCAACTTGCACATAAGATCAGTATGGAAACTTTCGAGCCCCACCATTTTGTTTAGGGATAATCTTTTGAGGTGTAATTTGAGTAACTATGATGTTCTATTAATTATGACTTAAAATGGTATGCACAGCAATGTATGCTTACATTTGAGGTTTTCTACTGACTCCATACGGGCCATCCCCCTGAGGTGGTGAAGAGCTACTGATAGCATCAAAAAGTTCAATATAATGCCCTATGTCTCTGTGCAAAGTTTTATGATTGTATATTTACGATTACAGGCGATATTAGACCGTTCTAAAACTTTTCAGCACCCCTGTATAAAAACAAACCTAAATAATTGGTATATTTAATTGTACACATTTAAATAATAACCCAACAAATAAACTAATAACTAAATTATAACTAAGTGTATAATTGTATAAACAAATATTTACAAACAAAAACATACTTAATTAAATAAATATAGGATCCACATCAATGGTCGAAATGCCTTTCCCAATAATAATGACTAATTTCAAGAAATTAAACCTTCTAAATTGTCAAAATAAAAATGAATTTAGTCTGCAGTAGGTGGTGTAATATTTTTTAAAATAATTTGCTAATTCTAAACTTATGTACTTATACAGAAGCCATGGCTTTTATATAAGATTTAGGTGTGGTAGAATAACAATAATATCTACCACAAAGAAAGAGAACAAATTTATTGATCATAAAAATGTTAGGTAACCAATTAATTTTACATATATGAACAGGAATATAACAGTATACTGTATATAAAAATAAGAATGTCAATATAAAATAATATAAGAAATGTAAGATGTAGGGATTCATAATATGCTGTTAAGCACTATAAAATAAAATAGTGCTGTTTTATACTATAAAATAAAAGCTGAACTTAAAAAAGTATACATTAAGCATGCTTTAAAATTAAATAATCAGAAGGAAAAATTTAGATAAAGCCAATGATAAAGGAAGTCAATTGCACTGTTTTAATGTCAATTAATTTAAATTTCACTAATTGTAGGGAGAGTAGCTGGTCAAAATGATCCTTATGTAATCTGTTAAAATAAAAAAAATATATTACAGAGGCAAAAGGAAAAAAATAATAATTTGATAACAACTTAATTATAGTTATTAGTATTGTTATAAACACTGTCACCCTTGTTTATTTCTCAACTGATAATGAGGTTACCTGAAATATATATTATTGTTGTTATTTATATGGATAGAAAATTATAGCTTACAATATCACAGCATTTTATTTTGAAAAGGTGTAACTCTAAGTTAAGTATGAAAAAATCTGATTTTTTAGCCAATATACTAAAATTAATAAAATGGTATCAATGTTATACAATAAAATATAGTTTATTGAATACATTGTAGTTTAAAATATTTCCTAATAAAAAGCTTGAAAATGATATCTACAATATATTTTTTAATAACTAATAGTCCAGTACCTGGACGTTTTGGAGAAGACATTCTTTGGGATAGTAATAATTCGCTTGAAAATTTGGTAGGAACTAGGGAAAGACCCCAAAAACAAACGTGATGAGGTGCCTATAGGCAATCTCACATTGGGGGTAAAAACCACCCCTTTTTAGGGTTGTAAATTCTGACATGCAAAACAGCTGCAGAAATCGATACATTGTCTTATTTTAAGCTTAAAATATCCTTCAACATATGTATGAAAAGTTAATATTTTCGGAGTTGTGCCTGATTGAAAGCGTCGATATAAGGCCCCAAATATGCATGTTTTCTAACGGTTTTTCACGATTAACTTAGCAGTTTTGGATTTTATCAAGAAAAGTATTATTATTAAAAAGAAAGCTCATTTAGTCTTAAAATGACTCCTTTTTTTCGGTAGGTGCAAATCTGACAAAGTTACAGTTCGCCAAACGTGTCACGACTTTTGTCAACTATCGAAACAGAAGCCTTAACACGTTCACTGCGAATGGCAAACAGCTAGGGTAGGCCAGTGCTGACACACAAAATGTTATCATATATCCATATAAAGTCATAAAATGATAGTTTACTATATAGTAACACTACTTTTATTGGTTTTGTAAAAAAAACTTATCTACGCCACTCGGCGTCATCCGCACACAGCATCAATTATCGATGTTGCGTGCGGATGACGCCGAGTGGCGTCAAGTGGTATTTTGTACAATAGAGCTATTATTATACTATTTATAACTATGAAATGGAAGTGCGTACTTACCAACAGCTGTTCCTCTCATTTTCCAATGTTGTTGTATGTTTTGCAAAAAGTTCAATATAATATTTACAAAAAAAAATATGTTTTTCTAATATGTACACGTGTGCGAGACGTGAGACGTGTACGAGAAATATTTGCTGATACAGTAATATCTCCTAAGTCACTATCGCTATCACTAACTTGACTTAAACTATAACTTACACCACTGCTATAGTCTTCAATATCGGAATCACAATCATGAAGACGATCTATTTCACTTACAGTAAGTGATTCAAACTCACGTGAACAACTAGGATTTTTATCACTCATTTTAAAATAACTTAAAATCTAAAATCTATAACGATTATCACTTATGTACAACTAAACTTATGACACACAAGATACAATCAGTCAAAACGGGTTTCGACAATCTTTTACTTGCAAAAATGGAGGAGGAATAGATGCGCGCGAATGACGCCACTAGGAGTCACCCGCATTCCTCGAACATCTGCTATGACGCCACTCGGCGTCATCCGCAGGGAACGTGTTAAACGCCGAATAGTAGAAAAACTAAGAGTTATTCAATGAAAATTTGTTGAATCATTTTTATAGTACTAAAAAGGACCTTTAAAATGAGTTTTTGGCCAAGTCAATATCATTCAAATTGATGGAGTTATGACCAAAAGAAGGATTTGTATTCACTTTGGTTTACGTCAAAAATTGGCTTACTAACAACAAACATTTATGCAATTTATGAAATTAACCTTTGTCCATCTATAATTTACTTTGTCAATGTAGTGTAAAGACGTTCTAGGAGTTTGTTCAATTTACAATGCATTATACAAAAAAAGTTCAATTTACATATACAACAATTTTTAAATTTATTTGAAATTTTTTTTTCTTTTCAAAATATCTCGAAAACTACAAGTTACATAAGTTGAATACAAAAATGTAGTTTTTTGTTAGAAAAATGTTGATATTTAATTTTTTTTTCTAGCATGAACAATTTTAGAGATACATGCGTTTGAAAGTTTTACCTGAAGCAAAACTCAACGTATCGGGGCATTTTAACTTCAGTTAAAAAAAACTTTTTTAAATTGAATACACGGGCCTCAAAACCTTTAAAATTCCCCACAGCATTCTTTTTTAATCAATGGATTACCTTAAAAATTAAAAGAGTTATCGTTGAAAAACCAATTTAATTTTAGGATATTTTGTAGTATTTATGAATAACTTAACATGATATTTTACATGTGTATGAGTTCATTCTCCTATCAAGTGCACAAAGATGCATATTTATTTAATTGAAAATAAAAATGTTAAACTATTCATTACTGGAAAAAAAGTTGCCCAAATAATGTCCAGAAACATTTATAGTTATGTTTCTTGTTATTTCAACCTGTGCCCGTGCTATTCTAATGCTGTACCAAACGTTCTGAGGTATTCTTATTTTTTGTGTGCAAAGCCTAACGAAAAGAGGCGGGACCAAGCGGCTTTGACCTCCAAACTGCACTTGCTCCAGCAGCGTGTGTACGTGTCTCTTGCAAACAGATTTTTCTCAGGGGTGGTTTTTAGGGGTTGTCCAATATAATGAGTTACAACAAATTATGTTCTAGAACAAGAACAAATTGTCATTTTTAAATATACAAACATTAATTCAACATATTTTCAACATATAAATTGTCTTTTTTAATTTTTATCAGCACAAGTGGTTTTTAGGGGTTGAAACCTATGATATTTAGATGAATTAAGTAAAATCGCTTGGTCATTTGTTTACTGTATTATAAGATCCAAATTTCTTTATGTACTGTATTAAAAAAATACTGCATATCATACGTCAAAGTGTAAGAAATATTTTAAACTTGTGTTTATTTATTATTTAAATCATTGTGAATGTAAAAAGAGAGGAAAACTTTTCATTACACAGACATATTTTGAATAAATAGAGGATTTATTTTAGCCCTCCCAGCGTCCATTACTTCACCCTTTAATGTCGGCCCCTTTTTAGGTACTTCGCAGGGTTATACATAAAAATGTATAACATATACATAAACAATTGAAAATAGCAAGTTTTATATATCAATGGACACTAGAAGACCTAGGCAATCTTAGAAAAATAGTTTTGTTTACATACCTTGTATATTGTGTATCTTCTCCATGATTATATGCAGAAGTATCCAAAATTTGAAATTTTTTTCTATATTGACACCATGATGATGAAATCCAAAAATCAATTAAAGAAAATCCAAGATATAGGTTTTGTTCAAAATATATACATTATATGGCTTATTGTTTACAAAAGAAAAATTACACTAAAAAAACTGAACTATGTACAGGTTGCTTTGTCCTGGGCCTATGTCTGCTCTGGTTCAGGAGGGTATACTCTTATCCACAATAAATTTCGTCTATTTTGTCTAGGCCTAGGTATAGGTATATGAGTAGAGGTAGAGGGCCCAGGGTCTATGGGTGTATCATCATCATCAGTAGGACTTACGTTAGCATCTGAAGTATCTAAATCGTCTAAGTCAGGAACGTAGTTGTCTTCACTACCCGATGAAAAGTCCAGAAGGGAACTATCGGAAGGAAAGTCTTCAGCTACAATGTCACTACCACTGTCACTATCATTTTCTTCTAATATCTCTCTTATATCACTGGATTTATCACGTAAATCGTCACCCATTTTGTACAAACATAACAAGTAAACAAACAATAACCCAACTTACTACTACGTCGCATTCACCAAAACACTGACAACAACACTAGAGCTTAGTATAAATCAGCTGATTTTTTTCTCCTTGTACAGAACAGTAGAAAACCAAAGACAACGAAATAGAGTATGATCTCCTCTGTCGTTTGATATTTTCTAAACGCTTACATGCTGTCGAAAAATCAACAGGTATCACCAGCGGTGCCGCGATTGCTGTCGATTTTTCGACAGGTGACGCTGGGAGTGTTAAATAATGTATTCTTACATAATCTTGTGTTTTTTACTGGTAACGATTAATTTGGTTTGAGTTATATAACCCACAAATGGTTACACATGGGTTTTCTGACATTGATGTGATGTGCAGGTCTGGTAGATTATGAGTTCTCTAGACATCATTGTAAATAAACAACAGCAGCTGGCTTATTTGTCCTGTAAACATCGCTTATAATATATCGTCCCACTGTACTGTTCCTAATCTATCTAAAGACAATTAGTTTAGTTCTCTTTGTATACTTCTATAATTTGTTTACAAAATTTAGTTGCTCATATCACATTACAAAGGAATATTTTACTGGTGCAATTATTAGGTTTTTTTTAATATATATGTAATATACATAAATGTACATGTGTTGCTATGCATTTGTATATTCTAAAAGAATAGGAAACTCCCTATAATTTGGCTATTTTGGAACTTAAGATAAAGTGTTAGTGTAACTTGTAAAGGGAACGAAAAAGTTCGAAAATGTTTTTATTTTGTTTTAATTGTTTTGTCTGTGAAACTTTTTATTTACAAATTTCTTACTAAATGAGTTGCAATATTTTACTCCTAATACTCTATTTCATACTAAACTTGGAAATATGCTACTTGATATTCTTTATATTGTAAATTATAGTTTTATGATTTTTTTAAAATTAAATACTGCAACACTAGCAAAGTAGGCGTAACCGCAACAAGTGTTTTAGTGAACCATTAGAGGGTTAATTAGTTATGTTTTAAAAATGTTATACTGGACATTATATTGAAACAGTCTTTGTAGTAGCATGCATAATTTATCAGAACTAGAAATATTGATTTAAATTATTTATCCATTATAATACATTTTTAAGTAGGATGTAGGATTTAAAGAATCAGTTGCTTTGTGGTGAAGGCAAGTACAGTGTGTAATAAAGCAATTGACAGTTAAACTTGGACCTAAAGTATAACATAGTTTAATTTAAATATCTAAAAATAATGAAGCAAAATAGTACATATAATTATTTCAGATTGAGCGTTTAGGGCTATTAAAGTATTTTAACATAGCTGGCGGTGATTACAAGGCAATAATGATAAGGCGGATACCACTAGTCGACAAAAGGTTGATGAAATTTCATACACACACACATTACAGTGATTAATACGATGTTATTTACATCGATAACACAATTGTTCATCTTACTAAAGAATTCTTGAATTAACATGAGATGGTAATACATCAGTAACCTCACTTAATAATGGCCATTATAAAAGCAAATGTAGGATACATTCTCCGCCATGTTTTATAAGACACTAAAATTAATTAAAACAATTAAAATCAGTTTTGTTTACAATCTTGTTAGTTTTACTTTTACTAATTTTACATGATCAAGATATTGCCAATGATATAAACTATAACTTATTACAGGTAATCATATACTTAAACATAATTTATAAATTTTAATTTATTGAATTATTTGTAGACAGTTCAAAAAGAAACTGTTTTATGTCATGTATGTAAAAATCATTATTTTTCCAATACTTGGTTTATTGCATACTTATTTTATAGTTGAAAGAATATTTGGTAGAATTCAATTCTTCCTAAAGTAAGTTCAAAATCTCTCACTGTTCTCTTTACGGCTTTTAAGGTTTTACAATAGCAAATTTAAATAAGTGCATTGTTAGCATAAAATATAACATAGAGCACCATAAACACAAAACATAAAATTGTAAACATAGAAATATTTAGACAATTTTATAGTTATTTCACAGTATTGTGTATAAGGGTTATGTATAAAGAACTACAATATATTTTTTTTTTTTTTTTTTTTTTTTTTTTTATCAAGAAGAAGTATATGAGAAAAAGAGACCTCCCAAAATGTTAAATAACTATTTTTGTAGCTCCTATTTATTTCTGATTTAGAACAACATAGTAGACTCTTAACTAACATGAATTTTTTACTATATTGCCATATTTAATCCAACCATTAAGAAAATATTTATTTTCAGTTCAGACATGTGAACATAATAGCAATTTATAATGAAGTCAAATTTGTTGATTTCTTTGTGCAGTATGATTCAAGCAAGGAAGCTATTAACTTAGTACTGCATTGTTGTTATCAGAAATTTGATGCTCAACCTAGTCAAGACGTGTCCATGGTACCGACGGGGTGTCGTTAACGAGGTGGCTGGTACCACGTTTGGTGCAGGCTAATGCATCTATTGATTGTTTGGTGCCAGGCACTACCAACCCTTCCTTGCCCCCTCACAAGTTGACTTGCTGCTAAACTTTCTTATTCTTTATTAGTGTCTAGAAGTGAATTCAATACTGCCATTCACCTCTCTTTTAGTACTGATTGCAAAGTAGTATTGTTAGCATAGCAGTGAAACATTCATATTGTCCTTTTATCTGATGCTTCTGTTTGGTGTAATAACACTATTTTACACTGACTTCATATTAAGTAAATTTTCTCCTTCTTATTCATGTCAAGATTGAAATTCAAAATATTGTTTGTTTAGCTTTATATAAAATATGTTTAGTGTTAATTTAATTAATTAATCCCTTGTGTGCTTAGTTTATTTTAATGTAATACGTGTAAATTAAAAAAAGAAAACCTAGCCCATAAAACTTTAACCTGTGTACATTACATTTTTTAAGGGGTGCTAAATAAATTATATAATTAAAAAAAAAAAAATTAGAGGAGGTCTTACTTTGCAAGGATAAGTTATGGCTAACTAACACTTAACCTGGGGACCAATGACTTAAAGGTGACACCAGTGACCGATCAGGTGGGTTGTGTGCAAGCTCAGCGGGATCGCTCACCTGGTCACCCATGTAATGATTAGCTACGCTCGATGTAGCTGAACCCTACATTGGTCAAGGCCAATGGCTTTTGTAGAAACATTTCTTTTATATGTATCTTTAAAAAATAACATTGAAATATTGTTGATAATTATATTGAATTTTAGAACAGCAATGAATTGTTTTACTAATTATATTTATAAATGTTAAATTGACGATATGCCTTCGTCAACCTGGGACACTCCACTCCCTGTAAAATTACCGTATATCTATTTTCTGAGATGACTGGTTTGTTTTCAGGTGGAAAAGACCCACCTACCCACCCATACACACACATTGGTTATTACCTACCTGCTGATTAATACACGTACGGTGGTAATGACATATCCATACACATATGGTGGTTATATTATAAATAGTTTTGTATTTGTTGTTGTAAATTCTGTTTGCGTTAAATGTTAATTAAAAAAAAAAAAAACATGAATTGTTTTACCAGCTATATTTATAAATGTTATATTGACGATATGTCTTCATCAACCAAGGACACTCCACTCTCTTTAAGATTACCATACATCTATTTCCTGAGACAACTGGATTGTTTTCTGGTGGTGATGATCCACCCTTACTCATATTAAGGTTATGATCATATTAAGGTGATGACCCTCTCACCTACCCATACAAGTACAGTAGTGATGGCCCTCCCGCCCACTTATACACATACAATGGAGATTGCCCTCTCACCTACCCATACCCTTACACCCTACCCTTTTATACTGTCTACCCATACAAGCACAGTGGTACTGACCCACCTGCCCACCCATACAGGCATAGTGTTACTGACGTGATGTTACCCCCTTCCCCCCCAGGTTGTCGACCACACTGGTGTACACTGTTTCCAATTCCTGTACTATTGGAATTCTAATGTTATCTATTCTTTCATGTGCTGATAGTATTGATAAGGAAATGGGCTGACTTTGGGCAGATATTTTCTGACAAGTTATTTTGTTTATCTTGCAAAGTTATTTTGTTTATCTTGCGAAGTTATTTTGTTTATCTTGTGGTTTTACAAAGTTATTTTTTTCGTCTTTGGGTCAGATATTGTTGTTTCAGTGTTCTGTTTTTCAGCTCTTTTCACTCCTGAACATTCCTGCCATGGAAGCAATCTCCCCCTTTACGTTTTTCTGGAACCGGAACTTCCGCAGAACCGACTTTTTTCTATCGGTTCCGGTTCTTTTATCAATAACCAAAAGAACTGAACACCGACCCATCCCTAACATAAACTCTCATGTCTATAACTATGTTTAATTTTTAAATACAAGCCTCCTTAAATATGTTTTCTTGATTCAACAAGAACATTATCCTTTATTTTAAGCTGTGAACTTTAAAAATTGCATGTTTAAGATGCCAAAAAAACTAAATTATTTGAAGATATTTTATACTTGCACAATCAGATAGAGTATCAGAATAATGATATTCACAAATTCACAACATAATTTTGATTATACATGGTGTACTTGAATTCGGGGAAATATTTCAGGAACTGATTCTTTGGGTCAAAATAAAGAAAAAAATGTCCTATAAAGCTAAGTCCTAAAATGCTTTTACTCCCAGTCATACATCACTTTGATTCTTTTACTAAATAAATTTATATCTGTAGAACAACTTATCGATTCAGTTGAAATTTTGTTCATTACTCATCCATGCAAAGAATAATTTGACGAAAAATAATCAGCTTGTTATTTAATTCCATTTCAAAATTGCGGCTTCATTAATTTTTTTAAGTGAAATAACTAAAAAACTACATTTTTATGAATTTTGTTGAGAGTAATTTTTTGCAGTTCATTTAATTTTCAATTCAGCATTCTAACTTAAAGGTATTTTTTATCTATTATGTTTCAAGAAAACAAATTAGATGATTCTTCTTCACTTTAAATGTTGTACGGAAATTAATCTCATAGAGTGAAACACTAGTAAACCATGCAAGGGCTTAAATACTGCATTTTCAGTTTAAAAAAACCTAAAAGCTTAATAAAAATGTTATAAAATTTATATTTTTAATGTTACACTATTGGATTGAAAATTGAATGGGTCGCAAAATATTAACTTTGACAAATTTCATAAAAATGTAAAAATACAATTTTCAAGTTTTTAACTTTAAAAAGTTTATATAGCTGCATTTTAAAATAAAACATAGTGACTAGTTTAATATTTTTTGTGAAATTATTTTTTGTATGGATGCGTAATGTAAAAAATCTCAAACCAATTAGTTGAGTTGTCCTATAAATATAAATCATTAAGCAAAAGAAAAAAAAACAAAATGGCGATATCTAGGAGTAAAAGACTTTTAGGACGTACCTTTATCAAACATTTTTACTTTTTGCCTATATAATCAGTTCCTGAAATATGTCCATACATTAAAGATACACCCTGTATATTTTGGATTTTATAAAATTCAAAATATACAGACTCGATAGGGTTCACAGCCCTAGTAACCAAAATAAAGTTTGATATTTTATTTGTTTACCAAGTGAGGTATTAAATTTTATATAGTGTTAATAGAAAGTCTGGAGACGGTTTAATATTTTTATTATACATTGGGTTAGAGTATCAAAACTTAACAAGTTTAATTGGAAGCTAAAAACAAATTTTTTAACGTTCTTACTGATTCATTGCCTCCAATGAGGGACGACCCTCAAGAAGTCTGTAGTTTATTTAAAATGCAAGCATAGGTTGTTATACACATCATTTTAAAATGCTGGTCAAGCAAAGAGGAATGCTGCAAACTGCACTTCAAAAGGATAAAAAAAAAAAAAATAACGGCTATGCAATAAGCCATAAAGTTCTGCTGAAGAATATGGAAGTTACAGTAATTAGTTAAATTTCACTACATTTAAAATTGTTCTGGGTGGTTTGTAACCACATGAACATAAAATAACTCATTAAGAATGTTATAACGTTATACTGAAATTGGTACAAGGAAATGACCAACGCCTTATTCTTACAGGGATCTTTTTAGATCAAGGTACCCAAATGCTTATCATTCTGGTATTGCTGTCTAATTTGTGAATTCCAACCTAAATTAACTCAGAACAATTAAAAAAATTAAAACAATCTAATTTTAGCTACTTCCATATTTTTCAGCTGAATATTTTTACAAATCTGCTTAACCGTCATTTTTTTATGAATGACCCTTTTGTAGTGCAGTTTGCAGTATTCTTCTTTGTTTGACCAGCACTTTAAAAATAATGAGTATAACAACGTATGCTTACATTTAAAATTATCTACTGACTCCTTGTGGGCCGTTCCCCACTGGAGGCAATTAGTCAGTAAGAACGTTAAACAATTTGTTTTTAGCTTCCAATTTAATTGCTAAAGTTTAAACCTCTAGCTCAATAAATAACAAAATATTAACCCATCTCCAGACCTTTTAATAACCTTGTATATTACTCTTGTATAGATCATAGAGATACTCACATATAAACTAATATTTCTTAAGTTTTTTAAAAGTCAAAATATATTGAGTCCTACAGCCCAAAAAAGCATATTGCTAAATATTTTGGAAACCACTTTTGTTCATGTTTCAAAAGATATTCGAAGGGGCATACGATTAAAACTGTACTATTCTAGAATTCAAATACAAAGAAAAAATAAAGATGGCGAGCCTCATTGCCTGAAATAATGAAGCAGATAATTTTGGTAAAACATATGTTTCAAAAAATTATCAGGTGGGCAAGGTAAAGGTTTAGTTGCAATAGTAATTGTTGATACTGCAATAGTTTCACGAGCTACAGACATCGCATGACCCATTGCAATGTGATACGGCAGGCTGGTACAGAGATATCTCTTATGCATCACTCAACTCTTTTGATTTTGTTTGTTAACTTTTAGGTGCATAATTGTTCTCTGATCTTTTCTCCCTAAAGTGACTGTAAAGTAACTTGTTGTTTTCGAGGCTATTTATAATAACTTTGCAAATAGGATTCAGAACTTCATTTCTTCACAAAATAAAAGAAGCCCTGGCAATAAGTAAAATTATTAATTCTTTTAAAAATAAAAACTCCACTGGCATTGATGAAATACCAATTAATCAAATTAATTAAAGAAGCAAAAATGAGTTATTAACCATTGATGTGGCAAAGAATACCTGAGGTATCGTTTTAAAGTGTTTCCCCAGTGGCAAACGATACCTGAGGTATCGAATTACAAGCCTATTTTTAGCGGCTATTTTTTTCATACAAATAACCATGAAATCCTATCATATTATATATCATTACACTCGGAATATTCTCAAGAGTAAAATACTGTAATTTGATAAAGATACTCTTAAAAATACCTTCGCAAAAAATTATAAAAGACTAATTACAAAATCTGCACTCCACAAATATCCCCGCGCCCGAGCGTATACACAAAAGAACACACGTTTTTCCCTCCACTTTTGGCCAGGTAATTTTTGTGTGGGAAAGATATGTACTCAGATACTTTGATTTGAGATCCTGGAGACATGATTGTGCTAGTTTAAGTTTATTTGCAAAAACATTTTTCTCAAATTTCACAATTTCAACTATTTGTAAAAAAAAACAAAAACTAATGTCCAATAAAACAAAAAAAATATATTTTTTGAAAGGTTATTTTATACTGTACTCAATAATAATAGGTTTTATCAAATAAATGTAAGTTTACTTATTTTTCTGCGTATTTATTTGCATATACCTATAATTTCATAAATTTACACTTTTTCAAATATTTACAAAAATAAAACAAAATACAAAAAATTTGAAACAAAATTTTACTGTATCTTGAAGAGAACCTTTTTTCATATATTTTGTATATTTTGATTATTCCAGTAAAAATTGTAGTATATTTTATAATTATGGTTACTTTTCAATTTTATAACTCAAAATGTACAAACTTTTATATTTTACTGGTAATAAAAATTTTTGATGTGAATATACAACATTGTAAAGATAAGAAACATATTATGTAGTTATTTCTGAACAAAACAATATAAAACATGATACATTTTAATGTAAAACAGTATTTTTTACTGAATTTTGAAGTATAAGGCTCAAAACAACAAAAACTGGCCTGCCACTATAGAGATTTTAAGCTGCCATGTATAGGGTTAAGACCATTAACTAATGTCATAAATTCATCTTTAATAACAGGAATATTTCCCAAAAACTTAAAATTGCCAAGGTAATCCCAATATTAAAAAATGGTAATGCCGAGGAATTTGGAAGTTATCTCTATTTCCAGCCTTCTCGAAAATTTGTGAAAAAGTTGTTTATATCCAACTAGTAAAATATCTTGAAGAAAATGGGCTGATAGATGACCAACAACATGGATTTAGAGATCTAATTACCTATAGATCTAATTTATATCAACAGTCACAGGAGGAGTTAGGTTTGTACAAACAATTATAGATGTAATTGATAAGAAGAAAAATGTTGTTGGCGTTTTTCTAGATATGTCCAACGCTTTTGACAGTATTCTGCATGATCGTTTATTTGAAATCCTTAAAAGTCTTGGTATTATAGGTAAGGAACTGCAGTGGTTTAAATCATATTTACAGGAACGTTATGAATATGATTTAAACACCAGCATCTCAATGTTATCCAAAGTTGCAAATCATCTACAAGTAAAATTACATATAGAGAAATTAAATAGAATTCCACGAGGGTCCATCCTGGGCCCCCTTCTTTTTGTTTGTTATCTGACATGGTTTCCCTCATTATTTGGCGACAATACAATTAACATGGTTCTATATGCCGATGACGCTAATATTACATTTTCAGGGAAAAATCAATTGGAAATTGAAGTTAAAGCAGCATTAGAGTAATCACGAATAAAACAGTTCTTAAACTCAGCGCATTTGCTACTTAATGCTAATAAAACAAACTTTATCTCTTCATACCAAGCAAAGAGATAGTAATCTATACTCAGTTTGTGAAAGTAAAGATGAGAATGTGAAATTTATAGCTAAAAAAATTGTCACCAGGTACTGTATCTACACTCTTAGAAGGGTAGATACCTCCTTAGATAAACATTTTTGTAATTTAAAAACAATACTGTATACTTATCTTTGGTAAAATCTCACATTTCTTATGGAATTGCAATATATGGGGGGGGGAGGAAATTTAGATTATATTTTAAAAATACAAAAAAAGCTATTAACCCTTTCGATGCCCTTAAGATATATCGGACAGCGGTAGTTACGCTAAAAATGCCGCGGTCCGATTTCGGACCGCTCTTAATTTTTTTTTTTTTCGATAAGGCATTTTCGTTAATATGCCATATATACGGTACCAATCTGTTGAGAATTGATTATAGTACTCAGAAAAAGTGTTTTAAACATCTTTTAAATATGCGTTTGTTGAAATATATTTGTCACACTTGAAATAATCGCTCAAATGTGACAAATATGTGATTTAGTACTGTCGAAAAAAATTACGACAAATCCTGGGATTTTCAAGGTAAGACTTCGAAAATTGGTATGCATGTTAGTAATTAAATGTTCTTTCAAATAAAGTCACTTTTATAGCCCTAGTATTTTTTTTGTTTGGTCTGAAAAGTTTCAAAATTGAAAATTAAAAAAAAATTTTAATTTTTTTAAAAAAGTTGATTTTACAAATTAAAACCAATATTTTATTTAAGAAAATATATAAGTAGTAAAAAGAGCATTTCAAAACAAGAAAAACCAAAAAATAATTATGAAAATATATTGAAAAATAACATAGTTAGAACAAAATAACGTAAACTATGCATATTCACTAAAAATACCCCCGGCATTTCTCGCATACCAAGGGAAAAAATGCCCGGCATCGAAAGGGTTAAAGTTATGTGCGATTTATCCTGCCGTGATTCAGTTAAAGCTAATTTTAAAGAACTTGGGATTTTAACAGTGTACGATTTATACATTTTTGTAACAGTAAAATATTGTAAACAAAATTACATTCCAAATTTTCAACAACAAGACGATAGACATAACACTAGGTACCAGGTATGCGAGGAGGGAAATAAATTTCTGCAGTACCTTCCCCGAAATATTGTAAACGAACAAAATAATGTTAATTTTTTTTCAAAACTAAAACAGTACCTATTAAACATATCATCTTACTCTTTTGAAGATTATTGTGATAATAGGAACAAACGGATAACAGAAATCATCTTTGAGTGATATTATTGGTTTTTTTTCTTTTTCTGCTTTGTCTTAAAGATGTTAACTACATTATAAAATTAGAAATGAAAATAGCTTGTTTTTTTTTCTTTTTCATATAATGACATAGACATATGAATATAAAACTAAATGTGAATTATTATTTCTTTTAGCCATAAAAAATGTATTAACACAGTTCTGTACATGTATTTGTATAAAATTTTAAAAAATATTTTTGATTTGAATTTCATATTAAGATATAATAACTTCAAATCTTCTTTTATTCAGTTATTATATTATTAACCTTGAATATATTTTAGTTTAAGTGCGTTAAAAGTTAAACATATAACATTTATCGTAGGTTTTTTAAATGGGTATTGTAATTGACTATAGAAACAAAGACTAGAATCTATATTGTCCGGTGACAAACTTCATTGTTACCTCTGAGGATGCCACATCACAGCATATGCAAAACATCTGATTATCTTGTAAATAGTGTAGATAGCACCTTTACGTGGTTGTCACTGGAAAATATAGGTTCTAATTATAAAACCGGCCGCTAAAGCCTTAGATCTAAAACAAATAGACTGTCCAAAGCGATGCATTTACTAACTGTGATTCTGTTAAAATAACTGCTAAGACGACTATTTGTTTTACTATTATCACTTCAGCATGTGTTTGAGAAAGACAGAGAGGGGAATGAAGAAAGATAGACAAGGAGAACAAAATCAAAATCCTAACGTGAACTAATTTTACCAAGCAGCTTTCTTCATGAGACTCATATGAGCGGACACTCCTCTTATTTCTATAGTCAGTGAAATTGTTAAATGCCCCTCCATTTTAAAATATTTAACAACGTTGAAAGAAGCAAATTAAGCTGTGACTATATATTGTATCTTGTAATTTCATATTAAAAAATACACTGTTAATTTATGTATCAGCATTAGTAGTTCCTCTCACCTAGTAATTTTGTAAATAAAATGATGGTAGTCGTCAAATTTTGTTTTAAAACTGGTAATATCCTTTTATATAAGAAGGCTACATATATTCCTGTTTGGAGTCTTTTCATATTATCAGAGGACAAGTCCCTGTGTCTCAATCATGTTCATAAGATGAACAAAAAACTTGGTTAACTAAAATATTAATTTTATTAAATGTACGGTTATACAGATATTTTTCTAAATATTTGTAAAAGTAATAACTAAACAGATTTTTAACCTAGTAAATAGACCTCAATTCTAACTTATTTCATTCTGAACAGTTTTTGCCAGCTTAGAGCGTAAATTTGAAATTATAAAAAAAAAAAATAAATAAATAGCTAAATATGTGATGTAAATGTTAACATGTATTAGTTGGTAAACATTGATTATTTTGTATTATTACAGTACAAAAGGATGATCCAAATTACTTCCTTCCATGGGTGTTTTAATGGTTAAATGTTTGGGTAATAAAATATCAATGAATGTTAACTGAGACATTTTACTAATGAACTTATAAAAGCTTAACTTTATGCCAACTATAAAAACTAACATATTATTGAAGAATATTTGTATTTTATGAACACTTAAAAATACTATGGTGGTACAGTACATAACATTCTTTATTTTGTGTACTACGAGGCGTGTTTTTAAAGTAAGTACCGTTTTGGAATCCCGCTGCTGTAGTGCTGCGGTCGGCGTTCAGCGCATGTGTGCTAGATACTACTATCTTTTAGCAAGCCACAGCCACTGTTACAGACCCATTTGACTATATTTAAGGTTGCTTATGACTGTTTAAAATTCCTCCTCTGATTAAAAATGCCGGAAACTGTAAAGTACATGTTGTGATAAGTTTTCGTAACGCTAAAGGCATGAAAGCAGCCTTCATTCATCGAAAGATCTGTGAAGTTTAATGAAAAAACAGAATGAGTGATGGGACGGTATGGAAATGGATGATGGCTTTTAAGGTTGTGGGATTGTGTACGATGAGGAACGAAGTCAGAAACCTTCACTCATTACTGATGACTTGGTGCAAAACATTGATGAAAAAGTCAGAGAAAAGAGACGTTTTACAACTGCATCATTATGTAGTGTGTCTTCAAGTTGAAGTACCCAAAGTTATGCTTACGGTAGGTTTCCAAAATCCTGACAGAGAATCATAAAAAAAATGTTTGAGGAGAGTAAAAAAAATGTTTAACTTGTTCTCTCACATTCCTAGAGCATTAGAATCGTGATGGTTATGATTTTTAAAACCAAATTGTCACTGTGACAGATTCACAATGAATGTCAGCTGCTTTCACACCCTTAGCATTATGAAAACTTACACAGCTCATAATTCACAGTCGGTGGCATTTTTAATCGGAGGAGGAATTTTAAACAGTCATAAGTGACAGTCAGAAGGGCTTATAATGACTACATTATAAATACCGAAGACTTGCTAAAAAGAGAACTTAAGAAGTTTTGGAATTTTGTTAAGTATAGGAAATGTAATAAATCAAGTACAGTTTCAGAATGTACTTTTAATGGACAAAAATTCAGTGATGGGCGATCGATTGCTTCCGCTTTTTCTGACTATTTTGGGTCGGTATATGAGAGGACGGGTCGACTCAATGCCGCTGCTGCCTTGCGCTCCCCGGTTATGCTCGGCATACAGTGTCTTGGCATACCCACCATCACCAACCATCATGTTGAGATGGCGATACGAAAGCTTCCGTCAAAACAGTCTTTTGGTCCTGATCATATACCTAATTCTATTGTTAAAAGTTGCTCTGAATTACTTCTTGTACCATTTTGCAATATTTTAAATCTTTGTTTGCAAAAATCTACCTTTCCAAAATTATGGAAGGAAACTAAAATAACGCCTATCTTTAAGAAAGGAAATGAATCAGATATTAGAAACTATCGATCTGTCTCCATTTTAAGTACATCTGCTAAGGTTTTTGAGATCATTCTGTATGACACCATATTCCCTCACATTAAACCTTATATTTCTGAAAGCCAACATGGGTTCATGCCTTCTCGCTCCATTTCAACTTATCTTGTTAATTTTGTTGATTTCACTTCTCGTGCCCTTGATTCAAGGGAACAAGTTGATGTAATTTACTCTGATTTCACAAAAGCGTTTGATAGTGTAAACCATCAAGTACTGTTATCAAAACTTAACCATTATGGTTTTTCTGACACCTTTATTCATTTTTTCTGTTCATACTTGGAGGACCGGCGGCAGTATGCGTCTTTTATCGGGGTTATAAGTCTGATTTATTTTCAGCTGGGTCTGGAGTTCCTCAGGGCAGTAATTTGGGCCCTTTGTTTTTCATTTTATTTATAAATAATTTAGCCCAACATATTAAATCAAATGCTTTAATGTATGCTGATGACCTAAAAATTTTTAAAATTATTAGACATGCATTTGACCATAATGACATTCAGCAGGATTTAGATACTATTACACAATGGTGTCAAGATCTGTTAACTTTAAATATTGATAAATGTTGTGTCATGTCAATACATAGAAAGAAAACACCATATTTATTTCCTTACAAAATAAATGATTGTCTCTTATGTAGAGTGAACCAGTTTAATGATCTGGGGGACCTTATAACAGATGATTTGAGTTTTTCAAACCATGTGTTAAATGTGGTGAAGAAAGCTTACTGTTCATTGGGTTTTATTTCAAGGATTGGAAAAGAATTTAGAGACATTGAAACACTTAAAATTTTATTCAGATCTTTAGTTCGCTCCAGATTGGAGTTTGCATCTATAGGTTGGTCCCTATCAACTCAACTATATTGTGAAATGATTGAGAGAATTCAGAAGAAATTTTTGCTATTGTTGTATTTTAAGTATTTTGGTCAGTTAAATTATCCAATTTGGCATATTAGATATGAAGAAATGTTAAATTTATTTGATTTCGAGAGGTTGTCTAAGAGACGAAAATTAGCGCAACTTTTTTACCTGCATGGTGTTATGAGAGGTATTGTGGATGACCCAACGACCTTAAGTAAGATAAACTGGTGTGTGCCGGCTTATGGTAGGCGCGCTGGCTATCTGTTATACCCTGGCGGGGCTTGTATTGCTGCTCATGCTAACTCCTTTCTAAATTTCACAATCACATTATTTAATTCCATTGCTGGTGGTGTAGATGTGGACATGTCACGGGTAGTCTTCAGAGCAACATGTAAAGACTTGATATGTTGAAGGGTTGCTGGAACAATTAGGTTTCTTAACCTTAATTAATTTAGTTATTTAAATTCATTTCTTGGATTGTATTTTTCCTTTTTTTAAATTAATGTATTCAAATAAGCATTGTTTGGAAGAGTAAAGAGTTTCTAATCCTTTAATTTAAAAAATTAAGTATTGTTATTTTTATACAGGCAATTGTTTTTTCATGCGGCTCCCATAATTAGGGCCTTGGTCTGTTGGGGTCACAGTTGTTTTTCGCAGGTTTCAGTATGTATGTTTTCTTTTGTTTGTTTTGGTTTTTGAATATATCTGTTTGAATATAAATTAATCTTATATTTAATAATTTAGCCTATATCTGGTTGTATTCAAACTGTATTATATATTATTGTACTATAGCCAAGAATGTATTATATGATTTGGAGTACTTTATTTAGGCGCTTAAGTTATAATTGTGTTTCTTTATTTATTTAAGTTCTTTTTTTATTTTTCATAAAATGTGCCTTTTTACTGTGATTAATAATTTTGCCTGTGAAACTAATCTTGAAAAAATATCTTGAAAACAATAAATATATTTATTATTATTAAATAAAGTCGAATAAATCCGTAACGGCGGTTGTGGCTTGCCAACAGATAGTAGTACCCAGCAGGCATGAACTGAATGCCGACTTCAGCGCTACAGCGGCGGGATTCCAAAACGGTACTTACTTCTCGCCTTACTTAAATACGCCTCGTATCTTCTGTATTGTTTCATGTGAAATGGAAAAATTAAATAATACATATACATACAAGGAAAATGGAGACAAACAAAAGAAATCTAAATGAAAAACAGCATACTCCTTTAGATAATAGTTCAAACATTACAATTCTAATTTTCTAACTCTGAGTGCTGTCTTTTTTTGCTGTTAGTTTTGAAGCCTCTTTGGCAGTAAAAGCTAGGTTGGGCAGTTGTCCACTTCTCAAGCCATCCCATCTCAGTGCTGAACTACAGTAGCTTCTTCAAAACATGGTCTGTTCTTGTTGTCTGCTGGCTCTCTATATATTTGTCATGATCATTTTTTGTGGTATTTGTTTGCTCGAGTTAAATAATTTAATCGTGGTTCCTAAATCAGAGGCCTGGATCATTGTCCATTTCTAACCATTCTTTCATGCCCTAAATGCGACATTCTGAAAATTCAGGAATTTCCTAGTACAACTAAAAATATTACAGTATATTGCTGTAAAGTTTCCACAATTCTACCAAACTTTTCAACTTGTAGTCAAACCAGTTATTACTCAACTTGGTTCTACCAAACCAACGATTATACTGTAGATCACTTTCTATGACAGTTCCTCAAATAACTTCCAAAACAATCTTGGGGAACCTGCTTGACGTCATAAAAAGTAACCTCTAGAAGCTTACATAACACTCATTCTGCCTTCCTTTTTTATTAAGCATTTAAACGTATCATACCTTGAGGACGGCCCACAAGGAGTCAGAAGAAAAAGTTAAATTAGGGCATAGGTCTAATTTTACTACAATAATAGCACAGTAATAAAGACACAAACCATTTTTAAAACCTACAATTTTATTAAGTAAAACTAAAGATAAACAAACAAACTGTGCAACAATGAGAGAAGCATAGTAATAACACTTGGGCAATCAGCTGACAATGCAACAACATAAACCTATTTTTCTTAAGCAAGGAACAAAATAGAACTCAGTCAACACACTGACATTAAAGAGTTATAGGTTAGTTTACTATACAATATAAGTTGATTGTGTTGTAAACAGTTATGATACGGCATGTTTAGGGATTGTCTTGGTCTGAGAGGTTAGCACTTGGAGGATTAAATGCCTTATTAAAAATTTATTTTTTGTTTAGCTATGACATTTTTTTATCTATAAAAAAGTATGCCATAGAGAAATGACCACCTATCTGCCCACTCAAACAGGCACATTGGTACTTTCTTCCGGAAGAGGAGTTATATGAAAATGATATGTTTACATGAAAACACCGTTTTCATACAAATAGCAATACAAATACAAATAGCGTGCTCTCAGACTGAGTTCACCTCTGAGTTATTTAGATTTTGTTTTTTATTCACCTTAGTTATTTAGGGTTTGTTATTTAGAGTCAAACAATAAACTATTGCCATATTCGCATCCATGTTCAATCCTTTTTTTTCATAGGAGGATTCGATGGGACCAGCAATGTATTAGCAGGTAAAATGTATGACATCCCTGTGAAAGGCACTCACGCCCACGCCTACATAACCTCGTTCTCCGATACATCCGACTTGCATCACAAGGTACACAACAACAATTAAAATAAACTAACTGCTTAAAAATCAGTTACTTCAACTGTATAATATTAACTCTTTTAGGACTGTGGTAGTAACCCTTGAAATAAATGGCATTTTGCCGTGTTTATAGAAATTATAAATTGAATAAATAATGTGAATTTTTTACCGCAGCTCTAATAGAAGCATATTTTTATCTCTAATAATAAGTTTTGAGAAAATATATATTTAAAGCAGAAATATTGAAATCCGATCAGTCAAAGGATTGTCCATATACTCTTTTAAGCTTTAAATTCTGCAGATGGTGGATCACCCACTTGGTATTTTCTGAATATTATCTGTGTACAAATATTTTCCTAAAAGAGTTAATAAAATAAATTTACTTTTTTAATGTTAATTGTATTTTATTTAATAATTATTATATTTTTAATTGAAAAATAATTTCAGTTTCAACGTAGTTTTAATACATATATCAAATTTAATTATTTGTTATAAAAATCATCATTTCTAATTTAATACAATTTTAAAATATTTTAATTAAATATATTACACGTTTTAAAGTTTATTAATTTACAAATAATTCTTTAACTAGCTTAAATTGTGTTAGTATTGACCCTCCCACCCACCCTAATACGTACAGTGGTGATAGCATATTACATATTGGTAGAAATTATAAACAACGAAATAGCACAAAAGAGAAAACACAAATTTAACACAATATAATTAGCCTATGAATTTCATATTATTGTGTCAGTTGATTCAAATAAACCATGCTTAATGTACATAGCAGTTGCTTCAGTCTGTAGTGGTAACTCAGTTGCTTCAGTCTGTAGTGGTAACTCAGTTGCTTCAGTCTGTAGTGGTAACTCAGTTGCTTCAAGACAAGACAAGACAAACATTCTTTATTTACAATTTCTTAGAGAAATGTAGTAGAGTCAAGGTTTACAATGGTGTGATAGTATTTTATGGGTAGTGGTCCCTCCAGTGAAGAAACTCATCAATGGTGTGAAATGGACGGGTTTGAAGCCAGCGGGTGAGTTCTGTCTTCAGCTGCTTCCCCTGATGCTTCCTTATTTCTTCCGGTAGATGGTTGTGTAGTTTGCTTCCTACATAAGATGGTTTTTTCTCATATAGGGAGCTGTGATGGTGGGGTAGGTTGAACCTGGAGGCATGTCTCGTGTCATGGCTGTGGAAATCTGCTCCTCTTGGTGGTGATTTCTTATCAGCATACAAGATTACTTCCCTAATATACAGGGCAGTTTCTGTTTGGACTTTTAGGGTTGTAAATGATTCCCTACAGCTATCTCTATATTGTAGATCAGATATGATCCTTACAGCTCTTTTTTGCAAGATTAGTATTTGTTTGAGATTGCCAGCTGTAGTACCCCCCCAGGCTATCAGACCGTATCTTAGGTGGGATTCGAAAAGAGCATAATAGGCAGTCAGTACTGTGGCCTCGTCACTCATGTGCTTAATTTTTTTTTAAGACATAGAGGCAGGAGTTAAGCTTTTTGGATAGGACATTGATGTGTGGTTCCCAGGAGATGTTCTCGTCAATTGTTATTCCTAGGAATTTAGCCTGGTTTTCCCTTATTAGATCCGGCAGCCCAGGTACCTCTTCTCGCCTTCTTCTAAATGCTAGCTGCCTTGTTTTTTTTTTACGTTAACAGCCAAGTCATTTGAGTGACAGTACTGATATGCCATACTGACTGCAATGTACGAATCTACAGACAGACTATCGGTGGAGTTCCCACTTACCAGCAAGGTAGTGTCGTCAGCATACATCACAGGTGTACAGTGCTCACTCAGATACTGTGGCATATCATTTGTTAAGAGAATAAACAGGACCGGTCCGAGAACCGATCCTTGAGGCACACCTCGGTTGTTTGGTGAGGGTGCTGATCTTATGCCCTGTGTCGTTCCCTTGTGCGTGTGTTTTATCTCAACTACTTGACTTCTCCCTCCTAGGTAGCTTGCAAACCATGCTCTGGCAGTGCCTTTTACTCCCAAGTTTTCCAGTTTGGTAAGGATCAGGTTGTGTCCGAGGCAGTCAAAGGCTTTACTGAAGTCGAGCATAATACTGGTTTCTAAATTTTTTGCTTCTATGTTGTCAATAATGAATTCTGCCAAATTAACTATTGCTGTGGTGGTGGACCTGCCTTTTAGAAAGCCGTGTTGGTTTTCTGAGAGTAAGTTGTGGGTGTCGCAGTGATTCATTATTCGTTTGAGCACGACTCTTTCAATGACCTTGGAGAAGGTTGGAATGAGAGAGATCGGGCGGTAGTTACCGATTTGTGTTTGACAGCCGCTTTTAAACTTGGGGTAGACTTTTGCCTGTTTCAATGCCGAGGGAAAGTGGCCTCGTATCAAGGACACATTTATGACAGCAGCCAAGGGTGGTATAAGAGCCGTGCTGCAGTGTTTAAGCATTTTAGCAGATATGTCGTCAAGGCCAGCAGATGTTTTAGGCTTAAAGCTTTTAATAATATTCTTTAGTTCTTCATAGTCAGTGAGAGGAAGGTGAAATAAATCATGATTTGTTATTTCTGTCATCAGATGTGGAGTACTGTTTTGTGTATATTTTGGATGTGCTTCAAGTGTTTTTAGTGCAATGGTAGTAAAATAGTGATTTAAATGATTCGCTATTTTATTTGGGTCCTTTGTCTTGTGTCCATTAATTTTTATTTCCATCTGTGCAAGTTCTGAGTAGTTGTGGTTCCTTTCACTGTTTATGATTTGCCAGACAGCTTTTGATTTGTTTTCTGCATTGTTTATGAAGTCTATAGAAGACTTCCGTCGCAGCATTTTGAGTCTAAGATCGTAGTCTTTCTTAGCTCTTTTCGTGTCTTCTTTATCTTGTTCTGTCCCTGTAAGTTTAAAATTCCTGAGGTGTCTCAGGTATGTGTCTTTAAGAGCTCTGGCTTCTTCATCTGCAAGAAATTTTGTTTTCTTTTTCTTGGCGTAAACCTTTTTAAGAGGACAGAAGGTATTAATTTTTTCAGTTATAGTAGCGAGAAAATTGTTGTATGCATCTTCAGCGGTTGTTGCACTATGTACATGTGCCCATTGTTCGTCTTCGAAAGAAGATTTGATGGGTTCTTTGGTTAAAAATGCGTCGGATGGTATAGTGATTTTTAATTGGTTTAACGGTTGTCTCCAGTTCACAAAGTTGTGCTGTGTGGTCAGGACACCAGCATGTATGACCGTAGCCGTCAGCTGTTCTTCTATGTTTGAGCATACGCAGTCGATGGATGTTTTGGAGGTGGAAGTTATTCTTGTCGCGGGCAGTGGTAGCCATGTTATATTGTGGCTGGAGAGCATGTCATTTAGCTTCCTAGAATTGTTGTCATCTTTTAGTCTATCAACGTTGATGTCCCCCATTATAATTACAGGGTGGTTTTCGGCTTTTGTTTCTTCCATAATTGTTGATAATGTGTGTAAGCTTTCTTCTAGTTGATTGGCTGGTGATTTGTATAAGCCCAAAATATGCAGTTGTTTTCTTCCTAGTAGTATTTTTACCATGACGACTTCGCAGGTGAGTTCCTCACAGAGTTCTTGTGTGTTGATGGATAGTGTGGATGCTGACAGATCCTCCCTGACCAGTATTGCCACTCCCCCTTTCTTATTAAGAGCCCTGCTGAAGTGGGTTTTCAGTTGGTAGCCTTGTATTGTTGTGTGCTCAATTTGTTCTCCTTTCAGTCCATGTTCGCTTAGAATTAGGACATCAGGTTGAGTTTCTTCAAGCAGTATGTTTAGTCTATCAATTTTGTTTCCCATTTCTTGCATGTTTTGATGGAGAAATTTTAATTTGTTCTTACTAAACTCACAGCTTGTCTTATTATGAAGGGTTGTGATTTCTTTTTCATTACTGTGTTGATGTAAAGTCTTGTTTTGTATTTTTTTTTGTCGTTCCTTGTTCTGAGGGCTGTTGGATAAAAAAAGATCTTTATTTTGGTGGTTTATGTTTTGCGTGCTTATGGTTTTTAGGTCTCTCAGAAGGGGCATCAAAAACTCGTTTTTATTTAAAGCTTGGGCTTTATCAATGTTTTTTTCAAAAAACATCTCAAAAGTCTCATCTTCTCCTAACTTCTTAGCAGTATTTGGTGGCAGTTTGTTTGTCTGGGTTTGACTGTCTCTCCCACTATTCCCTACTTGCTCTTTGGTTGACAACAATTCTTTTGATATGGTAAGGGTTGTTTTTTTTTGGCGGCTTTGCGATATCTTTGGGTTTGTGTTTTGGGTTTCTCTGTGTTTTGCTAATTGATGAGAGACGCTGAAATAATTTTTCTTATAGGTTTTTGTAGTCACAGACCTGGTTTTATTGAGTTGTGGTCGTGGTGGTGTTTGAGTATTAGCTTTTAAACTACTCTGGACCGTTTCTATACTACGTTCCACGTTTTTTAGTCGGGTATTTATTTCAGCTATTTCAGTAGTGGTAACTCAGTTGCTTCAGTCTGTAGTGGTAACTCAGTTGCTTCAGTCTGTAGTGGTAACTCAGTTGCTTCAGTCTGTAGTGGTAACTCAGTTGCTTCAGTCTGTAGTGGTAACTCAGTTGCTTCAGTCTGTAGTGGTAACTCAGTTGCTTCAGTCTGTAGTGGTAACTCAGTTGCTTCAGTCTGTAGTGGTAACTCAGTTTGCTGAATTCAATTACCTTTATTTATGTACTATTGTGTTAAATTTGTATCACCTTTCTCTTTTGTGATTTACAAAAAATGTCTAGGCAAAAACTGAACTTAAAAAGATTATTTTTCTGGTCTAACTATTTGTTTTCATGCACTGTGTAGTTACGATTATTTTAGACGTAATAAAACAAATAGTAATTTTATTTTGAGATGAATAAATTTTGTTACCCTGCAGCAAATTACATTTAAGACCAAATCTTAAGAACATTTAAAAACTTTACATTTAAGACCAAATCTTAAGAACATTTAAAAACTGAGAAACAGGATGAATCACTTGCTATCCCCCCCCCAAGAGTTTACTAATTTTTTTTTTATTTCTCTTTAACACTTCAGCACATACACAGAAAAAAAATCACATGGTATAATTTTGCACAATAAGAAAACTATTTTTTTTTTTTTTTTTATATATATATATATATATAAATAAAAAACGAGAATAGGCTACAATAAATTACTTTGACTTGACTTTGCCTTAGCAATTAGGCCTATAAAATGAATTTAATTTCTTTTGTCTTCTAGATTATTTGTACTTACACTAAATTAAATAACAGACTCATATATTAGGTACAATATGGTTTTATTAGCAGAGAATATTATTTATAAATGTACTTTACAAGACCAACGATACTTATTTTTTTATTATGAGAGAGAACAAATGTAAAATGGTATTAATTACTAAATTGAATAATAATTATAATGAAGTACCCTTTTATTCATTTTTATAAAACTACATGACCGGTTTCAACTCTTAGGCCATCTTCAGATTGTAAATAATATAACCTATAATAAATTATAGGTATTAATTACATAAATTTCGGCTGGGTATAGAGAAAGAGACTACAAGAAGTAGAGAGCATGGGAATCATGCTGGTCTTGGTTTGTTTGTATAGATTAGATAAAGTATTTTAGGTGAAAAGTATTCTTGATAACAGTTATATAAAGTGAAAAGAAATGGGGAAATATTTGATAAAGGTTTGTAATGGGTGATAGGGTTAAAATTAGTTTGATGGATTGGTCTTACCCAGCAGAGACTCTTATCATGTACATTGAAAAATTTTCTGGATAGTTTTTATTTTTTTAGATACTAAGTGATATAAAGTTGTAGTTCACTTATTGAAGAGGATTTACTTATTCTTGACGATAACACACTTTTATTATTCTTATTTTATACAAAAACGGCTCACTCAATAAAAATGTCTAGCTTCAATCTCCATTGCTGGGTTAAGAGATAGAGAGAATCTTCTTCAAAGTTCATTGTTGAAGTCAATTTAAATATAACACATGTTTTTATTTCACATTGGTAAATCACTTGAACACTGTATTATCTTTTCATTGGTGGAAATATTTGCCATTAAATTGGTTTTCTTCTTTTTTTTGTGAATTAATTTTGAGTTGTATTATAATAAATGTTTTAGAAACTAGTTTAGAAGTTTGATTAGTAACTAAAATAAATAGTTGTTTATTACAATACTAAATAATATTAATTAAATATGGTACATGTAAATCATTCTATAAATAATTATACATTTTATTTAAACTATCAGATGATTGTTTTTATATACATAGGTCTATTTATTATTATTTTTTTGTTTTTTGTTTATTAACGAATTGAAATGTCGTAATGGTCACATCTGTAACAGGGATTCCCTCGCCATCAAAAATATCAATTATGTCATGGTTAATATGCTTTAAAAACTTATAAAAAATGCTTTAATATAAACTTTAACTTATTTTAGTTAGTGTACATTCCTTTTTGGATACATTTTCTAAATCTTGATAATTAATACATTAAAATATCAAATATAGTTTCAATTACCTGCCAATTTTGTGACCTTTTAATATGCGTGTGCGGAGATCCCCTTACTAATATTGTAGACTACAGAAGTTGGGTAATTTCAATTAAAAAAAAAACATTGTATCATACACACTATTTTACTAAATAGAATTTTAACTAGAAACAACATACAGTAGAGTCCTCGTAATCCGAAATAATTGGGACCAAACCCATTTCGGATTATCGAGTTTTTCGGATTAAACAGATTTTCCTAAAATACTTTCAATAAAAAATAACATAATTAATGTGCCTAACATTAAGTACAATACTTTAGTTTTGAACACAACAAGAGCCTATGATAATAAGGAGATAATGAACCCTTTAATAGAAGAATACATTCATCTGAGACTTATGATCAAACACCATTTTTCCCAATTTGTTCCCAATTCTCAATGCCAGTCTCGCATCAACAGTTCAAACTCGTGTGGTTACATATCTCAGTTTTGTTGTAAACCCACACAGACATGCTGCTTTTGATCTCGCACTACGCTATGTAGAGCAACACCTAACACGTTCCCATTGGATACCATGTTTTTGAGATGCTGGCGTAATTTAGTCTCGAGGGAGAGAAATTCTTCTTCAAAGCAAATAAATTTAACTGATTTTTTCCAACCAAAGTTATATTTGAAAAGTTTATGCTTGTCATTTTTAGATATATAAAGTAGTGGTTCTTACAGTAACTGCATTTTTATTTTTCCAAAATCTTTTGACAATTTATGTTTCACATTAAGCAGATTTTTAGATTGCCGAAGTTCGGATTAACGGAATTCTACTTTATAAAGAAAACAATGAAAACTTTGTTATTGTATAATTTTACTGTGTAAAGAAATCTTATTCCCCCAAATTATTGTTGAAGGTGATTCATACAAATTGTAAATTTAAAACCACTATGCTCACGGCATAGTGGTTTTAAACAGGTGTTCGATTTTTTTTAGAAGGACAATATTATAATTCCTATCCTTCAAGTCATTCCAATTGTCTCTTTCTTGGAAGAAAAAATATTTTATATATATTTTATTTTATTAAAGGTGGAATATTTGATTTATATAAACATCCTCTGCACCTATCTTTGGTAAGTGATTGAAAATATAAATATTTACAAAAAAACAATAACAATATTTACAAAAAAATCCTTCCTAGTACATTTCTTTGCTCAACATCTGCTTGGGTGTTATGTTGAAATATAACAAAGGTTATGCCTCCAAAATTTAGCATAAAATAGAATATTGAAAATGGCTATCTTGTGCCGATTCTAGACAAAGAAAACTTCTTCTGAAGAGCATCAGAAGTATCTATGACAATTTTTGTTTTATTATAAAAACTGACAATCTCAGGTTTATGATGATCGCCACTTTCTGCATGAATAGCATCATTATCGTGGAGTGTTGAAAGTAGAATATCTACCATACAGATTTGGGCTTATAAGATACGAGTGTGGAGGTTGTGAGAAAACCAAAAATTGAGCTTGGAACTGCCATGTCTGTTCTTAGCTCTACAGACAAAGGAGGATCTCTTTGTTCTTCCGCATTGTTCCCACAATGGATAACTTTCTTTGTAAAAGACTTTTTGCTGATGAGGTGGAGGTGAAACGATTTTTGCAGGTGATATTTTTGCTGCTATTTTCAAAATGGCTGATTGAGTGATATACAATAGCTGGAATTGAGTTATTCAATTTTTAGGTCCTGGATTTTGGTTTCAACAAATATTTCCAAATGTGATGTGTAGAATGATAGTGCATCACTGCATGCCCAAACCTTCAAACCATATTTTACTGGTTTCTAAGGCATGAAAATATGAAAACTGCGTTGGCCTCTGAATTAAGCAAAATTTTGTCAACGCTGATAAATGGACTGTGACGAAATATCAGTAGTTTGTCTTGCATTTGTTCACAAATTCCTCGAATAGTTCTCTCAGACAATAAAACTTGTCAATTTCTTTTCTCTGCACTCTGTTATAATCAGAGGTGTCATCAAAATGTACATTTTGCTGCAATAATTTTAAGTGATTTACTCCCATAACCAAACGGAAGATTTCAATCCTAAGTTCGTCGTAGTGTCATAGATCAAGGATATTAGATTTGTTAGATTTGCATATTCCTAGTAGAAAAAGAATGCCAATACATGCAGATATTTCAGCAAAATTTGTCTACTGGCATCTCTGACAAATCTATACTATGCTTGAATTGATCTTATTTTTATATTAGTGTAATTGTCAATTTTTTCAATAAAATCATTTGTAAAAAATAATAAAAAACATTCTAAGGTTAACTTTGCATTTTTAGCAGTTCTAACTAGGCCTGGGAGCTTTGTAACAATATTGTGAGCTATAGTTTGTGTATTAGGTTTGACTGGAGAATAACTCCAATGGGTTGTTCCATTTTCCCTACACAATATGATGCTTGAACATTTACATCTACATTGTTTTCATGTCTTCATCTTCACTCACCTCAATCTCCTCAGTATCACTAGTCAACCGGTTGTTACCTTCATTCTGAATGTCTTGTTCATCTATGACACTGTCGTCTGAACCATCATATTTGCGTAAGGATGGAAGTTCTTGGTTAGCACTTTCATCCTAACTCTCATTTTATATTTCCCATTTTTTTGTTCTTTTATACAGGGCGATTTTTTTTAAGTGTGCCAACATTGGGATCTTTTAAACCTGCAGAGATACAACAAACTTAAAATGGGCAACTTTACCTCATTTTTTATGCCCATTACAATTACGTAGGTAAAATTATAAAATTTGGTCGCCATTTTCCAATATGGTGGTTAGCTTTGAAATGTATTATTGGAACCCCTATTTTTTATGATGGTTTTAGATTTTACTAGTGATTTTAAGAATTTTTTATTCTGGTATTTTTTTTATATACTTAACCATTTCACCGCTAGGAGCGCTGGAAGTTTCAGAAATCCTCATTTCAACAATTTATTAAAGAGGTGTGTTCTGCCATTTAAAAAAATAAAGCTTAATTTATAATGCATTATTTTTATTCAATTGAATGTTTAAAAGCTCTTCAATACCTAATCACGTAGTTAAGTTTAAAATTCGGTTGCCATTTTCTAATTAGCAGGCAACTTTGAAATGACTTATTGTAACCCCTATTTTTTATGATGGATTTAAGTTTGACTAGTGATTCTAAGACTTTTTTATTGTTGGTATTATTTTGATATACTTAACCGTTTTTCCGCTAGGAGTGCTGAAAGTTTAAGTAATTCTTACTTTAACAGCGCTCCTAGCGGCGAGATGGTTAATGATATGTAAATAATATTTGGAGATTTCCAATGCTTTGAGTGTTTAAGAAACAAACAAAACGTTTCGACAGGTATAAAAAACCCATGCCGTTTTCAGGTCTACTTACTAACAGCCTACTTCTAAAACATTTTTTTTCTTTACTAAATCAGAAAATACTTAATACTACATGCTAGATACTAAAAATTACTGTTGAAAGTCAACATTTCTTAAAAAACTATCACACATAACATAATTATATAAAATATAATACACAATATGAAATACAAAAGAAATGCAAAATGTGAAATCAGTGAACAAAACACAGAGCAAGTTATTAAATAGACTAAATACTCAATGACATACAAAAATAAGTGCAAAATATGAAAAAATCAACAGAGCTTAAATCAGGTTATTAAACAGACAAAATATTCAATTAGACACAAAATAAATACAAAAATATGAAAAAATTCAAAAAAATATAGAGCAGGTTATTAAATAGACAAAATATTCAACTTATTCTGCCAGCTTCCAATTCCACTGAGGAGGGGGCAAAGGAGTCCTCGCACCACTAAACTACACTGACGAGATCAACACACCACGATCGTCAAAGACCAACTGAATCCTTGCGGTAAGCCGATCCGTGACAAGTGGTGGGGGAGGTTCAAATATTATCTACATTTCATAAACCATTCAACGCTAATAAATAACTTTCAAACAAGAGATGATTAAGTATATCAAAATAATACCAAGAATAAAAAAGTCTTAGAATCACTACTAAAACTTAATCCATCATAAAAAATAAGTGTTACTGTAAGTCATTTCAAAGGTAACCACCATACTAGAAAATGGCAACCGAATTAAAAAATTTGACCTACGTAATTGTAATGGGTATAAAAAATGAGGTAAAGTTGCCCATTTAAAGTTTGTTGTATCTCTGCAGGTTTAAAAGGTCCCAATGGTGGCACACTTAAAAAATCCTTACCTATACAACTAATAAACAAATAAAATACAAAATTATTAAACTTACACACAAATCTTACTATTTGCAACACTATTGGAGCAATTTTTATAAAATGTAATGCAAACATGTGCAGGCGTAGATCCTTTTCCAGCATCGTTAGAGTATAATAGGAAAAAATAAACAAAAGCCGGGGTTCTTAACTATGCATGCGCTCGAGTGTTGGTATAAAAAATAGACTAACTTGAAATTTTCAAAGAATGTAAAATTACTGTACATTAAGAATAAACAAAACCCTCTGACTTTAAAAGCACACATTTTGTCACAACTGTTATAGCTAATAAAAATAAGCATTATAGAACATTCCAAATATCGAATCCTTTTTATGGATATAATCAATTTTAAAATTATCTGTTTATAGTACTCTTTTAAAAATATTTTAAAACAATTCTGAATATTATTTATATTTGCAAATATTTTAAAGGAGAAAACATTGACATATAGGCAATATATTCTTCAAATTAACGTGACTTGAAAGTTGAGTAAAAACTTATTGTTTTAATATCTTAATTTTTTTTAAATAAATTATTTTATTGAATGATGTATATAGATTTTTATACTGTACACTTAACATAGTGTAAGTTAATTCAGGAATTTGTTTTTTTGTAATATTTTGTTGTTTTAATCCCTAGAATTGATAATGTTGAGTGCCCTTTAGTGGGTAATATTTGGAAGCAAAATATTTATGGGGACTAAACATAGAAACTACTGTACTTCTTTTCTTTGTGTAGGATGAAATCAGTATTATAAACTTACTATTTACTTGGAAACAGTATTTAATCAAATCAATTTTTTATATCGTGTACAACTCTGCAAAATCATAATATAGTTATGGAAATATATTATATTTTTCTGTTATTTGTTTTATAAGAGGTAAATGTAATTAAAGTCAAATTAATTTTGTTTACATACATAATTTATCATTACTAATTTTGTTTACATACATAATTTATCATTACTAATTTTTCAACATTTAATATTCAACATGACAATATAAAAATATGAACTAGTGAATAGTTTTCAAATTAAATTATTAATTTAGATTACAGCACTGACTCATGCAGACACACACGTAACAATGTGCAAATAAATTGAATACTTTTTTAAATTAACATTATGGTTTTCCAAGTTCTTGTAAATCTGACTTTCATAAATAAATATTAACCATAGCTGATATACATGGTTGGTGGTTGCTCGTAATTAATTTCCTTATATAACTTATGTTTATTTGTTGGGAGGAAAGAATAACAGAACAGCCAGAGGCCGAGTAGTCTAATAACAGAACAGCCAGTGGTCGAGTAGTCTAATAACAGAACAGCCAGTGGCCGAGTAGTCTAATAACAGAACAGCCAGTGGCCGAGTAGTCTAAGGCATCTGGACTTTGATCCTGAGTTAAAGATAGCAGCAGGTCTTGACTGGAAGAATTACTAACTAAAGACTAGAAACCTTAGAACAGTTAGGCTGGGCCTGTTATGTTTTTTATTGCAGGAGTTTTATTTTGAGCTGAGCAGTGCTATACCTTTCTAACATATCATATAGAATGTGCTGGTTCTGCAAAATCAATTTCATTTGCTGTTATTGGTGATATGTAGTGTAGTAAAGGTCTGTATGCCTATCAGACCCAGCCTGACAGTTAACGAGTTTTTTATGACGATATAAATCATATAGTCATATTTTTAATAAAATTTTAACACTTAAAACATTTAATTGTGTATTTTATTCAATTACACATGATATTGCAAAAACAAAAACAATTTAATGTTGAAAATTGTGAAATAGAAAACAGTAGTTGCAAAAATGTCAAAGAAAATGTAAGCTTTTATTATTACTTTTTGAAATTTTAAATTGATTTTTTTCCAAATCAAAATGTTTTTACTTATATTAAAATAAGAAATGAAAGATATTTTGTAATTAAAACTTTGTCTGATCATTTTTGTGAATTTTGATTCTTTTGGGTCTCACAGACAGCCCGGCCGTTCTAGGAACTTTTCCTGATTGACCAACGTAGGGTAAACGGAGGAACCCTATGAGAAAAACTGCTGAAACTTACATAGTGAACAGGTGGAATAAGCCGAATCTAACAGAAAAAAACTGTACGTTCCTCACCAACAAAACAACCAAACAGCACCTTAAAATCTACCTATTAAAATTTCAATGTCAATAAATGCTCGAAACTTTTGTCTTAAGTATTGCCATTTCTTCTAAATTTATCACTGCTTGTGACAAATTCCGTAGCGCTTTTTCTACGGAATTGTCACTTGTCTACAAGCAGTGAGAAATTTAGAAGAAATTGCAACACTTTAGACAAAAGTTTCAAGCATTTAGTGACGTTGAAATTCTAACAGGTAGTTTTTAAGGTGCTGTTTGGTTGGTTCCCCTGTCTAGCCAGTCAATGCTTGCTGTAAAATCTGCATTATCTTGAAATCTTCTTGAAATTCATTTTGAAAGTGCAATGCCTTTTCTTTAGGCCCAGATGTTGCCACTCCCTCATTCCCTAACTGGATAAACTAAAAGTACAAAGCCATGCTAGTTTTCTCTTTGTCACTTTTTTAATCGTTTTTCTGTCTTTAAGTAACTCGTGAAGAACACTATTTTTTTAATTCAGAGAGTACGACAGCTGACACCATAGTCATCAGCCACTTTCTGCAGTGTTTCTTCTTAAAATATTTTTTAATGGAGGAAGTTTATCTTGCATTGACAAGATAATCTTTTTCTTTTTTTTTTTTTTCTTTAAGTACGATTAAATAATAAAGACGTTAATAAAAACACTCATTAAATTGTACTTCAAAACTTATAGCGAACAGATAACCTTACTGTTTACTTAACATACGAAAGAACCAGTAGCTTACTGTATGGGAGGGTACGAGCAACTGAATGAAGTGGACAAAGGATACGGGTGGGAGAGTCAATCACTAGTTTTGGCTAGCGCCAAATTCCTGCTGTACAGTCAGTGACTCATCGATAATAGAGCACATACATTCACTGATACCAGCCCCTCATAGGCTATTTTTTTAGGCATATTTGTTGCGTTAATCAATTTTTTAAATGCTGATTGTGTGGTGGATAAAACGGAATGGTGGATAACCGAAAGATGGATTATTGAAATTACTATAGCTGGATTTTATATACTGACTTTCATAAATAATTTTGCACCTGCTTGTCTCTACAGTGTTAGCTAGTTATTAAAGAATAAATTTTATAGTATCATAATTCGTGGATACTTCAGCTGTTATGACAAAATCGCTTTTTAAAATTATTGTTGAATTCTTCTTTATTTATATTTAGAGTATTGAAGTTACCCAATATTCAAACGAGTGCCAAAATAAAATTAGAGCTGTTATCGAAATTTCAAAAAGCGATTCTAGTCAGAAATTTTATCTTGTTTCAATTTAGTTTTGGTTTAAATCGATAACTTCAAAGGTTTAGTCGCAATATGGGACTGTGGGAATGCCTGCATGGTAATTTATTGCTAAAAAATGTGGTGATTCGTGAGATCCAAGTGGCTAAAACCCGAACTTCTTAGTAGCGGATGGATTTTACTACTTCATTCATACAAATCTTTCTTTATTCAACTTAACATCGATGGATGCAATGTAGGTCTACGACTGATGTGAGTTTCACTTTACAGACTGCTTTCCTTTATTAGAATTAGTCGACTTACTTTTTTAACTGGCTAATTTCATTTAAGTTATATTAAAATGTGCGTTCCCATATGGTCCCTTAAATAACCTAACCACAAAGTAAAGCATAGAACGTTTATTCGTAATAACAATGCACATTATGGCATGAAAAATACTATAATAATCATCTATCAATAAGAATACAACATGTCTATGAAATAAATTATATAAGCTTCATAAAGGAATGCGTACAATAAAGACATTAATTCAATAATTCCGGCTTCTTCAAAGTAGTAAGTGATTCACTATCTCTATATTCATTCACTTTTATTTTATTTTACAAATATAAAAACAGTAATGTTAATTTGTAACTATAAGTTTATTATAGTTCATTAATGTTGTGGTCATTTATTTGTACTTAATCTAAGAAGGTAACTGTGAAGCAAATATTTTTCCTTAACAAGGACAAAAAAGTATGACAGCCAGAGGGTTGGGCGGGGCGAGGTAGTGGTTGGGAACTTTGTACCACTCCTGGTGTCTTCCGTTAATCGGCCACATTCTCATCGTGTAGTAAAAAATGTAAAGTTGATGTACAGTAAAAAATAGTTATAATTCTGGTACTTTTTGGTTCCAAATAGGATAAAAGAATTGATTAAAAATTATTTTAAACTGCCTATGTTAAAAATATACAATTAAATGAAGAAAACAATGGGTGACAGGATTTTTCATGAGCCTCTTAGTTCCTTAGTAAACAACCTTCAAACTTGGGTACAGATAATTTCTCCGCTGACAGTAACGCTATATTTTAAAATATACTCTATATGAGGAAGATTTTTTTAAGCTGAGTTTAAAACACAAAATACTCTTTCTAAAAACATGTTAAAAAAATAATTTACCTTGGAAAAAGAGTTATGAGTATTTGTTATAATTATATTTCTAAATATCGTTGTGGAAAAAAATAATAGATGAAGTTTTAAGAGATCAGGTTTCTTATAGTTTTTTGAAGTCTTAAATTGATATGGTATTATATATTGGTGCCAAGACTAAAATGCATTACAAATTCCACGGATCAAGATGCAGTGCCTGGTAGACAAACATTCTAGAACAATAATTATTGATAAATTATCATTCATGAATAAGTTAGATGTTTGAAATATCCCAAGCATGTGATGTTACTAATTTCATCTATGACATGAGACAAGCACTCATTTATGAAACAAAGGCTAAACAGCTTTGTAGTATGTAATTAAACATATTTTTTGTTTTATCAGTATTTGATAGTTTTCTAGTACTATTTTTAAACCATTATTTGAATGAAGATAAATCAAAATCCATCAGAACTTGTCCAAACTGTGTTTTTATTCATGAGAATAACATGTAATTAAACACATGTAGGTCTGAATCATTTTATTTTTTACCAATAAGAAACGGTTTGTTTAGCAATGAAGAGATGATTATATTGGTTGCAAATATTTTTATGATGCAAATAGTAGTTATGTAATTAATTATGTTTTGTAATTTATTTTTAAAATTAGCGGAAGACAAAATGCTGGAAAACTAAATATTTCTCTAGCCAGTACATGTTCTTTTTGGTTAGAGTTGTTCCATCAGATTGTTGTCTAGGAGTCAGCTCAATAGTTATCAGTAGAAGGGTCAAAATGGGTTTGTTTAGTTAGTAAATTAGCTGTGGAAGTATTTTGTAAACTGAAGCTGATAAAATAAGTCGTATTAATCTTTAATGTTACTTTTTTTTTAACTGTATTGATATAGTGCTACTGATCTACAGTCGGTTGTGTTATGTATTAGTGAAGTTTTGTCCACTGTGACATAGTTACTGTTATTATCAGACAAGTCGCAGCTCCTATGAAATACAGTTACTCTGAGAAAAAGGGTGTCAAATTGGTTACTGTAATAGGACTATAAGAAGAACAATGAAGATCCAGTTTTTGAAAATTGTCTTTTATAGAAGACCGTCCAGGAACGAAACTTACCAACAAGTGGAACTAAGACTGACCTTTTGTTGTGAACTATATCGATATAGTGCTTCAGTGGGTTTGACATAATTACGTAAAATGGTTATGGGTAAGTAAGGACTTAGTAGTCCTAACCCCGTTAGGTATATGATTGATTTTATTTCATGTTAAGTACAAGTAGAAATTAAAGAGCAAATGTTAGCACAGAAAAATGAAATGATAGCACACACAAATTAAATTATTGAACAGAAAAATGAAATGTAACTACTGTTATAGTCTCAAACCAGACAAAGTTCACAAATCTGTGAATATTAATCACTGACTTGCTAATATGAAGAAAACTAGTGATAAAACATTTACATAACAAGAAAATGAAATGTAAGCACTGTTATAGTCTCAAACCAGACAAAGTTCACAAATATAAACTAATGATAAAACATTTACATAACAAGAAAATGAAATAAAAATCAATTTAACAATTTCTTGTATTGATAAAATAACCAATGATAAAGGTCACAAATATGTGAGCCCACTTTTATTGATCTGATTCAATTGAAAATGAGTAGAGACAAAAATTACCTTGGGCCTGAAACTTATTTTACAATTTGTTATTCATCCAGCAACTTCTGGAAGTATGACAGTTGACTTTAGAGTAATTGAAGAAAGCTTTGTAAAAAAATACCATGGTAGATTGGAAAAAATTGAAAATTTCCTTACAGATTGAAAATTTTATGTTATTGTGCTTTAGTGAATTAAAATGGAATTTTCAAATAAACTATTATAAAAATTATTGGTTGAAACCATTGTAAAATTTACTTGGTATAGTTACAATTCTCATTTCTTCCTGTAAAACATTATATGCTACATGTGTACTTAAAAAAAGTTTTACTTGTTAAACTACCGTTGCAATGAAACTATGTTATGTACAGCTGTGGTGCCCGTGTTAGTTTTATGGGAAAATTTCGATTTTCAAACCCTAAAACCAACACTTATTTATTATAAATATGAGAATATTTGAATTTTTCTAGTGTAAACACAGACCTACCTTCAGTCCAAATTTCAAAATTTTACGACACTCAGAAAGGGTAAACATTTATGTCAATGAATCAGTCAGTGAGTGAATGATCCCAATTGAGCATTATATATTAGTGACTAGAGGACACCCCTGCATGGTACGCTTAACAACCCCTTAACTCGCTACGCTCGTGCGGGAAGCTCGGCCTGTGGCCTCGCCTGCAAACTCTACCTATAGCCCCTTTCTGTGACTCGGCCTACAGCCTGGTGGGGGAGCTCGGCCTACGGCCTCGCAGAAGAAAGTTCGGCTTGCGACCTCACCAAGACATTACGATAACGCCCATTTGTAGATAATGGCATGCTGCCTCGTGAGGGAGACTGGCCTATGACCTCGCCAGAATTCTTAACCAGTACGAGCATAAATTTTGGTTTTTGGGGCATTAGAGCCCATAAACATAGTCTTTTCTAAAATCAGATGGTATATTAGTAATTTAGTTAAGAATGCCTTTAATTTGATACTCCACTGGGATGTATTAGTTTAACATTACCCAATATATTTTACTTGGGGGGGGCAGAGCTTTTAAATAGTGTCTTTTCCAAAATATAGTGGTATAATGAGATTAGGACATAAATACCTATAGTTTGGTACCTCACTGGGACGTTTTATTTTGCCCTTTCTTGTTTTAGACATTTTCTTTTTTTGGAGCATATACTTCTTATTATTGGCCTTTTTTTGGTATATTTGGATCCAGCGGAAAATGAGCTTTAAATTTATACTCCACTTGAGTAGATAAAATCATTATTTAAAAATTTTACAATTTCAAAAATTTCACTTTTTGGCCCCCAACTGACAGATCAAATTTTAAGCTTTTAAGCTGAAATTCATTATAAGGTGCAGGTTTGTTACACATTTAGAACTGTGAAGGTTTGAAAAATGTACTCAAGCTTTTTTTTCAAGTTAGGTCATAAAAACAACTTTTTTGTGATTTTCCCATAAGAAATATATTGGGGCAGTTTTGGGATAAAAAAGGCCACCATCTTGTTTATGAGTGAAAAAAGTAAACTTATGTGAATTTTCCTGGAGGTTTTAGACCGAGAGTCTGTTTGAAGATTTTATTTTCACCTATTTTTCAAAACAGGGTGTATGTATTCAATACGCAACATATCACCAGGAACCCCAATGCACAATATGATAACGTTTTAAATGACACCTCATATACAACTTTTGGTCAATAAATAATGAAAAAATATGGATTCGCAAATAACATTGTTCTTATGAGATTAAAACCAACATGGCCGACAGCCTCTGCAAACTATTAACGAGTAAATACTCATTACTCGTTAATACGTAAGTGGGTGCATAACTCGGTCCACTTAGCAAATATCTGATTCTTACCTGAAAAGCGTGATACTAAATTTTCTTCCATCATAAAACTAACATTTGGGAAACCATACAACAGAGTTTCTATAGTTTATTTTGGGAGGGGGGAGGGTGATAGATACAAAATTTATGGACGAGGTTTGGGACCCTCGGTTTACCGAAATACCCACTAAAGACTAGCCTGGTGGACTAGCGAAGAACCCTCCCTCTTCCACTAAGACTAGCCTGGAACCGTTAGCCACATTACTTCAAGCTTATTTGTTCTTTGGCTTCATGACATACCACAGCCTACACCGTCCAGTTAGGGGTCTATATCTGCCTTTTTAACGAAGTATTTACTCACCCATACACGCCTACTAATGGCCCCCAGCAAGCCGTCTGCCAGAAGCCATGTTGTTTCGTCCCTTAGGATCAAACATTTTCGAGGTAATATATTACATACCTCTAAAAATGTTAGATTTTGGGTGCTAGGTCTTGGATTATCATGACCTAAGATTAAAAAACAGTCCAGCCTAAAACTTTACAAATTTTAAGTAATAAAATTAAAGCTGATTACGAATACTACCCATGAGGGCTGCCAAGTTGATCATGGAGGGAGTTTACTCAAGTTGATTAACAAGGTTAACCAAATCAATCACCAACCTACCTTATGGATTCCAAATGTACTTTCTCATTGGTGCTAAAATGAGCACTAATCCAACCAATATTTCATTTAATATGAAAATGCATTTTTTAAAGATAATTTAAATTAATCTTAGCTATCCATAAATAAATTCAGAAAAGGTTCAGTGTAGGTGATGGTATACATACACAATAATTATAGTATACTTATTTCATTATTAAAAATTTTGTACATTCACGATAAATAGACCTAAGAACCCTTTTTTAAATTAAAGGTTTAAAGCCATATTTAAACCAAACAACAAACATTTTTTGAAAAATAAAATTACTTCAATGCTAACAATGATAGGCAAATTAATTAGATATTCTTTATTATTTATTGGTATTTTGATAGTATGTTTACACTGATTATGAATAATTCAAAGAACTTTACTGCTTTTCTTTTTTAGTATTTTAACTCATAAACAACTTCTTTATAGTAGAGCCCAGGAGTTGATAGGGCAATAAAGCTACCCTCCACTCGGGTGGTAGAGGGACAGTAGGCAGTCCCTTAGACGTAGTACGAAGTTTGGGCTAGTAGTGGCCGAGCCAGAGTGGGCTTTAGTTGGCGTGTGTTATACCCTTGGTCTTGAGCTTTGTTCATGCCAGTTGTAGTTATTTTCACTCAATGCGCTTATTGACATCTTGGCCATCAGCCTCATTCTATGACTTTTGACTAAAAGTATTTGAAGTTGAACTTTATCAATTAAAATCATGTGAATTTATCTACAGCTCACACACTGCCCTTGCATTGTTACCTCTTTATTAGTGTAAACTGCACCAAAATAGTCCGATGATAACTGTTGCATGTGAAGCTCCCCTCATCATTTCTCACTCAGCAATGTTGTCAAATATAAATTAATTAGAAATATTAATAATTTGTCTAAACTGTTGCAGTAAACAAACACCGTTATTTGTTATTGTAAACAAATGTACATGTTTTGGTTATGTTTAGTTAGTGAAAATTACGAATACAGGTATTTCACTTGGTAAACAATATTTAAATTAATATAATGCTATAAAGAATTACAGGATTAACACCTACCATAGTTAATTTTACCACTACTTTTTAGAGGACTTAAAATAGTATCATACAATTATTTTGTAAACAAAATGCCAATCAAATTGACAGTATTGAACATATGTATACTTGTCGTAGATAAAACATGTGGTTGAGTGGTTCTCAGCAATGATATGGCAGCACCGCCTAAAATGTCATTGAACTATTTTGGTGCGAATTACACTAATATAAACAACTAATGTTATTACTCAGCCTATTTCAAAAGTTACTATTTAATTTGTGTTTATTTAACAGCTGATAGTCAATAAAATAAATAAAATAACTCCACTAGTCTACAATTTAAACTTTAAAGGTCAGTGGACGGGGCACTACAGTCAAATGCTCAAAAACTATCCGTAAGGAAGATTTATTATTTCACAAAATTTCATGACAGTTGGATGAATGGTGTAGTGATGCATAAAACACAAATATATGCATTCTTTTAAATAATGTACCTTTATAAACAATTATGAATAGGGGCAAATTTGGTTTTTTTTTTCTTTACCACCTAAAGGGTTAAATTGGTCAAGAAATAAGGGATCAGTTGTGTTAGTAAATAAACGGCTTCATAAGGATAACTAACATTTTAAAACCAAGATACAGCAGGTCTATCTTACGTGACAAACATGCTCTTTATGTACCAAATTTCTGTTCCATTTGAGGTGAAAACTAGACAGCTGATTATTATGTGATAGTCCGTCTGTTTTGGACAATTCCACCGAAAACTTATCTCTTGTCAAACACCCGGGCCGGCCTTAAAGTATGCTCTTCTTCTACTTACATATATATCAATTAATGTCTTAGAAAATAATTAGCAAATTACTAACACTCCTGAATGTCCTTACTATTTATAAGCACTACTAAAAGGATTAAATTAAATAGTAGGCCTATTTGATTTTTCTAATACCTGTTAATGTTTTTCAAGACTATCTAAATTACTCGTTTAAATGTTGAGTATATCTTCCTTCATTTTGTACTATTTACATTGTGTGAAAGCTATTCCTACTGTAAGTAGTACATTATTAACACTAACACCCAAAAATGATTTCATAAATTACAGATTCTCCAAATTTTAATTTGAAGAAAGTTTCTGCAATATGGATTATGAAGTAAGACTAGGGATCAGCTGTAAAATTAATGAAATATTTCATGTTATTAACTCATGAGAAGGATAACACTAACAGGATTTTAGTGTTACCAGCCCTTTGGTTGGTTTTGGTTAATTAGCCTCTTAAAACCCCTAATGTAAATTTACAGATTGAATTTATATACTTAAAAGGATAAACAAAATTTTAATGAATGTTTGCAGTTTATTTAAGTATTTTAAGTTAGAGCAACCACATACTCTATAATAATTGTAATATTATAATAATATATAATAATATATAAAAATAACTTCGCCTTTTTTTGTATAATTAATTGTAAATTTAATTGTATAATTAATTTTCAAAATAAAGAAATTTCTATTCTATTCTATTCTACTCTAATCTGACATGTACAGAAATAATAATTGCGCAGCAACACCAACCATGTACAAATGAACGTGTTCTAACGTGTGTTTATTGTTGCCAGCACACACGTTTTGTCTCTGACTCACTCATGATGACTCGTAAGGTAAATCAGATATGATTCTCACATTTGCTTTAACCTGTGCATTCACCATATAAGCCTACATGATTGTCTGCCTGCACAAGACATGCACTAGTTGTAGTAGCCACTTCCTTGACTGTTGTACAATATTGTCTTGTGAGTGACAAAAGTGGCTGTGTATGATTGATCTTGTTATTAATACTGTCATTATTTACAGCCAGGTGTATATGCTGTGAAAAGTATTTGTATAAATGACATAATTTGAAAAATTGTTAGTTCAGTGTTTATATTTTATTGTTTTGAGCATTAATAAAATCTAAGTAAAACGAAATTCAAAAGACCTGGTATTGCTTAGATTAACTTTCAGACCAAAAGTCAAGAGTTATATAGGGTGAGTCTTTACTAACTACGTTAACTTCACCAGCTGGTTCCACTGACAAAAAGGAACAAAAAAATCATATAAGCATGATCTGATTCTCAACCGTTTGCCAATAATGGCGATCTCAACCGTTTTGTGATTTTTTTTAAATTACACAACTTGTTACTGTTAGTTTAACGGTAAAACCAAACCAATTTTATTGACATGGAAAGTAATACCATTTGAAAGAGTATTAAATTCCCAATAAATTAAACATAGTACTCAAATAACAACCCCTTATACAATGTTTTGTAATAACTGTAAAGTTGAACATTTTGTATTCAGACTTTCTCCTTTAAAATTTAAGGCTCAATTAAAGCAGTTAAATTGTTTGTCTTATTACGTTCAATTACTGAAAAACTTACATAAAAATATTGATAAGCACACAGCTTTATGGTTCGTCAAATTGGTTATAAACACCAAATTAATGACTGTGTATCTGTAATTTTTGTACCAGCTGAATCTGTTGACTAAATCAGCTGATTCCGAAATTGAAATACGAGGTTAATCCAAAAAGTAACCTCCGTTTTGAAATAAAAATTAATCCAGTGAAGATAGATCAATTTTATCATATACATCTTAAAACTACAACTTTATTTTTCCACATAGTCACCAAATCGATTTAAGCACTTGTCATAACTTTTGACAGTCTTATCAATTCCCTCCTTATAAAAATCTGCCGCCTGTGAGTGGAGCCAACCTGTCACTGTGTTTTGTAGCTCTTCGTCCACAAAACTTGTGGTACCCCAGTTTTTCTTTCACTATCTCGTGTAAGAAGCTTCAAGAAACTTCAGGAAAGTGGTCAGAAAGTTCCGAGATCGTCGACTGTCAAGAGAAGGCCTACCACTTTCTGGATAACCCTCGTAGTTATAACTAGCTAATTTTCTTAACTTATAAATATAATTTCTTTAACAGGATTTTTTTATTACGTGTTTTATTGTATCTTTAGCTACAGTTCACACAAAAATATCATGCTATCATGGCTCCCAAAAGTTTTTATCTATTTAGAAGACTTTAAAAATGTCCTCCGTTTATCCTGCTTCACATGTGAAGTCTTTTTCTAAATTCCATTACAGTCACCTTAAAGTTCAGTTCATTCATCATGTAAGAGTTAAGAAGCAATCAAAATCCTATTCGTTGACTCTTCTACATTTCGAACTGGTGTGCAATAAACTTTTTGCTTGATGTGCCCCCAAACATAGTAGTCAAAGGGTGTCAGGTCTGGAGATCATGGGGGCCAAGCTATTGTTCCTCCTCTTCCGATCCACATGTTAAAAGTATTACTGATGTGCTGACGGACGTCAACGTTGAAGTATGGGGGTGCTCCATCGTGTTTGGAAGACAATGGTCTGACGTAAATCCAACGGCAAGTCTTGCAGGAGCAATGGTAAGTTTTCAGTTAGGAAGACCAATCATTTAGGTTGTTAGTAGGTCGAGATATGGTCCTATGAGCCAGCTTCATATGAGTCCAATCCAAACGTTCAATATGAATCTTACATTAATAGAAGACTCGTGTACCAGGTGAGGATTTCTGCACCATAGTAATGCTTGTTGTGTATGTTGAAAACACCCTCACGAGTAAATGTTAATTCATCTATCAAATGAATGGTCTTGAGGAAATCACGAAGATCAAACTGACGAATCAAGTGGCAGAACTGAACTCTAGGTGAGGATATTTTGGTTCTAGGGCTATCTAATAAAATGATAAGGATGTAGCTTTTCTTTACGTACAATTCTACTTATGCATGATTGGGTAATCCCAAACTCATGAGAAACTGTTCTTGTTCATGGGTTTCTTGCAAAGCGATTAAGAACAGATTCTTCAAATCCTACATCTTGAATAAAATTTCTAACCAAACGATGATTGGTCGGAAACTACACTTTTACGCAAACGGCGATGAACGTTGAGGAAGGTCTATGCATTCAGAAGCCTTCTATGCAGATAACGACGTGTTTGCAGTGGCTTTCCGATGAGTTATAGTCACAGAACTAGTAAACCACAAAAATATCACATATGTAAACGCCATGACCATTCAAAAAACAATTATCTAGCATTGTTATGTGTTACTTGTAGTGCGCAATTGAAAAGGATATAAAAAACAGTTTTATAATACAACAATACAAAATCAGCTAATTATTACTATTTAATCCCCAATCAGCTGATTTAGTCAACAGATTCAGCTGGTACAGATACACAGTCATTAGTTTTGTGTTTATAACCAATATGATGAACCGTTATGCTGGGTCCTTATCAATATTTTTATGAAATTTCAACATTTTTTCATGTATGACCCCTTAATATTTATACATAATTTTAAAGATAAATAAATAAGGAAGTTTTTTCAGTAATTGAGTGTAAGAATAGAAACAATTTAACTGCTTTAATTGAGCCTTAAATTTTAAAGGAGAAAGTCTGAATAGAAAATGTTCAACTTTACAGTTATTACAAAACGTTGTCAGGGGTTGTTATTTGAGGACTATGTTTAATTGATAGGGAATTTAATACTCTTTCAAAAGGTATTACTTTCTATGTCATAAATGAAATTGCTTTGGTTTTACCGTCAAACTAACAGTAACAAGTCGTGTAATTTAAAAAAATCACAAAATGCACCATTACAACCAAATGGTTGAGAATCGGACCATGCTTTCTATGAACGTTTTTGTTCCTTTTTGTCAGTGGAACCAGCTGGTGAAGTTAATGTAGTTAGTAGTGACTCACCATATATATTTTTACCTTTGCATGATTGCACAGTGGTCAGAGAACTATAATTAGTCTTGAGATTGGGCTGTTCATTACCAAACACTGTGGGCTTTGATGGCGACCACTCACCAAACTGCTCTCATAACTCTTGCTGGAAGAGATTAACTAAGGCCCAAACTTACAACAAAGAGGTTTCTAATTCAATCCAAGCCAAAATTAAATTTTAGAAGATTCAGCCGATAAGCGTGAAGTCAAATTTAACTTTCAGATACTAATTGTGGTTATAATAATGTGGTAATTACGCTACTTAGTGTATTTAATAAGAGTTGTGAGGAAAATATGTTAAGGTTGGCCTTATTAGTTTAATGTTTACAGTTAATCATTTCTTAAATAGGGGAGGAAATCAGAACAAGTATTTTTGTTTATAAGTTAAACTGCAAATTTATTTTAATTTTTGTAGAATAATAAATAGCAAAACAATAGATAAATTGATATATGTTTGTTACTGTTTTGTTTGTTTTACTTAAAATGCTCTTATTTTTTCTTACTTTTTATATGATACAGATTTTCTTTGTAGAAATAAAGTGGGCACCAGTTATTACGCACGTTTATGCTGACATATTAATACTGCGTTATAGATCAACCTTTGATATAAAAAAATGTCACGCAGGAGAAACGTAAATAGGTTCAGAGAAGTGTCACCAAACGTTTAGGTAAAAAAAACACATTGCACAAGCATTGTATCACTATTACTGCGTTATAGATAACCTGCGATATAAAAAAATGTCACGCAGGTGAAACGTACGTAAATAGGTTCAGAGAAGTGTCACCAAAATTTTACGTAAAAATAAACATTGCACAAGCATTGTATCACTATCATCCAGAGCATGGAATTTGTTCTTTATCTTCTACAAACATTATTAAAGGTACATTAGTAAAGGTCACACAAGGGATAAATAAATGGTACCAGGTAACTGGCACAAACTTTCTCTCTTTCTCTTTGTTATGTCAGATTGTTTTTTTACTTATTTATAAAAATGGAACCGGCAATTAATTAATCATCTAACCAATGGTAAAAATCTCACCATTAAACTACGAGTGAAAGTTTGTTTCAAGACACATGTTCATGTTGAATATGAGTATATTGTTCAATTGAAATAAAATTAAAGGATGTAAAAACACACCTAAATAAAAACAGATGTACAATTATACATTTCTAAGGAAATTACAGTTGAAATTTTTTTTTTTTTTTTTTTTTAGATAAAAGTATTGAAAAAATTAAACTTCAAAATCAGCTGTTCAATTGATTACATAGCCAGATTTTATGTAAACAACCTTCACCAACTTGAGTTGTGGCCTCTGGCCTTCGGCCTCCAGCCCTAACTTGGTGGGGTGGTAACTAAAATATTTTTAACTATAATTTGCATCTTTACTGAAAATATAATCAAAATCGTTAGATTGAAGTTTGAAATAATGCATTTTAAAATGTTTTTGCCTGTTAAAAAATGTTATAACTAAAAAAACTATTAAAGTTAGGGCCATATGATTTTTACTAAAATATTTTAAATTGCAATTCATATTTTTTTCTGAAAATGTAATCAAAATCATTGGAGCCATTTTTGAGAAAAATTATATATATTTTTTTAATTTAAAAGGGGTCAGGGGGAAACGATTATAGTAACAAAAGAATAATTTTTCACCAGAGACTTTTTAAAGTTTCAAGACTCTTAGGGGAAAAACCTTTCAGTCTAAAATGTAGTTATTTACGTAGTGTTTCTTGATGTGTTCTTTGTTTATTTATTAAGTTTCAAAAAATTATCTCCTTTGGAATGGGGTTAATTTTTATTTGTTCTTTACCCTTACATGGACTTTCATCATTTGTCCCCTGTACTTTTGGTCAAAATAATAAAATATCTAAAATGTATCTTACTTATACATTTGAACTGCCGTAATTACATTAAATAAACTAAACTTTTCAATTAAAATAGTTTTTCTGGACAAATGTTACTGATAAATAACTAAACAATGTCCAGAATGAATACCTAACCTATTGTTTTAGGAAAACATAATATTAATCAATTACTTTAGAATCAGTTTAATTCAATTACATTTGAATTAATTACTAAAAAAATTAAGAATGAGTATGGTTTCAAATAAACTTATCTACTGTACATCTCTAATTCTTTCAATCCATCACCTTTTTCTACTTTCGCTTACACAACACTGAGAAACACTGTCATTATCATCTAATTCACTCATTATGACTACACTTAAACACAAACAATAACTTAAACACTCTCTAGCGCAAAAAAAAAAAGACAAACTTGAATATACGCACACTCTTAACAGGAGCAGTAAACAACTGAAGATATATCTTGAGTTGTTGGAGAGGAGGGGAGCAATCGTGTCTGTACTTGCATGGACTCTTAATTAGTTTTCCCCTGACCCAAGTGACTCTGAGCGTTATTCGCCAGGACTACCACTTCTTTTCAATGATTTCCTGCGGACTGTGAGTGTTAATTCACCTGAACTGAATGCATGTAGTTAAAATATAGCTACTACTGATTATAAAAATATATTTATCTTAATTTTGACAATGTTGGACTATAATCGTTTTTCTCTTGTCTCCTCGTATGTTTTTTCCCGTATTTGGAAAAAATCCAAAATTTCAAAAAAAAAAGTGAAAAAAATGTCTGGAGATATTGGCTAAATACACCTACATACCAAATTTCGTAGTAATCTATCCTTCCGTTTGGTCTCCAGCAATGTACACAGACATACATATGGACAAACACCAAAATCTTTTTGAAAAAAACCACTTTTTTTCTCTATGCTAACGCATTTGGGAGAAAGTAGAATAATAAAAATAGGTTTTTAGTTAGCATAATACGTGTTGGTACATATATACAGTACAAGTAAACGTAACACAACACAAATATACGAGTATTATAATATAAGCACAAAATGCACAAATATTATGGTGGTCGATTTCGGTGAACCACACTCACCTTCCTAAGACCAGAGGATTCACAAAAGATTCTTGTGAAGATCACCAAAATCCATCACCATAATATTTGTACATTTTGTAGTTATATTGTAATATATTTGTGTTGTGTGACGTTTATTTGTACTGAATAATAAAAACCAATAATTACTTAAATGATTTTACCATAAAGTAAAGTAACATAACATACATTATTAACAAATTAGTTTAAACTGTACAGTATTTGACTAATGCAGTACTTTAAAAATTAAGAGCCTATTTTTAATTTAAACTTTTTATTACTACTTTAAAAAAAAAAACATGAATAAAAGACATTATGGTTGTGGAAATAAAAACATAATACTGTAAAAATATTTAAAAATGTTAATAGGAAAAATAAATAAAAATATAATTTAATATTTTAAGAAATAAGTATTTTTTTATGGTTTTTAACTAAACACTTTTGTTTTAAAATCATATTTTTACTGAGAGCTGAAATAATTTTGTTTGTTATGGGTCTAAGTTATTTTGCCCCTCAAACCAAGTCTAGCCTTTAGTCCTTGAAGTTTTTCCTTAGCTGTTGGGACCTTCTTTGCTCTAAATCTGAATCTAGAAGATTATCTGCATTATTATTGCCTTTATTTGGTAATGATAGCCTCATCGTTTAAATTTAAGTAAGTTGGTTTTGCATTGTTCAAAATCCATCCACTCATTGATGACTTGATTATTGTTGTATGTTTATTAATATACAAAAATAAGTTTTAATCAAAATAAAAACGCTTGTTTAAAGAATCAAAATTAATCGTTACATTCATGTAAAATCAGTAGTAGAGTTGGATCGGTTGGGTGAGTCAGCAAGTCAACACATTAGGTCACTTTAACCAACTGATGTAACACACATCAGTTGAGTTTTGGATCTGACAAGGAACAACTGATGACATTGTTCTGAGCTATTCTAACGTATAACAACCATGATTAGCCAGGATAGTGCTGACTTTTCCCGTCCAAGCTAACTTTTTAATAGGCATTTAGAATTTTGCTGACATATCTTGTCAAATGTTTTTAAACAGCAGGTGTTGAATGAGGGGTAACTTTATCTAAAGGTTGTTGGTGAAACATGGCATTCGTTTTCTTCATCGGTATACTTGTCTTCCATTCTCTAATTTATTCATAACAACTTTTTGGATGAATGGAACATGACCAGACCAAGTAATTCTCCCCTGAGTCCATACAATCTGAGAACTAAACAATTACCCCTAACCTTGCATGTTTTTTATTAGTCATGTATTGCACCTATGGTCACCTATTACTCATTTCCACCATGCTCTCATCGATTTTAAGTTTTGATGTGGCATGGAGTTAAGTTTCTTGAAAGTGTGGCTGATTGCATCCAACTGTTCTTATTTTTATTCAAGAGCCATGGCCTGGTTAACCTTTAGAACTGACTTCTGGGATGTCAGGTAAAACATTGCCAGCATTATTTTAAACCTTTGTAAGGACATTGTTCTACTATACCAGGAAATGTGTTCTACAAAATTTATGTATCGGTAGTTCTTAATTGCTTTTTGCCTGATTAGTCCCCTATTGAGTGATTGCTAGTAATTTTATTAAGCAAAACAAACAAATCTGGTTTTGTTACGTTATACCAGATTTGCATCCTTGAGCTTAGCTTCAGCTTCTCAAACTTTTGCATATTCTTGATTGTCTTTATTAAATTAATTAGTTTCTCTGTTTTCCTGAATATGACACTGTTTTATCCTTCAGGTACAAAACAAATAAATAATAATCAATTGGTCTTTGATAGTTTCCAGGTAATCTAACTATGAACATTAAAGTTTCATCCATAGGTTTCTCCTCATACACCTCAACTATGAACATTAAAGTTTCATCCATAGATTTCTCCTCATACATCTCAACTATGAACATTAAAGTTTCATCCAAAGGTTTCTCCTCATACACCTCAACTATGAACATTAAAGTTTCATCCATAGGTTTCTCCTCATACACCTCAACTATGAACATTAAAGTATCATCCATAGGTTTCTCCTCATACACCTCAACTATGAACATTAAAGTTTCATCCAAAGGTTTCTCCTCATACACCTCAACTATGAACATTAAAGTTTCATCCAAAGGTTTCTCCTCATACACCTCAACTATGAACATTAAAGTTTCATCCAAAGGTTTCTCCTCATACACCTCAACTATGAACATAAAAGTTTCATCCATAGGTTTCTACTCATACACCTCAACTATGACCATTAAAGTTTCATCCAAAGGTTTCTCCTCATACACCTCAACTATGAACGTTAAAGTTTCATCCGTAGGTTTCTCCTCATACACCTCAACTATGAACATTAAAGTTTCATCCAAAGGTTTCTCCTCATACACCTCAACTATGAACATTAAAATTTCATCCAAAGGTTTCTCCTCATAAACCTCAACTATGAACATTAAAGTTTCATCCAAAGTTTTCTCCTCATACACCTCAACTATGAACATTAATGTTTCATCCAAAGGTTTCTCCTCATACACCTCAACTATGAACATTAAAGTTTCATCCAAATGTTTCTTCTCATACACCTCAACTATGAACATTAAAGTTTCATCCAAAGGTTTCTCCTCATACACCTCAACTATGAACATTAAAGTTTCATCCATAGGTTTCTCCTCATACACCTCAACTATGAACATTAAAGTTTCATCCATAGGTTTCTCCTCATACACCTCAACTATGAACATTAAAGTTTCATCCATAGGTTTCTCCTCATACACCTCAACTATGAACATTAAAGTTTCATCCAATGGTTTCTCCTCATACACCTCAACTATGAACATTAAAGTTTCATCCAATGGTTTCTCCTCATACACCTTAACTATGAACATTAAAGTTTCATCCAAAGGTTTCTCCTCATACACCTTAACTATGAACATTAAAGTTTCATCCAAAGTTTTCTCCTCATACACCTCAACTATGAACATTAAAGTTTCATCCAAAGGTTTCTCCTCATAAACCTCAACTATGAACATTAAAATTTCATCCAAAGGTTTCTCCTCATAAACCTCAACTATGAACATTAAAGTTTCATCCAAAGTTTTCTCCTCATACACCTCAACTATGAACATTAATGTTTCATCCAAAGGTTTCTCCTCATACACCTCAACTATGAACATTAAAGTTTCATCCAAAGGTTTCTTCTCATACACCTCAACTATGAACATTAAAGTTTCATCCAAAGGTTTCTCCTCATACACCTCAACTATGAACATTAAAGTTTCATCCATAGGTTTCTCCTCATACACCTCAACTATGAACATTAAAGTTTCATCCAAATGTTTCTCCTCGTACACCTCAACTATGAACATTAAAGTTTCATCCATAGGTTTCTCCTCATACATCTCAACTATGAACATTAAAGTTTCATCCATAGGTTTCTCCTCATACACCTCAACTATGAACATTAAAGTTTTATCCATAGGTTTCTCCTCATACACCTCAACTATGAACATTAAAGTTTTATCCATAGGTTTCTCCTCATACACCTCAACTCAATTGGTGTACCTTGCTGTATTGTTTGCATTGTGGATGGATTTGGTTATGAACAAGGGGCAGTAGATGGTTGTATGGCTGCTACATATAGTCCTAGTGGATACATAATTCATTGCTATCGTACTTACTGTCATTTGGTTCCTTAGCAATTTTTACTTCCACCTGAATAGTCCAGTAGTTCACCAGAATCATCTTCAATAAGATTTTAAATGTCAGATTCATATTCAGTATCGTATACTATAATCTGGACTCTGACAAGAAACCTGTTGTATTTTGTTGCCTATACTGACTACACTACTCGTAAAAGTGGTCAGTCAATTCCGGGTTGTTTTCTTATTATAACTATGTACTGGTTATGATGGAATAAATTCATTTATTCAGTTAATTTCTTATTTGTTTTCTTGGATCATACAATTAATCCACTATTTATACTGTCTCTCAGTTTAGTATTTTATATGCCTTAATATAATATATTAAGTAAAAATAAATAACAAGTATCGATACAAAATATAAATTTTGTTAAGAAAATAGTTTAGAATTGTAACTAGTGCAGACTTTGAAAAAGTTTAGTAAATGTAGACAAGTATAACAGACAAATTTATTTAAAGTTAAATGAAAACAAATAACATTACAAACTAATATAAAATCATAAATGTTTGTAATGTTACAATAAAGAGATAAGATAAAGATGATTGTGATCTTATAAAACTACTTAAATAAACAAAAAATCATCTTAAAATTTCATGTTAAGTTACTGGCAAAGGAGATCAATCAACCTTTTCATCTCATAATCTGGATCTAGAAAGTGAAAATGAAACTTTGGCAGAACGAAATAATACACTCTGAAAAATTATTAACCAACTAGAAAAACTCTTTACCAATAATGGAGAGAGATAGATAGATAGATAGATAGACAGACAGACTGTCAGACAGACAGACAGAGGGAGAGAGAGAGAGAGGGGGGGAGGGGAGGGAGGGGGAGAGAGAGAGAGAGAGAGAGAGAGAGAGAGAGAGAGAGAGAGAGAGAGAGAGAGAGAGAGAGAGAGAGAGAGAGAGAGAGAGAGAGAGAGAGAGAGAGAGAGAGAGAGAGAGAGAGAGAGAGAGAGAGAGAGAGAGAGAGAGAGAGAGAGAGAGAGAGAGAGAGAGAGAGAGAGAGAGAGAGAGAGAGAGAGAGAGAGAGAGAGAGAGAGAGAGAGAGAGAGAGAGAGAGAGAGAGAGAGAGAGAGAGAGAGAGAGAGAGAGAGAGAGAGAGAGAGAGAGAGAGAGAGAGAGAGAGAGAGAGAGAGAGAGAGAGAGAGAGAGAGAGAGAGAGAGAGAGAGAGAGAGAGAGAGAGAGAGAGAGAGAGAGAGAGAGAGAGAGAGAGAGAGAGAGAGAGAGAGAGAGAGAGAGAGAGAGAGAGAGAGAGAGAGAGAGAGAGAGAGAGAGAGAGAGAGAGAGAGAGAGAGAGAGAGAGAGAGAGAGAGAGAGAGAGAGAGAGAGAGAGAGAGAGAGAGAGAGAGAGAGAGAGAGAGAGAGAGAGAGAGAGAGAGAGAGAGAGAGAGAGAGAGAGAGAGAGAGAGAGAGAGAGAGAGAGAGAGAGAGAGAGAGAGAGAGAGAGAGAGAGAGAGAGAGAGAGAGAGAGAGAGAGAGAGAGAGAGAGAGAGAGAGAGAGAGAGAGAGAGAGAGAGAGAGAGAGAGAGAGAGAGAGAGAGAGAGAGAGAGAGAGAGAGAGAGAGAGAGAGAGAGAGAGAGAGAGAGAGAGAGAGAGAGAGAGAGAGAGAGAGAGAGAGAGAGAGAGAGAGAGAGAGAGAGAGAGAGAGAGAGAGAGAGAGAGAGAGAGAGAGAGAGAGAGAGAGAGAGAGAGAGAGAGAGAGAGAGAGAGAGAGAGAGAGAGAGAGAGAGAGAGAGAGAGAGAGAGAGAGAGAGAGAGAGAGAGAGAGAGAGAGAGAGAGAGAGAGAGAGGAGAGAGAGAGAGAGAGAGAGAGAGAGAGAGAGAGAGAGAGAGAGAGAGAGAGAGAGAGAGAGAGAGAGAGAGAGAGAGAGAGAGAGAGAGAGAGAGAGAGAGAGAGAGAGAGAGAGAGAGAGAGAGAGAGAGAGAGAGAGGAGAGGAGAGGAGAGAGGAGAGGAGAGAGAGAGAGAGGAGAGGAGAGAGAGAGAGAGAGAGAGAGAGAGAGAGAGAGAGAGAGAGAGAGAGAGAGAGAGAGAGAGAGAGAGAGAGAGAGAGAGAGAGAGAGAGAGAGAGAGAGAGAGAGAGTCAAACTCCAACTAAAAAACTTAAAAAGGACTTCATAGGAAAAACACCACAACCATATTTTTTAGCCAAGTGCCAGTTTCCCATTGAAAAACATAAATTGAAGCCTGCAACACATGTCTTCCTGAATTTAGGCCTCAAAAAAATCGAAAACAACAAACAAAACTAATAAGTCTAAGGCAATATAAAATCACGATCGTACACCAAAATATAAACTGGCTTTCAAATAAATTTAATAGGTTGGCCCACTTCTTGAATGATCATCGCCTGGATCTGGTAATATTAGTTTTTGATTGGATCCTAACGAAAGTTGATCATGGAGGGTGGTCAACAGAGTGGTAAACATAAATAGTGTGTGAGGTTTTAAGTTTCCAGCTTGTTTTTCATGCTTAAATGGGAGGATATATTCGAAAAATCATGATCATAGGTTTGTCATGAAAACGATAGAATATACCGGTAAAAGTATATTAAACTTGTTGTACACAATTTAATTGTCAGTATAAATATTTCATTTGATATTATCTAAACTTAATACTACAGCTTAAGTCAAACAAAAACCTCAGCTGTGCAAACAGGTAAGCACGTTCTCGTCAGCCTTTTGAAATTTGTCTAGGTTATGAAAGGGCTAAATAATATTTTATATAATTTTTTTATAACAGAAAAAAAAGGTAAATAGTATTTAAGGTTTTAAGTTTCTAGCTCCTTTTAATTATACTTAAATGGGAGGAACTAATTCAAAAAAATTACATGTGTAGGACAAAACTGTGAGGACAAATGACTGTGTGGAAACTAGTATATACCGCAAAAATGTATACGATATTTTTTGTACATACTTTAATTGTTAATTTAATTAGGTGTTATCTAAACTAAATATTACTGCTTCAGTAAAATAAAAACCTCAACTGTACAAACAGGTAAGCGTCTCATCAGCCATTTAGAGTTTTTGCTGGGTTATGAAAAAATGCAAAATCTAACTGTATAGCATTTTTCTAAACTGAAAAGTGCAGGTAAATAATCTGTAAGGTTTTAAATTTCTAGCTTATTTTAATCATGCTTAAATGGGAGGAACTCATCCAAAAAATCACGTTTTTGACAAAACTCAACTTTGCCTACTTTTTGTGAGGAAACTATAGTATTCATTATAAATATATATATATATATATATATATATATATATATATATATATATATACAACATTTTTCGTAAAAAATTTTATTTTTAGTTTGAATATTTCATTAAATTATATGTAAACTAAATATTATAGCGTCAGTAAATATTACTGTTGCACTTCTACTGTGCAAACAGGTCAGCGTTTTCAAGTCAGTTATTTTAAATTTTTTAGGATATAAAAAGTAAAAAATAAAATTCGATAGCAGTGTTTATAACAGAATAGTAAATTTAAATGGTGTGTAAGGTTTTAAGTTCTTACAATATCTAAAAATGGCAATAAAATATGAAAAACCTAACAATTGAACAACAAAACAACAATTGAATTTTTCAAACGAAAATAAGTATTTAACAATTTTTGTTTAGTTATTATTAAAATTACAAAAAAATGTTACATCAACAAAATTGTAGGAAACTTAATTACAAATCTGGAGTATGATGTCAGATTTGCTCTAAAACCAACGATTTGCCCACAATCAAGCTGTAAGTAAACCTCTGCACACGATTCAAAATTCTCGTCCTCCATTTTGGATGTTTTGGGGGGTTAAAAATCAAAAATGTATAGTTTTGGAATTTTCTGTCAGTTGCTTGGTAAAAGCTACAAGTTTGTCAAATTTCAGTTCTAGCTCATTTAAATTTGGGTTTGAAATTGTATATATGAGTGAGTGAGTTACACATGCGACTATAGATATTAGATACGTACTGCTCGGCCTGCAGTCTTGCCTGGAAACTATACCTTTAGCCATTTGTTGAACTCTGCCTGCAGCCTCGTGGGGAAGCTCGGCTTATGGCCTCACGGGGGAAAGTTCGGCCTGCGGTCTCAACAAGGCACTCTGCTACCGTTCCATTAGTAGAACTCGGAATGTTGCAATGTCGCTTTGTGAGGAAGATTGGCTTACGGCCTCGCCAGGATTTTTAAGCAGTATGATCATACATTTTTGTTTTTGGGGAAATGGGGTCCATAATCACCAATCTTCTCTAAAATCTGATGGTATATTAGTAATTAGTATAAGAATGCCTTTAATTTGATACCCTTCTTGGTTGTATTAGTTTAACATTAACCAATTTTACGTTTTTGAGCATATATTTTTTGTTGGAGGGGATGAGCCCTTAAATGTAGTCTCTTCTAAAATATAATTGTATAATGTGAATTAAGAAATAAATGAGTGTTTTATTGTAGTACTGTACTTTTTTTGTTTTTGAGGCATATACCCTTTATTATTTGCCTTTTTCAAAATCTGTTGATAGATTTGGACTCAGGATCAAAATAGCTTTATATTGCCCCACTCGAGTAGATAATATCAGTATTACAAAATTTTACATTTTCAAAAATTATGGTTTTTGGGCCCCTGATACCCCAAATTTATGAGTTATTAAGCTGAAATTCATATTTAAGGTGTGCATTTGTTACGCGTGTAGAACTGTGAAGGTTTGAACATTTTAATCAAGCTTTTTCTCAAGTTAGGTCATAAAAACTACTTTTTGTGTTTTTTCCATAAGAAATACATTGGGGCAGTGTAGGAGCAAAAAAGCCACCATCTTGTTTATGAGTGAAAAAAGTAAACTTTTGTGTATATTTCTGGAGGTATCAGACCAAGAGCTTCAATTCAAGTATAAACTTTATACTTGAATTGAAGGACTGGGAAGTGCCTCAACATTTGTCAGCCAGTTAGTCAGTGATCCCAATCCAGCTATATACAGATAGAGAGTTCAGCTATACAAGCGAGGACTGTTCAAAAATACATAGACTGTTTGAATTCCTTGGTCTCAGTTAGTTCCAGGTAAATCCGCGTATAGTGGCTATTTTCGTAGAGATCAGCTGATTACAATGCAATAAGTAGATTGTAAATATCATTATTGGTTGCTTAGCATCAAGGTTATTTGTGAAGTGTGTTTTCTTCATTTGGCGTATTATGCAAAGTGCGACTTGAACGAGCAAAGAGTTGCTGTGAAATTTTGTGTTACACTTGGCAAATTGGTGTGTGAAACGCTTGATATGATCAATACGGCTTACGGCGACATTGCTATGAAGCGTGCAACATGTTTTAAGTGGCATGGACGTTTTAAAGATGGCCGCCAGTCGATGAGCGTCCTGGACGGCCTACCACATCAACTGACAACTCACATGTCAACAAAATCAATACCGTGGTTTGGGAAAATCGTCATCTGACTGTCAGAGAGCTTGCTGAGGAATGTGGAATATCAGTTGGGTCATGTCATGAGATTTTGACTAAAAAATTTCAGATGTGCCGTGTTGTTGAAAAATTTGTTTCACAACTGATGACAGATGAACTGTGCAGACTTGTGAGGAATTGCTTGAACGTTCAGAAGAAGAAGAAAATTTCTTTTCGAGGATTATTACAGGTGATGAATCATGGGTATAAAGTTATGACATCGAAACAAAGGTTCAATTGTCCCAGTGGGTGGAGAAAAATCTCCAAGGGCAAAAAAAGCTCGCCAAGTTCATTCCGATGTGAAGGTGTTGCTGACAGTTTTTTTTCCATGCCCAGAGACCTGCCACAAGGCTCCACAGTGAACCAGATTTACGATATTGAAGTTCTTAAACGTCTGCGAAACGCTATCAAGCGGAAAAGAACAGAAATGTGGAGGAGTCGTGACTGGTGTTTTCATCTTGACAATGCTCCAGCCCATTCAGCCCTCAGAACTTATGAGTTTTTGGCCAAACACTCGATACTTGTGCTTCCCCACCCACCCTACTCACCTGACCTAGCTCCTTGTGACTTCTTGTGCCCCAAACTCAAAAGACCTTTGAAAGAAAGGAGACTTGAGACAATACCCAAGATTAATGAAAATGAAGGACGACGAAGGAGATGAAGGACATCACAAAAGAATCTTTCCAGAACTGTATTGGAATAAGTGTGTGCATTGGAGAGAGGAGTACTTTGAAGGGAATCATGACATGTAACTTCTCAATAAAATAATTTTTGTATTATGACGTTAGTCTATGTATTTATTGAACAGCCCTCGTAAACTAAATGGAAGTGAATTTTATTACTTTTTGTCCTTGATGTAACCTATTACTAGTAAATTATGTATCTGGAGAAGACTATAATGTATATAGGCATTGGCCTATTTGATTATATGTAACTTAGTGACCCTTATAATTGAACAAATGTTAGTTAGAGGCACAGTTGTGGGTTCAGTGTTGAGGTGTCATTGACAAGGACCTTCATATATGTTTGTTTTAGTTCTGTTTATTTATTTTGAGAGTGTTATTTATTTTGAGTTGATCACTTGTTATATTATTTAGTATGCATGTGTTTAATATTCTGTACTTAATGAGAATTTATTATTTATTTTGGTATCTTCAAATTTGGTTTTCTATTAGACTTTTATTTATAGTGTTAAAACATATTGTGCTGTGGAGAGTATTAATGTACTGTGTGCAGATTAATGTAGTATTTGAAGTGTTGTATTATGTTATGTATCAACGAACCTACAATAAATATATGAGTATTATTACTAACAATAATTACTCCAACTTATTTTTATGGGGTGATGAAGTTTTTGTAAACAGGATTATAAAGTCTCGTAATGCAACAAATTGATTTAAAACTAAAAATTGTAAGTTTTCTTACATTTATTTCAATTAGAAATTAATTTTATTTTAATAATTAAAATGTTCAAGTAATTTCATTTGGCCTATTTTATTTTACAACACATTATTTTGATGGTATTAGAAAATACTAAACCCAATATTTCTGTGATTTTTCTGAAAAAATTGTTCAGTTAAATGAAATAAAAAAGGAAGTTCACCAATACATTATTAATACATTTTTTTATTTACACATAACCTTACAATTATGTGTTATGTGACAGACATATTTTGACTTAGTTGGCTCATTCAGTGCAAGAATAATATGGACCCATTTAACAAAATTTGCAGCATTGGGGAGGATGACCTTTATTTTATTATTATTATTTTTAATATTGCTCAAACTTGTTCCCCTTATTAAATTAAAATATGATATGTTTATCTTATAAATAATAGTCGATTTTCTTATAAATTACATAAAGAAGGAATTTGATTGATTTTAGAACTATTGTATAATTTAATTTGTGTGAAAATATTTGTATTAATTTTAGGGAATTTAAATTTAAATATTTAATTTAATATTAATTGTTAGGTAATATTTTTTAAGTTTTCAATAATATTCGTAAAATTAAATCAGGTATGGATTATAACTTATTTAAAATTTTGTGATGATTAACAATAGCTAGACATAAAACAAAACATTGTCAGTAATTGTATGAAGATAACTTTATTGGTTTATTAGATGCTGTTGGATCATAATACAGGACAAGAAAGGGACTTGCTTTATCTCAGTGTGGAGTGGAGGAGCAAGATTGCAGAGCTGCTAGACACTCAGATAGATGCAGCTTCCGATGGAGAACTTGCTGCACTAATATCATATGCAATCGCCTTTCCAGAGGGTTTCATGGCCCTTGTCGACACCTATGATGTTAAAAAGTAAGTAAAATTAGAATTTTAGTACTTTTGCAAGAAAACATAGATTTTAACTCTCAGCTTGGATTTTTCTTTCTTTTTCAGAATGTATATGTAAAAACAATTTAAAGTTATTAGTTCTTCTTATATCTACAAAAATAAATATATTAACCTAGGTCTTTTAATAACTATTAGATCCTTTGAATGGTGCTTCATTGAAAAAAGAACATCCTATCAAGACGCATTATGTCTAACTTTAAATAATATTGGCTATTCAGCACTGTTTGGAGCTGCTGGAAATGTGGTGCAGTTTATTCATATTTTACTAACTAATCTAATAATGAGTAAATCTGCTGTACACCTTTTTAGGTCTTATCATTCTTTTAAAAATAGTCATAAAAGAAAAAACAGACTTTCAAATACTTGATTTTTCACTATCCATCTGAAGCTGCAGTGGTTTCAGCATTGCCACAGAAAATTGAATTCCTTGAGTTGTTACTTTATTTGTGATGATTCATTATGATTTCTCAAATTATAATATTTATTATTATTTTAAAAATTTTGTTCTAAAATAGTATGAATCTTTATTTTCCACTATAGTCATACATAGTCAGTATATTTAGTTTTTTTAGCTTCTGATTTTACTCTCATTTTACAAATAAAATAAATAGTTTTAGAAGATAAGTACAAGCCTGTGACGACACCGACTTTGATGAACCACTCATCGGTATGGACGATCATTAAAGTGACTCAGAATTAGACTTAGACTCTGATGGATATGATAGTGGCGGTATTGCTGAAGACGACTTTGACGGTTTGAGATTCTACGAGGCGTGTTTTTAAGCTAAGTACCATTTTGGAATCCCGCCGCTGTAGCGCTGCAGTCGGCGTTGAGCGCATGCGTGCTGGGTACTCTATTGGCAAGCCACAGCTGCCGTTACGGATCCAATCAACTATATTTAAGGTCATTTATGACTGTTTAAAATGACATCAGGGAGTTTTTGTTGTTGTTGTACAAATGGAAAATGATTGATAGTTTTAAGAGCTAATTTTAATGAAAATCGATTTAGATTCCTCCTAAAATTTGATGATATAAATTCCAAGGATCAAAGAATGGGAACAAATTAGCTCCTATTAGCGACTTTCTCAGTAAGGTTATTTATCAGTTTCAAAACTCTTACAATTTAGGTGAGTTCACCACTATTGACGAGATGCTTGTTGCATTTATAGGTTGCTGTGATTTTATCCAGTTTATGGCTAAAAAACTAGCCAAATGCGGCCTTAAGCTGTATGCTGTATGCGATGCTCAAACATACTACACATATAACCTTGAGCTCTATTGTGGGATTCAAAAACCAATGAATGTTCAAACAAGCCTTTTGATGTTGTAACAAGATTGATTGATCCGATAAAAAAAATCTCACAGAAACTTAACTATAGATAATTACTGTAGTAGCTATCAATTGTCCTCTCCGAGCACTTACTCCATCTTGGTATTACGTTTTTGGGAACTCTAAGAAAAAACAAAAAAGAAATATCCCCCGAAATCTTAGCTACAGGTAAAGACAGTGTTCCTGAAAGTTACAAGTTTGCCTGCCAGGACAATTAATCATTGGACTCTCTTGTTACTAAAAAGAAAAAATGTTTTTTAGTATATGCAGACTATAATGTCACAAAGGGAGGAGTCGATATGGTCGACTTGATGTGTTTCAGAATAACCACTTCAAGAAGAACGCAAAGATGGCCTATGTTTATATTTTTTTGCTTACTTGATATATCAGGAATCAACTCAATTAGAATTTTTCAGTTTACCAATCCTTTTGACAAGCCTAACAGAAGAAGTTTTATCTACGAGTTATCTTTAGCTCTCATGAAGGAAAACCTGATGGAATGTTCCAAATTGAAAAACCTTCCTAAAGATATTAGTGTTTTTTTTTTTCTTTTTTTAAGAGTATAAAGAAGCCTCGCCTCAACGAGACGCAAACCAGCCATCTAGAGTAGACCAGAGAAATCAAAGTGCCATTTGTTACCTATGTGGTTCTAGTAACTATTACAATGTAAATTATTTGTAATATATATTAAATTGTAAATAGTTATTGATAGTTACTTTTTGAAGGTAAAACTTGTCAGTAACCGTCTTCTTTTTATTTTATTAATTTCAGTGTAGTTCTTGGTTTTTTCTGTTCTTTGCAAATGTTTTAAAATTTATTATCAATTAATTTAAGTTTGTATCCATTATAAACAGCAATCTTTTTTAGATAGTTAGAACATTTTTTTCAAAATTTTCTTTATTTAAAGGCATGATAAGTAATCTATAAAATATGCTATGGAATGCTACTCATTTCTACTCGTTTTTCAGTTTGTGGATGATGAATCTGTTGATGTATGTAAATATTAAGATCAAGGTTTTGAGTATTTGTGTTTCTTGATATTAAAACATCTAAAAATGGTAATTTTGAATTGGACCTGTACCTTATAACTCATAAATAATTTTTATTCTTGAGTAAATAAATTCAGTTATCTAATTTTTAAAATTTTTATATGTATTAAATATTGAAAATATATTATACATGTATCTAAACCAATATTATAAAAAGTATTTTAATGTTTTTCTATCTTTTATGTGAAATTTCTCATGAATAGGTTGCCTATAAAAGAGGATAGGTAATTTCCCATTGCAGTACTTGTTTTTGTTGGTAGAATTTATTGTTGAATTAAATATATTTTGATACCTACAGTTGTCAATTAATATCAATTAATCTTCTTTTTGTTGCTTCCATAAATTTATAGATATGAACCATTTTTCAAAGACTGTTTTTGTTAGGGGAACATTATGATATAAAGAAGAAACATACATATTTTATATATTAAACATAATTGTTTGCTAGAACAGTCCTTTTACTCAGTGTTTGAATTATTATCAAGAATGTTAAATTTATTTTTACCTAAAACTTTACAGCTTTATTACCCATTAAAATGATCAGGAATTCTAAAAGTTGGTTCCTAATAATCTTTCTATCTAAAATTGGAAAAAAGTTAAGGAAATATATATTTTTAGAGTATAATAGCAGTCTTGTGCCTAACGTTGTGTTTTTGTTTATCACCTTAAAATAAATTAGGAAATACTATTCATGTTGAAAAAGCTTATTTTTAGTTTCTGATTAACACCTCTTACATCCTCTGTTGGCTTACTGTGCCCGCTTAGTTGTTAACTGTTATTAAGGTTTAACGGGAGCGTTCAACCTCTCAAGCCACAGATGACGGCTCGCACATACGACTTGCTCATGTGAGTGCCCAGTGGTAAGTTTCCTCTACCTGTCACAGGCTGAGCTTGCTTCCTCTCTGCAACACTCAACTCACAGTATTTGGGATTATAAATTTAAATCATAATTTATTTTATTAATTTTGTCAAACTATCACCAGTGCTTTTAACACTCATATATTGTGACATTGAGACAAAGTATTGCTGCACAAGAGAATATGCTTATAGTCCAGGCTATGTAAAGTAACACAATCTCCAAAACTCTGAGAAGCGTTAACGTTAGTTTGCAAGCTTGCCTAGATTTCATGGAAACAATTGTACATACTTGGGGATATTTCATTTGGTGTTGGTATTCATATTTCTCATGACTTATTTATAAATAACAGTATTTGTATAAAATAAAAAAATTGCTTGAACATCTGTAATATTGACGACAACTAACTTACATGTCTCAAAATCCCAGTCAAATTATCTAGTTAAAGTTTTTGAAAACAAAGTGGTATTAATTTTTGGTTTAGTAAAATGATCAATTAATTTTTATAAATATAAAACTGTAAGAAAACAAAGTTTTAAATAAAATGTTAAATGCATAAAAGTATACCATTTTAAGTACAAATAAATTTATACGTTGTTTTCTTTTTATGAATAATTTCTAAATACCTTCTTAGGGTGTACATTTACTGTCAATTAATTATCCACAAGGAAGGAACCTGTTTTGAACTTAATTATTTAACAATCTTTTTCTGCAAGTTGTGATTTAAATCATGTTACTACGCCACGAAAAAGAGTTGGAATATTTTAAAATTAATGTTGCCTTCAAAAATTAGGAACTAATACAGGAACTAAGTTAACACTGTCATTAAAGCAGTATTACTGTATATCAGCTAACCTCAGACCTGCCAATACAACTAAGTTAACTCTGTCATTAAAGCAGTATTACTGTATATCAGCTAACCTCAGAACTGTCAATACAACTAAGTTAACTCTGTCATTAAAGCAGTATTACTGTATATCAGCTAACCTCAGAACTGTCAATACAACTAAGTTAACTCTGTCATTAAAGCAGTATTACTGTATATCAGCTAACCTCAGACCTGTCAATACAACTAAGTTAACTCTGTCATTAAAGCAGTATTACTGTATATCAGCTAACCTCAGAACTGTCAATACAACTAAGTTAACTCTGTCATTAAAGCAGTATTACTGTATATCAGCTAACCTCAGACCTGCCAATACAACTAAGTTAACTCTGTCATTAAAGCAGTATTACTGTATATCAGCTAACCTCAGACCTGCCAATACAACTAAGTTAACTCTGTCATTAAAGCAGTATTACTGTATATCAGCTAACCTCAGACCTGCCAATACAACTAAGTTAACTCTGTCATTAAAGCAGTATTACTGTATATCAGCTAACCTCAGACCTGCCAATACAACTAAGTTAACTCTGTCATTAAAGCAGTATTACTGTATATCAGCTAACCTCAGACCTGCCAATACAACTAAGTTAACTCTGTCATTAAAGCAGTATTACTGTATATCAGCTAACCTCAGACCTGCCAATACAACTAAGTTAACTCTGTCATTAAAGCAGTATTACTGTATATCAGCTAACCTCAGACCTGCCAATACAACTAAGTTAACTCTGTCATTAAAGCAGTATTACTGTATATCAGCTAACCTCAGACCTGCCAATACAACTAAGTTAACTCTGTCATTAAAGCAGTATTACTGTATATCAGCTAACCTCAGACCTGCCAATACAACTAAGTTAACTCTGTCATTAAAGCAGTATTACTGTATATCAGCTAACCTCAGACCTGTCAATACAACTAAGTTAACTCTGTCATTAAAGCAGTATTACTGTATATCAGCTAACCTCAGACCTGCCAATACAACTAAGTTAACTCTGTCATTAAAGCAGTATTACTGTATATCAGCTAACCTCAGACCTGCCAATACAACTAAGTTAACTCTGTCATTAAAGCAGTATTACTGTATATCAGCTAACCTCAGACCTGCCAATACAACTAAGTTAACTCTGTCATTAAAGCAGTATTACTGTATATCAGCTAACCTCAGACCTGCCAATACAAGAGTTTTACATTAGTTCAATGTAAATATAAATTAATACTTTAATGAATATTTCTTGTTTAACTGAAGACCAGCTAATCCACCCTGAAAAGATGGGCACTCATTAACTATGTGATCCATTAATACGAAAATGTAGGGTTTACTTGCCACAAGTATTTGTTATATAAATTATAACTGTCGTACTCCATTTCCTCTTCAACACACCCAACACATCTCATAGACAACATGGCAAACAAATAACTTGCACTGTGTTCATCTTGTTTTGGAAGGACGGTTTTCTTCCAGTCACCTAGACAGTTATGGTGTTGTCATCAGGAGACAGGCGTTTGAGGTTCACATTGTTAGATGCCATTATCTCTCATATTCTTGATTTTTAGTTGTTTTGGAATATTCCTGTGGCTTAGTCTATACTGTATGTAATCTTTAGACAAGGAGAAAACTAGCACTAGCTGCTTCAAAAATTCTCTTATTTTCATTTTGGTTTTAGGATATTTAACATTACTTATTAATTTATAGAACTGATAACAATTATGAGAATTATGAAAAATGTTACAGTTTATTTTTATGTTTGCAATGTGAAAATGTACTTATAAATTGACTTATATAAACTGATGTCATACTTATTACAACAGTGAATAATATATGTTTCATCTATCTTCATGGATAAAAGTTTCAGTTAATTATGTTAGAATTTTAAGTAATTTACTTAAAAGAGCAATAAATGATTACTTGTGTCTTTTAATGAAAGTTGGTCAGACATTAATGAAGACTACCAATAACCCTTAACAGGATTGTAGGCCTTGTGATGTGCTAGCACCTCAGATCATGACAATCATAACAGGATTGTAGGCCGTTGTGATGTGCTAGGACCTCAGATCATGACAATCACAACAGGATTGTAGGCCGTTGTGATGTGCTAGCACCTCAGATCACGACAATCACAACAGGATTTTAGGCCGTTGTGATGTGTTACCACCTCAGATCATGACAGTGACAACAGGATTGTAGGCCGTTGTGATGTGCTAGCACCTCAGATCATGACAGTCACAACAGGATTGTAGGCCGTTGTGATGTGCTAGCACCTCAGATCACGACAATCACAACAGGATTTTAGGCCGTTGTGATGTGTTAGGACCTCAGATCATGATAATCACAACAGGATTTGTAGGCTGTTGTGATTTGCTAGCACCTCAGATCACGACAATCACAACAGGATTGTAGGCCGTTGTGATGTGCTAGCACCTCAGATCACGACAGTCGCAACAGAATTGTCGGCCGTCGTGATGTGCTAGCACCTCAGATCACGACAATCACAACAGGATTGTAGGCCGTTGTGATGTGCTAGCACCTCAGATCACGACAATCACAACAGGATTGTAGGCCGTTGTGATGTGCTAGGACTTCAGATCATGACAATCACAACAGGATTGTAGGCCGTTGTGATGTGCTAGCACCTCAGATCACGACAATCACAACAGGATTGTCGGCCGTCGTGATGTGCTAGCACCTCAGATCACGACAATCACAACAGGATTGTAGGCCGTTGTGATGTGCTAGGACTTCAGATCATGACAATCACAAAAACTGTCCTATAGTTTGTGTCAGTTAGTTTAGTCATATTGAATATGTAATAATAGGATAATGATATTCATTAATGCCACAATACTTACTTAGCGTTTAATTTCATAATTATTAATATGGCACCAAATAGTTTTTGTCTTTTTGTACTTCAGGCATCTTGGAGTGAGGTGATTGCAAAAAAAATGTCATATGTCAGGTATATTTCATTTCAAACAACATGAAGAAAGCTTTATTCTTTTCCTTTGTCAATGCCAGAATGCTAATATTAATGTTTGTTTTATCATAATAAATGTGTACATGATTAATGTTGAGTCAGATGTTTGCCTGGTGAATGGTAGTGATGTAGGTGGAATGTTTTTCATTTTATTTCTTTAGAGACTTGTTTGTAATAATTGCATTATTAGTGGTTTATTTTTGATTTGATTTCATTATTATTTTAGTGGTTAATAGTTTTATCAGTTGGGAAATGAGTGAACTAAGAGAAATGAGAAAAAAGATCCTGTCATAAGTAACTTTTTACATTTGTGAACAATTTGGAGTGTGAATGAGTGTAACTTTTTTCAGTGTGGATTTTATATTTCTTGTTTCTTATTTTCTTATTTCTTGGACTTTGCTTATATGTTAGTTATTAATATACTGTATCTGTACTTTGAGTAATTAAAAATAACAAACTTTTCCTGATAAGGGTTTGTAAATAAACAAAGAGCTCTAAATACATTTTTTTTTTATAAAATCAGAATCAAGATACTATATCATTTATAAAAGAAATTTAAATTGGTACTTTTTTAATATAAATTATGCTTCAAAATTTGTATAGAGGGACTCAAACACAAAAAGACTTATATTTCTTTCATATGTTGGTTTAAATGCACTATTCTGTTGCATATAGAGGTATTTTTATAGTACGCAAGTGTACTAATATTTTATAATGAATAATTGTTTTTCCTTATAACATGTTATACCTTATGGTTGTGTTGTATTTGTAAATAAACTTATCATAATATACGACACATCAGAAAATGTGTTGTACAGAAGAAAGTTAAAATTAGTTTATAGATGATTAAGTACATTAGTTTATAAATTTATATTATGGTTAACAGTGATTTTAAAAAAAATTAACGTAAGCAATTTGTAAATAGTTAATAGTGATTTCAGGCATATAATTTAATGTGATAGCTGGTTAAGTACACGACTAGCTGATTTGTTGCATTGCTCACTGGGCTTGGGCCCCCAAAGCAGAATAACATGTGATAGGGCGACATTGTCACAGAACGAAAGGGACGGCTGCAGAAATAAATCGTCTTATTGAGAAACTATTTTTGCGTACACCAAAATTACAGCATTAATTTCTGCAGAGCGATATCTGGTTTTGTGTATAAACAATTCATTAGAACCGTATTTTTAGTGCAACTTAATAATAAACTATGTACTGAGTGATTCAGAATGACAGCTGGCATTTGCGATTTTACGAAATAAACAACAGCTAACTGCAGTGAGACGAAAGTCAGGCGCCGGTCATTTTCAATGCATGCTTAAGTTCGCATAAACTCTAATCATCCGTATATTGAAATGTTTAGGTATAACTTTATTTTCTAAAACAAATCCATAACTGAGGCTATAGATAAGCTTGTGAATGAAGTGAAAACAAAGTCTTTGCTCAAGCTACTCTGTCTGACTGGAGCAAGGCTTTTGATTGTGCAAATCATTTAGACCTCTGAAAAAAACTTTGGACTACTATGGACCCAGACGACTATGGAGTCTGGGAAAAACAACTAAATCTTTTTCAGACTATATCTTGGCAAGCAAATATTATAAAATGTTTCTAAATTTTATAATATAGTTTCTAAATTTGATAAACTTAATTTAGAATAGGAATGGCTTGTACATAAATATAGAACCCAGACATGGCTATAAGCTGTATAACTGACGTTGTCAATGAATGTAAAATTTTTAAAGGTAATAAACTATTATTATTAAAACATTTGAAACACTGACAAAATATATTGATTAAATTAATTTGCAACCTTTTCAGGATCATTAACTACTGTGTCATTTACTTTAATAGAAAAAGAAACATTTTTACTGTCTTAATTAATCAGTCGTTTTATGATGCTCCAGGTGGCTTTTGAGTTCCCTAAACTAGTTTTAAATTTATTCTGACAGTATTGTAATTTAGCCAGTCTAAATTCATCATTGTTATGGCATATGTATGCCGCAGTAAGCCAATTCGGAAGCAGGTAAAAATAATTAATGAAACAAAATGAGATGTAACAAATCACTGAATTATTGATATTGAAATTTATGGTAAGAACTGATTGAAACTGTGACAAAACTTGAGATTAAAGTAAAATGTACCGATCTAAATAAATTGTAAATGTATCTAATCTACATGTATGGAACCTATGTTATGAATCGTGATGAGCACGTGGCTACAACTTGCAAGAGTGGGTGAGGCGCTACGCGAGACTGCCCGAGGGGTGACTGCTCAAACCCAACCCCTATCGTAAAAATCAGTCTCGAACATCCCGCCCATCTTGAAAATACTGGAAGGGTATTTTCAACATAACAAAAAATGAAAATGGTAAAATTTTAAACATGATATAATTATATATAACAATAATTACCAAGCTAATGATGGTTATACATGAACAAAAATGGTAATCATACACATAAAATATATATTCAAAAACTATCAAACAAAAAATAATCAAATACGTTATGAACAACAAGGAAAATTGAACATGGCAACAATGCTACCCTATTTACTATACAAATGATAAGAAACAAGAAAACTGACATGATAAAAATTACAGATGCGAGCATGATGGTGATTTATATTAACAAATGAAAATATTAAATGACCAACTAAAACAATGAGCGTTATATAATACAAACAACGCATTTCAAAATATCAGCTTAATAAATAAAATTGACACAAATCTTCATAAGAATAAAGAATAAAAAATGTGCATTGCTTCAAATAGTAGGCAAAGAATTGAAAGCAAAATGATATGTACAAACACAAGTCATGAAATTCATATAAATGATTAATAATAGGTACATGATGTAATTGTTGAACCATATTAGAAATGCTACGATATGTACAAATTAAAAGTGATAAGTATGTATAATAATGTTATGAAAATTTAATTATTTGTAAAAGGTAACTAACTATATGCGTAAGGCTTGATTATTAATTTTAAGCATGAAATATGGCAAAGGAAAAATAAAAATTAATACTTCTAAATACTTTTTAAGTCATCTGCATACAACAGATAGTTACAATTCAAAATGCAATTTTTATATCATAAATAAATAAAACAAATAACAATGGACCAAGGTTCAATCCCTGTTGTACTCCTGATTCTACAAAATATTCATAGGAAGAAAACCCATCAAAAGTCACATATTGTTTCCTCCCACAGAATAATCAAGCACACACAATTATATAAACTTTTAGTGCAGGCCTACCTTTGTCCAATTCACAAATGAGACAAGTCATCTTGATGTTTAACTTCTTCTTTCCGCATTAATATGATCCCATTACGAAGCCAGAGTACTTGTAACCACGATCCTATTTCATCTGGCGTGCCTGGCCCAGGAGACGATGCTTCATTGGAGGGATCCTTTTATGTAGACCAGAACAATTGAGTACATATTTAGATGTTGGGTGGAAAAGTTGTTTCTCTTCTGCCGTTGTTTATTGATCAGCTCTTCTTTATCCATTCGTCTTATAAATTTGACGATTATTGGTCGTGGCCTGGCGTCAATTTTCCTTCCGACTCTGTGGCACATATCCAGCATACTGTCCGTAATGTTGACATTTAGAACCTCACCAACACTCTTAATAATACCCAAAACACTTTCATTTTTTTCTTCGGGTATCATAATTGTGGCTTGAGAGTTGTTCCATATTATCCACTCTAGAATTATTTATTTACTTATTTATTTCTTCCAACGGTCAAAAAGAAAAACCATTACATAAATACAAATCAATATAATAAGATTATTTAATGTTAATAATAAATAGCTAATAATAAATGACAAGTGAACAAACAGCAATAAATCATTAAGGACAAGTATAAATAAACATGCAATAAGTTCGTTGATCCACCGACTCATATTTCAGACTCTAGACACACCCCTTAGATTCTAGACTCAATGATCCACTGAACCCTTCAGACAGTAGGCTTAATGGTTGAACTATTGTCATTTCAGAAACAAAGCTTGATGGTCCTCCTGCCCCCTCCGCAGATCCACTCACACATCCGCCCACCATTCAACACAGACACCTATCCTCCAGACTTTAGGCTCGATGATTTGATAAGTTTTTCTTTCTTCTTTAAATCCAAGTTTTCTCTCTGCATGGAAATCTTATTAGCCTTGTAATCTTCAATTTTACTCATTCTAGACTGAATTGTATTTATACTGTCATCCATCTTGATGTTTAGTTCTTCATATGATGTATCAAGTACAGATACTCTAAACACATACTCTTCCTTCGTTCACACCTCCAGACGGTTCCTTGTTCGCAAAAAGTCAAGATCCGCCTGGCTAATATTTGTGCATTTTGCATGAAAATCATTTCCACAGTCATTCTAACATATCTTTAACTGGTTATTTTTAACCCGATGAACAAATCTTGCAGCTTGACATTTTATTTTAGCTGGAAGATAGATTTACTGATATTTGTATACAATGAAACAATATACAATCATCAGCTTTTCTAGGGGGTTGGTCAGGCTGTCAAAAAAACATGTTAAAGTCGTTATTAGGTGCACAATATATACAACTCATATCGATTTCAGCTGTGAGAGGACACCTACACAAGTTTCACAGGAATATTAAGCTGATAGAATGTTAAGAGTTAATGGTTGTTTTTGACTAAGTATAGCTGAATCCCTTGCATCTTAGAGTTTTTGCAAGGTTAAAGTGATCAGCTTGAATCCACGCATATAGAAAAGGGCAATTCATCTTCATTGCATCAGTGTTCAGTCAGTCCTTATGTCATATTATTGTTTCTTTTATCTAATGAGCTATTTAGTTTATTTAATTTTTGTTTTATGCCTTGAATGGAATATCATAAGATTGGTTTGTTTTCATTTCCCCCAAATTGCTCTTGAGTGAAATTATGAATCTTCTTGTGAATAAGAATTATTCCATTTTGCATTTTACTGCAAGTCTTTTGGTATAAAAAAAAGGTGTGTCACACTGATGAACCTTAGGTCTGCATGCCATGCATGGGTGGGGATAGTGGGTGTATATAAGTAGAGGTGGATAATGATTCAGGTAAAGGTATAACTTTGATGTTGAAATTGAACGTTCACGTCTTTACATGTTTTCCTTATAAAAAAATATCTATATATTTGTTGTAAAATTATACCACTCTCGTTAGTTCACTGTGCTTTCATTGGAGGCATCCACATAACAGTTTTTGATGTTGAAAATATGTTATCAGTGAAATACATTGAAATGACTAAATATAATACTTGCAAATATATTAGAGCTTTAAAATGAAACAACATTATGATAAAAAGTAATAGTGCAATGTAAGACAGTCATCATTAATGCTGCATGCAATTGAGTGATGATTGTTACAGCATTCTGCGCTTTCATAAACAATACTTGCTAGTTAATTTGTGCTGAAAAATAAAAAATTTAAGTCTGTGCTACCAGGTTACTCATATACAAATAAAATTATAGTAAAATATAAATCTAGTTTTTTTTTTTACAAATTGTGGCATCTGTTTCTCCAATAAACTGGAGCTTTTATTCATTAGATCTAGTGGAGAATAGTTTTTAATTGTGAAGTTTGTGTTTCAGGAGTGGGTTGTTAAACTTCTGTGCAGTGGCATTAGCACTTAACGATCTTGGCTACAGAGCTGTGGGCATTCGCATTGACAGTGGAGACTTGGCCTATCTCTCCAACAAGGCCCGCGAGTGTTTCGTGAAAGTTGCTACCAAGTATGTTGTAAAAATTACCGTATAGTCTATGAATAATTTGTAGTTAACACTTTGAAAACCTGGTGGGAGTATTTGTGTAACATCTGAAAAGGTTATCAGTAGCACTACATTGCCAATTGTGGTAAAACAGTTTTAAGATATATCTGTAATATCTTGTTGCTTGAAAGTTATTTATTAGCATTGGATTGTTCATTATATGTAGATAATATTTAGAGATGTCCAATGCTTTGAGTGTTTAAGAAAAAAACACAACGTTTCGACAGGTATAACAAACTCCTGCCGTCTTCAGGTGTACTTACTAACTTAGCCTACATCTAAAACTCTTTTTTTTCTTAACCCATACTAATCAGAAAAGACTTAATACTACATGCTAGATACTAAAAATTACTGTTCTTAAAAAACTATCACACATAATATAATTATACAAAATATAATACACAATATGAAATACAAAAGAATGCAAACTATGAAATCAGTCAACAAAACACACAGCAAGTTATTAAATAGACCATATACTCAATGACATACAAAAATAAATGTAAAATATGAAAAAATCAACTGAGAATAGATCAGGTTATTAAACAGACAAAATATTCAATGAAATATAAAATAAATGAAAAAAACATGACAAAATTCAACAAAACATACAGAAGGTTATTAAATAGACAAAATATTCAACTTATTCAACCAGCTTCTAATTCCATTGAGGGGAAAGGAGTCCTTGTACCACTACACTCACGAGATCAACTCACCACGACCGTCAAAGACGAACTGAATCCTTTCGGTAAGCCGATCTGTGACGAGTGGGGGGGGCCCCTCCAAGCGATGCCTAGGTAGACTGTGCAAGGTGATTGGGGGAGGGGACGTAATTGTCCTGTGTTTTAGAACAATTCTGTTGTGTTTGAAAGTATGTTTTTATTTGATATTTCCTCATGACGAGTCTCTAAGCTAGTGTTCCATATTTCATATTGTGTATTGTGTATATTTTGCATAATTATGTTATGTGTAATATTTTTTTACGAACTTGACTTTCAACAGTTATCTTTATTATCTAGCATGTAGTATTAAGTCTTCTCTGATTTAGTAAGGAGAAAAAAAAGTTAGATGTAGGCTAAGTTAGTAAGTACACGTGAAGACAGCAGGAGTTTGTTGTACATGTTGAAACGTTGTGTTAGTTTCTTAAACACTCAAAGCATTAGAAATCTCCAAATATTATCTACATATCAAGTAATATCTTTATCTTTACCTGATGAAAGATTATGACTATGCTTTTAAAATTGTTCCCCCTATCTCTTTTGGAACAAAGTGTATAATTCAGATTTCTGGCCTGCAGAGACCAGGTCGTTTGACCAGTAAATTTTTGTTTCTCTTCTTTCGTTTACGAGGCTGTCTGAGACTGCTCTTGCACTGTTGACTTGTTACTTTCGTGGCCGTTGGCTCAAGCCTTGTTCTGTTTCGTGGTTCCGGCTTTCGGTTTGACAGTTTGCCTGGGTTTTGGTAGTAAGTTTCCGTATACCTGTTAACATATTTTAGGTGCGGCTAGAAAGGCAATTAACTTCAGGGTCCGCGAGTAGGTTAATTGCTCCCTCGAGCAAAAAAACTTGTTCCCTCAGCCTACCACCTGGCCGTTCTTCTGCCAACTCGACTGTGCTGGCCTGGCCTGGCCTGGGGACCATGTAATTGAGCCAAGTTGCGCCTCCGCTGCCCTCCTTACAACTTAAGGAGCCTTCTGTCCTCAGTCAGTCCTTTCTATTTTGTTCCCGGCAGCTGAGCTGGGGCATGAACAGTTTTTAAAAATAGGCCTAGGCCAAAGAAAAAAATCAAGTGCACCAGATAAACAGTAAACTTTTCCTGGCTACAGCCATTTAATAGTTATTTTTTTATAGTGAAATTTATAGTTACTTTTTTTACATATTTAGTTTAGTTTATCATTGTTATTTATTATCTAATTAGCTGACCCGGCGAACTTCGTATAGCCTAACAGTCATTGAATGTCGTGTAAATATAAGCTAACATAATGTAGTATTTTATTAACATAATAATAGCTCAGGTAATAACAGAGGTGTAATTGAGAACAGTGTGCCAATAAATTTTCTTGATTTGATGCCGTTTATTGAAGTGCACTCGGATATACAATGTTTTTGGTTTTCCCCTCTGGTGCGTACACAAATAAATCCATAGGTCTTCCGACGTGTGAGCAGGCCACATAAAGCTGTCCGTGGGAGAAGCATGGATTTTCCAAATTAAGCCCACATACTTGTAGCGATTGTCCTTGTGCTTTGTTGATCGTCATTGCGAAGGCGAGTCCTACCGGAAACTGTAAACGTTTGAAATCGAATGGCATTTCTGTTGAAATCATTGGGATGCGTGGCAACAGAACATCTTTGCCTCTAAAATGTCCGTTTAGTATGGTAGCCTCGATTATATTGTTCTTCAAACTTTTAACTGAAAGTCTGGTACCATTGCAGAGTTGTGGCGGATTGATGTTTCGCAGAAGAATAATGGGAACGCCAATTTTCAATGTTAGGACGTGCGGTGGCATGCCTGGCAAATCAAGTGAGTTTAAGAACTTTATTGGATAATTTGTTTTTGTTTTTGAAAGCAATTTCTCTTCGCTACCGGCTTGCTAGGCCTGACGCAGCTGTTTCACCAGAGCTCCGTTAGCCGTCACTGTTTCAGGGTTCTCATCAGACCGGACCAGCAACCTTGGAGGTACCAGGGACAAGTCCCCACTGGTATTCGCCCTGATAAGCAATCCCCTACTTTAGTGCCGTTTCCACCCCCCACGACGTGGACGAGGAGTTGGACTTTGGGGGGCATGGAGAGGGATAAGGCATGGAATGTATTTACAGAAAAGTTGGAAGAAGATGTAAGTGGAAATAAGAAGATGCTATACAAAATGATGAGGAACAAGAAAAGAAATACAGAGGGTGTGAGAAAAATGGAAACAGAAAATGGAGATGTAGTTGAGGATGAAAATGGCCTAAAGGAACTGTGGAGAAATCATTTCGATTCAATGTTGAATATGGGAACAGGACAGGGAGATGGAGAAGTAACAAACAAAGAAGAACTTAGCAAAATGGAGAGGGTAACATGGAAGGAGTTAGAGGAAGCTGTTAAGAGTATGAAGAAAGGAAAGTCACCAGGTCCAGATGGAGTAACAGTGGAGATGATTACATGTCTGGGCCCAGTCGGGATGCAATGGTTGATGAGACTTCTTACAAGTGCATGGAATAGTAAAAAGGTTCCGGATGACTGGGGAAAGAGCGATATCATTGCGTTACATAAGAAAGGGAGTAAGAAAATATGCAATAATTATAGAGGTATATCCTTATTGAGCCATACAATGAAGATTTTTGAAAGGATAATTCTCAATAGGATAAAGGTTGGGATAGAAAAAGCTCTTAGTGAGGAGCAGCATGGCTTCAGACCGGGAAGGAGCACAGTTGATCTCGTCTTCGCCACTAGACAACTCATGGAGAAGCATTGGGAGTTCAATAAAAGACTGGTAATGGTTTTTATTGATATAAAGAAAGCTTATGACAGTGTTAAAAGAACAATGGTGTGGGAGAGCTTGAGAGAGATTGGGATAGGAAATACATATATTGAGTGGATAAAGGAGCTGTATAGGGTGAATAAGAGCAGAGTGAGAACAATAGTGGGCGAGACGGAATGGTTTGATGTAAGGAGAGGTTTGAAACAGGGTAGTGTGTTATCGCCGGCACTGTTTAACGTTGTGATGGAAATAATTTTGAGGAAGGTGAAATTATTGGTTAAAAGTGACGTCAATGTTATGATATTTGCAGATGACATTGTAATTTGGGGGGAAGATGAAGAGGAAATACAACGACAGCTGAATTGCTGGAACGATCAGATGAAGAGGAGGGGGTTATATATAAGCACTGAGAAAAGCGAAGTAATGGTGGTGGGGAGAGATGCTAATCTAAGACAAAACATAACCGTTGAAGGGAAACCATTGCAATTGGTTAACCACTTCACTTACTTGGGGACAGTAATGACGAGTGACGGCAGGCTTGATAGAGAGATTACTGCTAGATTGGAGAAGGGGGCACGTTTTTACCGAAGTGTTAAACACCTGTTGTGGGATAGGAAAGTGCCAAGGACTGCTAAAACCGTCATGTACAAAACGTATTATAGGCCCGCTCTCACGTATGCAGCAGAGACGTGGAAAATGACAGAGAAAGAGTGGAGTAGAATACAGGCGGGTGAGATGGCTTTCCTGAGGGCAATTAAAGGAAGAAGTAGGCGTGACAGAATCCGGAATGAGGAGATAAGGGAAGGTTTGGTCAATGAAAGCTTAAGGGTGAGAATAGAAAGATCTAGGATCAAATGGCTTGGACACGTGAAAAGGATGGATGCGTCTAGAGTGCCAAGGAGAATGGAAGAATTGGCCATTGTTGGTAGAAGACCAAGAGGACGACCGAGAGTGAGATGGAAAGATGATGTGATAGGGGACATAGGAAGGAGAGGAGCACAATGGAACACGATTTGCGAGGAGAAGCTGTGGGAAGACAGAAGTAGATGGAGGAGGCTGGCTGATACCCCGACCCAGGACTAATCTGGAACGGGAACGGATATGGATGGATTGGATAATTTACGCCCTCCTCTGGATTCATAACAGTATCGATTGACTTGTAAGTTCTCGTGTCGTCTGGAATTCTGTTCTGAATGTTGCAATTGATAGTATTAACATCGTTGTTTTTGGCTGCCAATATAGCCCGTTCACTTAGCCACTGATGTTGTTTGTAATTTTCATCTATATTTGGAAATACGTGGTCAATCAACTCGTTGGTAGTTGATGCTATTTTACAGAAATTTGTTGGCAATTTGATGCATTGTGTTGATTCATCGTTGGCCATTTTTCCATTTCCAATGTCCAACAGTTGTTTAGCGAAAATGTCTGCCGATGCATCATTTTGCAGTTGTACACGCATATTGGTTTTCAAGGTCAATTTTTGTACGTATTGCCATAAAACTGATGATTTCAGACATGCATTGAGCTCATCCATGGGTGTTGAGCGTGATATTACTGGTAGGGTTTGCCGAAAATCACCTGACAATAAAATGATTGCGCCCCCGAAGAGCCTTTGATTTTCTCTTAAATCTTTAAGTGTACGATCTAGTGCTTCTAATGATTTTTTGTGCGCCATAGTACACTCGTCCCATATTATAAGTTTGCATGCTCAGAGTATTCTACCCATCCCGGAAGTCTTGGTAATGTTGCATGTCGGTTTTTCAATGTTTTGGATATTCAACGGCAATTTTAGTGCTGAATGCGCTGTCCAACCACCATCCAAAAGAGTTGCTGCGATTCCTGATGATGCGATCGCCAGTACAATATCATTACTTGACTGTACTGTTGCCAAAATAAGAGAAATCAGAAAAGTCTTTCCTGTGCCCCCTGGCGCATCGAGGAAATACATGCCACCGCAGTTGCCTGTGACTGCATTCATAATTGTATCATACGCAATGCGTTGTTCTGGAACCAAATGTTGAAGATTCGTTTGAACAAATGTACGTAATTCATAAACGTCAAAGTTTGTTTCCCGTTTGAAATCAGGATCGATAAGGCTGTTCGCTGATCGATTTGGCGCAGGCAATCCTAGTTTTACCAGTACTTTGTTAACTATTATCAAACACATGTCCTTAATCGCAACTAATGCATCATTTTAGATGTTAGGTGAAAAATTAATGTCTGGATTTTGATTTGTTATACGCAAACGATGCAAAATATCTTCACTTAAGCAGTCTTTGTATTTTTCCCATAGATCATTAGGATTTGATGGGAAGCACGTTGTCAGTATTATCGCAAACAAAGTGCGTATTTGATGTGGTGTAGCAGTAGTCGATGCGTCAGCAAGTGAAGTGTCCCAATGCGCATCGTTTTCAAGTAGATCTAATTCCTGTCAAGCTTCACGATATGTGGAATAAACATGACCGTTCACTGTTATCAATTCTTCAAAGGATGTTGGGCCACTTACGTTGACTAAAAGTAATCGTAAGTAAAAGCATTCTGCATTGTTTGGATGAACAGTATATAGACCGCCTAACGCCGTCGGTCAAATATAAGTTCAGATGTCCAGCAACAGCTTTGCCTTGTTTTCGGCGTTGAAACTTCTTCGTTGATGTATTCCATGTGTACACACACAGTATACACATACAGTACGTGTATGGGTGGGTGGGTCAGTACCACAGTACATGTATGGGTGGGCGGGTAGGTCAGTACCACAGTACATGTATGGGTGGGTGGGTAGATCAGTACCACAGTACATGTATGGGTGGGTGGGTCAGTACCACAGTAAAACCCATACTATATCAAGTGAGATGTAACCAAAAATTAATATAAAAAAGTCAGAGTTACAAAACGATCCTAGATAAGTAATCTAGGATAATATTGAGAATGATTGGAGCCGTTCTAACTGACGTCTCATCGTCACTGAGAAATGACGCCCTTAGGCAGCTGTTTGAGATTCTACATCGCTTCTAGTCTAAAAAATGTTTCTTCTTTTATCATTAAACTTTGTATTACATTGATTTTATTTTATGGGTTTTACTGTGGTACTGACCCACCCACCCACCCATACATGTACTGTGGTACTGACCTACCCGCCCACCCATACATGTACTGTGGTACTGACATAAAATCATGAATTTTGTATATTTATTGAAATATACATCGCAGCTTTATAATAAACAAATGGTATCTGACAACAAATCATACGATATATACAAGATATATCTACTTTTAATATATACGTTTAATGGAATGTGTACAACAATGACATAAAATCAATGTAATACAAAGTTTAATAATAAAAGAAGAAACATTTTTTAGACTAGAAGCGATGTAGAATCTCAAACAGCTGCCTAAGTTAGCACCTCAGAGTACAACAGCGTCTTTGCAAACATATCTTCTTTACACAATGAGAAAAATGCAGTTAATGTTGTAGATGGAGGCGCCAATGCTCTAGCACGTAAATTTTCAGCCGTGAAGTATACACGCTGGCCATTTTCTAGGTGCACAGCCAAATGAAGAACGGTTGGATGTCGTTCGTGTATTGGAAATGATAAAATGCGCCATACAGCTTCATTACTACTGATGTAGCGTCCCAGTTGGTATTGATTGATTTCATCGATAGAACCTTAATGATTTCCCACGCCAAAAATTGCCATATCGCTTCCTTTGTTGACATATTTGCTCGACATTTATGTGTGCCTTGAACGTCTTCGAGAGTAACGGTGAATATGGTACAACCCATCGATTATCGACTTTGATGTCATTGTTCCTTAGTGTTAAAGTGATGGATTTGTCGCCATGTTCTGTTGACCGCCGACGATATAGTGGATACCCGTCATATCCAGTAATAGTTTCTGCTACTAAAGTTCTGGGGTATCGTTTCTTGCATTTGCCATAAGACATGCATGGTGAATTGTTATTAAGTGCACCACATGAGCCATGAATCATGTTTTTTTGGATAACTTCAAATAAGTGTGGATCAATGTTGGCATCTGGTATTTCTGCTGAGATGACCAGATCAATCTGATCTGGTGTGATTTTTGTTATCAACCAAATTAAAATGTGTGCATGTGGCAACCCTTGTTTTTTCCACTCAATGGAATACATCCAGCAGCGTGTTTCACCAAAAACCTGATGCTTAACAATGAAAGCCATTAATGATTTTAATTTTTGTTTAAACACACGTGCAGTAATATCATGTCGATCGGCAGATGATTGAGTAGGTAACAAAAGTTCTCTAATTTCTTCCCACGCAGGATTGCATGTGAATGTTATAAATAAATCTGGTCGTCCATATGCGCGAACATATGTCATTGCATCTTGTGCGTATTCATGCATGTGCCGTTGGCTTCCTGTGAATGTAGCCGGCAGAATCACCATTTTCCCCAATTCGTTAGAATTCACATTGCCATCATTAACAATAGCGTCACGCAAATGAATGAATTCTTCTGAACGCAACTTGGTTTGATTTAATTTAATGTAGAGAAGTCGTTCTGATTCGATTTTTGCGTACATGTCGACAATATACTGATGAAACAATTGCCGACATATCAAGATATGATTTTCAGCGTTTTCACGAATCATCAAACGGTAGGCATAGTAATTCATGGCACTGACATTTTTATTAGTTTCCTCATTTGTTTGGGGATTTCTCGTTTTGAAATAATAACCATCTTCACCTTGCCAAAATAAAATGGGATATTGTAATCCGTCGTATGAGCGATGTGTTTCTGCGACTCTCTGAACATTACCATTTCTGCGATGAAGAATAATATCACGTGAGTTAAATTCTTCACCCACTATAACGATCGCCACCTTATCAATTGTTTTGGTGCATTGTATCGTCTGTCGTGTTGTCCGACAGGTGTTTTGTCAGCTCTTACGACAACTCTGTAGTCATCAGATGGCATTTGATCCAGGGCAGTTCTAAACAATCGAATCAATTCATTGTGTTCTTCGAATAAAGTTTGTAACACAGAGACAATTTCTCGTTTAGTGCCGGTATTGTTTCGACAACGTGTGTCGATTTGTTCATCAGTGTTCCCCATGAAATAAATTTGAAGAAATTTATGATCTGTTCCTGGCAATGGTAGTAATGAACCTGCTCAATGATAGATTTGACATTGCACTTTGAATGTTGGCATGTAATTATCGCTTACTATATTGGTAGCGCCGAATGATGTCATCTGAAAACATGAATTGTACTTGCGTATGTTCTTTAAGAAATATTTCAATTCACTCGTGTCACCTGATACCAACGTAGATAATGGTTCGGGTGGTGGACGTAATTCTGGCAATTTTACTTTTCCACCTGCACAGCACATTCTGGGCGACTCATTCTTAAATTTGAATGCACAGCAATGTGTGCATAGTTCATCCATTTTGCCAATCTTGGATGAATGCTGTAATTACAATTAGCATCGTAATTGAAAGCATGTAGATTTAAGTCGACGTGAGTGTTTCTTCTAGATCGAGCAGTGTTCACCTGAATGGTTTGCAGTCTGGCTTCACATTGATCGTTTGTTTCAGATGAACGTGCTTGAGCATTACGTTCTCTATTGGATTCCAATCTTGCCTCTCGATGTTCGTTTGTTTCTGATGAACGGGCGCGAGCATTACGCTCTGGATTTGATTCCAGTCTCGCTTCTTGTATATCGTTTGTTTGTAAAGATCATTGAACCTTCGACTTTCGTACTTGAGGTGTAGAGCGACCTATAGCTCGTTTTTTGGGAGGCATAACTGTAAATATCTGTCCCGCACACAGATCTGAAGTTCGCAAACATAACCGACAGTCGCACAGAAAACTGACACTCGGATGCAGAAGTGACATTTGCGTACGGAACCCGCAGAGTGACTGATAGAGCGCGGGTGGGGTGGGCAGGCCCAGACGGTGTCTCCTTGGCCAGACAGAGAGCAGAAATGGCGCGAAAATCCAGCGGCCAGCGGCCGCTAAACAATATTCCACATATCTATGATAGAAGGCGATGTGAACCCTCGTGGTAGCGGCTGGGTGGGTAAAGGCGCGCCGAGCGCATTTTTTGTTTACTCACGTGTTTAACTCGTAAATTAAAAGAGATGGAAAAAATGTTAAATACAAAAGTTGTAGATAATTTCATTCCACATTAACGTTTTTCAATCAGATTGAAGATCCGACTATTAGTTTTCACGCAATAAGCCAAATTGTCTAATGAGTACACACAACTTTTCTGTCAAAATACCTGGGATTCGAACCCTGGACCTCTCGCACCCTAAGCGTTACATTTTGATAGACTTACTATGCCAGAAACCTTCCCAGGAATACACTCAACAATTTCCCAAAGTTTCATGACAATTGGATTAGTGGTTTAGTAATGCATACAACTCATACATACAAACATTCATTTTTATTTATATAAATTTATTATTGGCAATTTCTAAATATTTATCAATTGTTTTAATATTTCATTTTTTTTTTTTTTTTTTTACTGTTAAGTTTTTTATATTGTTAATCTCTGTTATGTTAGGCTTAGTTATTAAGTTGGTATTTATTTTGTGTAGCGTAATTTTGGTCTGGTATTTTGATCAAAAGGTCCAGAGTTATATTTCCTTTTTAATTTTTTCATCAAAAGGGGCTTATTTAATAATGTTTAATTTTCTTCAATTCGGGGCTGTCCAGGGATTCCGGCTGACTCCCTGGCCTCGATGAAATCATGGGATGTGGGCTAAATTGCAGGTTAGTTGGTTTTGTTCAAATTTCTAAATTTTCATTGTAAATTCTCTTAAATTATGTCTGTCTAGTAGTTCTGCAGGTAGGCACATCCCCAAATATGTTGTTATTGTTACTGACTGCATTAAATCCCACTATAATAATTTGTATAGTTTGTTTAAGTACAAAAGATTCAATATTTAATAAAACTAAATTAATTTTTTTATAGAATAGGCTGAATTTGATTCCTATATAAAATTAATTAACTTCATAAAGGTGGTACAATTTAATATTTAACAGAACTAAATTGATTGTACTAATAAATGGTAAAATTCAATATCTAACAAGAAATATTTTATACAAGTGGCTAAATTCAATTATTAAATAAATTTGATTGATTTCATAAAAGTTATAAAAATTTAATATTTACCAAAACCAAATTGATTGTTCATATAAATGATAATATTTAAATATCTAACAAGAAATATTTTATATAAGTGGCTGACTGACCTGACATGTATTACATTGAAAATGACCCATACAAAACATAGAAACATAGACATACGTACGTACAATCAGCAACACAATTGTTATGGGGGCCCCAAAAGAAACATAACAATTTCAAAACGTAGAGTTAGGCAATATATATTCTTATTGCCTAATTAATAAAATTAATTTTACGTGAATAGAAAATCACTCGGGTCTTGATTTGACCTGCTCCTACCTCAGCGACAGGTTCAAATGATTTTCTTTAAATCTCTAATTTCTTTAAATCAAACTACTGTATTTATAACTCGCTCAATCCGTTACGTCGTTTTTGCCTAAGGCGACAATCGTAATTTAATTTGAGTTTTTTTTTTAAATAAGAAATTTCACTGAGGATTACAGAATATGAATTTTTATATTAAGAGAGTGAGACCCATCCCCCCCACCAAAGCTGGGAAGCGTGCCAACTGGGGGATGGCTCAAAACGAGTAAAGCGATGGGATCACGGGTGGCAGTTGGAGGGTCCAAAATAAAACTCGGCAGCTGAGCGAAACTAATTTATTACCAAAAAACCACTATTAACATAATCAAAAACGGCAGAAGGCCACGATATAAAATTTTCACTTAAATAAATAATAACAAACACCCTAAAATTTAACAATATAACGACAAAAGCTACCAAAACACTTAACGCTACAAAAACAACAAACTCTACGAATACCAAAGTTAACAATTACATGGCCTATGGCCTATCTGCGGTTGGGCCTGAGACACCCAAAACGTAAGACAAATTATTAACAATTTAAAAATGACCATTAAGAAACAAATTTAGATAACCCCAAAATAAAAGTGAAAATTTAGAAAACTTCTGGAAACAAAAATTTTGGTATCATCAATTAAGCCGGCAATTTGGCCCACATCCCTTGATTCCACCGAGGCCCGGGAGTAAGCCGGAATCCCGGGGCAGCTCCGAATTAAGTTAACTAAAAGCACAATAATCCCCTTTTGGTGAAAGTTTAAAAATTAAATAATTTAAAAGAAAATATAACACGGTACCGTTTTAGTAAAAAGTCACTTCACGACCTCCATAATACAATGAACGAAAAATATAAATAACAATCACTAGGCCTAAACATATAAATAAATAACATAACTTAACCATAGGGACCTAACAACTATAAAATCTAAAAGATATAACAACAAATAAAACTAATTAAATAACTAACAATAAATATAAATAAATATTAACATCAAAAATATTCTTTATGTATTTTTAAAGCTTTTCTTTTTAAGTAAATAAAAAAATATAAGTCCCCATGGCTGTTTCATCAATCACTGTTCCAGTTTAGGCCTAGGCCACAAATTAAACAGTTCCACAAACTTTTTTTTCTTCTTTATATTTCCTGTATTTCACTGTTTTTCTTGGTTTATATATTTTTTTTTTTTGTAAAACTTTTAACAGCCCCCAGCTCAGCCGCCGGGAAACAAAAACATGGAAAACACTGACCTGAGGACAGGAGACTTATACCACAGAGATGTAGAGCGGGTAACGGGCGACTCCATGCTCCAACATGGTCCTCAGGCCAGGCTCGCAGTGCAGAAGGTCGGCAATTCCCCGACGGCAGGCCGAGGGTGAAACGTCCTACTCAAGGACCCTGGACTGCAAGGTCAAACACAGCCATTAAACACAGTCCAGCCATCACAACAAAATATTACACATAACAACTGATATAAGAAATGGCAACAAAACAGGAACAGACAAAATTATACAGGATTAGCCCACTAGAAAAAATAAAAGATCTATTTTTTTTGGTTATGAATAATTATGTTGGCAAACTCAGATTTAAGAAAAATTACAATTTAACAAAATATCAAAGAATTAATTGCGTATATGGACTTAAAAAAATGACAAACTGAATACTAGGCTATGGATACATGAGCAATGGGTTATAACATGAAAATCAAAGAGCACAGCTAGGCTAGGTTATTGGCAAAGAACAAAAAATATGGTAAATCGGTAACTACAACTGTAAAAAGGCTCAATAAACATTATACAGAATTACAATTGAAAAATAAAGGCAGAAATAAAAAGCATTAACGGTAATTAACGGTAAAAGGTAACATGGAAGCACATGGCTTTAACCTAGTCTGAAAAACATCTAGACAAAGAATACAAATTTAACAAAACCCTGAAAACACAACTAAGCCCGATTAATATTTTCAATGACACAAAAGTATTTTCACCAAAAGGGTGATTAAATATTAGAAATTACAAAAGAACACTTACGTTTTGGAGTCTCTCAGCCGAACATAGTAATCTCAGCAGGCAGAGCCAAAGACAAAATGACGGCCAACCTGAAAGACGAAGGCTCCAGAGAAACTAGAACTACTCGAACAATCTAGAAGACGGCCAACCTGACCGAAGCTGCTGGAAACCGGAACGAAACGGAACTGGGCCAACGGCTACCAACTACGCGAAACGCAGGGCAAAAGCGAATCTCAGGCAGCCTGGCAGACAACGACGAAAAAAACGAAACTGTACCGGTCCAAGACCCGGTACAACCTCCCTCTGCAAACCTCAACACACCCAGGCAGGGGAGAAAACTCGGTACCTCAGGGAACCAAGAGAAGACGAAGACCTCCAAGAGTGGTGCTCCAAGGACGTCCAAGAGAAACTAAGAGGGGAAACCCCTCGAACAGGGAGCAAACTACCCTGACTGTCGGGCCCGACAAGAAAAGAGAGAAAGAAGACTCTCTCAGAACAGCCACCTAGGGCGCAGAGGTGATCAATCTCTTTGCCCCAAGAAACCCCCAGGAACACCAACTCCTGGACCAACCGTTCCCCGGAAAGCCTTAAGCTGGGACACATGGGCTTTCCTAAACACCCTGCCTGACTGGGGATCAACCAGCAGAGCAGTCACCGGTGACAAAAACCTGTCGATGCGGTGGGGACCAGACCACCGATAGCACAACTTTGCAGCTCTTCGTTCCGCGGCCGAACTGACCGGGTGAGCCTGACAAAGAACCAGATCTCCAACCTGAAAAGGGTTAGGAGTACGACCCTTATCATACCTCCTCCTCACTCTCTCTCTAGCACGTAGCAGGTTGCGCCGAGCAGCCCGCCACGTGGACACTACGTCAGTGGCACCTGGCGTAGGTAGAAGATCCTCTAACCTCCACAAGTTGGACAAAGGGTTGTTAGGAGGGTAGCCATGTAGAATCTCGAAGGGAGTGGCATTGTGACTCTCATGCTTGGAAGAATTAAAAGCAAGCTGGAGCCAAGAGAGACTCTCATCCCAGGTGTTCTGCTTCTCAGCATGGAAAGTAATAAGGGCAGACCGAAGATTGCGGTTGAACCGCTCTGCATGAGAAGGCTGTGGGTAATAAGGAGAGGTAGTCACATGCCTGATACCATTGCCAAAACAGAACCTACGAAACTCATGGGAGGTAAACTGGCTACCGTTGTCGGACACAAGAGTGGAAGGCACACCAAAGTGCTGGAAGAGTTGGGACTGGAGAGCACGGATGGTGAGCTTAGCCGTGGCACTCCGAAGTGGGAAAAGCCAAACGAACTTCGAGAAAGCATCCACACAAACAAGTAGGTAGGAGCTACCTGACTTGCTACGGGGAAAAGGACCCACGTAGTCGATGAACACCTTCTCAAAAGGACGCTCGGCCACCTCAGAAGATAACAACCCTAACCTTGCATTCTGACTAGGCTTGCTGAGAGAGCACAGGTGACAAGCCCGCACTCTGCCAGCAACATCCCGGTCCATGCCCTTCCAGATGAAGTACCTACGAATCTTAGCGATGGTCTTATGAATGCCAAGATGACCGCCCACAAGAGAAGAGTGATAATACTGAAAGACCATCGGTACTAGATGACTAGGCAGCACTACACGGGGTTCACCCCTCTGTCGAGGACGGCAACAGAGTACCCCTTTGGACAGAAAATAGGGAGGGTGGGCACCTCCCTCTTGAAGCTCACCTAAGATGACTGACAGCTCGGGATCTTTCTGCTGATGGGACAGTAGGTCGTCAAAAGCCAGAGGAAAATCCAGAAGAACAGCACCACACTGAGCAACAGCCTCAGTCGGTGGATCACTGGGTTCGTGGTACATGCGGGAAAGAGCATCCGCGATGACATTCTGGGTACCCCTAAGATGTTGAACTCGGAACTTAAAGGCAGAAATTTTGACCACCCAGCGACCAATTTTCCCAAGCTGTCTGGGATGGGCAAGAAGCCAAGACAGTGCCTGATTGTCCGTCTCCAGCAAGAACTCAGCGTGTTCCAAGAAACGCCGAAACTTGTCCGTACCGAAGACAACAGCCAGACACTCTAACTCATAGATGGAAGAAGCTTTCCTTTCCTGGTGAGACAACGTCCTCGAAGCAAAAGCGATGGGCTGCCTGACCCCATCAAACTCCTGAGAAAGAACAGCAGCAATGGCGGAGGAGGAGGCATCAGTCTGAAGAACAAATTCTCTGCTGAAATCAGGCATACGCAGGACAGGAGGTTGCATGATAGCCTCCTTGAGAGCATCAAAGGCAGTCTGCTGAGCTTGGCCCCACACAAAAGGGACACCTTTCTTACGCAGCTCGTTCAACGGGGCAGCAAGCTCGGCCACGTTAGGGATGAAGCGACGGTAAAAATTCACCATCCCCACAAAACGGGCAATCCCCTTGGCATCTCTGGGAGGAGGAAAATCCCGAATGCCCTGGGTCCTCGCAGGATCTATGCAGACGCCTCGAGAAGAGATAAGATGACCCAGAAAAGAAATCTCAGGACGAGCAAAAGTGACTTTCTCTGGATTGACGGTAAGGCCAGCTGATTTGAGGCGACTAAGAACTTCCTCCAGATGTTGCATGTGTTCCCCGAAAGTCTCACTGTAGACAAGAAGATCGTCCAGGTAATTGAAAACAAACTTGAACTTCACATCATGGAAGATGGAATCAAGCAGACGAGTAAGAGTCTGGGCACCCACAGCAAGACCCATAGGAACCCTAGTGAACTGATAGAGATTCCAGGGAACACAGAAGCTAGTCATGGGCCGTGATTCCTTCTTCAATGGAATCTGATGGTAGGCCTGGTTCAAATCGAAAACACTGAAAAACTTAGCCTTACCGAACCAATCAAACGCAGAATGCAAATCAGGCAGAGGTACCGAGTCAATAGCGACCTTAGCGTTGAGCCTCCGATAATCCATCACAAGCCTAGACTTACCATTAGGCTTGGGCACAAGAAAAGCTGGACTGGCATAAGCAGAACGAGACGGTTCAATCACACCCTTGCTCAGAAGATCTTCAATCATAGCCCTCATAACCTCCATCTTTGGGGGAGCAAGTTTGTACGGATGACTCCTAACTGGCTGAGAATCGGTGAGGTGGATCTCATACTCCAGAAGAGAAGTGACCCCAAGCTCAGCCGTAAGCACATCAGGAAACCGCAAACACAGCCTCCTAATGGCCTCCGCCTGCTCAGGGGGGAGATGACCAACTGGATCCACCTTGGGTTGTTCGGGCTCACAACCCACCTCTCTGACTGCAGGAGGGCAGTCAGAATCACCTACTAGAGGCACCAAAACTCGCCGATTAAACTTGAAAAATATCTGGCGCTTCTGGAGGTCAAGCACCATACCACTTTTGGAAATGAAGTCTGCCCCTAGGATACAAGAAACCGCCAGGTCCTTGGCAACAAGAAAACCCCACCTCCAGGAAAATCCTTCAATTTTAAAATGTAATGACGCCTTTAGAAGTATGGGTAGAGGAGTTTGGGATGCCGTCCAGCAAGTAATAGAAGAAGGCTCGGTGTGCCTGACAAGTCCTAAGGCGTCAAGGGACTCAAAAAGAGAAAGGCTGATGATACTGCATGCCGAACCAGAATCAAGAAGGGCTCGACACACCGTACCACCAAAAGAAACAAAAACGCCAGGACACACCGAGGTGACCGCACTAAGTCCCAGGGAAGCCATGCCAGCAAGGCCCGAAAAATCCCCGACACTCCTGCTATGGGCACGTGTCAAAGGCAAATGGCCACGGTCAGTCGCAACAACGCGGGGAGCTACTGTGGAGGCAACCCCCCGCGCTGAGCGTTTCCCGCCCCACGACCTCGAGCACGTGGACAGTCACGTCGAATGTGACCAGGTTGGCCACAAGCAAAACACACAACAGGAGGCCGAGAACCACGACCCTCCACTGGCTGACTCACACCTAAAGACATAGCCGGTCGACGGGTGGGGAGAGCACGATGACTCTCAGAATCCCTCCCTTGCTGGTCTGAGAACTGCACGCTGCGCGAAACAATGCACAGCTGATGCAGCTCCCGAAAAGTAGAAGGAACACCAGCAAAAACCAATCTGCACCGTTCTTCTGGAGAAATGCCATCCAGGATGACACGAACGGTGTCAGCTTCAGAAAGGGTGAGGCGCAACGCTTGACGAGCTTCCTTGACTGAAGAGACATAGGCTGCCAGAGACTCGCCCCTACCCTGCGACCGATAAAATCTGTCCATGACCATCCTCTCCCTGAGTCGAATGGGAAGAAACGATGAAAGTAACTCTCGATGGAACGAGTCCACCGAGGCATCACTGGCCAAGACAGAACTCAGCAACTCCCCAACGGGACCTCTACAATAAGGGAACACCAGACGAAGCAAGTCCCCAGCCTGCATGCCGGGCATCTCACTAAGTCTGAGAAAGGCCACCAGAAACTTAAGAAGCTCCTCAGGATCCATCCCATCGATCACAGGGAGATTCTGGATCATGGGCGTGAGAGGGTTAGGCAGCTTGTGGTAGCTCAGCTGCAGAAGAGCAGGTGAACCCAAAGAAGTAGTAGGAACGACAGCTGGAGCCGAACCACAAGCAACCTCAACAGAAACGCCTGCAGGCTCAGAAGGAACCTCAGGCACAGTGAGAGCCGGTGTCTCAGCCTGCGGCCTCGACACGTTAGGCGAAAGTGCGAAAGTAGGCCGCTGACCCAGACCCGTAGGAGTCGTGGAACCGGAGAGTGCCTGAAAAATCTCCTCCAGCCTAGACACACTCTCCAAGATCCACACCCTATCCGATGGCTCCAACCCCGGTGCCCGGTTGACCAGCCTTAAACGGGCAAGCAGATGCCCCAAACGTGCAAGGCGGCAGGCCCGGTCACGACCCACTGGAGGTTCAAACTGCAAATCCTCTAACACCCCTTCCCAATCTTCCACCTTCCGTTTACAAATCCCCAACTCATCACCAACCTCCAGCAGGTCAGACCAATCCACCGCCGTACCCGCGGACAACTGCTCCCGCAGCAACCTCCGGAGATTCAAAACATCACCCTCCGGAGTCACCCCACGCGACCTCAACTCGAAAATCAACTCCTCCTTGACTAGGAGCGCAACATTCTGCAGATAGGCCATCTCGCAAAACAAAATTCTCAACAGTACACAAAAAACGACAACTCCAGGGTCCAAGACGAACTAAACCCTCAGCCTACCGAGCCACTGCCGACCACTCCAATCCACCCATGAAACCCATTCAACAAAGTAACCCAGCGGATTGCCTAGGTTTTTTTTTTTTTTTTTTTTTTTAATAATTATTTATTTGTTTCTTCCTTTTTTTTTTTTTTTTTTACGTATTACCAAGACACCTTGACGGTAGGTCGGCCAATCATGACCTACTAACAGGCAAACACCCACCGTCAACCACCAAGTGTTTTTTTTTTTTTTTTTTTTTTTTTTTTTTTTTTTTTTTTTTTTTTTTTTTTTTTTTTTAGGCAACCACGCTCTGCTACCAATTGAGACCCATCCCCCCCCACCAAAGCTGGGAAGCGTGCCAACTGGGGGATGGCTCAAAACGAGTAAAGCGATGGGATCACGGGTGGCAGTTGGAGGGTCCAAAATAAAACTCGGCAGCTGAGCGAAACTAATTTATTACCAAAAAACCACTATTAACATAATCAAAAACGGCAGAAGGCAACGATATAAAATTTTCACTTAAATAAATAATAACAAACACCCTAAAATTTAACAATATAACGACAAAAGCTACCAAAACACTTAACGCTACAAAAACAACAAACTCTACGAATACCAAAGTTAACAATTACATGGCCTATGGCCTATCTGCGGTTGGGCCTGAGACACCCAAAACGTAAGACAAATTATTAACAATTTAAAAATGACCATTAAGAAACAAATTTAGATAACCCCAAAATAAAAGTGAAAATTTAGAAAACTTCTGGAAACAAAAATTTTGGTATCATCAATTAAGCCGGCAATTTGGCCCACATCCCTTGATTCCACCGAGGCCCGGGAGTAAGCCGGAATCCCGGGGCAGCTCCGAATTAAGTTAACTAAAAGCACAATAATCCCCTTTTGGTGAAAGTTTAAAAATTAAATAATTTAAAAGAAAATATAACACGGTACCGTTTTAGTAAAAAGTCACTTCACGACCTCCATAATACAAAGAACGAAAAATATAAATAACAATCACTAGGCCTAAACATATAAATAAATAACATAACTTAACCATAGGGACCTAACAACTATAAAATCTAAAAGATATAACAACAAATAAAACTAATTAAATAACTAACAATAAATATAAATAAATATTAACATCAAAAATATTCTTTATGTGTTTTTAAAGCTTTTCTTTTTAAATAAAATAAAAAAATATAAGTCCCCATGGCTGTTTCATCAATCACTGTTCCAGTTTAGGCCTAGGCCACAAATTAAACAGTTCCACAAACTTTTTTTTCTTCTTTAAATTTCCTGTATTTCACTGTTTTTCTTGGTTTATATATTTTTTTTTTTTTTGTAAAACTTTCAACAGCCCCCAGCTCAGCCGCCGGGAAACAAAAACATGGAAAACACTGACCTGAGGACAGGAGACTTATACCACAGAGATGTAGAGCGGGTAACGGGCGACTCCATGCTCCAACATGGTCCTCAGGCCAGGCTAGCAGTGCAGAAGGTCGGCAATTCCCCGACGGCAGGCCGAGGGTGAAACGTCCTACTCAAGGACCCTGGACTGCAAGGTCAAACACAGCCATTAAACACAGTCCAGCCATCACAACAAAATATTACACATAACAACTGATATAAGAAATGGCAACAAAACAGGAACAGACAAAATTATACAGGATTAACACACTAGAAAAAATAAAAGATCTATTTTTTTTGGTTATGAATAATTATGTTGGCAAACTCAGATTTAAGAAAAATTACAATTTAACAAAATATCAAAGAATTAATTGCGTATATGGACTTAAAAAAATGACAAACTGAATACTAGGCTATGGATACATGAGCAATGGGTTATAACATGAAAATCAAAGAGCACAGCTAGGCTAGGTTATTGGCAAAGAACAAAAAATATGGTAAATCGGTAACTACAACTGTAAAAAGGCTCAATAAACATTATACAGAATTACAATTGAAAAATAAAAGCAGAAATAAAAAGCATTAACGGTAAAAGGTAACATGGAAGCACATGGCTTTAACCTAGTCTGAAAAACATCTAGACAAAGAATACAAATTTAACAAAACCCTGAAAACACAACTAAGCCCGATTAATATTTTCAATGAAACAAAAGTATTTTCACCAAAAGGGTGATTAAATATTAGAAATTACAAAAGAACACTTACGTTTTGGAGTCTCTCAGCCGAACATAGTAATCTCAGCAGGCAGAGCCAAAGACAAAATGACGGCCAACCTGAAAGACGAAGGCTCCAGAGAAACTAGAACTACTCGAACAATCTAGAAGACGGCCAACCTGACCGAAGCTGCTGGAAACCGGAACGAAACGGAACTGGGCCAACGGCTACCAAGTACACGAAACGCAAGGCAAAAGCGAATCTCAGGCAGCCTGGCAGAACACGACGAAAAAAACGAAACTGTACCGGTCCAAGACCCGGTACAAGAGATAGGACATCAGCAAACTTACCTTAAAAGACAAGTTCACTAACATCAGAGTAGTAGTCACAAACACAAAATACACAAAAGCTCACAAATTTTCAACACCACTGGCATTTTCTTCAGGTGAGTAGAGGGAGAGAGAGAGAGACACTGAAATGACTTCCACTATTGCTGGGTAGGTGGCTGTGGTGGGGGGGTGTACATCCATAGAGCAACACTCAGGTGTAGATGCAGTATTTCAGTTAGTTAACTAACTGTTAGTTAACTAACTAAAAAACTAACTGAAATACTGCATCTACACCTGAGTGTTGCTCTATGGATGTACACCCCCCCACCACAGCCACCTACCCAGCAATAGTGGAAGTCATTTCAGTGTCTCTCTCTCTCTCCCTCTACTCACCTGAAGAAAATGCCAGTGGTGTTGAAAATTTGTGAGCTTTTGTGTATTTTGTGTTTGTGACTACTACTCTGATGTTAGTGAACTTGTCTTTTAAGGTAAGTTTGCTGATGTCCTATCTCTCTTAATATACTAATTCCTGGCCTAGTGCCCTTTAACCTAACCTAGAATATGAATTTTGAGAACATGGAAATTAAATGACAACCTTTTAGCACGAACGCTTGCCCAATTCTAATGTACTTCGAGCAAACCGGTGTCATCCCCACCATCCATCGCCTCGACCAAAGTTCATGCTATTGTTGCGATAGGCGAGTGAGTCTCGCCGAACAAGCACATTTCAGATGTTCTGCTCCCCACCATATAAAACAGACTATTGACCTCTGTTACTGTCGTTCTCGTATCACTTGTTGAACAACAATAAAATAAACTCACTTCCCCACTCCTACTCTTTTTATAACACATCTCTTCACACCTTCCGTATATTGACCTTCTACTCTGAACCTCTATCATTTTCTTTCATATTTTTTAAGTGCCTAAACTATTTTTTCTATGACTCGATTTTATCCTACAGCAGTTCTTCTTTCAAACTCTCTTACTTCCCTATTGATATTTCTTATCACGCCTAGTCTGCTTCTCCAGAGATCCTTCTCACTATGTTTTTAAACCAGTATTTATAAAAGTTATTTTCTCAATCAAGATGGTAACACCCCTTGCAATATCATAGAATCTTTTTCCAATATAAATAAATTATAGTTTTTTTAATTATCAAAATAGATGTTCGTACATAAACAGTACAAGTGAACGTCATATAACACAAATATATTACAATATAAGCACAAAATCCCCAAATATATTTCTACATAAGCACAAAATGCACAAATATATTACAATACAAGTACAAAATGCACAAATATTATGGTGATCGATTTCGGCAAACCGCACTCATCTTCCTCAGGTGAGAGGGATTCACATAAAATCGAATCGCCAAAATAGATCACCATAATATTTGTACATTTTGTACTTATATTGTAAATATTTGTGCATTTTGTGCTTGTATTTTGATATATTTGTGCATTTTGTAATTATATTTTAATATATTTGTGTTGTGTGATGTTCACTTTACTTTATAAATAATTGTTCAAAGTTTTATTGAGGACTCCTTTATTTTATTTCAGATACAACATTCCATGGTTTGCTCAGCTACAGATAGTAGCTTCTAACGACATTAATGAGGAAACCATTTTGAGCCTAAATGAACAAGGACACAAGATTGATTGTTTTGGAATTGGAACCCATTTAGGTACAAGAGTTAAAACATTATTTTGAATGTCAGTAATGTTTAGTTTAGTATTATATAACATCTGATATGATAAGAACTTCAGTTAGAGTGGTTGGTTTAAAAAAAGTTATTAATCAGGTGTTTTCCTTAAAATCTATTAGTTACCATACTTAACCATTTCCACCTTATCTCCATTAATCTTATTCCAAATACATTAAATCCTCGATAGTTTAACACGTGGATTACCGGAGTTTATAAGTATTGAAATGTCGAACTTTAAGACGTGTATAATAAACATGAAATAAAAGAACTATTTTCATATAGAAATCATACTGCATTTTGTTTAGGAATAGTTAAACATTTAACAAAACTAAAAACAAGTCATGTATTGTGTTATCAATGTGTGTTCTGCTGAATTGGCAAGTAGTTACAATGCACAGTTGTTAAAGTATGGACAGTACAGTACTTACAAGGTGCGGTAATTTAATGTCCAATAATTGGTAAATTTTAACTGTTATTCACTTTGACACTGTAATTTATTTGTTGACACGAACTAATCCATGATCAGCATGCCATAGACAATAATTTTATCGCATCTCATCGCGATGGCCAGTGTCGAAGTACTGTTTGTTGAACTATTGAGGTTCACCTGTATATAATAACTTTGTGATTATCCTCAAACATATCATAGAACTCACAAACCTTATATACCTAACCAAGCAGTTGATCCCACCTGTATCCACATTCTAATAAGCTATGTAGCATTTGTAGTTGTTTATAGTGGACATTTTATTGAAATTCCCAGTAGGTCAAAAGTTAAAGTAAATTTGTATTTCTCGAGAAATAAATGTGGATTAATGTAAACTAGATTTGTAGAAAAAATGCACCTTGGTTGAAGATTTACAGTTGCTAAAAATGTAATGTAAGGAACGAGTAAGAATAAAAAGTTTAGACAATTTTTTCCAAGATATTCTTGATTCTGCAAAAGGCTAGCCCATTTGTCTTTAGTTTTACTTGAAGGATTGTTGTACTCTTTGGACGCATTCAAAAGGGGTTGGCAGGACTGACCTGCCGTGATGGTTTGGTTAAATTGCGCTTCTTAGTGTTTTACCTATTTGAATTAATTTTCGTGAGTTTATTCAAATAGTGCAATTTAGTATCACATTATACGAGCTATGAAGAGACAGTGACAGTGAGCTTAGAATAAAGTATTAAAACTGTAAGTAGCTTAATGTGAAACAAAAGTGACTAACATCAGGATTAGAAGGGTTGGAGCAGCCCAAATAGAACTGACGGCCTACTGCGCACTAGATCTGAGCATAGCCACAGCAGTCAACAACCAACAGAACTGACGGCCCACTGCGCACTAGATCTGAGCATAGCCACAGCAGTCAACAATCAACAGAACTGACGGCCCACTGCGCACTAGATCTGAGCATAGCCACAGCAGTCAACAACCAACAGAACTGACGGCCCACTGCGCACTAGATCTGAGCATAGCCACAGCAGTCAACAACCAACAGAACTGACGGCCCACTGCACACTAGATCTGAGCATAGCCACAGCAGTCAACAACCAACAGAACAGCGGTGTATATCCCACTAACTCCTGCCTGCCTTATACTGCTGTAGTCAACTCAGCTGGTTCCAGCCAGGATCCGCTACGGCCCGATATTCACTGCTCCTTCAATATTGGTGAAGCAACTCCAATACTCTCCTACGTTTTGTTTCATTTACAATCAAGCAGAAGGAACTCAAAAGAATTAAAGCTTGCCTATTATTATGTCATAGTGTTTTCATATAACCTATTGCTGGATTCTAAACTTTTGTTGTTTTGTTATGGTGTTCATTTGATAATTATATTCCTGCTGTGATTCATTGATTTTCTATCTGTAAACTGTTTTTGGTTTGTTTGTTAGAATTTAGATATATTTTCAATGTAAGCCTTTCTTTATTACCCTGCTGACTATTTGTTAACTGTAGTAAATTATTTCAGAATTAGCTCTCTTGGTTATTGACTATTTATTAACTACTAAATAATTCAGATATAGGATTTGATTAGTTGCCTATTTATAAGAGCTATTTACAAGTTGACCATGAACCAAGTTATGACAAGACAAACTCGGGAAACTATTAAAAAAAAGGAAAAAAACAATCTATCTAACATTACTGATGGTTTAATTTACGAAGAGGTTATTGATTTTGCTGTCAAAGTCATTTCTGCTAACTATTCAGAAGATGTCATTTTGGATCTCATTCCTCATCTAATAGGCTGGATGCATCTCTTATAGTCAACGATGACCTAACAGTTCATTTAGAGGACTCATTGAATGAGAATTAGCTTCAGAAAAAAGTTCTGGAGTTTGAAAAACAAAAAGCAAGGACTAACTTGGAATTGTCTCTATCCATGAAACAGAGGGTGAGATTCTCACGCTCAAACATAAAATAAAATCTTCTGAGAAACACCAGGTATTCCTAATCAATGACATTAAAGCAAGAGACGCAACTATTAGCTCACTCTCAGCAGAATGTACGGAAATATCTCTCCAATTGGACAAGAAAAATGTGATACACCAGCAAAACAAGATCAATGTAGTCAGGGATTGTTTTACATGTCCAAAAGTATTTTCTAAGTGTATTACTTGTGAAGCTCTGCCTCAGAATTGCAAACATCAAATATATGTGAGGCTCAAACATAATGACACAACTGGTGAGCCGCCAACCGTAATAAAAGTCACAGCCCAAGTTCACAGAGATAGGATGCCAAAAAAGGATAGAAAACGACATTTTATACAAAAAGAAAGTAGAAAACAATTCACAATCATCTCTGACAGTCATGGAAAAACTTATACCCCCCTTGACAGATCTTTTTGGCGATTTCAATGTATCAGTCCTTTCTAAGTCAGGAGCAGGAGTAAGACAGGTCATTCAAGAGGGCAGGGGGCTGGTTGAGGATCATTCTGATGAAGACTACGTGCTATTGTTGGCTGGTACAAATGATGTTATGTTATGTGATGAGATAAATGGAGAAAACAATATATTAAAAAAGAAAATTGAAGAGGAGAAAACAAAACTAAATATCAATTTAGAAGACTCATTATGTATGGAAGAAATGATTGAAGCAGAGTTGGTGAAACTAAAACAGAAAATCGAAATATGAAGGAAGAACAAGAAGCTTTCAAGGAAGAAATAAAAAATAGTACTAATTTAGTATCTGCATTGATTTCCGACTGCGAAAAATTAACACAAGAACTACATATATACAAAGAGAAAATATATCAACACAAGAACAAAACGGAGCATACATATGGATTTACTACACCAAAAAATGTAGTAAAACAAAGAGAGAAAACAGGATATGTTTTGGAAACAGCAAATCAGTACTCGGTCCTTGCCAACGAAGACGTTCCATTAAAACTCACTAACAAGAATTGCCAGATTCAAACAAAGGTGCAAGTCCATAGATCAGCTAGTTTCTCTCCATCAACTGTAAATAAAATTAAATCTGTTGTGAACCAGCAAAGAGGACGTAAAAATAAAATACTAGTTTTATCGGACAGCCAAGGGAGAAACTTACACTCATACATTCAGAACTTAACTGAAGATTATGAAGTGTGTGTGCACAGTAAGCCAGGAGCTAAATTAATGGATATTGTTCGAGATTCAAAATGCTTTATTGAAGACTGTTCAACAAATGAGTTTGTTGTATTGATTGGTGGCACTAATGACATGGGAAAGTGCGAGCCTAGCCAATTTTCAATCACTCAAGCATTAAAAGCATTGCTAGCACTCAATGTTAATACCAATGTCATAATAAATAGTGTGCCATATCATTATGATACAAATCAATTTAACGATAATATATTTTATGCTAATATGGTCATTACTAGGCTAATCCGTGAGTATAAGGGGCCACTCAAATTATCTCTTGGTGAGCTAAATACTATCCTTCATAGATATCATTTCACACGGCATGGACTGCATATAAACAAGGCAGGGAAGAGAATTTTAGGCTAAAGCATTTTTCGCACCATTAGCAGCCGTCGGACGTTGTTACCAGGAGGAGTGGATGACAACTGGAGGGGACCTTGCAGAAATCATGAGGATTCTGTATGTAAACAAGGAACTGTCAGCCGTGCCAGGAATGTGGACAGTGACTTATCCCTCATAGAGCCCTATCCCAGCCCCGGCATGTCTTCGCCAGCGTCGGCCACTCAGCCAGCAAGAGCATCTCGCAAAACAAGTGACTCCAATGACTGTATTCAGATCACATCTCTTAAGGACTTTCCTCCCTTACCTTTAAGCTCAGATTTATGTAATATTTCTATTGAAGCTCACACTTCCAACCTACCAACATTTCAAAATCAGTCTCCAGTTTTTTTAGACAAAATTATACAAATAATTTAAGTACAACTTTTCCGCATGCTAAAAACAAATCCATTAACACATTAAACAGACATGACAATCAAATTTTAAGCTTTCTTCACGTTAATGCTCGTAGTATATGCAATAAAATTGACATAATGAATGTTTTTTTAAATGATGTAGACCCAGACATATTTTGCATATCTGAAACCTGGCTGCATGATTATAATTTGAATATTGCTTGTTTTCAAAATTATAAGCTTGTCTCTGCTATGAGTAGAAAGTATAATATAGGTGGTGGTGTAGCTATTTTTTTGAAAGATTATTTAAACTGTAAAGTTATAAATAGCATATTAAATATGTCAATTGGATCACATTGCGAATGTACAGGTATATCAATATCTAGCATTAAAACTAATATTGTTGTTATTTACAGGCCCCCATCTTGTAACTTTACAACATTTCAAAATATAATGAATGAAATATTTATTGAAGCCCAATACTCAAATTACAAAACCATTATATGTGGAGACTTTAATGTTCCTTTTCATAATTTGAGTAAGCCAGAGGCTTTAATAATGTTTGATTTAATTGACATGTATAGATTTACAGCTCTCATTAAAACCCCTACACGAGTTACAGAGAATGGTGGCAATATTATTGAAAATGTGTTAACAAATCTCCATTGTAATAAAATTCTACACATAGAAAATTTAGTTATGCCCTTCTCAGATCATAGAGCTCAATTAATTAAGTTTTATGCAATTATTATTTTGAACTAGCGTTTCCTTATAAAGTAAAAAAAATAAATCTCAGTTATTAAAAAAAAACAAAAGTGGATTACTTCTGACTTGCAACGTGAAAGTGATCATATAAACTTTTTAAAGACCCTTCCTCCAACAGTTGAAATTAATCAAATCATAAATGAAAAAGTAAGTGCTTTTAAAAAACGTCTTAATGACAAGAAAAGGTCTTTTCATGATGACAAAATTCTAAACTCTCAAAATCGTTCTAAAACAATTTGGGAAACTGTCAATAATAACATTACATTTAAATCACCAAGGGCAAATGAAGATATTGAACTTATAGTAAATAATGCGCTGGTAAAAAATTGTAGTGATGTAGCTGAGGAGTTAAACATATATTTCTCAAAACTGGGATTTCATGCGTTGTCTGGTACCAGTAAATCGTCGGATTTTCAAAAAAATATACCATCACCAAGAGGAAGTCTCTACCTATCTGAGGTTTCTGTTTCATATGTTGAGAAAGTGGTGAAGCAGTTAAAGAACACTAACTCTGCAGGAATAGATGAGATACCCTGTTCTTTGTTGAGGAGGTGTTTTCCCTATATTCGCCATATTTTTACTCATCTTTGTAATTCATGTATTAAAGGTGGAATATTCCCAAAACCATTCAAGCTGAGTAAAGTCATTCCTTTATTCAAAGCTGGAAATAGACGTTTACCAGAAAACTACAGGCCCATTTCAATTCTATCTTCATTTTTTAAAGTCTTTGAATTATTACTATGTCACAAGCTTGTAAATTTCTTAGATACTAATAATATAATATCTATCCAACAGCATGACTTCCGAAAGGGTAAATCTACGTCTTCAGCAATTTTTAGTTTTCTCAATGACCTCACACACTCTTTAGACAAAGGCCATCAATCCCTTGGTATTTTCTGTGACTTAAGTAAAGCGTTTGACTCCGTAAATCATAATATTCTACTTCAAAAACTTGAAAAATATGGTGTGCGGGGTCATGCACTCAAATTGTTTCAAGCCTACATTTCAGATCGGAGTCAAACTGTTCAGATCCAGTCAGGTCATCAAACCATTTATTCTCCTTATAGATCGATTACGTCTGGAGTACCCCAGGGTTCTATTCTTGGCCCTGTCCTATTTCTAATATATATAAATGATCTCCCAAAAATTACAAGTGATCTAAATATAATTATGTTTGCTGACGATTGTTCTATTTTTATTTCTGATAAATCTCCAAACTCTGTTACTTCAATTGCCAATCATCAGCTTGATATTATTAACAAATGGTTTTCTGCAAATAAACTTAAAATGAATATCAATAAAACTAATTTCATTAACTTTCACCTGAGTAATTCCAAAAGGTCACAAAACCAAGTCAAAATTAAAGTGGGAAATGATGAAGCCAAACAAGAGTCATCTGTCAAATTCCTTGGAGTTCATATTGATCAGAACCTAAATTGGAACAGTCACGTTGAGCACGTTTGTAAGAAGCTCCGAAGTATTTGTTTTGTTCTTAGCCGTTTGGCCATGGTTTGCAGTCGTGAGGTCCTTCGTACTGTATATTTCTCACATACAGAATCAATTTTACGATTTGGTATTATATTTTGGGGCCCTTCAAGTGTGACAAACTTTAATAGAGTTTTCATTCTCCAGAAATGGTGTCTGAGAGTAATGAGTAATAGGAGAAGATTTGATTCCTGCAGGTCACTATTCGGAGAGTTGGGAATCTTGACGCTGGCTGGTATTATTGGTTATGAGCGTGTATTTTCGTGAGGCAGCATTCACATAACTTTATTACAAATGGCACATTTCATAAATACCCAACTAGAAATAGGAACATGTTTTCCATCTTGGAACATTCTACTTCTGTGTTTGAGAGAGGCCCATACCATATTTGTATTAGCATTTATAATAAATTGCCACTTAACATCAAAGTTGAGGAAAAGCTACTATTATTTAAAAAAAAGTAAAAACTCATTTTCTTGATAAATGTTATTATAATTTAAGTGACTTGCTGTAGTTTATATCAATTTTAATTTATTTTTAGTTTTTTAGTATTAGTCATGACGTGTTTATAACATATCTGTAATTGTTTTAAACAATAAAGATGAAATGAAATGTTGGGAACCGACATCCTGGTTCTTTCACTGTATTTCAAGGGATTCAGAAATTACTGATCTGGAATCTTACCTCTAATGTCATAATATCTGACATTCCATACCGTTTTGACATCCCTCACTTAAACGATGATATATGTTATGCAAATCTTCTTATAAAATAATTGATAGAAGAGTACAAAAAAGGATATCGTTATTTGTAGAGATTTCAATATAGATGCGCTACGGGAAAATACACCTAATAAAGATCTCTTTACAATTCTTTCATCACATGGTTTAAAATTGCATATTAATTGTCCAACTAGAATCACAGACCACTCAGAGTCTGCAATTGACTACATAATCTCAAACAACTCTAAATCCCAAACGAAATTAGTTGAATACGGATTGTCAAATCATAACACCCAGATACTAAAATTAACTGTTTTTTTGTTTTTAAAGCTAAAACAAAAAAGGACAGCATTATATTCAAAAGATCCTTTTTTCAAGATCAAAAACAGAACTTTAAAACCAGCCTTTCACAATTGATTGGGATGCGATTCTAAATATCAACACAGATTTAAATTCAATTTTTAATGCGTTTTTACAAGAATTTTTACTTGCCTTTAAAGAATGTTTTCCAAAAAAATTGCTTAAAATAAATGGCCATCAAAATAAAAAAAACCTGGCTTACAATGGGGTTAAGAACATCATTAAACAAGAAAAGAGAAATGAGTTTTCAGGTAAAGTCGTCATCTAATCCAGAGTTTATTGCATATTATAAGTCGTACGTGAAATTACTTAGAATTCAAATTAATTCAAAATACTAATTCAAATCTCAAAAGAGGTCATGCAATGACAAAGCAATCAGGAAAGCAGATAATAAATCACAAACTATTTGGAACATTGTAAAAAAGGATACAGGAAGAGATGCACCAAGGGTAGACATTTCATCAATCTTAGTGAATGTTAGAGTGATTTCAGATAAGCATCCGATAGCTAGTCAGTTTAATGAATTCTTTCTTAACAACTACTCGACACATGTACCATCAAATTCACCTAAGAGAGCCTTAAACAAACTTCAGCTTTTCAGTCCTGCTATCGCTTCCTCCATGTTCATGGCTCCTACTAGTGAAATAGAAGTGGCGGAAACAATTAACTCCCTTGAAAACAAATTATCCTCTGGTTGGGATGAAATTCCCCTGACGCTATTTAAATACTGAAGTTATGAACTTTCCTACCCCTTGACCGTTTTTAATTAATCAGTCGCTTAACAACGGCAAATTTCCATCTAAATTAAAACTAACTACTGTCAAACCTCTCCACAAAAAAGAAGATTCGTTCCATGCTTAATAATTATCGTCCCATTGACCTAATTCTATCGTCCTAATTCCATCGTCCTCGCCAGATGGTATTCACATCTCTCCAAATTTAATATAATAAATCATAATCAGTATGGGTTTCAGAACGGTAAATCTACCATCTCAGCGTTGTATGACTACATAAATCAAGTCTATAGGGCCTTGGATGAGTCACAGAAGACCATTGGATTGTTCTGCTACTTATCCAAGGCATGTAACTGTGTCGACCATGAAATCCTCCTATCGAAACTTCAACACGAATCCAAGGGATAGTGTGGAAATGGTTTCATTCTTTTATTTCTGGGCGCAATAAGCGGGTCTCTATTAACACCCCATCAAAGTGTTTTTCTTCTGGTTGGGATACTATGCAGATAGGAATCTCCCAAGCATAATTTCTCCTGTGCTCGTTCTACTGTACATTAACGATCTTGAAAGTAAACGAAAAGATTCACATGTCACAATGTTTACTGATGACGTGTAGATTATTATAACTAACAAAAACTTAGACTCTCTTGAAAACTCCTGTAGCATAACTATATCTGAACTTTTAGATTGGTTCCACGATAATGAGCTCTCATTAAACTTTAAAAAAACTACAGCAATTTACTTCAATAAAGTCACTCAACACGCCAAGATTTATCTAGATAATAGAAATTAATATTAGTTTCAAACCAAACACCAAATGTTTAGGCGTATTTTGGATCAACATCTTAAGTGAGATACTCATATAGATAAGCTTAAAAAAAGACTAAATTCTGCCGTATTTGCTTTACTAGTGTTGAAGCCGTCCACCAGCGTTGATACACTGTTAGATGTTTACAGGGGTTATTGTGAAAGCCTTATCCGTTATGGAATATCAGTTTGGGATTCATGCTCTCAGCTTGATTCAATTTTGAAAATCCTAAAAAAATCTTCAAAATTATATTTAACTTACTTGAATGTCACTCATGCAAATAGATTTTTAAAGAACATAAAATTTTGACGTCACACTCGCAGTACATGCAAGAAGTTCTAATTCTTATGTTCAAAAGCAGATTGAATTTGGAACGTACGAGGAATTTCCATGGGCACAATACAAGGCATATACGAGGACTGCTGCATTCGAGAAAAGTCCATTTTATTCGGGAGTAAGATTTTGTAACAAGTTGCCTTATGCAGTAAATAATATAACTTCATTGCCAAGTTCTAAACGAAAACTTGAAAATTTTCAGGTCAAACATGCAATATACTCTGTGAGAGAGTTTCTTGATTTACATCTTGTATAACAGTCTTGTATATATAGCTTAAGACCATTGACGAGTCATCATATTTCTTACAGAATTGTAAATGAATGTATATGATAATAAAGTGCTTATTGCTTAAAACGTTAATATATTTGATATAATTTGAATATACAAAAGTAAAATAAAGAATATCAAATAAACCAATAACAATTAATTGTAATATTAAATTTTCTAATACTGTTGAATCAGCTGACTTTCCATTGGGAGTTTTGAAAGGAAGTGGTTTATTATTGGTTCACTTCATTGTTGGTTGGCTTGGAATGTTTTAATTTATTTAAAATTTACTTTCTTAATTCTTGGAAAATGCAAAAGAAGTCATAGTAGTCACAGAGTGAACATAAGTTGAGGATTCAATATATTTTTAATATTTTGGACTTTTTTGAAAATAATAGATATTTTTTCTTTTAAAATTCAATTTCTTAAAATGTATGTTCATTAATTTAGACATTTGCTTTACATGTGAAAGATTACAGTTGTTTTAAGTCTGTAATCTGGGCAGTGGGTGCTCAACAGTTATGTGGTCTTTGATAATATTTAGAATAGAAATCAGCAGAAGATATAAAAATTGTTTTCCAATAGTCAGAATGGCAAAATACGAAATGATGGTTGCATACACTAACCATTGTAGAATAGATCAGAAGTATAATGGAGAAGCTTACAAAATATTGTTTGTAGTGATGAAATATATAAAGAGAAATGCATTTTTATAAGTGTGGTATAGTTATTATGGCACTTCACAATTTTATACAATTAATTATACAATAAACCTTTCAAATAATGTTTCAGTAGAAAATATTACTGTGATAAGTTACCAATATTTAATAACACGCCTCTCTTTGTTAAAAAGTGACTTACTACATGATTTTTGCTTTCAGAACATTTTTATTTGATGAATTTAAACATATCTTTGTTGTTTAAAAGTGTCCCCCAACCGTGCTTAACCCTTTGAACTGCAGCTGCCAATTTATCGTTGGTGAATTATTCTGTCTGAAAACCTGAGGCCGCCGATATATCGTCGGTAAAGAACTGTCAAAAAACCCCCGCCGACAATATGTCGCCGGTGGGGTTTATAAGCGGTCATAATTAACTCTGAATTTAATTATTTTCATAATAGCGGGTGGTATTATGTTGTATTAATTATCAATAATACCCATCCATATACGCACAGTGGTATTGACCTGCCCGCCCACCTATACAAGCAGTGGTATTGACCTGCCCGCCCACCCATACAAGCAGTGGTATTGACCTGCCCGCCCACCCATACAAGCAGTGGTATTGACCTGCCCGCCCACCCATACAAGCAGTGGTATTGACCTGCCCGCCCACCTATACAAGCAGTGGTATTGACCTGCCCGCCCACCTATACAAGCAGTGGTATTGACCTGCCCGCCCACCCATACAAGCAGTGGTATTGACCTGCCCGCCCACCTATACAAGCAGTGGTATTGACCTGCCCGCCCACCCATACAAGCAGTGGTATTGACCTGCCCGCCCACCTATACAAGCAGTGGTATTGACCTGCCCGCCCACCCATACAAGCAGTGGTATTGACCTGCCCGCCCACCCATACAAGCGGTGGTATTGACCTGCCCGCCCACCTATACAAGCGGTGGTATTGACCTGCCCGCCCACCTATACAAGCAGTGGTATTGACCTGCCCGCCCACCCATACAAGCAGTGGTATTGACCTGCCCGCCCACCTATACAAGCAGTGGTATTGACCTGCCCGCCCACCCATACAAGCAGTGGTATTGACCTGCCCGCCCACCCATACAAGCAGTGGTATTGACCTGCCCGCCCACCCATACAAGCAGTGGTATTGACCTGCCCGCCCACCTATACGCACAGTGGTATTGACCTGCCCGCCCACCTATACAAGCAGTGGTATTGACCTGCCCGCCCACCTATACGCACAGTGGTATTGACCTGCCCGCCCACCCATACAAGCAGTGGTATTGACCTGCCCGCCCACCTATACGCACAGTGGTATTGAACTGCCCGCCCACCTATACGCACAGTGGTATTGACCTGCCCGCCCACCTATACGCAAAGTGGTATTGACCTGCCCGCCCACCTATACGCACAGTGGTATTGACCTGCCCGCCCACCTATACGCACAGTGGTATTGACCTGCCCGCCCACCTATACAAGCAGTGGTATTGACCTGCCCGCCCACCTATACAAGCAGTGGTATTGACCTGCCCGCCCACCTATACAAGCAGTGGTATTGATAATCACCCATATGTATAATGTGGTATTAATAATCAATTTACAATCATCTTGTAGTCTTCACTATAGTAGAAACTGTCAAAAAGCTACGGAATACAAACAGATGTCAATATTTAGTATGATGGTGGCTGTGGCCGTAGCGCCAACAAAGTAAACAAACAACAACGTACTATGCAGTAGTCGGCCATAACATTCACTCGATCACTGATTTGTTATTTCGTGGTGTGTAAATATTGTTTTATCAGTATATATATTATGTGTAACATATTTAGTGATAGGCTTTAGGGATAGATCAGTTTCTAAAGTCGGGTCTGCGGTTTCGGGTCCAGCAAAGTAAAGGGGGAGATAGCTTTAATATCAGGAATTTTTCAGTTGTGATAAGTGTTGATAAACAAAACTAGCAGACAATATCTGGCAACAAGATAAACAAATATATCTTTGTCAGAAAATATCAGCCCATATATGGGCCACTTTCTTATTAGTACTGATTTGGCCAAGAGAAAAACAAATTATCTCAGTGAGAAAATATTGGACATTAAGTCTGGCCACTTCCTTATCAGCATGAGTGGCCACTGTACGTGCATGGGGGGATGGTGTATCAATGCCGGTTGAGTTGAGACTTCCGTCTATATATCAGTACCACTGTACGTGCTTGGGGGGGTCAGTACCACTGTACGCGTATGGGGGGCGGGTGGGTCAGTACCACTGACGTGCATGGGGGGGGATGGTGTATCCATGCCGGTTGAGTTGTGACTTCCCTCTATAGGTCTAGTAGTTGTTTGAATTTGTTTGTAAGGATTATCTACCTAACCTACAACCTCTTTCTCTGTTTTTTGAGAAAGAGACAGATAAATTAATGCCATTCAGTTTTTTTTTTCAAGAGTTCAGTCCCTTACTTGAGCTCCACCCTTGTTTATTAGACCCTTCTTATCAATTTCTGCCTGATAAAAACACCTGATGAAAACATTCCATCCTGTTTACAACTCATCTGATATTTTGAAGATAACTATGCTTCTAGTTTTTTATAAAAGGTTTTTATGGTGAAAATAGATATTAGTAGAATGGTATGGTATATAATCCATTATTCGCAAATTTGCTGATTTTCAAGTATTCTGTAAAAAGGCAATTTTATTGTTTACATAATTATTTTCTTAGTTAGGAAGCTGATTTTTTATGCATTAACAATTATGTATGCTTTATAATAAAATGAGTTCCCCAGGTTTATTCTTCTTTGTTTTTGTGCTAAAATATGTCAAATCTAAATATGTATTATTATAATGTTTTTTATATAAATTTAAATTGTTTATAAAATAACAATGTTATAATATTTTATATTAATGTTTTCCTTGCAGAAAAACTTATTATAAGCATTTTGGTGCCTCAAACATTATGATAGCTGTAGTATTGACTAAGATATGGTATTTTAGGCCAAACTCTGCAAAACGGGTCAAAATAGGTCCGGGGTTTTTCTATAGTACTCTGTAAAACTGCTCTTGGGCAAAATGTTCACTAACTTTTTTTGGTCCGGGCTTCAAAGGGTTAAATATATTTCAAACATATTTAGCACTTTTATAACTGATCTATTAAATGCAATGTCACAAATAACTATTTTGATACATTATTTACAGTGACATGTCAGAGGCAACCTGCTCTTGGTTGTGTATACAAGCTTGTAGAAGTGAATGGAGTGCCACGAATCAAGCTCAGCCAAGACGTTGGTAAAGTCACCATGCCTGGTCGAAAAGATGCGTACAGACTGTATGGTGCAGACGGTAATGGCTGTAATTATCATGCTTTGCATTCTTATTGGTTAAGAATTATATTAACCTAACTATATTTCAATATAACTAGAATAATTTTGGCTTTGATGTACGGTAGAACTGAATTAAATTATTTAATCTGTGATTGCTTAATATGCCCTGGAAATTCAGATAAAGCGGTCAATCGATTAATATGTTTGTTATTATAAAAAATAAATGATTAAACAATGAACATTCAGTTCTCAACATTATTGAAATATAAAGTTGTTTTCAACTAAGACTATACCAACAATTTGTACAACAAATTAATTACACCAAAGCATGTACAAACGAATGTATCTATTGAGTGAAAAGTATATTCTGGAACATTTAGACCAATAGAGTCCATAAAACCAGTATGGACATAAATTATTCTTTAAAGAATACTAAGTTAGAGACATTGCAGTGCAATGATCTTATAAGTTGATAAATTAAGTTCTACACACGCTTCCACCTCTCACCTAGCTCCACACTGTCCTTGAGAGGTATTTCCTCTGGACGGCAGTCACACATGACCCCTATTCCAATAACAGTAGCATACTAAAAACAGTTGAAACATGGCCTACTTGAATAGGTTTTATTAAATAAAGAGTTATTATGATCTATCTGATGTTAAATTGATTCTCATAATTTCGTTGAGAAGTGAACTTAGTGGTTTCATTACACAAAAGATTATTTTTAAAATTCTCTGCTCTCCAAATTTTCACGTGTTGTATGATGAAAAAAGTAGTTTATTTTTAAATTAAGGAGACATAGGAGATCAAATTATTAGACTCTAGTAGCCCAGTCAATGAAGGCTAAATTTCGGCTGATGTCGGGAATAATTAGTAAGAAGCTGAAATTTTTCCAGTTATTACTACACTGTAGGGGGAGTATTTCCTCAAAAGTCCCCAACCCTACCCCTCATGCTAACCCCCCACCCCCCTAAACGTGTAAAAGTGCAGATCCGTATTCTAAAGCCATTATTTTAGCTAAGGAAACTTGCACACTCGTGGTAGTAGTTTTTCTTTTCCTCATAACATTCTCTTTCAATTATGTAAACACACAAGTTTAGCTAAAATCAACAGATTCGTCGCTATTTAACAAAATATCTGAAAATCTTGATTTTATAATTATATAATGGAAGTATATGTGCTTATTAATAAAAAAATATTAACATTTCAACAAACCCACTTATTTAATAATTTTGCGCATTTTATAAGCTTTAAAATTACATAGTTGGTAAAACATTAGTATGAGAGGGAGTGTGTTAAGACAGATTTTAGTAGCTGGGTGTCGCGGCGGGCAGCAGTGGTCGGGTGTGTGGGGCAGGGGTGCTCTCGTACGCACTCAATTTCTGGAAGAAATTATATGATTAAGACTCAACTAGGGCACAAATGTGTCACAGTCCGAAGTAAGGAAGTTAATATAAACTCACAACAATTATTCAATAGGATTTTATGTGTGTGTGATAGACTTCAAAAACTAAAGACCTACCTTGAATATGAATTAGCCTCACGGCCACCACCTCTGTTTGACGACGTTTCTATACGCAAAGGAACTAAGTCATCTTCAATCAAGATCTTCGAGGAGGGAGTCATAGAGGAAGAGAGCGTCTGTGCGAGTGATTCAGCTATAGTGGTTGATGGTGGATTTCTTATTCACTATGTGCCCTGGCCAAAGGACACTACTTATGGATATATAATAAAATCCTATAGCAGTTACATTACAAAGACTTATGGGGAAAGTCTCACTGAAGTTTTTTTATGGTTATCCTGAGAACTGCACCACCAAATAAGAAGAGCAAACAGAAGAGCAGCAAAAAGGTCTTCCTGCGATATTACTTTTGATGAAAATACAAGGTGCATGACTGCTAAAGAAGATTTCTTAGGAAATAAAAGAAAAATAACCTCATACAACTATTATCTCTAGAACTACATCGAAATGGAATCCAAACTGTGGTTGCCGAGAAGGATGCAGATGTTCCAATTGTCGAAACAGCTTTTCACCAACTTAAAACAAGAAAACATGTAATAGTTGTCGGCACTGATAACGATTTGTTATTGTTGTTGGTAGCCCTTGCACCTAATAACGGAAACATTTATTTTTGCAAACAGAAAACTGGAAAGTTTCCAATCAAACTGTTACTTATTACGATATAAACAAATTGATTAAAAAGTTCAGTGGTAAACATAAGCTCTTGTTGTTTGCCTATGCTGTAACAGGATGTGATACAACTTCGTGTTTCTTTGGTCTAGAGACGAATAATGCCATGGAAATGGTACATGCTTCAGAAGAATCCCAAACTCAAGCATCTGTGTTTATTGAAAAGAGATTTTCTAAAGAAGATCTAAAGCTTAACGGAGAAAACTTTATTCTTAATCTTTATGGATTAAAACGATACTCCAACCTCAATGAAGCACGCTACTTTATGTTTTCTAAACTTACAAAGAAATCAAAATTGAGATCTAATTTTCACCTCGCAAAGCTTCCTTCAACATCTGAAGCTGCATATGAACACCTATTGCGAGTGTATTTACAAATTCAAACATGGCTTGGAAATAAATTGGATGCAACAGAGTGGGGTTGGAAAATAGGTCAGATCAAACAATATGGAGGATTAAGAAAAACACTAATACCAATATCCAGCTCTAAACATTTTGCACCTGATGATCTTCTGCACCTTGTTTCTTGTTCCTGCAAAACATCTTGTGTAAATTATTGTGGGTGTCGAAAAGTAGGACTGAATTGTTCCGCCATGTGTGAACACTGTAATGGTCTCTCTTGCAGTAACTCTTCTGCTCTCCAATATGACGTTGACTCTGATTGTGAAGAATAATAAAAGATAATCAATACTACAATGATTTAGCTTGAAGTTTGAATTGATTGAAACACAAATATAAAAATGTACTTAAATGTCATAGATTATGTAAATGTAATATGTAACATTTTGTTACTATGTATAAATTTAAATGCTTATTGATATGTAAATTTTGTAAATATGTATAAATAGAACGCTTAGTTATTTTTTTCCTTTTCGAATTGAAATCTTCATATAATAGAAAATGCTACTGTAAAAAGTTAAACTCTGTTATATATATTCCGAGCGAGGTGGGTGGGTGGTCTGGGATAGTTTTAACATAATAATTTGTTAATATCAAATTATTGGGTTACATACCTGCCGGTTTTGCCAGTCCGGGACATAGCGGGTCCATAGGTAGTGTATAATGGGATGTCCTAATAAAGGGCTAGGAATAATGCCCCGAACCAAAACAGGCTATTCTACTCACTCACTGTGATTGTTACAAAATAAAAATTATAACATTTGTGTTATAATTTGCTGAAGTTTTTAGTTATATCTCAACAAAAGCCTACAATAATCCTGTATATTAAAACCACATATATCTTAAATACAAATTTTGAACACATTATGCATGTTTATAATAATAATTTAGGAAATAGGGCCTAGTATAGCCCAACGTTGCCGGTTATCAGCTCACCAGGCGCACGCTGCTCTGCACTCTCCCTACAATTCACGTGACAGCCTACCTACGGCGTGCCGAACGTAGACATATTTTATATCGTTTTAAAGAAAATAAAATTTCCCTTAATGTTTGTACCTTAACTTTTTCTAGATATATTAGTCTATAAAACGCTATAAATGAACAAATGTAAATTTAATAGAAAAAAGTTCGATTTTCAAGGTTTAAAAATAAATAACTTAAAAGTATTGATTTTATGGTAAAAACCGTTATAACAATATTTGTAGAAAATATCATTAAAAAAACAATGACATAAATTTCATGTTCGTATGACTATTAGTTTTCTCGATATGGCCGATAGAGTAAAAGCTTGCAAGTTCAATATTTGAGGGGGTGTGGGGTGGTAAGCAAGAGAGGTAGGGGAGGGGACTTTTCTGAAAATAGTGTTTATAGTGTGGTCTACCATCCCTGAAAAATTCAGCTTTTTACTAATTGTTCCCGACATCAAACCTTTATTGACTGGACTATAGTGTCTTATAACCTTACCTATAGAAAGTTATGATTTTTGGACAAAACATTTGGTTTAAGATAATCATAAGGAAAACTACTTAGTTTATGTGTACAGAAGAAATGTTGGCAGCTAACTTCAGGACTTGATAAACACATTCAGTGTGGGCGACTCCTTTGAGAACCGGCCGCGACTCTACTCAGGTGCTGCCGAATCCATCAGAGTCACCTTCAACATTTTGAAACATTTTAACTGATTATTGAATTATTTTATCAAATAAAGTAATTTTAAAATGTTTTCATATTATTGAAGAGATACAAACAGTAATATGCAACTTCAAAAATGTGAGTTTTGCCCGGAGTTCTGCCAACTCCCAAGGAACCAAAAAACTAATGACGTCATTTTTGTAGTCATTACAAACAAAATTTTAACTTTCGTGCATTTACATCAATTTCAAGGGGTTGTAATTAATATTCTAAAAAATCAGCATTTTGAGGATGTTTTGCATGTTTTTCTGTATCATTGAATGTGTTAAATATTGTTATTTACTTAAATCTACTTCCTGGAATGAATTCTCCGATATGAGACATGTATATGTAATATTGGATGATGCAATACATTGCAGCAATGCATACACTATTGTATCTGCATCTAGTGCCCTGTAGCGTACCTTTAATGAAATTATTAGATATTTGTTGATGGATAAAACTGGATCTGAGATAAAACACAAAGAAAACTAGATTAATTAATGAATATGACTGTTGAATAATCTATTAAATAATTAATTAAACTTATTAATGTACAAGAAAAGGGAAGAATGTTTGGAGCTCTATGTTCTATACATTACTTAAATTGTCTCAAGCATTATTCCTTAGTCTCACTTTGCAAAAACCTCAAAAATATCAGAATTAATGTTTTGCTCATTTTTTATAAAGAGCAGCACTATGTTTTATTAAAAGACATATCTAAACTAACAAATGAGCCTTGCTAACCAGGTCCATACAAGCCCTTAGAAGAATAATGAGAAGGAGGAGAAAGGAAGGGAGGGGTAGATTTTTAATGGGTAGATCCATTTTGTGAGAAATAGCAACATATGGCAGGGGACAGTTTCTTTTACCTACCCACCCATACACGTACTGTGGTATTGACCCACCCATACATGTACAGTGGTAATGACCCACCCGCCCACCCATACAGTACAGTGGTATTGACCCACCTGCCCCACCCATACACGTACAGTGGTATTGACCCACCCATACAGGTACAGTGGTACATGGTAAAAATTACTCATGTTTTATTGTTGTCCATACTGAATCAGTGCTTAACTTTGTAACAAATCCTGCAAGTTGAATTGAATTCAACTTATGTTTTTTCAGTTCAAAAATTGATATTTTACTGACCTTTTTATTAATTTTGTATAATAAATTTGCAACCAGATTTTGATTATATTACGTATGTGGCAGGTCATGCCTTGATAGATTTGCTACAGAGATCTGTGGAGCCAGCTCCTGAAGTAGGCGCACGAGTTCTGTGCCGTCATCCCTTCCAAGAGTCTAAGAGGGCATATGTCATCCCAACACGGGTAGAAGCCCTTTACAAGGTATGCATCATTATTTTATGTTAAGTAAAGAAATAAACCTATTTTCCTTATAAATGGCACAACATGATGTTTGCTTAACCAAGCATAATGGGTTGTTAAATGACGTACCTATTTTTATTGTTGACACATCGTCAGCATTGTGTTTTGAAAGAAACTGCAATGCCTTGCAGCTTGATTCTAGTAGAATGCAAGGCATGTCACTTATGACTGGTAACAGCTGTTAACTTTGGAATGTTGGGAAAACCAGGTAAAGTATCCTGCATTTATTTAAACATACTAGAAGAACTTTCTGATTATTTGAGTATTATCATATTTGGTTTTCAAATGTTACCATGAGTCACTGGTGATTTGTACATTACCTAACTAATCAAATTAAACATTGTATTGAACTACTTAGTATCTCTTTGAACAAATATATTTGTCAGTAAATTAGAACTATCTGCGATTCACAGATTTATATAAGTTTACTAGTTGTTAGTGAACACTTTTATGACAGTTAGCATTTTCATCATAATTTCATTGATAATTGTAAAATTCATAAATCACAATACTAAATAAAATAATATATTGCTGGGAATATTGTTATTTATATGTTAGTTTCTTTATGAGGCCTATTAAAACAGTCCAGAGCTGTTTGGTCTCCTCTACCTGCTGAATACCAGGATAGAAGTGTTATTACACCATAAACTTCAAACCTGAGAGTATTTACTCTATAAAATAATTCAAACATATAAAGGGTTTTTGGAACAGTTCTCAGCAGCAGTTTTAGTTTAAATATAATGTAAAGTGGTGGATACAAGTATTCTAACCATGATGCACAAGTAACAAAAAAATTACATTAATAAACTTTCTTCTGATCCCTACTGAGTTAGAAAATACCATAAATAAATCAATTGATATCATAACAAAATATTTTGTTCAACAAAGAAAATGACAATCATTATCATCATGTCTGTCAAATATCTCTGCAGAAAATATAGAGTAAAATAGTATTAAAAATCTTGTAACGTACTGAAGAAAATTTAATATCTGTAATATCAGTTCATTTTATAAACGGATAAATGAATAAATTTCATCAATAGAGTTAAAAATATTATGCATTTCTTTCTAAGTTCATGAATTATTTCAACATGTACTTTCCAGAAGTGAAATCTCATTAATAACAATACATAATAAATCTAGGATAGGTAAAGACATTTTAAATGATAAGAAAACAATTTTTTGGTCAAGCACAAATATTAGACTCTGCAGATGGTAATACTGAGCAGTGACTAAAATGTGTAATCCGCGATTACTCCTGTATCTCAAAGTTATTTAATTTTATAATTAAGGGTATTTTGCCTAATATTGTAAACATATCTCTTCAATCTTAGTATTCAGCAAGGGGAATTTCCACATTGTCGTAAAACAGTTATTGTCATACCAATATTTAAGAAAGGAAACGCTGATTGTGTAACAAACTATAGACCAATATCTTTACCATCCATATTCTCAAAAATATTAGAAAAAATTGTTTAGAAACGTTTATTTAAGTTTTGAAAATAAATAATTTTTTTAGTCAAAATCTGTTCGGATTTATGGAATTAATCTACTGAAGATGCACTGATTACCTTCCTTGAACATATTTATAAAGGGGTCAATGTCAATGGGTATGTTCTGTGGTGCAGTATGTATAGATATAACTAAAGCATTTGATACTGTTAACTATGATATCTTACTAGAAATATTGATATCATATTGAATATTGATATCGTATTGAATATGAGGTTTCATTTAACTTTATCAAGCTATTGCTGCAATAGTGCCAGTGAGACTATTCACTGTTGAGTACTGCATTGTTATTTCTTGTATTTAACCGATTATTATTTATTTATTTTGTAATTTTATATTTGTACATTAATTTGTTGCTTCTAAAATATATTGTTGCTGAACTTACTTGTTCAACGAGATAGTTGAATGTTATACTAACAATGGATATTAACTCATTTAATGACAAAATTATCAGTTGTCCTTCTATTCCTTTGATACTTCTATTGAATAGCTCATAACATTTTTGTTATAATATTGTCTCTCAAATTAGCTAACTGTCAATTGACAATCTCACCTCACTTGATATTTGTTCAATTATCTCAATCGCTCTTTGTGTGAGAGATTAATGTACAAATTTAAAATTACAAAATAAATTAATAATAATCAGTTAAATACAAGAAATAACAATGCAGTATTCAACATTGAATAGTGTCAATGAAATTATTGCAGCAATAGCCTAATTGATAAAATCGAATGACCTCATATTCAATAACATACAAATCAGTTTATATACCAAGTAATATTTTAAATTATAATGGCTCCAGGTACAATTAAGTTCACCACTTATGAAAGATCAACTCAATTGATCAAAGCAAGGTATGCTAAAATCTCTCCTCAGTTGAGGCTATTGAAGCTCTTCAACCTCCACTCTTTGAGTTAATTTTCGATCTTTAGCTAGCTATGCTAATGCTAATGAGATACAGAAAAACGATCTGACTTTGAAGGTAATTTAAATATAGTTCTTAAAAAGCTTGTCACCTGCTGACGCTCCTGTCACTCGACTATCTGACAATCAAGACGAAAATAACAACACTTTTATCAAAATTCAAAGTATAATTGAGTCATTTACTCCACAGTGAAGCACTACACTGTGACATCTCAACTCAAAGTAACCCTCTATTATCAGCTCTAATCTCGTGTAAAATGGATTCTGACCTACGCAAGAAACTTAAAAGTTTTCGATCATCTCAAGAGAAAGGCACTCAATCATTACCAGAAGTGTCAGAAATAATCCAGTTTCTCAACACAGAATGGAATGTAATCAAGCCAAAGACGCTAGATTACACATGACTCATAAAGCTAATGTTAGCCATTTGCCTTAGAACAAAGATTCTGAAACGTTATTGTTCTCCGAACATTTCAAACAAATCTCTCACCTCAAGAGGGTTATCAGCTCGCTAAGAAGGAAAATCGTTGTGTGTCTTGCCTAGGCTTTCATGATACAAAACAATGTAAATCACAGATGACATGTAATACTTTTCAGAAACGCCATCATAGCCTTTTACATTTCTCTCAACATTTCTCGCAGAATGACATTAACTCATAATGACAAGACTTCTTATACTGAATAGCACTACTACAAACGTCCTACTGAGGGTCACATTCCTAAAGCCAAATCTAGTGAACCACAAATGATGTCTGTACATTCTTCAACACTCCTGGAAATGGACACTCTCACATGTTTAAAGGGACTTAAACCACAACACTTTGAACACTCTCACACTACTGTTCTTCTGGCACCACATGGTTTAATTAACTACTCAAAAAGGACACTCCCAGCTCTGTATGCACTGTTGGAATCTGGCAGTATGTGCGACTTTATGACAGAACGTGCAGCTAATCTCTTAGGCTCTCGCCGATGCACATCAAATTTTAAAATAGCTGGTTTGTTTCAGCTCTCTACTTCCACTAAAGGAATGTTACCCCTCAATGTGGAAACTCTCAGGTCAGCTCATGGCTTCAAAACACACATTCCATATTTTGGACAAAATATCTGTTGATCTTCTTAGCACTACACTCCCTCCAGAAGTAATGCATCATGTCCAACCACATATATTTGTTGATTCTACCTTCCATCTCCCAGGCGGAATCGATGTTTTACTAGGAGGTTCCTTATTGCCTAAACTCTTAAACCAAGAGAATTATTCTTTGGGCCCTCATATGCCTCATGTCATAGGTACTCATTTTGGCTTTGTCTTAATGGGACAAACACCTTTTGCTCAGCCTTCTCAAGCTGTATCAAACTTAGCTGTATCTCTTTTATATACTAATGACAACACCTTACATTCTACTCTTCAACATTTTTGGCAACAGGAAGAGCCCCCTCATCACAACCGAAGATACAAGAAGATCTGTGTATTCACACTTTAAAAACACTCATTCTCGTACTTCTATTGGACATTATATTGTCAAACTTCCCTTCAAAAGTTAAAGTGTTCAACTCGGAACATCTCAATCAATTGCTAAACGACGGTTCTTATCACTTGAACATAAGTGCAAATATCTACCTGAATTTCAAACCTTGTACAAAGACTTTATGTCCGATTATGAATCTCAAGGCCATCTGGTCAAAGTTGAGGATTTAAATCTTAACTCTACGCATTATTTTCTGCTCAATCATGGTGTGCTAAAATAAGGTAGCAGCACCACCAAATTACGTATTTGATGCTAGCAGTAAAACTAGAAACGGTGTATCTCTCAATGATGTTCTATGAACGGGTCGAAAACTGCAAACAGACATTTTTGACATCGTTCTTAACTTTAGGTCGTTAAGTGTTAACTTTAGGTACTATTCAATTGTGTTCTCAAGTGACATCCAACAGATCACTCGACAAATTCAAATCCATCCTGATGACTATCGATTTCAGCTAATTTTATGGTGTAACAATCCCTATTAATTTCTGTCTATCAACTCACTACAGTCACGTACACAGGATGAACAGTTCTCCCTACCTAGCCATCAAAACTCTCTTAGCTGGCTGAACACGAAGGAGCTTCGTTCCCTCAAGCATCTCACGCCCTTCGACACCACACTTACGTTGATGACATTGTTACTGGTGCTGAAATCATCGAATCTGCTCTTCAACTTCAAGATGAAATCATCCAACTACTCGATTAATGTGGTTTTGAGCTCCGCAAGTGGCCATCAAATTCAAATCAGCTTCTACATAATCTTCCCACGGATCATTTGGAACCTCCTTGATTCTGAAAGATTCTCAACAACCTCAACTATCTATTTTAGAAATTTATTGCTCCTCTGATGAAGATGCATTCTGCTATAATTTCAAATACTCACAAGATTTTGTGACTAAACGGACTATACTAAGTTTAATTGCTAAATTGTATGACCCCTGTGGCTTTTTAGCTCCCCTAATAATGCTAGCAAAATACTTCATGCAGTTACCATGGAGCAAAGGTTTTGACTGGGATGAACCTCTCCCCTTTGAACTCAAGCAAAAACGGCAAAACCTTATTTCAGGCATACATAAAAATCTCTAGTATTCGCATTCCGCAAACCTTCCAACTCAACATTTCAACCCACATTGAATTACACGGGTTTTCAGACGCATCTAAAGCTGGCTATGCCGCAGTTATTTATTTTAGATGTGAACACAACAAAGGTAGCATTACAACTAAAATTATTTCTAAGACTAGGGTTGCCCATTGAAGAAGGTTACATTGCTGCGGCTTGAACTCTGTCCCGCACACCTCTTAGCTTAACTAATGAATTATTGTTTAAATTGGTTTAAACATCTGTAACGTTCACACTCCCATAATATACAATTTATATATTTTATTTTATAATTTGTATTAGTATTTTAGTTCTTATAATTGAATATTTTTATATAATATAACTCAGATATAAAGTTAGAGCTGTAGCGGTCATGAAGTAGGTCAGAGAATGCTGAGGCAGCAGCGTCAGCATTCCTGGAGTGATGGTCAAGGAAGGTGGGCAGTTGAGGCTAGGCTGAGGTATGTGTTGGGTGAATAGAGAAGTGTTCTAACAGTGCGGGAGTACTTGCTATGTAATATGTTTTGTTGTAATTGGCTTTTAAGTATTTGAGTTAAATGGTTCATGATGAGTGTTGTTGTTTAGTATTATTGAATAATTTGGATTCATTAATAAAACAGTGAATTAGTAATGAAGAGTTACGTTTTATTCATCCAAGGTCCCGGTGCCTTAATCACCGTGGTGGTGGCAGCGGACTATCGTAATGAATATATATAATTTAATAATCAAAAGATCGGCCGCGTTATACATCTGACTATTCACTATACTTATCTATGATGTGACTCATCTGTAGTGTTAACATGGATACAAACCCCTCATACCGTCTAAAGAAGTATGTAGCAAATCGGGTAGCACTAATCCAAGAATTGATTCCCTCTGAAAAATGGTGTTACATTAAGGGTACAGAAAACCCTGCTGATTGCTCTACTCGAAACATTCTGTCCTCACGAACTTGTAAATCATCCTCTCTGATGGCATGGTTCCGAATGGTTAAATCTGTCGCATACACATAGGTCTAATTCCCGATTCACTCCTGTTGATTTAGACCTCTCTCAAGAAGTTAAAAATACACCTTTCACTGTACTGACGTCTACAACCCATGAAGAATGAAATCTGCTAAAAAAGTTTTCCTCTTGCAACAAACTCAATATCGTGATGGCTTATATTGTCATTTATACATAATTGTTGTTCAAAAGACAAAAACCCTGGTGCTATTTCCGCCCAAGAACTGAAAAATGCCAAACTCAAAATTTTCAAACTCGTTCAAACTAATGCTTTCTCTGATTATATTAAACTTCTAAATCAAGGAACAATTGGTTCATCAAAATTGAATTGTTTCTTAGATCCTGACAGTCTTATCTGTGTAGGAGGTCGCTTATTTCACAGCTCCTTACCTCAAGATGCTTGTCATCCAGTAATACTACCTAAAAAGAGTCCAGTGGTAGATCTTTGTATAGACTACATTCACAATACAATACACTCTGGACTCTAACTGACTCAGGCTTTGTTAGCTCGGCAAGTTTGGATACTGTCCGCAAGAAGCATCATACGCTCGCATTTTTAAATGCATAACATGTTTTAAGAATAAGTCTCGAAACAAGACACCACTCATGGGAGATCTTCCAATATCCACTCCGTCTTGACCCTTTTTTGTCCACTGGCATAGTTATGCTTTCAATGTGGTGCATAACTATATGTATAATCCTCTCAATAACAGGTTGCCTCACTCACATAAGATGCGTTGTGACGTCAGAGGGAGACCTCCAACCACACAGTAAGTGTATTACTTACTCTGCACCTTCAACACAGTGTGCTGAACAATTAAAACTACATACTAAAAATACACTTACGGTGGTATTGACCCACCCACCCATACACCTACAGTGGTATTGAACTTTTTCAATACCACAACAGGTTGAGTCTACATGTTGTCGTTTACTACTTACGAGCTTTGCAACAAATCAAAGTATATTTATTTGTATGACTTCAAAAGCATTACATATTAAAGTAGTCACTGACCTCACAACGGAAGTCTTTTTAGCCGCTTTAACTTGCTTTGTGTCCTGTCGTGGGCTGTGCTCTGACATATTTTCCGATTGTGAGTACTAACACAATTATACAAAAATTAACTTATGACTGTCAGATCTTGTGAAGCTCAAGAAAAAGTAGCTCATTACACTTCTCCACGAGGCATTAACTTTCGTTTCAATCCACCCGCTGCACCACATCAAGGTGGTGAGACCCATCCCCCACCAAACTGGAAGTTATGCCGTACCGGGGGATGGCTCAAAACCAGACAAGCGACAGGATCATGGTTGGCAGTCAGAGGGTTAAATCACAACTCAGTACCCGAGCAAAAAAAAAAAAAACTATTACAAAGAATAATTATTATTAAAAAAAAAAAAATGGCAGAAGGCCACAATATAAAAAATTACACTAAAAATAAACAAACATATTAAACACAAACTAAACAAATAACAACAACATATGTACCTATTTGCAGATTTACCCAAATTGCCAAAATTGTGAAAACAAAAATAAATATGAAAACACAATATGGAAAGAATTTACCTTGACAATTTTGAAATTTAAACAAACCCAATCAACCGGCAATTTAGCCCACGTCCCATGATTTCACTGAGGCCAGTGGATCAGCCGGCATCCCTGGGCAGCTTCGAATTGAAAACAAAATTTTTTTAAACGCTATAGTTCCCTTTAGGTGAAAAATTCAAAATTAAGCAATTAAAAAGAAAATATAGCACAGTACTGGTTTATCATAAATTATTAAACAATAAACGCTACACAAATACAAAATACCATGAAATTGGTGTGAATATGGTTTTAGTTTTATATAATGAAAGCACGTTGTGATCGTACCAATTGTTTTAAACGAGGGGTCTTTTGAAGCTAATCCATGTACATCCAACCAGGTACAACCGTAAGAAAAATCAACGTAACATCTGCAAATAAAAATAGTTTACCATGAAGTTGGATTGTTTTAAATATTATTGATGTAATTAAAAGTAAGGGTGGATCCATTGTACTGCCCTGAATCACACCATAATCTACAGGAAGTGTATCGGTGCTAGTTCCACAGACAGAAACACATTGCAGTCATTGAGATAGCTGCAGAACCACTGCAAAGCTGTGCCCCACCCCCCAATATAATAAATAAACGAACCCCAAATATGTTTTAGTGTTTTCTTGTGATTTTTATTTTATAATTCAACATGATAGACATCTCTAGTAACAGTCAATAGACAGCCCTAGTACAGTGATGAAGCTGAATATGACAGTGTTTTGTTAGGTAGTACGGAATCAGATAGCGATGATGACGATACCATTTTAACACCACCTATATGGTTGACATTCACTGGACGAATGAAGAGGTTTAATTTTCTTTATTTGGTTCTTGGTTGAATTTCGATGGATTTAAATGAAACATTTTCAATAATTAAATAATTTGTTTACTAAAATTTACTGTGGAATTATTAAAAATGTTTCATTTAAAGGTTTAATTTTACCAAGAAAAACTAATTTTTAGTGCCTGTTCCAGGTGAGAAACCAATGACTGGTTTAGAATGACTGTAGATTATGTTATGCTAGAATGTATATGCTCCAAAACAAACAGTTACACCTTAGAACACTTTGTTCAAACACAGTGTTGGAATTTTTTGTTCATAAACAGCCGTTGAGAATTTTAGGATTACTAAATGGAAGGAACTAACTGTTCCTGATTTGTTAACATTTTTAAGCCTACTATGACTACAGGATCAATTCAAATGAATAGAATCTAGGACTATTGGTTGATACACAGTTCCATTTGCTGGCATTCAGAGACTACATGGAGAGAGATACATTTCTTGAAATTCCAATATTTTTCAAGTGCTACACAGTCTAGAACTACAAGTTATAAATCTATTCCAGTGGTAGTGACAAAACAGCAGGTTTAGGACACACAGAAAAAATAGTGTGTTGCTTATGCAGAGATTGCTCAACAATGGACATGCGTTATTCATGGGCAGTTACTTTAACAGTTTTTCACTTGCATCTAGCTAATGAAAAGTTATAAGAGAATATTTTCGCAAGTCTGTTGGTATTGTTGGTAACATGGGTTTGTTGACTTTTTTCTTGCAAAGGAATGTATAATGGCTGCTCATTGCCTCCATAATATTATGTACTTGTCAACGCATATTGATTAGGTCGTTAGTTTAGCTATCAGTGCATCCTGTAGAAGGCATCAGAAGAAATGGACCCAATGTTGTTCTGGCCTTCTTCATCACTTCCACACATTTTCTCATGATAAGTTTTGTTAGTTCTTAGTATTTGTCCTTAATCCATGTTTTGATGTTTTGCATTCCTTGTCTTGATTTTGTTAAGGTGTATTGGCAGAATGGTAAAGTATCTCATCCACAAGCGAGTTTGAAGGAGGTTCGAGACAGAGTCAAGGCATCGTTACAGACACTCAGACAAGATCACAAGAGAAATCTGAATCCTACCCCATACAAGGTAACTATATGCCAAGTTCCTTCTATATCCTTGTGCTTATCAAAAACAGTTAATGATAATAATTGGCTTCTAAGTATTTCTTTAGTGCATTATGTAATTATATATTAGAGAGGTGTGGATAGTGAAATAAAATTTGGGATTGGATTCGGTTTGGATAGCTTGGACCCGGGTTGTATTTGGGGGTTTCTGTAATATGAGTACATCTTTAAAATAACGGTCCATCTTTTAGAATGGGTACTTTGATGTTTCAAATAATATTTTACAATGAAATAGTTGTAAAATGAATTATTTGAAATTGTTTTCATTCAGAATGGTTGTTGCGAGTGGAAGAGACAAGCACGATCAGACGCACAAACCTGGTTGATTGCAATATGAGTACAAAACTGGTGGATATACAAGGCGTGTTTTTAAAGTAAGTACCGTTTTTAAATTACGCCGCCGCAACCCTGCGGCCGCCGTTTAGTGCATGCGCACAGTATAGCCACATCTGTTGGGAAGCCACAGACGCCATTACAGAACCATCCGATCGAGTCTACATCTGTTTGCATGATTTTAAAATGATTCCACCTATTGAGAATCCCGCCGACTGCGAAGTGGCTTCAAAGCAGTTGACATTCATCGCCAAATCAGTGAAGTGTATAGTGAAAACATTATGAGTGATGGAATTGTTCGGAAATGGGTTATGGCCTTTAAAGATGATCGCACAAACATTCATGATGAGGAACGAAGTGGGCGACCTTCAGTTTTTCCCGATGATCTGATTCAAAAAGTGGACTGTAAAGTGAAAGAGAACAGACGATTCACGATTTCGTCCTTAGCTGAAACGTTTCCTGCTGTCTCAAGAAGTGTTCTTTACGAAATTGTGTCCGAACGTTTAAATTATCGAAAACTGTGTTCACGCTGGGTGGGTGCCAAAAATGTTGACTGATGAGCACAAAACCAATAGATTGGGCAGTGCATACAGTAACACAGTAAGAGTTTTCTCGAAGTAACAAGGGGTATGATTTTTTAAGCTATATTTTCACTGGTGAGGAAACATGGGTAGCCTACGTTACACCGGAATCGAAGCAGCAATCAATGGAATGGGGGCATTCATCAGCCCCTAGGAAAGTGAAATTCAATCAAACAATTTCTGCTCAGAAAATCATGTGCACTGTGTTTTGGGACAGAAAGGGTGTGTTGCTGGTCGATTTTTTGCCTCGCGGTGACACGATCGATGCAGCTGCGTACTGTGAGACTTTACAAAAACTGCGCTGCGCAATTCAAAACAAAAGGCGTGGCATGCTGAGTGCAGGTGTCGTTTTGCTCGACGAAAATGCCCGTCCACACACAGCAAATCAAACACAAGACCTTATCACTTCTTTTGGCTGGGAACAATTGGACCACCCTCTATACAGCCCCAAGCTAGCGCCGAGCGACTACCATTTGTTTCTGCACTTGAAGACGCATCTGGCGGGGCAGCGCCATTCCGATGATGACGAAGTAAAAACGACTGTGAAGCAGTGGTTGTCTAATCAGGTGGCAACCTTCTTTGACGATGGCATACAAAAGCTGGTCCCAAGATACGATAAGTGCCTTAATATTAATGGGAATTATGTAGAGAAGTAGAGTAAAGTATGGCTTTTCAAGTGAATAAATTATTTTTGGAAAAGATTTACTTTTTGTTTTTTTATATCAAAACGTTACTTACTTTAAAAACACACCTCGTAATAAAGCTCATACTGATGTAAGTCCACCAAGCAATACATATTGGTACTGTAATTTATGTGCGGCGTACCATGAATTAGTTGAGCATTTCCATATAGACGATGCATCTATTTAGTAAGCAATTATTTATTTTTGGATGAGTTTGGATAAAAGAATAATAAGAATGTTATGTGTATACTTGGAATAATATAACAAATTACATTCTACTATCAAATTTTTATTTACTAATTACTACTGATAAGGAGTCCCAAAATCCCTTCTATTGTGACCCCTATTATCACATCCTATTTGATAAAGATAAAGGGTGCATTTACATTCCATCCGTTTTACAAAACCTTTCCCAAAAAAACATAATGTTATACTGTTTTCCTTTAGTAATTCATATGTGTTGCATTTTTTAACATTCATGTAAGAATTATTGTTCCTTTTTGATAATTCATGTAAGATGAGTTGTAAATAAAATATACTCCATTTCACGTTGAGAATTCAGTACAGCGCCTATGGACAAGCGCTCTACATGGTGCAAAAATATGGTGCACTGTCTGTCTGTGTGCTGTACATTCTCAGTCTGACACAGCATTGCTAGGATATTATATTATAATATTTTTGTTTCAGAAACCATATCTTTAAAATGTGTAACAAAATTTAACTCTAACTCAAATTATTTAAAAAAGTGTACAAATTGAGTCTCCTTACTTAACAATTGATTTAAGGTTAAACAAATTATTAACCATGAAAAATCTGTTGATATTTTTAAGAATGTGTATTCATGTATTGTACCGGGTCGTTTGACCGGTACATTTCGTTACTTTTGTCTGGGTCTGCCGGGCTGCCTGAGACCGCTCGTGCCCAGCGATTCGCTTTACTTTGGTGGCCATTGGCTCGGACTCGTTCGTTCCGTGTTCCAGCTCTTGTCTGTCAGGTTGGCCGTCTTTTGGATTCTTCCTTGCCAGCAGTAGTCACCATGTCCGGCTAGAGACTCCAAAACGTAAGTGTTCTTTTGTAATTTCTAATATCTTATCACCCTTTTGGTGAAAATACTTTTGTTTCAATGATAATATTAATCGGGCTTAGTTGGGTTTTCAGGGTTTTGTTCAATTAATGTTCTTTGTCTAGATTTTTGTTAACCTAGGTTCGAGCCACGTGCTCAATGTTACCTTTTTAGCATTAATTGCTTTTTATATCTGGCTTTATAATTAATGGTAGTTCTGTATAATGTTTTGTTGAGCCTTTTTACAGTTGGAGTTACCGATTTACCATATTTTTGTTCATTGACAATAACCTAGCCTATCTGTGTAGTTTGATTTTCATGTTATAACCTATTGCTCCTGTATCAATAGCCTAGTTTTCAGTTTGTCATTTTTAGTTCCATATACGTAATTAATTCTTTGGTAATTTGTTAAGTTGTAATTTGTTTTAAATCTGATTTTCCAACATAATTGTTCATAGCCTAAAATTGGATCTTTTATTTTCTAGTGTGCTCCAATCATGTACAATTTTGTCTGTTCTTGTTTTGTTTTGCCATTTCATGTTATTAGTTGTTATGTGTAGTATTTTTGGTTTTGGGCTGTACTGTTTTTAATGTGCTGTGGTTTGGCCTTGCAGTCCAGGGTCCTTGAGCAGGACGTTTCCACCCTCAGCCTGCCGTCCGGGGATGGTCGACCATCTTCACTGCTAGCCTGGCCTGAGGACCATGTTGGAGCCTAGAGTCGCCCGCTACCCTCTCTACATCTTTGGGGGTAGAAGTCTTCTGTCCTCAGGTCAGTGCGTTCCATTTTGTTCCCGGCGGCTGAGCTGGGGGTTTTGATGTGGATATAATTATTTATAAAAATAAAAACAAAAAAAAGGAGGTGAAATATAAAAGAAGAAAAAAAAATGTTTGTGGAATTATTTAATGTGGCCTAGGCCTAAAACGTCACAGTGACTTTGCAACACAGCCATGGGGACTTATATGTTTTATATTAAAGGAAAAAAAACTGTTAAAATACACCAAGAACTTTTGATGTTAATATTTATTGTTATTCAGTTTAATTAGTTTATTTGGTTGTTATATTTTTTTAGATTTTATATTTGTTAGGTCCCTATGGTTAAGTATGTTATTTATTTATATGTTTAGGCCTAGTGATGGTTATTTATATTTTTTTCGTTAAGTGTATTAGGGGTGTTTTGGAAGGGACTTTTTACTAGAACGGTACCGTGTTATATTTTTTTGAATTGTGTAATTTTTAAGCTTTCACCAAAAGGGGATTATTGTTCTTTTACTTAACTTCCTATTCGGAGCTGCCCAGGGATTCCGGCTTACTCCCTGGCCTCGGTGGAATCATGGGATGTGGGCTAAATTGCCGGGTTATTTGGGGTTATCAAGTTTGTTTCTAAATTTGTCACTTTTAAATTGTTAATTAATTTCTCACGTTTTGGGTGTCTCAAGCTAGGCTGCAGATAGGCCATGTAGTTGTTAATTTTGGTATTTGTAGCGTTAAGTGTTTTTGTAGCTTGTGTCATTATCTTGTTAATTTTAGTGTTTCTTGTTATTTGATTTAAGTGCGAATTGATATTGTGGCCGTCTGCCTATTTATATTGCGGCCTTCTGCCAGCCAGTTTTGCAGTTTTAACTTGAAATAAATTAGTTTTGCTCAGCTGCCGAGTGTTATTTTGACCCTCCAACTGCCACCCGTGATCCCATCGCTCGACTTGTTTTGAGCCATCCCCCAGTTGGCACGCTTTCCAGCTTTGGTGGGGGGGGGATGGGTCTCAGTATAAGAAAAATGTCAGTGATAATATGAGAAATAAAATAAAATATACATCAAAAAAATATACATTAAAAACATCAAGAAAAGATTGCTAAGTGTGGTTCTTTTTATATATATATAAAATATACAAATAAAATCGTTATTTTGAGTCAGTATAATTACAATTAATTAAGCACACTTTATAATATTTAAGACATTTCACTGTGGTCCACAATAAATAATTATTTTTAGTGAAAAAATTAGATTGCAAATAAATAAACCAATGTATATGCGTTCTATATTATCTCTTGACCATCTATAACTCGCTTTAGGACGAGGTGGGTGTGTCACTTGTTTGGACCTTTCGCTTATTTTATCTTCTATTGATGCAAAGGAATAAACACCCCAAAAGTAAACTGGCAAGTGCCAGCCTGTATTGTTACCATTGTAACAACAATCACACTTAAATTTGAATATTTTGTTTGATTACGCTTTTCAGAACTGAAAAAAAAACTAGCAGCAAAGGTGATATGGTGATTGCCATGTAATAAACCAAAAATATAATGTACAGACATTTTCAAAGAGAATAATTTATAAAAAGAAGTAAGTTAAGATCAACAATATACTACACTCCTTGTTCTCTTGGAATGGATGGGCGATTAAAAATGTGACACTATATGAAACAACCACCATGTCCACAGTGTGCGCAGTTGGTCATGTTTCTTTGGCATCCATTATCGACTGAACTGTGCATATTAGGAAAAAAGTTTCAAATAAAAAAAAGTGCCAATGTTTATCTACAACTTTCCCGCTGACGAAACTTGCCTGACCAATAAATAAAACACTTCCTCACAGGTCACCTTTTTCATGTCATTTCTCAAAAATATAAACTACTTATTACTTTTGCTATATGATAACAAATTTTATTTATTATATAAATATTAATACTAACACAGACAGCATCCACTACTTATGTATCAGGTTTGCACAACATTTTAAATCAATATTTAGTATATTGGAGATAAAGGATATCAGCAAACTTACCTTAGAAGACAAGTTCACTAACACCAGAGGAGTACAGTAGTAACATACACAAAAGAATCACATAATATTGTGAATTTTCAGTACCATTGGCACCTTCTTCTCTCAGGTGAGTAGAGTGAGTGGGTGAGTGATAGAGTGAGTGAGTGAGTGAGTGAGCGAGTGAGTGAGTGAGAGAGAGAGACAGACAGACAGAGAGAGAGAGAAAGAGAGGGGGGGGGGGAGAGAGAGAGAGAGGGGGGGAGAGAGAGAGAGGGGGGGGGGGGAGAGAGAGAGAGGGGGGGAGAGAGAGAGAGGGGGGGGAGAGAGAGAGAGGGGGGGGGAGAGAGAGAGAGAGAGAGAGAGAGAGAGAGAGAGAGAGAGAGAGAGAGAGAGAGAGAGAGAGAGAGAGAGACAGAGACAGAGACAGAGAGAGAGAGACAGAGAGAGAGAGAGAATTGCTGGGTAGGTGACAGCGGTGGGGGTTGTACATCCATAGAGCAACACTCAGGTATTGATGTAGTTTTATTAGTTTTGTTATCAAAATTTTGTGTTACACTTTTAGTATACTCTTCTCCATAACCAACATTTTGGTCAGTGTTACACCACTAAAGTAATCAGATCCCTTCCTTCCCATGCCAATAGTTCCCAACTCCAAAGGATGGAATTAGCACACCAATGGATAACAAAATCCTGTCACCCACCTAATCTGAACATAAGATTGACCGCTTCCCTTCCCCATCAGCAAACTTCATATATATACCAACTGAAAAAAATCTGCATCAATACCTGAGTGTTGCTTTATGGATGTACAACCCCCACCACTGTCACCTACCCAGCAATATTGGAAGCCTCACCTGAAGAAGGGGCCAGTGGTACTGAAAATTCATGTGATTATGTGATTCTTTTGTGTATGTTACTACTACTCTGGTGTTAGTGAACTTGTCTTCTAAGGTAAGTTTGCTGATATCCTATCTCTCCAATATACTAAATATTGATATAAAATTTTGTGCAAACCTGATACAAAAGTAGTGGATGCTGTCTGTGTTAGTATTAATTAATTATATAAGTAAGTTTGCTGATGTCCTATCTCTCCATTATACTATTTCCTGACCTAGTGCCCTTTAACCTAACCTAAAATTGTAAATCAATATTTACTAATTAAAAATATTGCAGTTCAATTGAATTGTGGTCTTGTAAAACCGAATCTCTCAGAGCTGTATAATTTTAAAGCATATATTTCATTTAAAAAATTATATATTGTTCAGTTAATACTATTGATAACATGCAATAAACATCTTCCCAACGACTTCCTCTACAAAAATGTAAATGTTTTCTTACGTTTTATTAGCGAACCAGCGTTTTTATACAGAGCTGTAGCTCTCAAACCCCCATTTGATTAACATTGCTTATGGGCTTACCGTACTGCATTCTCAGTGTGAAATAGAGAATAGAATGTGACCAACGAAGAGAAAACAAAGGGTCACAATAGACAAGGGTGGAGCTCAAAAGTAAAACTAGACTTTGACTCTTGAACATTGTTTTAAGGTGGGAATTCCTAATCGTATAATATTTTCTTTTCTTTTCACATGTGTGCTGATATCAAAATGACCAGATATTTTCTTTATCCTGTGGTCAGATACTGTGTTTTATTATTTCAGTTTATCAATACTTTCTCCTGAAAAATTCCGGATATGATAACCAATAGAACAGAAAACCAACTTTAGGAACTGACCCACCCTGTTTTCTGTATCCTGTTCTGTATTACTTGCTTATATTACAGGTGATAGAACCGATAGGACGTCATATCGATTCAGGTATCAATACAAACTAACTAATACGTAACACCTGTCGTTTTTGTATAACTTGTTCTTATTGTGGAAGTACGAGGGTTGAGACTGGGGAATTTCCAGTTACTAGTTTCCTTATCTCATCATCTGGCTCGGATAGGTGACCATATTCTTTACCTATACATTACAAACAACATATCTCTTGTGTAATTTTCGCAATCGCTGTATTTTTTTCATGACAAAAAAACAAATATTTTTCGGAAATATGCTGTCTACCTGAAGAAGTCGGAAAAATGTCAAATGTTGTCGGGTATTAACAATAGCTTTGAGTCTGCTGTAGACAAAATTGGAACAACTTATTTCTATATGCTTATAATTTGAATTTGATGACATCTGCAATGTCCCAAGAGAAATAAGAAAACACTACCTTTATTGACTGAGCATGAATTAACCAATTCTAAAAGCAAAATAATATAAATTTAAAAGCCGCAAAAACTAATTATGGCAGTTTACAAACTGCAAAATATTAAAAAAGATAGATCCAGCTGTTTATATAGAGAAAAGCCATAAAACATTCCTAGGCTTAACTGTAGATGAATATTTAAACTGAGATTTACATGTCAGTAAGGTTAATTGGAAAAGTTAACTCTGGCCTCTATGCTCTAAAAAGATGTCTTATTCATGCAGTGTTTCCACTTGAAATTTATAAGACAATAAATAATGAACTTACAAAACATAGAATCATAATAAACATCTAAAACAATAACAAATACAAGATAACAAAAAGTGAATAAATACTAAAAGTGAATGGGGAAATGCAGCTGGAAGCCCAGGGCCTCGGAGACTGAAATACGGAGATTAGCCAATTTATAAAAATCATGGCTGAACAATTCCACTGAATCCTGTTGGTGAGACAAGGAGTCTCCTAATGGAAACTGTAAAGGATACAACGTTCCGAGAACCCCATTACATAAAGAACCTTAAAGAGACATGAAAATAAAGAAGAATTAAAATTATCAAACAAAAAAATAAAATCTAAATCTCTCTTTAACACGTTCGTTGCGGCAGAATTTGAGGCTTACTTTGTACTTGAGCTGAAATTTTTTTGCAATTTTTAAATTTAAATTGATGGAAAAGATAGTTTTTAGGGAGGAAAACAATTCAATGCTGTTTAGGTATAATATGACCTCATCAATTCCGGGACTGATGAGGTCCCACAGCACCACTAAAGAGCTCCATTGTAAGAAAAATTTTAATTATGGCTATTTATTGTTATATATTGTAAATAATAATGAAATATATCATTTATGAGAGAAAAACAATTTGGAATTCTTGTCAGCTCATATTATAACATGTTGTAACTTCCGGATTCTTACATATGAGAAGCCGACACAACGTTGTTGGTATTTTAAGGCGAATATGAATGGTTATATAAGTGTAGGATGAGTGTAGTCTGGTTACTAACTGAGTCCAACTGTTCCTCAGAAAGGGCAATTTATTAATAGCCCAACAGCCAGGGCAACTAAGGGACCTACAGCTTTACGTGGAATCCAAACCACGTAGTGCTGGTCTGATTTTCAGCTAATTGACATGCCTGATACTCAGTTATCTCCCCCACACAACATCCGCACAATGATTACCACCCAACATGGACACCCCAGACTTCTCTAGTAGTGTCCACGCCGATAGCAACCATCAAGCGGACGCCATGTTGGTATTAAGAGGACCGAGCATCCAACCTATCGCCTACAATCTCCCAAACACTTTGTCCCTATGTAGCTGGGTTACAGCACTGCGCCAACAGTGCCGACCTACGTCACACAACTAATCGCCGGAAGTACTCTCCGAGTAGTCGCCAACATTGTTCAGAGTCATATTTACCCTAACATCCATGTCTCTAGATGTTCCAGCCATTACTATATACAAATAAAACACTAAAACTATCACTATCTAATAAAAACTAATCAATGATGTGCAGGCTTCGGTAATCGAACTGAGAAACTATCACAGCACGAGATGCATACGTACACAACGACCATGCTGCGAGAAGTACAGCCAACCAAAATCAATACCTGCAGTAGAAATTCCGACATGAAATGAATAGGGGCATAGAAGCCCGAAAAGTGCTTGCCACGTCCGGTACACAGCCGGCTGGGCACCGAAAGGTTCCCGCCGCGACGAACGTGTTAAAAAGCCCCTCCCTTCTTCTCAAAAAATTAAAGGTCCCAATATCCCTCACACTAAATAAGAAATCCACTGCAAAATACTGGCCAAGAGGTTCGAAGTGAAAATTGGATGGAAGTCACCTGCATGCAGTAGTCTCTACCTGTAGAAACTTACATAACACTGCTGTGAGGAAGGGGGTGTAGGTGGCTGCTCCCTCTGGGCTGCAAAGAAGGCCTACCCCGAAGGCTCTCCACTGCATCCCTAGGTGACATCAAGGTGGAGAGGCAATACAGGTGAAGATCGCTTCTCCAGGACTGTGGAGTCAGACTGCAACATCCCTTACAGAAATAAAAGTAATTCAATCCATGATAAAAAAAGAATTTCAGAAAAAAAAAATTAACGTGACAAAAGAAAGAGGATACATAAAAAATTGGTTGCTAATATAAATATTAAAGGGCCAGAAAAGTAAAAATGAAGTAAAGCTAAAGTGCTCGTTTACCTAAAAATGGGTTTTAACTAGAGATGGGCGTTAAATATCGTATTAGATCAGTATTACTAATACTGAGAAGTAAACTAATACCACGGTAACTGTTACCGAGATCACCCTAATATTTTGGTAACACGGCTAATGTAATCCAACTGGACGGCGCGGAACGTAACCAGACTGATAACGGTAATAAAACTAATTGCCAAAATATTGGTTTGGTATTAGGATTAAATTTGGAAGCAAATACTGGAATGGCGAGTAATATCCGCTGGAGATATTAGTCAGCAAATGTTCTTAATTCTCATGATGAATTAAATGGGTAGGAAATATTTAATATTTAATAAAATAGGTGCTATCATTTAATATTTTTTAATTGGTTTAAAATGTAATATTAAACCAATATTACATGATAATGATTCGTACCTTTTTTACTATTTTTAAATACTGTTTAGGTATGATATTACGCTTATTGCATTTTTATTTTGTTGTTTTATCATTTAATTTTAAATTTGTTTTAAATGTGTTATTATTATTATGATTTATAACTTGTTTACTATTTTAAATATTGTTTAGACCTATTATAACCATAAGCAACATTATAATAAAATTTTGTTCTTATATTGTGTTGTGACACTGTGTTTATTATCCTTGGAGTATTCTTATAGGATATTATTAAATAAACTACAGAATATTATCATTAAAATAAAATATTGTTAAATACTACTCATCTTTATAATACGCTAGTTTACACGAATAATATATGTGTCTAACAGGCTATAATAGGCTTAGGCTACCGATTGTTTAAGTTAATATGTAAGCTATCTGGTAACGAAAAACTAACCTTCTAATATTTACACTGGCACTAATATCGATCTCCAAATCTCCAATATCGCCTGCAAGCAACGGCATTGCACTCCAGTAACAGTTACCAAAATAACAGGGTGAGTATTACTAATACCGACTTGCTCGATAACGATATAACCTAATACCAGAATATGACGATATTTCCCATCTCTAGTTTTAACCTAAAGAAAAAAAGTGTATACAGAAAATAATTATGTCAAAAAGTCACTCTAGAAGACAAAATAACACTTCAAAATAAGATTCCATCAGTTAAACTATGTTTAAAGATTAGCATCCATTTGCCTCATTAAAAAATGCTGAAAACTAAGTAATTAGTTCACAAACGGACAACAGCTCCGTTGTATAAATACTGAAATTCCTGCAACAAACAATAAACAATGTTTTACCTTGGAGAATTTTAGAAACACAAAACAAATTATAACCAACACTTACTCTTTTAGCAATTAGCCACACAAACATTACAGCAGAGTACCAAAGAAAGAGTGTGACCGGATGTCATGAAACCGCACTAACAGCATCAGAAAAAAAGGACAGCTGAGCCAAGAGACAAGGAAAATGAAATAAGACAATGTTACACAATCAAAAACTAACATAGAGGAAGGAGAGGCTATCCCAGAGACGACAGTAAATGAGCAAACGGCCTAGTGTTGGTGAAACTGGAATGTTGATTGTTATGAGATTTAAAAAAAAATTGGATGTGAGAAAAATTGTGACAGAACACTCACCCATCGCAGACCACTCCTTTTACACAAAACATGCAATACACTTTAATAGTTCAACAGTTTTAACTCGCTCATCTATTTTTAAAGAAAATTTTAGAATCTATTGAAATAAATAAACATATTGATAACAGTAATAAAGGCACTGGAATGGAAATAGTACAACATGGAATACAATTATAAGTAAATTAAAGTTACACTGCAGAGAAGTAAATCACTTGACTAGTAAGACTAAACAATGAGAACAACGTGGAATGTTCTACAAGCGGTATTACTCAACTTTCTATAAAAGACCTGAAGTCACCAACACTCCTCCAAACCCAGCCAGCTCCAGCAGTTGAGACCAAACTTACGTTGTGTGCCAATCACCTTAAGATGGCCTACTGCAATGTGGCTGAAACGTCAGTAGTAATTGTACTAACTCCATGACACTGTCGTCATCCAGAGATGACAGTGTCTGGATGCAATTTAATAATATTAAAATCACTGAGATCTGTATGTTGGTATTTTTCCCATGGCCATGCAGTGTTTAGTTTAAACATGCTATCCCAAACAAGAGTAGCTATAATATTACCAGTATTAAATTACTTCAATAGTTGACTGTGAGATGTTCAGAATTTAAGTACAAATGGTTTGAATGGCATGATAGATAATCACAGTTTTATCATATTTGTAATAGAAAGCCTAAGTATTAGCAGGAAATTGCTCTACTCTTATTTCAGCTAGTACTACGTACAGTATTTATTTATAAAATGCCAGTACAGTAAGACCTCGATAATCCGGCACTCGGTAATTCGGCAGACCCGATAGTTCGGCATTAATTGTCTTGAAAATTTACACTGATGAAAATTGTGAGTTTCGGCAATTTTTGAGTGATTTAGGCCCGGTCTATAAACAACTCATCATTAAACTTGTCTACAAAAACATTTTAATCAAAATTTCTCCAAAAATTTCAACCGGAATTAGGTTAGGTTAGGTTTAGCGGCTGTCTTACGACACACTTAGGCCAATGTAGGCCCGTTGTGATACCGAAAGCACTTAAAAGTGCCTAACAAGGACCTACAGTTTAAGGTGGAATCCGAACCACCAGGCAACGGCATCGAAAAATTTCTAAGGCTTTTTGGTGGGATTCGAACTTGAGACCTTGTGCAGTGAAACCGATGACTCTACCACTACGCCAGGCCGTTACCCTCAACCGGAATTACTGTAATAAACAATTTGACGACAAACAGTATGTACGCACCCGAGAGCGTGTGTGTTTTTGTCCCGGTTGTAGTGGCATAGCCCTCGGAATGGATTCGATTCGTTCAGTTTCGGAAGCGTTCGGGAATGTTCCGTTTCAGTGGGCGTCTCATTTCTTTGGAGTCGAGTCGGCCATGTTAGTAACCGCCCGGTGTTCGTGACTGCACTTCTGTCTAATTTGGCAGTTTCTATAGTTTATTGTTAGTTTCAACGTTTAACTTATGTGTCCGCTCTACTATTGTTAGTTATTTAAACACTATTGCCTTACCTTACCAGTACAGTAACCTATACTTTCGTGTACAGTGAGTGTTTGTGGTGTAGATTAAACAATGTTTTCTAAGCCTAATAAAAGTGCTGCTGCTAAAACAGCAAAACGTAAACATGTGACATTGTCGATCAAGCAAAAACTGAACATTATTGAACGATTGGAGAAAGGTGAGAATCGAAACAGTATCATGAGTGAATTCAATATTTCATCATCTACTATATACGATATAAAAAAACAAAAACCCCAATTAGAAAAGTTTGTTTCACAATCTGCTTCTGTTAAAAGTTTTGAAAGTAGAAAAATCTTGAAAAAACCTAAGTTAGAAAACCTGGACATTGTATTGTGGACATGGTTTACCGCCAAACGAGCAGAGGGCAAGCCAATAACAGGGCCAATGATAATGGAGAAGTCGAAATCTTTTTATAAGGAACTAAATTTGCCGGAAAATGAAATGCTGATCTTCTCAAAAGGGTGGCTTCAAAACTTCAAAGTTCGTCATGGAATATGAAAATTAGACGTTTCGGGAGAAATAAAATCCGCCGACTTGGCTGCAGCAAATGAATACAAGGTAACATTTGAAAACCTAGTCAGTGAACATGGTCTAACCCCTACCCAAATTTACAATGCTGATGAGACTGGTCTTCTATGGCGCTGTTTGCCAAACTCTACTTTGGCTGGTGGTGACGAGACTAGTGCACAGGGTTTAAAAAAAAATAAAGATAGGCTTACTATTAGTGTGCGCAAATGCATCCGGTGACCATAAACTTACACCGTTTGTTATTGGCAAATTTAAGAAGCCTAGGGCTCTGAAAAATATAACCAACTTGCCTGTAATTTACGACGCCCAATCAAATGCGTGGATGGAGGGAGAGCTATTCAAAAAATGGTTTTTCCAACATTTTGTACCTGTAGTAAAAGACAATTTTAAAAAACTAAAGCTCCCCAAAGAATCTAAGGCAGTTCTTATCCTCGATAATTGCCGAGCACATCCTGCAGCATCTGAACTTAAGGCAGGCAACATTTTTTGTTCGTATCTTCCCGCAAATGTGACGCCATTGATACAACCAATGGACCAAGGTGTGATACAAAACTTCAAGTCCAAATACAGAGGCATGTTTGTGCAAAAGCTATTAAACTTTGATTGCAGCGTAAAAGATTTTCAGTGTGACTTTAATATAAAAGATGCAATTTTTTCAACTGCTGTTGCTTGGTCTGAGGTCAAAAGTGAAACGTTGCACTTGGCATGACGCAAGTTATGGCCAAAACACTTTGAAAAAACGTCTACGGAAGATATCGAAGATGTTGATGATCCTTCAACTGGAGAATCACAGATTGTGAATGCCATTTCTTCCGTTCCAAACAATCCACTGAGCGGTCTTCCAGAAGAAGAAATCTACGAATGGATTGGTATCGATAACGACGAACCAATAGAAGAGGAGCTTAGTGATGAGGCCATTATACATTCTGTGTTAAGCCCACAGGAACCACAAGACACCGAAAGTGATGAAGATGAAGCAACTTCAACAACTCACATCACATGGACTGATGCTTCGGAGGCGTTGAACCAGTTTGTAAAGTTCGCTGAGACATGCAAACACTATAATGCTGCTGAAGTAATGAATCTTCATATAATTCAGAGAAATTTTTATAAAAAACGTAACGAATCTAAAAAACAAGTTGATATTCCTTCAATGTTCCGAAGAGCTCAGAAGAAGACGATGATAGATGAAACATTAGCATTTCCTACTCCCTCAACATCATCTGGGGATACTGGCTACGATCCAGCACCAGTGTCAGCAGCCGACAGTGATTCCGATTGAATCTTCAGTTTTGTACTGTACATATTGTTTTTTTAAGCCATAATAAAAAACATAGTACGTTATTTTACAGTTCAGTTTTTGTTTCATGTGTATTAATATTTCTTAAGTGTAACTTTAACCTTTTCCCTGTGTACTGCAGAGCCCGATTACAGTAATAATACAGGTATATAGTACATGTGTGTTTATTTTTATGTTATTCCTTGTTTAAACCATGTATTAAAGTACGCCCTCGATAATCCGGCATTTTCGTTAGTCTGGCATTACCGGATCCCCGAGCGTGTCGGATTATCGAGGTCTTACTGTAGATAAAAAGTAGACTGGAAATCATAAAAAGTTATAAGTAGACAGTGAAAAATAGGAATTTATCAAAAACTACAACTTTTCTTACAGATTTTCTGCAACATCTTCATAATTATTGTTTTCATTACATGAGTTGGATTTCAATAAAAAAACTCAAAAGTTTTCATATAACAGGATAATTATTAATGTTCTGAACTGAGATCTCACAATTTTGTCTAAACGTTTATCACAGTTTTTCTGTATCTAATGAATGCTCTTGATATATTTAAAACTGTTATAGGCCTATTTTATTTATATGTCTGATTATGTGGTAAAAACACACCAATTTCCCATTACCTTAATCCATTGCCCAAGTACAGACTGTCAAGTTCTTCTCAATAATTTTCCCTAATCTATTTTCTATGATTTATCAGTCTCTTTAATAAACTTAAAATTTACAAAAATGTAATTAATATAATTTAATCTCTCATAGAGTGAAATACACATCAGTTTTTAGCCCTTGACATTGCTATCTATGTACCAGCTAGCCTGAACAAGATCCTAGACCACTTCTTTAACCAATCTTCTTAAATGTTACCCACTCAAACAGGAGTTTATAACTTGCACCTATGATTGAGGATTAACATTTTTCTAATTGTAAAATAGTGTAAAGATTTATATTTTAGAGTTAAGTAACTATGTTTTTTATTATTAGCCTCTAAACTGTGCCACTGAGATTTAAATATACTACAGAATAATATATGTATCCCTAGTCATGTTGTTACAATACCAGTGACACTGTTTTTAATTGTGTTTACTTGTAATTAATGGAATTGTGAATTTAAGAAGTGACTTCTACAGTTTTAATGATTTTTCAGGTAGCGGTTAGTGATTGTCTGTACAATTTCATCCATGATCTGTGGCTGCAGAATGCACCCATCGGCGAGTTGTCTTGAAGTTAACAGCTAGGCACCAAGTTGTCAGTCTTAGTAAGTACTACTCTTGATATCAGCAACACCTGATGTTGTTGTCAGGGCCTCACTGGTCTTGTGATTTTTATTACTTACAATATATTATCGATCATTTTACCAATACGTTTAGTTTCCTTACTTACTGTATAGTTTTGATAAGTTTTGTTGTCAGTTGATACACAATGTCAACTGACTAATTGATTGTTCAGTCAGCACACTGTCTTTAACTTGAATAGATTTGTTAGGTTTTAAACTATATCAAATGATTTATTAAATTTTGTTACAATTAAATGACACGTTTTATTGTTAGGTGAATGTTAGTTTCTTATAAATCTAGTTTATTCAATATATGCCTTATGAACATGGTTATGTATTAAAGTTAATGTAGTAGTCTTTTAAGTTAGAGATAGTAATGTAGTGCAAGCAATAGAGCTAGTAATTTGAGGTTAGTCTTTTAAGATAATGAGGCATCTAACTTAACTTTTTGATAAGCCAAGTATTTTGATATAATGTTATTGTTTAACATCTTGAACCTAGGTATTGTTTTTTCTGAGCAGCTATGTTGTTAATAATTTATTTAGTTATACTGTTTACATAATCATAATATACATTATTTTTTAATATTTGTATACATTTTTGTTGTGTTTTACTTTGGTGTTTGTTTCCTTATTTTCTCTAATAATTTTAATATTCTTTTAGCTGTATCAAAGCACAAACTATACTAATTAAAAGTTTTGATATAGACTTTTTAACATTTTAACTATTGAGTTCATAGTACAATATTTTTGTCTCACAAAGAGTGGTTAGGATCTTTTTAGTCGATTACTATTTTTAAGTTAGTTGGGCTTTTTTAGCCCAATGAAAAAACATATTTATATTTTTTTTCTTCTCACCAAGTTAGAATTGTTTTTTCAAAAAATGAGAATATGTTGTTGTAGGTAATGCTAGTATTGTAAGTGTTCCAAAACATATCTCTGTAGTTGTTAGTGAAAGTAGCGCTCATCTAGCCATTGCTAAAATATCAATTGATGTTTATTTTTATTGATTATATCTTATTTTGGTAAAACTTAAAATGGGAATAATGAATGTTTTAGCCATAACCATAAAACTTGATTACGCTGTTTATTTACCTATTATATTATTCCTCAACAGTTTTGTGCCTCTTGCAGTTTGTATTTGTTTTTAAATGTCAAACATTAAGTAAACTACAGGTTTACTTAGAGCTTAAGGCATAGTATTTTAGTAAAAAAGGAAAGGAGAGCAGCACATGTGATATATTGGTAAACTGTAGGCAGACAGATAGTGAAATGTTTTGGGGCTACTGGCTTGTGACTGAAGAGGGGGCAACTATCTGTTGAGTGTGTTGTGATTTGTCTGTCTCCACTTTGCCATTTTTCAGGTGTGCTGCTCTCCTTTCCTTTGTTTACAAAATACGGTAAATAAAGTAGTTTGTTTCAGTAAATAGCCATGTATTTATGTCTCTGCCTTAAAAATGCTGCACATACTCAGACAACTTTACCATCAACAACTTAGAAAATAATATTCACTGAGCAGAATTTAATTTATAAGTATTTTTCAAATTAGTGAAGCTTATGATAAAAAAAATTGCCTTGGTGTAGGTATGAGTGTTTTTTTTTAGATAATTTTAACCTCTCAACTGCTGGATTATTGGCACCTGCCTAACCCCCTGTCTGAGATTTCACTATATATTTCATAAAAAAAATATGTCAGTAATACATTTCCAAAACTATATAAACTCGTTAAATCACACTATACTCCAAATTAACTTGTATATGATTTTTAATAACATGAAATAATATATATGTATCATATATTTATATTTTATATAAATATTGACTACAAGACACCATTTTTACAGCACTACCAAATGTTTGTAAACAACAACAGACACAGCTGTAATATGAAACTAAACTCGTTCTGTTGATAGAGTCAACAAGCCTAGTAGTTTACCAAATCGCCCACAGATGTCGGGAGAATGCTGTTGACAAGAAATAATCAATAACAACTTCAGTAGTTTGCAGCACATCACGATGTAAGTGCCGAACGATCCAACTCGTGCGTAGCACGGCGGATAATATTTACTTTAAAACTCTTGTCCAACAATAGACTGAATCTTATTTTGGCCAACGATATACTGAATCATATTTTAGCCAACAATAGAAAGAATCATATTTTCTTAAATCCTAAAGAAAAAAATCAATTTTCAAAACAGTAATATTGTTTATTTAAAATCTTATTATAAACTGGTTGAATTTGAAAAATCGGCAGAAACTTTTTAAATGTTTACATTTTTAGTGAATTTGACGTTATGATACCACTTATAAATTCATAAGAAATTAACCATAAATAAATGCTCTTAAATATTCTTCAAATAAAATTACTGTATTACTCTGCTTTGTCATTGAGTGATATCAGTAGAATATTTGTAGTTAAATTCAATTGCCTTTTGTATGTCAGCTCTATTTCGTAGTTACTATGTTGAAGAGTAACAAGCAGCCTAAATTTCCAGTAAAATAACATGTTTACTTATTTAGAGGATTAAACCATTGCCACAGGACAAGTAGTAACCACTTAACTAATTACAGTGGTTGCTTTCATTTGTACTAGATTTTAACTCTAAATATATTAGAGATTATATTTATCTGCTACAAATAATTTTACCCTAAACTTTATTTACCACCGTCCTTATTTTAGTTAGAGCATTCAATTAATAAAATAATCCAGTTTAAGAAATGTGTTAACCATTGTCCTGCTATTCTATCATGGCTCATTCAAAAGAAAAATACTTTTACTTATATTTAAATTTTGGAGTTTGTTAAGTATTTGCTATTAGCTTCAAATTTAGTATAGTTTTACCAAAACCACTTCTAAATTACTTATTCAATAGAATTTATCTTAAATTTCATCACAATTCTTTGAAAATTCTATATATAGTACTTTGCGTGTCTTTTTTTTAACCCATCCACAATTGTACAAACAGATTTGTTATAAGGAACACTTGTTATAAGGATGTTTGTGTGTAAACAAGGAATCTCCATGTATTTTAGGATTCCATTGTAGATTGTAACCTAGAAATGATTCAACGCTACACCACACCAGACACGCTTTTGTAAATTACCTTTGTCGCTACTAATAAATATTTGATTCTGTTCGATTATTTCCAAGTACCGGTTGAGACAAATTTTGATGTATTACTTTTAGCTGGTTTTTTTCAAAGTTTTTCTTACATTGGTTCTCTAATTTCAAACACTTGAAAATAATTTTGTTTTTCTTCTAAATATTTTTAGATGCTGCTTATGACGGTTTGTTTTTTTTATTAATTTTTTTTATAAAAGTTCATAGTTCCTATGTATTACAATGATAAGTTACAGAAAAACAATTTTATATTGTAAAGAATATTTTAGCTAGTGTCAAATACTACAAATATTGTAAATTTACTGTTGAGTGTGGATGGGTCTGCAATGACAATATTTAAATAAAAATGTTTCTAGATAAATTGTTGTATTTTTCCAATGCTACTTTGTTAATCTATTGTAAAAACTGTGAAAATAGAACTTTAAACTCTAAAATATTGTAACTTGTATATTGTAATTTGAAATAAATTGTTTGACTATTAGAATTATTTAACTGATATTAGTTCAAACTGTGGACTTCTACTTGATTCTTGACTTTGTAATTTCATTCTTGACTTGTATGTCAATTTTTTATCATACCTAGTCATAAATTATTGTTTAATAATTAAATCTAAACTCATTTTGAATATGAATTCATTTTCATTATTTTTCATGCTATACAGTTAAAAATAATAATAATGTGTCTAGTGCAGTGCAGAACTTGGCTTAATCTGACTGAAATATTAAACTTGAACAGTGTTATAAATTTTAAAATAACAAATTTGTGGGTATATAAATTAAAAAGGATCAGTTTTATGATTTATTGGCTTTTTCAGTTCTTTTTTTTACCGTTAATTTGTATAAAGATTGCTTGTTGAATAACATTAAACTACAATATTTTTTTACCTGTAAGTTGTAAACAAGGATGTTCTGTTCACATGTTGAGGTTAGTTACAGTGCTAAGTGTTTTATGTCAGTTTTGGAACAAGCTTAGTAGTACCAATACTTATCAAGTAGTTTAAAATATTTTATTGAGTACTAGTTTTAAAATTGTAAATCCAATTACTAAAGAAACAGCTCAAGGACTATTATACATGCTAGATTTTTAAACATAAAGCGTTAAAATATAAAGCCTATGCACAGTAGAGGAGCTGTAGTAACGCAAAGTTTAGTAACATCTGTTTACAGTAGTACATAATTGTCTGTTGATACATCACAATTTTGAAAAGGGAGTAAATGTACATGAAAATACTCAATAATAGCCTCTTAATATAATGTTTAGTTGAGTTTCTTTGTAATAGGATGTACCGTTGTTGCTGTATTGGCCTAATACACATATGCAGTACTTCACTAAATGTAATGATCACTTTAAGTAAAAGTTAGAAAACACTACTTGTATTTAAAACATGACAATTTGTTTCATATATTCCATCTAAACTATGTTGAAAGAGGCTTACCCATTATGTAGTTGTTAAGGATTAGAGGGAGACTAAATTTTGAAATGTTTGCAAGTGATAAAAAGTTAATAATTTAAAATTTATATAGTATAAGCCACCAAACTGTCAACAGAAAAATGTTAAATTTTTTCTGAGTTTCAGAAACTCAGATTTGTAGATTACATTAGCTAAACAAATAATTTACTGTATAAATTAATTAATAGAATCTGTTAACCCTCCAGCAGTTGCACATAAAATTGTACGTGATCAGTCACACCGTATCTATAAAATTGTACGTGATCAGTCACACCGTATCTATAAAGTTGTACGTGATCAGTCACACCATATCTATAAAGTTGTACGTGATCAGTCACACTATATCTATAAAGTTGTACGTGATCAGTCACACCGTATCTACAAGATACTCTTATTTTCAGATGATTTAAGGTGGCTTAAAACTTAGTTTAATGCAACGTGATACATCAATATTGAAAGTTTAACTCCTTAACCTTATTAGATAATATCTGGTAATATAAATTTTAGTAGGTCAGATTTAAAAAAAAATGTTAAGTAAAATACGACATTTTCTATTATATAACTGTAAAAATCCAAGGACGGGAAAGGTCGCACAGACCCTTAAGTTTTCTGTCAGATACCACAGACCCTTAAGTTTTAAAGGGCTTCTTGTTCTTCACATAAATGAAAATTTCATAATGATTTATATTTGAATAATTATTAGAATTACTAATCTTTTCTTTTGTAGTGACTTTTTTTGAACATTTGTATCAATTAGCCTGTCTTAGAAAACTTTATACTCTCAACCAAACACACTTTACGTAGGCCTATACATTCATTCAAATGTTGTAATGCGATATTTTTTTATAGGACTTTGATTATCATGAATAATAAATAACACATTTTAATACAAATTGTAGGTGATTAAAAACTATGAATTTTCATTGTTATATTACATATACAAAATAATTTTACTGTCGTTAAGGGTTGCACCGTATCTCTGAGATATTAGGGTCTGGGGGGTGAGGGTGTTTTCTCGACAAAACTGGTTTCCACGCTGAAAAAAGGGGGTAAAAAGTTATGTTTTAAATTGAGATCTCTAAATATTTTAGTGTGTACAAAATTGATATATATATTTTTAATTTAACCCATATCAGCTGTTGCAAAATACACATTTCTCCTTTAATCAAACAATGTTTTTATTGTTCATGAATTATAATTAAAAAATTCTTTATGTTTCTTATAAATGAATTTTATTTTCAACATTGGAAATTATTTGACTACTTTATTTTATTAATGTTTTATTCAGTTTTTACATGATGATTCAATTTATATCTATTTAATAATAGAGGAATTTTCTAGTCTTTAACTAACTATAAATTATCAAAAAAAAAAAAAAAAAAAAAACCAAAGTTTTTAATCAATAAAGTGTAAGTTTAGAGTATATGTCTATTCTAAATATTGATATGTTCGCTGTAGATCACCTAGATCCATGTATCATTTACACACACCACCCTGAACTGAGGGGAATGGCTCACTATAAAGATCTTTCAAATCGTATTTAACAATATTTACTTTTAATCGGAGACAAAAAGTATTTCTCATTAATAAGTGATCTAAAGAAACATTAGAGTGGGGGTTCCTCAAGGATCGTGTTGGGGCTCCTTTTTTTTATCTATATCAATGATTTATCTAATTCTACTGAATTGTGTATTGAATGAGATGTAATTTTATATGCTGATGACGCCACCTTTTTAACTCTTATATAGACATACATGATCTTAATTGTTAAGTGAAGAAACACTTAATCGATCATCAAATTGGTTTATCTCATAACGAATTTTTGTTGAATACTGAAAAAAACAAAAAATGTCTTATTTATGGCGCAGCCTAGACCTAGTGCTCTTCTAAATGGTAAAAATATCAACTCAGTTAAATGTTTAGGAATTTACATGGATTACAACCTATAGTGAAATTCCCATATAATAATATTCAAGAAAGATTATCTCGAGATTGTTCGTAGATATCTTTCTGAGGCACTATACTGAGAAGGTTGGTAGATATAGTGCCTTATGCTTACCTGCAAATTGAATATTTTGCTTATTTTCAAAGTATTTTAATATATGGTCCGATTCTTTGGGGCAACTGCAATAAAATACGGGATATTTTACTGACTAAAAAAAAGCAATACAGATTATAACTAGATCTAAAGTGTTTATAATAATAATACTTTATTTTCGTGAAGCTCATAAATATAATCATTGACATTGTCAATAATATAGCAGTTACTATGCACAGTCAATCATACTTAAAACTAACTTAAAAACTAAAAGTCTCAACACAATAGTAAAACAAGAAATAGTGAGACAGAAAACTGCTGTGACCTACTTGACTATGACCAATTTATATATTTTTGATTTGGTAATGTACATTATAGATAAACCTGAATAGATAAAATTCAACAAGAATACTAATATCTACAACACACATGGAAGACATAAAATTAAAATAAATTATCACTGTCTATCTAAATTCTTAGATAGTCATGTTGTAATGACTTTAAAAGTGTAAAACATCCTACAACTCATGATTAATAAATATCCCGATAAAATATTTAAAACACTTCTCTTTGGTAGGTAATAGAGCACCCTTTGTAAGATGTAGAGGAATTTTGAAATATGACCAACATTGATTTTGACTTTGCATATTTGTCATTGGAGGAAATCACCTTTAGTTTAATTTTAGCTTATTGCACAATATTTTGTATATATTTTTTTATCTTACAATATTTATGTGACTTAGCGTTTTGCTGTATATAAATGACATTGTTGATGATTTGTAAATATTAATACGACACATATAGATTATTTTATTACTATTACTATGGACATTATTACTACACAATCCAAAAGCCGTACCAAGAAAGGCTTTCGATTGGAAAGGGTTAACATGATTCATATTTTAATTTTCTTTTTTAGATAGTGGCTTTTTATTTTCATTTTTGTAGTTGTTTTATAAAATTGGTGTTGTTCAGTTTACTTAACTCTTTGGATCCTGGGACTAAAAAATTGGCCCTTAATTAATTTTAAATGTTGCCCAATTTCAATTAAGATTGAAAAAAAATTCTGAACCAACTGTGGTTCTGTCATTCATGATATTAAAAGTTTTTAATTGTATGTTTTTGTAATTAAATATTTTTAAAATTAAAAAAAAATTTGTTTTTGTTAAAAATAAAAGGTAAGATTCTACTTTTTTATTTTACCCCACTTTTATTGATAAAGGTTAAACAATAATCATGCTAGAAATATCTTACGTTTCTTTTTATTTTAATTACCTCCATTGAAGAATATGTAAATATTCAAATACCTAAATATTCTATATGTATAAAAATATTTTTGAAATAATTACTTTTAAGCAAGCTGCTTGACATAACAAAATACCTTTTGGTAAACACAGGAAAATTGTTGTATTTATTAATGCTAGGAAAAAATCACGAAACTGCATCGCCAATGTCTATGATAGATCAGCACAAGTGCAGTAAATTTAATATATAATATGACCAGCTGAGCATTTTCTGATTAGTCAGTTAAAAATAATTCATACCGGAGTTGTAATTTAACTTAGTTACTAGTTTAAATTGACTTTAATATATTGATGTACGCAGAATTTTGCTGAAAAACAGAATGCAAGAATTTAATATTTAAAAACCCTTTTGGCAAAATGATATCACTTGGATCTTTATTATGTATGTAGTAATATAATATATATGAAATAAAGTATATAATAAAATCACTGAAGATATGTAATAAAGGACCTTTCCCAGACACTATTTTGGCAATGATCTCATTGCTGCCTCAGATCTAAAGAGTTACCTAAACTATACTTAACTGTTTATTGAATGTTTAGTAATTAATTGTAGTCCCCAACATAAACATTACCAATAAAATTAAGAAATTTGAAAAAATGTTTCACTACTAAAACAAACAACATCACTGAACTGAAACAGAATGTTGATGTAATTTTGTTTGGTTTTAAAACTTGACATAATGTTATTATTATCACTGTGCTGAGGCCTTGGACTGCACTGCTACGTTGATGTCTATGTGCCTAGCCAAAGTATGCGTTACCACTACCAGATCTTAGTCAAGTTACCAGGGGTGCTGCCAAGCATATTGAAGCATTCCAACTTACTATAATTTATCTTCTCTAGATTTGTTTAGATGATTAGTCACATTATGCAATACACTTTGTTAAGTTACTCTAGTGTTCACATTTCATTTTTCACTTTGTAGTATTAATAAATAAAATAGCATTGCTGTTGCTGTTAATTTTTTATATATTTCCTTTTTAAAATATATTATGTGTTGACAAAATTCAGGGTGGATACTCGCCGGGAATTCCGGGAAAATCGGGAATTATGCTTGAATTTGTATGGTACTTGAAACAACCTGGAATTATGCTTGAATTTGTTCAGAAACGCTAAATGTGCTTGAAAAATTTTAAGTATATAACGTATTGCAGGCCTATATTCAGCTGTAAAATAATTGATTACTATGTTATGTGATTTAAGTATGGCCACGTCGTAAATACATTCATTCCTGACCGTCAGCTGTAATAGGTAGGTAGAACGCGAAACGGTTTATTTAAGCTAATATTTGTTAACTGATTACCGATATCGGCGAAACTCCTGGATGTGTCGCGGTTAGTGAGTGACGCAGCGTTACTATTACTTGTGGCGAAGAGAGATTGTTTCTGTTCTTAAAAAACTGTTATATTCGGTGACTGGTCCTTAAACTTCTAGGAAAGCGTTACGATCCATTTTGAGCATTTAGTTCTCATCTCACAGTAAAAATAATATTTATTGCTATTTATAGACAAGTCTATGGCACTTTTCCACACATAGGTCCATTTTTTGTCTCACGATAAGTTTACTTCCTTAATAACCACAGGTCTAAAAATAACGGTTCATAATTCTGAAGCGGTAAATAATCTTGCTTTTTTTAAAACAAATCGTTCCATTCCCGGCTACATGTAACTGTTTTACGTATTCCTAACCCTGTTCCTAACCTCCACGAAAACTGTTGCCGTGCTAACGTTCAGTTTGTTTCGTAAATTCCAATTCCACTTTCTCGCGCTAGCTAATGTGGTTGTTTATTTTGTTTTGGTTTGTTTCATAACAAAGGTAAACTTAAACATAAAATCCCAGTTTTACATAGCGTTTGGATATAAGGTAAGATACAAGATTTTACTTTTTCAACCAAGTTAGGCTAATAATATTTATAGTTATCATGTATGTTTATTGTTTAAGCTTGAAGTTATTTTTAAAGTTTTTAGTTATGAATAACTTTAAAAGTAACATGACTACACATTATTTTTCAGGTTTATGCCATAAGTGATTGATTTTTTAATTAGTTCATAATGACATAATAACATGTAGTTTATATGCATTTGCCAATGCATATAAACTACATGTTAATTCATATTCTGACAATAAAGAATCTTGATTATTATAATTATTATTTTATACTCTAGTTGTTTACTAGAGCATAAAATAAATAATGAGATCACTAATTTATAATTAGGCAAATTAAGACAATATTTTTTATCTAAACAATTGTTCGATCCTCTACCGATATTATTCGGGCCGAAAAAGTAATTTTATTAAAAACCAATTAACTATTCGGTATTCATGCAGTTTCTTGCCACCAAATAAATTGGAACATTTTGCTTGAAATGAGTCTAGAATTGGCTGTATTTAAACGAGATATGCTTTTTATTCCGCGGAAATAATGTATTTAACCCTCCAGGTGCTGGGTTGAACTTTCTTAAGTGCTAGGCGTTTTTCATCATGTTTGCAACTGTATATAAAATATTTTTTTAAATACTGTAAACCTAATGAAAATGGTACATATTACATATCATTATTTTCAGAAAAAACCATAGAATAAGAAAATATACTTATACAGGACTTATCTTTTCATGGTAAACTATTGCTGGATGTTATTCTTTACAAAGAAGAAAATCTTTTTTCAATTTTTTAAATTTGAGTTCATGTATCAGTTCACAAAAGACATAAAATGAAAATCCAAGATAGACATATTGTAGAAAACTTAATAATAAACACAAAAATATATACATGTTATAGGTTATCTTCTTAGACACATTCAGTTAGAGTAAAAAATGGAAAATTGTCCTATGTAAAAAATCACTAATACATGACAAGTTACACATTTCATTGTAACATGTAGTGTTATTTCACTTTTACAACTCAAAATGTTTTCAGCTCACAAAATATAACAATGACAATCAATAAAAAACTAAAATAATTAATTAAAAAATATATCTTATGTACAAAAATTTACATTCTGGAGCAATGACAAGATGATTTACTCAGAGTCAACTTCACTCTCAATGTCTGATTGTTCATTTAGTTCGTCTAACACATTTATTATTGCACTAGACCTACTTAATTCACTCATTTTTTAAGATAAAATACAATAAAACACAAAATAAAACAATAATAATAGATTACAATAACAAACTTACAATGTAAACAAACACCAAGCGGCAATACACTGAGCATCTGATTTGTGTGTTGAAAACAAAACATACGCTTCTAAACAATTGTTGTATATCGGCTGTTTTGATGCAGACGTATTCCATAGAGTATAATATGTTCCGCGTTTCTTCTACTTCAATACTATATAACATACTTTGTAATATTCAGTTGTTTAAAGCCGCTAGTGCGTTTTAAATAGATCGCGTACCTAACATCGCGCTACGCGATGTCAGCACTACAACGGCGAGCGCTGACATCGCGCTACGCGATGTCAGCACCTGGAGGGTTAACCGAAAAATTCGAAAAAACCAGTGTCACAACTTTTAGCATTTTTGTCATATTTGAGTTAATTTAAATGGTATTTAACAACTTTTTTATTTTGATTTTTTTTTTTTTTTTTTTTTTTTTTTTTTTTTTTGTATTTATGCATTTTCTTGCCACCAAACAAATTTGGAACATTTTGCTTGAAATGGGCCTAGAATTGGCTGTATTTTCACGAGATATGCTTTTTATTCCGCGGAAATAACATATTTTACCGAAAAATTAGAAAAAAACCAATGTCACAACTTTTAGTATTTTTGTCAATTTCCTTAATTTAAATGGTATTTTAATCATATTTTTTTTATTTTGATGTGTGTTTTTGCGCTGAATACAAATTTGAAAACTATTTTGGTCCATTACAAATATTTCTCGAGAAATAACGGAAAAACTACTATCGCGGCGGATCGCGATTAGCGGCCATTACGCGATCATTATATACAACAACTATTAATCACAAAAACCGAATTCACCTATATCCCCGCCGGAGTGACGGCCGGTGGGCCGTCACGGAGGCCAAACACTCAAAATTTAACACAAATTATGAATTTTTGTTGAGAAAATAGACAATTAAGATAGTTAGGTTATGTCAGTACAAAATGCATTTTTCGAGCTGAAAAAATAATTTTATTACAAAACCAGTTATATATTTGTGTTCAGAATAAAAAAACATGAGAAATGAAAATTTTTGTTCGGAAAATAACAATTTTTAAAAAAGTTGTTTTTTTATTATTAGATAAAAATCTAGTTTCTAAATTTTTCGGTATACAAAGAGTTTTCCGCGGATGTAATCAAACTCCTCAAGAGAAATAAACTCATTTTCACCACTTTTTCTAACATGAAACCGTATTTTCAGAGGTGGCAAGAAAGTGCATAATTACCTTTTTTTGTGCTGATCACAAATTTTAAAACTATTTTTGGTCTATTAAAAATATTTCTCGAGATATAACGGAAAACTACTATCGCGGCGAATCGCAATTAGCGGCCATTACGCGATCATTATATACAACAACTATTAATCACAAAAACTGAATTCACCTATATTCCCACCGGAATGACGGCTGGCAGGCTGTCACGGAGGCCAAATACTGGAATTTAACACAAATTACGAATTTGTTTGATAGAATAGACAGTTAGGATAAGTTAGGGTATGCTTGGTTATGTCAGTAAAAAATGCATTTTTCACGCTGAAAAAATAATTTGACTACAAAACCAGTTATATATTTGTGTTCAGCATAAAAAACACGAGAATTGAAAAAAAAGTTGTTGAAAAATAACGATTTTTAAAAAAGTTGGTTTTTCACTATTAGATAAAAAACTAGTTTTTTGATTTTTCGGTAAAAAACGAATTTCCCGTGGATAAAATCTAACTCCTCAAAAGATATTTTTTACCTCATATTTTACCACTTTTTCAACATGAAATCGTATTTTCAGAGGAGGCAAGAAAGTGCATAATTTATCAAAGTTGGTTTTTTCACCATCTTATAAAAAACTAGTTTTCAATTTTCGGTAAAAAACGAGTTTTCTGCAGCTAAAATCAACGTCCAACCTCCTAAAGAATTAAAAACCTATATTTTACCATTTCAACAAGAAATCGCATTTTAAGAGGTTTCTAGAAATTGCATAATTACCTTCTAGTGTGTTTTGTGTGCTTTAGATTTATTTTTTGACAACAGATTAATAAAATGTATTGATATGTATTGTAAATTGGAATAAAGAATTTTGTTTTAAGTTCATGGTGTACTAAGACCACATTGCACTAAAATACAAAATTTAAATCGTAGGAAGTACATTCTGGTAACTCGGCTAAGTTGGGCCTATACTTTCAATTAATGTATTTTTTAGGTCCAGGCCTAGCTATTAATATAAAATAATTTTACTCTTATGGTATTTATGCAGTTTCTAGACGCTTCGCCAATCTTGACTTTTTTATCACCAGTGGGTTGAATCAGGTCTATATTTTGTGGGAAAACATTTTTTAGGCTTATTCCGCCGAAATCACCATTTATATACAAAATTGAAAATCTAAATGAGTGAAAAAGATTTTTGCAATAGCCTATCATATAAAAAACTAGTTTTTCAAATTTTTGGTAAGCAACCATTTCTATAATGTTTAAATCAACCTCCTCAAGAGATAGAAAAATATATTTCACCAATATTTCAACATTAAATTGCATTTCCAGAAGCACCAAGGAAGTGCGTGATTACCATACTTAACCCTTTTAGTGCCGTGACCTTGAACGGCCTCTATGGTGAAAAGTGCCAAGCAATTCTGAGCAAAAATGTAAGGGTTTACAACAAAAATCATATTAAATTTATTTTTGGTCATAAACTTTTGAAATAAGTTTTATTTTGTTTTATGGTTATTATTGCGCCTTTTGATTGTGAATTATTTAAAAATATTGTCTTCCAAGTATTTATAAACTAAATAAACATGTAAAAAAGATAAAATAAAAATAAAAAATTTGACTTTGAGTCCATAAAAGTATATTTCAGTATTTTTTTTAATTTTTTCCAGTAATACTGTCTTATAGTGCATCTAAAACTGAACAAAACCAGTATAACAAATATTACTTTCATGCAAACAATTCCCAATATTTTGCAAAATAAAAATATTTTACGTACAATACGATAATTTACGGCGAAAACATATATGTTATGGAAAAAATTTATTCTCTGTATTCTTATAAAAAAACAAAGTTATAAGAAGTAAATTACTATATTAGGAGCTTATTCTATACCTAAAATATGTTGTAACCATAGTAATCATAAAGAATAATATAGAAAATAAATCATTACATACCTTATTGATTGTTCAATAATTCAGATATTCAGAGTGAAAAATCAGGTCTCCTTACTGAAGCATTGAATTTATTATTGTTTTTTTTTACACTAATCATCACAGTTTACTTTATTTCTATCCATTTTACAATAAAAATTATTAACTTTGATTTGAAAACACACGCAAACACCACTCGGCACAATGTAAACAAACAACTAGCGCAACTTTGTAAACTAATGAAACGATATATCGAAGAGTACATTGAAACATCGATCGAAACAAGTACTTCGACGCCTTTAGAAGCTGTCTGCATCGTTACTAGCCAGTTAATACAGTAAGGTAGTACTATAATAAATTAAATACGGATCGACACGCTCCGTGTCGACGGCATTTTTAGCACAGATTTGCATCGACACGGAGCGTGTCGTGCGGCACTAAAAGGGTTAATAAACCTAGGCCTTTATTAAAGGTTTGATTCACAAAGGCCTATATTGTACCTTATTGTAGGAATAATTTTCCCACCCAAATGTATTCACTCAAGACAGATCAAAAATATATCTTGTACACAAAAAGAAAGGAAAAGGAAATATGTACACGATTGTTAATAAATTACTAATTAAATATATATTAACAATTAATTAGTTTAGATAACCGCCAACATTAATACCAGCTTTTCAGGTACTGCTGTATTTGGTTGATCAAGATAATTCTAATTAACTCTTTTTCTTCACTAGAATGAACAAGATGGCAAAACATGGAAGAACATCATTTCAAGACGGTTGGTTTCAAGATCCGATACTAAAAGAGTGGATTATAAAAAAAACCAGATATTTATTCGGCTGGGTATCAATTCTGCCCACAAGCCTGCATATCATTGTGTACTATGGGTAGGCAATCACTGATCAGTCATATGAGTGGGAAAAAACACAAAGACAAGGCTCTTTGTAATTTACACAGTTTTGTACAAAACAAATCATCAGTTACTAGCAAACCTGCCGACATTGTCCCTACTACATGTATTAAACCCGATGTACAAGCTAGTACATCCTATTGTGAACAATCGTCAAAGAAGCCTACCAAAGAAATCTCTAGCAAAGTTGATGAACACTTATTATCTCTAAAAAAGCGATACATGTTAAATGAAAATGTTTTGTCAGCTGAAATTAAGTGGTGTTTGGAAACTTTCATGACCCACAAATCGTACAGAGCTTCTGAGAAAGATGTAGAATTATTTTCTCAAATGTTTCCAGACAGTGAAATCGCAAAGAGAATGCAACTTTCACGTTCAAAGATGGGCTATGTAATAGTTTTTGGATTGGCTCCCCACTTCAAGCAGGAACTTTTTTATAAAGTGAAACAGGCCATTGCATCAAATTATCCATTTGTAGTTGGATTTGACGAATCCTTAAATAAGATTTTCCAGAGGCAACAAATGGACCTAAATATAGGTACTGGGATGAGGAGAAAAAAGAAATGTGTACCAGGAATTTAACATCGGCTTTCCTTGGACGTTCTCGGGCAAGTGACATTTTAGAGTCGTTTCTTCAGTCACTAAAACCTTTGGAACCTAAAAACATTCTTCAAGTGTCCATGGATGGCCCAGCAGTTAACTGGAAATTTATCAAAGAATTTCAAGGATATCTCCAGGAACACGAAAATAGTACCAAACTTTTGAATCTTGGAAGCTGTAGTTTGCATACATCGCACAATGCATTCAAACGTGGCATGAAAAGTACAGGTTGGGAAATATCAACATTTTTAAGGGCATTATACAACTTTTTTAAAGATGATCCTGCAAGGAGAGCTACATCCACTGATATTACAAAATCTAAGTTGTACCCATTGAAGTTTTGTCCTGTCCGGTGGCTCCTGAATGGTGTTGTTGCTCAAAGAGCTTTAGACATGCTACCTCACCTAATTAAGTTTGTGAAAGATGTGCCTGAGAAGGACAGACCTGTATGTTCAAGTTTTGAGTCACTGCGTAAATTTGTAGTAGATCCTCTTATAGGTCCTAAACTTGCATTTTTTTAAACAATAGCCTGTGATGTTGAGCCATTTTTAACAATATTTGAGTCGGACAAACCTTTGGCCCCATTCCTTTATACTGAGCTTCACAATACTTTGTGTTCTATTGAAGAGAGGTTTCTGAAGCCGGAAAAAGTTGGCAATCTAAAAGTTGATATAGAAAAAAAAGAAAACTTGCTGCCAGTTTTACATGTTAAAGTTGGATTTTTAACAAAAAAAGAAATAAAAAATGTCAGAAATAAAGTTAAGGATCTGGACTTACAAATCTTTTACAGAGATCGTAGGTCATGTTTAAAGAACATAATATTAAAAATGATAGAAAAATCGCCACTTAAATATAAGCTTACTAAAGCTGTTTCTTGCTTTGACTCACAACTGGCTGGAAACCCAGAAGGACAGGATCGCCTAAATGATCTACTCTCTATTTTAGTAGCAATAACTGGGTAGACGGACAAACAGCAGATGTTGCCAGTAAACAATTTAAAGCTATTGTCAATACTGCAAACCAAGTAGAAGTATTTCAGACTTTTGATAGAATGGCTTGAGAGAGGCTAGACACTTTTTGGATAAAAATGCTTTCAATGCTTAAAGTAGATGAAACCAATTGTCTGAAAAAAATTATTGTGTTTTCTTTATTGTTATCACATGGCAATGCCAATGTGGAAAGAGGATTTTCAATAAATAAAGAGGTTTTGATTGAAAACAGGAAAGAAGAGACAATGGTTGCTCAAAGAACAATTTTTGATGCAGTACAAGCTCATGGGGGGCAGATTAAAGATGTTGAAATAAATAAAAATATGCTTAATGCTGTTCGTTATTCAAGACAGAATTATCATGATGCTCTTAAAAAACAAAACCAGGAAAAAGAAGAGGAAGAAGAGAAACAGAAAATGAAAAGGAGGGCAACTAAACTCATTCAAGAATTGGAAGCTAAAAAGGCAAAAATTGATGAAGAATCAAGATTATCAAAGTTTGCTGTGGAAAAAGAAATTGAGGAAGTGTATTCTCAGCTGAAATAGTTTGTGTTCTATTATATTAATTCTGGTTTATTTTCAATTGTATATAGTTATTAATTTAAGTTATGAACAACTAAAAAGTAAAGTGCAGTATAATAAAGAACTAAGTAAAAGACTATTAGCTACTACACGGTATCAAAGAATTAAGAACAAATGCTTAACTACCACACAGTGTCATAAAGAACTCAGAAGAAGACTCCCCAGAACTACTACAAAATGTCCGTGGATCTGTCTTTTTAGGTAAGTTTCCTCATAACCATTTCTCTCCTAGTTTACGGACTACAATAAATAGTATTCTTACCTACCAATGATATTCCTGTCATTTTCCCCTACATCTTCTTTAGAATAAATTTAAAGTGAAAATAGTATTACGGTTGCATTAATTTAAAGTATAGCTACATGGTGCCAGTAGGCTACTACATTTTTTGTGTGATCTTTTAGACATAAAATTACATAAGTAATGGCAATCATCTGGTTGGAACGGTCCGCAACTAATCCTTGAAAACATTTTATAATCCTTGGAAAAACCTTGGATTATGCTTGAATTATTTTTCGAAGTTTCAGTATCCACCCTGAAAATTGTTTGAAAAATCAACAGCCCTCCATGGCAAACTTTATTTATTGGAAACTGGTTCATCATTTAAGAAAAAATTTTCAAGGACTAAAACTTTAAAAAATAAGTACAGCAGTTCGTTCTCAGAAAATTTTAATACCATAGCAAAAAGTTGCAAAACCAAATTTGATCAGCTTTGCAAAATATTTAAGACCATATGTTTGAGATTATGTAACAACTACCAATATCTGAGATAATTTGGTGTTTACAAATAGTTGCAACAAAAATGTCCTTTAACTCCTGCAATAATATAAGTAAAATAAGTCTTGAATGTCCTTATTGTAAAAAAGAAAAAAAACATTTAGCCTTGGTGAGATTAGATGATCATTTCATTACTTTTGGACAAGCAAAAATGTTCTTTTGTAAAACCCAATTTTCATCAAGAATATATAACAGAACATGAAAAAGTAAAAATGTGTTTTTGATAAAAACACCAAAGATCATAGAGATAATATTTGTTAACACAATTTATCGTAAAATTTGAACTTATGAAGTTTAGAGTAGTCAACACTTATAGCATCACTTTTACATTCCACGATTTAGTCTCGCTTAACCCTTCCCAGGCTTTTGACGAAATAATCTGCCAAGATTATTATGCTCTGCGGGCAAAATGACTAGATTGTCCGCATACTGTTTCTAGCAGTCCGGGCGAATGATGGGCCGGTCTCTCAATACCACTTGCGTCATCGCCTGATGCTGAGTGTTGCTGACTGACAAGAGCCAAGTTGTTTGGCTTATCCCCTCCATTCGTCTTTCAGAGCAAGATACCAATAATGTTAGTGAAATTGGCAATTATGTGTATATAAGATGTTCACTGTCGTAACCCATAATTAGTATTAAAAATTCAAAAATATTTTTTTTTAGCCCAACCATTATTTAATTCCGCCCAGACTGTAAACTGGGTTAAGGACACTGCTTGGTTGCTAAAGCGACCAACGTCCTAGAAATATTACGTAGATAGTTTTTGGTTCCCAAATCCTACTCCTGTGAATACCTGGTTGGTTGCAGATTGCTCTATTATGTCAAGTTGTTATGGAATATGTTTTATATATATATATATATATATATATTTATATATATATATATATATGAAAGCTCACTCGTCAGTTGATTTGGGCCTACAGGCCTGTGCGACAACTTTATTCAACGATTGAAGTGCCGACCGTTGTCTCAGTGGGGATTTGAACCTTGGACTATGCCCTTCGCAGCCCGAAGCCTTAGCCGCTGGTCCACCACGCCGGCAATGTGTAGAGCTGTTCACAGTATCAACAGTCTGAATATTAGCCAACATTTTAAGCAGTATAAGAAAAATAGTACCAAGTCTATCTATGTTTTATAGTAAAAACCATAATGTGGATATCTACCCATAAATCTGCAACTATTTATTTTATTTTCACAATCCAGATGGAAGACACATAATTTGAACTTAAAATTTAAGAATAGTTTGTAATGTCTATTTAAGATTTATTGTGCAAATTGACTTGGAACTCAACTTGTTAAACACAATTTTGAGTTATTATCTTATTTTTAGTTGTTTTGACTCAAAACTTCATTGTAAACAAAGTCAGTGTATTTGGCAAGTCACAGAAATTTTAAATGTTTATTTTATAAGCACCTTGTTTTATACTTTTTAATGACACCATTATCATTCTTAATGTTTGTGTTAATGAAAACATGATTCGCCTTAAAAGACAGCAAGAAGTAGGAAGGCTAATTAAATAACAAATATTACACCTCATATCTGATTTTAATAGTCAATTTGTGAGTAACAAAGGCCACAAATTTTATTCCATTGATTCTTGTTCCCAATGTAAAATGATAGAAGACAATACCTGAGGGAAAAAACTGATGCCTTAATTTTAATAATCAGTATTCAACATACTGTGAACATAGGAAACACTCTAATGTGTTGTTAACTGTGGGACTGGCGTGGCCACTTTCACGCTCCAGAGGCTAGAACTTCTCTAGTGAGTTGTAAACTGTGGGACTGGCGTGGCCACTTTCACGCTCCAGAGGCTAGAACTTCTCTAGTGAGATGTTAACTGTGGGACTGGCGTGGCCACTTTCACGCTCCAGAGGCTCGTGAGATACTGCTTACCAACCAAGTATTTTCCTCTACATGTTTCATGATATTTGTTTCCCAGAAGTCAGTTAGTCCAACAATGAGTGCCAGAATACAAACAAACAAATTAAATAGAAAATCATGAATGAAAAAGTTATTTTTGAAGCAATCGGAAATTTATGATTCAGAAATTCAGAGATGATCCAATTTCCACTGTTTCTGATATAATACTACAATTTTTGATTGTCTATGAATTTTGATTTGTTCTAACTCTTCCTGAAAGCTTTGAAGCTTCTCTCACAAAGTTCAATTTTGTGACACAATTATCTTTCCCTAGATCATAATAAATATGGTTTCATAAACATTGTACTAGATTACTCATTCTAGCTCCACTGGATTTTTGTGGATTGAACCCCATAGAATCACTGAAATATTACCTTTGAATATACCTAAAAATTTATTTAAACCTGAATTGCTGATATATTTATCTCTGAATGCTCCACTAACTCTACCAGTTTGTTATTTTTCTTTTAGTGTTCGCTAATCAATTTAAAAATCACGTATCATTAATCTAGTTTTATTCACTTTTGAGCATACTCATGTCCACAGATTGATGAAGGATTAATATTTGTTATTAATTAGTTGGTCTTCTCAGGTAAAGCACCCACCACCCTCTCAGTTATTCTTACATCTATATACCAACAATGCTAAATATATTTTTTTTAATTTATACTTTTCTGGGTTGTGAATGGCAGTTTGCCAAATTTCAAAAGAGCTGTATTAAAATAAAGTTTCAAATGTTGTTTTTCCCCCAGGATTTAAGGGGTGTCTCCCTTTTTACTGCTAAGATTAGTCCTACAGCTCTGAAGTTCAGGTGTTAAGAATACACTTATTATACTTGATCAAATCAATGCTATTATTTGATATACGTGAAAAATAGTTAATTTCTTCAATATTTTTAATGCATACAACCTGACCATGAGAAGAAAACTTCATCCTTTACTCTGAGAAGACTTTGTGGTCTTTTTCAAGTAAGCTGTTGACAGATCTTCATCCTTTGCTGGCGTGGTGGCTCAGGGGCTAAGGCTTCAACTGCAGAGTGCAATGTCCAAGGTTTGAATTCCCACTAAGAAGTTTGGTACTTCACTCATTAAATAATGTTGACGCACAGGCCTATAGGCCCATGTCAACTGGCGATTTTTTTTAATTTTTTTATTGATCATTCTTACTACACAGAAAATCTTTGTTGTAGTGTAAGTTCTGGAAGTAATATGACATCACTTGTAAGAGAAACTATCGAAAAATGCTCTTTTTAGATACCATCAGATATTTTTCAGCAATTTCTTCTTTTCTAATAGGCACGCTTTGAAATTATTCTGTTTATGTGTATGTCCAGATACAATAATATGCTTTCAATATCAAAAATCCAATTAAAACTAATAGTATTTAATGTGCTATTACCTGAACAATACAAATGGATATTGGGATACCTAAGTCCCAAGGGAGATCAAGTCTTATATGTAATAAGTATTATATTCTTCCAAAGGATTTTGTTGAGCTTAAATAAAAATTGATATAACACTTCTTGCACATTTAAAAAAAAAAAAATAGTAAAAACTGCACTATATCAGTTTACATACAACCAGTCCAACTGTCTTTGGATTGTAAAGGTAAGAAAACTTTATTAGTATAATTACAAGCAATACTAGTTACTAAATTAATGAATATAATAGTCTTACAGCCAATAAATACAAAAATATCCACCATAGATAATGATATGTTAAGGCTATATCTTGTTGTGTTTGAAGATGAAAAAATTGGCAAGGTTTTAATTTCAGCCTCAGCTGGTGTAGGATGGAGGTACTTTCACATATAAATGTGGTAGTTTCATTTTGGAACAGTAATTTCAGTCTGACCTTCACATAAAAATCTTAGCACTTACTTTGCTACCTCCTTAATGAGTAATGTCATTACACAAATACCTATTTTTAAAATACTAAGTGGTGATGGGGGCCATTTTGTAATAGAAGCCAGCGGTGCACACTTGTGCTCCACTCCTCCCATCACGGTTTGGTCGCATGGTGGCAACAGATTGTCTGCAATAATTGCAAAAACTGTAGTTATTTACAATTAACTCTTGGCAGTACAGGTGATTTTTTTTATTCGTATAACAGATGAAAATTACCCCTCAAACCCCCCGGTGTGTGAACCCCCACTTTACTAGGTCACAAGCCGCCACTGTCTGTAGTGGGCTTTAGAATGTTATATACCACTCTAGTAGGCAGTTTGTCCTTTCTGGAGGAACATTGTACGCTATATTATCACAAATAATTTTGGTCATTGATCCCTTGTAAAATGACTATTTTTTTTTTTTTTTTTTTTTTTGTAGCGCAACCAACTAATGTTGCTGGTTTTGTTATAATAAATGTTTCTACGCCTAAACTGAAAATATCAAAACTAAAATCTTAACAGTACAACTACAGAAACGTCCTAAGCACATGAGAAACTATTAGTTCCACGTGAGTTGGAAATAGCCATTCCCTGCAAATTCTTTATCCGATTTTGAGAACAACTAAGGAATATTTTGTCAGGTCGGTGAATAGAATGATCTACAAGAAGTTGGTTCAGTTGTAATTATGATTCTCAATTAAAGGGACGTCAATTTCCAGCTGTTACATAAAACATTTATGACAGAATTAAAGATTTTATGATATAAACTAAACTCAGGCATAACACTAAAAAAGTTTTAGAAAAATGCAATTATTGTTATTTTTTGGAAGTCAATGCCGTTGCTGTTCTTAAACAATTATTGTTTTTATGCATATTCTATTAAGGGGTTGTCCCTAAATTACGTAACGCCTGAGGGGGAGGGAGCTTTTTGGCAGCATTATGCACCGTTACAGGGGAGAGGAGGGGGGTTCTACGCAGAGCTGCTTAACTATTGAACCTCAACTAATTGTTTATATTCATTCTCTAAATCTGACTGTGTTTCACCAAAATAAAAGATTTTATAGTTATTAATATGTCCCCCCCATTCAAAAGTAACTGAGCAAAGTCTGAACAATGACTTTATCTCAAATCAAAATATGCATGAAAGTGAATGAAAAAAATGGAGGAGCGTTGCGTATATTTTGAGGGAGGTTTATTACCGTTACACAGGGGGGAGGGGGTCTAAAAAGACCGATTTTAGTGTTGCATAATTTAGGGACGGCTCCTAAGACAATTTTATCAACATGTTGATCTATGGTAATATCCATATTTAGATAGGTACTCTTGCATATGGACTAGTCCTATTGTAATGTTATTAGTTGGTGAGTACAGTGGACATTGTAAACTGCATGAATTTGTTCAACTCCGCAATCCAAAGGAGGAGGTCTACATTGCTGACTGAGCTGGTATCCACAAATCCTTTAGTCAAAATAATTCTAGATTATATGATGCCATTAGGCCACGAATCACATAAATATGACAATTATTATACTAATAACAAACAAGCAACTATTAAAGCTTCAAACCCATAACCACCAGTGTGATCTGGTGGTAAACAGGCATAATCTAAAATAGACGTAGAATGTCGTATTTCTTACTCGGAGCTACTATATAAACAAAACACACCTCCGAGAGAGAGAGATACCATAATAGCCGTTATTGAACTGTGGGTGACGGTGACGCTAATCGACTGAGAACTGACTAATAACCTTCTGAAAACACACCTCCGAGAGAGAGAGAGAGATACCACAATAGCCGTTATTGAACTGTGGGTGACGGTGACGCTAATCGACTGAGAACTGACTAATAACCTTCTGAAAACACACCTCCGAGAGAGAGAGATACCACAATAGCCGTTATTGAACTGTGGGTGACGGTGACGCTAATCGACTGAGAACTGACTAATAACCTTCTGAAAACACACCTCCGAGAGAGAGAGAGAGAGAGATACCACAATAGCCGTTATTGAACTGTGGGTGACGGTGACGCTAATCGACTGAGAACTGACTAATAACCTTCTGAAAACACACCTCCGAGAGAGAGAGAGATACCACAATAGCCGTTATTGAACTGTGGGTGACGGTGACGCTAATCGACTGAGAACTGACTAATAACCTTCTGAAAACACACCTCCGAGAGAGAGAGAGAGATACCACAATAGCCGTTATTGAACTGTGGGTGACGGTGACGCTAATCGACTGAGAACTGACTAATAACACACCTCCGAGAGAGAGAGAGAGAGAGACCACAATAGCCGTTATTGAACTGTGGGTGACGGTGACGCTAATCGACTGAGAACTGACTAATAACCTTCTGAAAACACACCTCCGAGAGAGAGAGATACCACAATAGCCGTTATTGAACTGTGGGTGACGGTGACGCTAATCGACTGAGAACTGACTAATAACCTTCTGAAAACACACCTCCGAGAGAGAGAGAGAGAGAGAGACCACAGTAGCCGTTATTGAACTGTGGGTGACGGTGACGCTAATCGACTGAGAACTGACTAATAACCTTCTGAAAACAATATTAATTTAAAGAATGAACAAACACAATTAAGTTCGTATAAGCTGTTGTAACTCAATTTTAATTAAACGTGTACAAATTAGTTAAATCCAAGGAATTCAGACCATTATTCTAACTGCCTTGCAAATATCGGAGATAAATGTTTAATGTATTTTATTTGTTTGATTATTGAAATAAAGCATTTAAATGGTCCTCAAAACAACTTGCATATTTATAGGAAACTAACTGTGTTGTATAGATGGATTTTGTGAATGAATGAAATACATTTTTAATCCAGTGAAATTACGTTACAACGGGACTAAGACAAACTCTTTTGTCAAGGTTTGGTGGACTTAAGTCTTTTGGGGCTTCGGAACCATTGGGAAAAACTGTATGGGAAGTCCACGAAGATAGCATGGTGAGAAATACATTAGTAAGCTATAGCTTTTCATATTAATGTGTTATATATAGTGACAACCTAACCGGCCTTGAAATAAAAGAGAGTGGGGTAGGTTACTGTAACATGCGCAGGCAGAACGACGTTACACCTCGGCACTGGACTGTGTAATTAGTGGGGTAAGTTACTGTAACATGCGCAGGGAGAACGACGTTACACCTCGGCACTGGACTGTGTAATTAGTGGGGTAAGTTACTGTAACATGCGCAGGCAGAACGACGTTACACCTCGGCACTGGACTGTGTAATTAGTGGGGTAAGTTACTGTAACATGCGCAGGCAGAACGACGTTACAGCTCGGCACTGGACTGTGTAATTAGTGGGGTAAGTTACTGTAACATGCGCAGGGAGAACGACGTTACACCTCGGCACTGGACTGTGTAATTAGTGGGGTAGGTTACTGTAACATGCGCAGGCAGAACGACGTTACACCTCGGCACTGGACTGTGTAATTAGTGGGGTAGGTTACTGTAACATGCGCAGGCAGAACGACGTTACACCTCGGCACTGGACTGTGTAATTAGTGGGGTAGGTTACTGTAACATGTGCAGGCAGAACGACTTTACACCTCGGCACTGGACTGTGTAATTAGTGGGGTAGGTTACTGTAACATGTGCAGGCAGAACGACGTTACACCTCGGCACTGGACTGTGTAATTAGTGGGGTAGGTTACTGTAACATGTGCAGGCAGAACGACGTTACACCTCGGCACTGGACTGTGTAATTAGTGGGGTAGGTTACTGTAACATGCGCAGGGAGAACGACGTTACACCTCGGCACTGGACTGTGTAATTAGTGGGGTAGGTTACTGTAACATGCGCAGGCAGAACGACGTTACACCTCGGCACTGGACTGTGTAATTAGTGGGGTAGGTTACTGTAACATGTGCAGGCAGAACGACGTTACACCTCGGCACTGGACTGTGTAATTAGTGGGGTAGGTTACTGTAACATGCGCAGGGAGAACGACGTTACACCTCGGCACTGGACTGTGTAATTAGTGGGGTAGGTTACTGTAATATGCGCAGGGAGAACGACGTTACACCTCGGCACTGGACTGTGTAATTAGTGGGGTAGGTTACTGTAACATGTGCAGGCAGAACGACGTTACACCTCGGCACTGGACTGTGTAATTAGTGGGGTAGGTTACTGTAACATGTGCAGGGAGAACGACGTTACACCTCGGCACTGGACTGTGTAATTAGTGGGGTAGGTTACTGTAACATGTGCAGGCAGAACGACGTTACACCTCGGCACTGGACTGTGTAATTAGTGGGGTAGGTTACTGTAACATGTGCAGGCAGAACGACGTTACACCTCGGCACTGGACTGTGTAATTAGTGGGGTAGGTTACTGTAACATGCGCAGGCAGAACGACGTTACACCTCGGCACTGGACTGTGTAATTAGTGGGGTAGGTTACTGTAACATGCGCAGGGAGAACGACGTTACACCTCGGCACTGGACTGTGTAATTAGTGGGGTAGGTTACTGTAACATGCGCAGGGAGAACGACGTTACACCTCGGCACTGGACTGTGTAATTAGTGGGGTAGGTTACTGTAACATGCGCAGGGAGAACGACGTTACACCTCGGCACTGGACTGTGTAATTAGTGGGGTAGGTTACTGTAACATGCGCAGGGAGAACGACGTTACACCTCGGCACTGGACTGTGTAATTAGTGGGGTAGGTTACTGTAACATGTGCAGGCAGAACGACGTTACACCTCGGCACTGGACTGTGTAATTAGTGGGGTAGGTTACTGTAACATGCGCAGGGAGAACGACGTTACACCTCGGCACTGGACTGTGTAATTAGTGGGGTAGGTTACTGTAACATGCGCAGGCAGAACGACGTTACACCTCGGCACTGGACTGTGTAATTAGTGGGGTAGGTTACTGTAACATGCGCAGGCAGAACGACGTTACACCTCGGCACTGGACTGTGTAATTAGTGGGGTAGGTTACTGTAACATGCGCAGGCAGAACGACGTTACACCTCGGCACTGGACTGTGTAATTAGTGGGGTAGGTTACTGTAACATGCGCAGGCAGAACGACGTTACACCTCGGCACTGGACTTCGTAATTAGTGGGGTAAGTTACTGTAACATGCGCAGGCAGAACGACGTTACACCTCGGCACTGGACTGTGTAATTAGTGGGGTAGGTTACTGTAACATGCGCAGGCAGAACGACGTTACACCTCGGCACTCGACTGTGTAATTAGTGGGGTAAGTTACTGTAACATGCGCAGGCAGAACGACGTTACACCTCGGCACTGGACTGTGTAATTAGTGGGGTAGGTTACTGTAACATGCGCAGGCAGAACGACGTTACACCTCGGCACTGGACTGTGTAATTAGTGGGGTAGGTTACTGTAACGGGAGCACCCGAGGTGCGACATGGACTACCTGAGGGTCATAATTGGACACTCGAGGTGCGACATGCAGCGAAAGAGAACCCAAAACTAACACTCGAGGTGCGACATGGCGCTTCGGCTAGCAGTGTGGCCGTGTTGGTCTGGTGGCTAATAGTTGATATATTTACAGTGATAAAATTATCTGAAAACTACAGCCATACAATGAGACACATGATTAACGATTGTTACAAATACAATTACTACCAATGTACGTGTATGGGAGGTTGGGTGGGTTAGGTTAGGTTAGGTATATATAGGTAGGTCTATTTTTGTATATATATATATATATATATATATATATATATATATATATTTATGGACATAGAGAGAGAGCGCGTCTACGGGGGCACCCGAGGTGCGACATGGACTACCTGAGGGTCATAATTGGACACTCGAGGTGCGACATGCAGCGAAAGAGAACCCAAAACTAACACTCGAGGTGCGACATGGCGAGTTAGTACCACTGTACGTGTATAGGTGGGTGGGAGGGTTAGTACCACCGTACGTGCATAGGTGGGCGGGTGGGTTGGTACCACCGTACGTGTATAGGTGGGCGGGTGGGTTAGTACCACCGTACGTGTATAGGTGGGCGGGTGGGTTAGTACCACCGTACGTGTATGGGTGGGCGGGTGGGTTAGGTTAGGTTGGGTTAGGTTAGGTTAGGTTAGGTTAGGTTAGGTCAGGTCAGGTCAAAAATATACACGTAATAAATCAATCGACAGACGAACAATTTTGTTGTTTCAAAGCCTCACAGAAAATGTTGCTTAGTTCCAAACATATATATTCCAAAAAAATAATATATATATTTATGGACACAGAGAGAGAGAGCGCGTCTACAACCCCGCAACCCTTCGCCGGGCTACCGCCAGGCTACCCATGTCGCACCTCGAGTGCCAGTTTTATGGCCCTTTGGGTCGCTGGGATTAACACAGGTAGTCCATGTCGCACCTCGAGTGCCACCACTGTAACATGCGCAGGCAGAACGACGTTACACCTCGGCACTGGACTGTGTAATTAGTGGGGTAAGTTACTGTAACATGCGCAGGCAGAACGACGTTACACCTCGGCACTGGACTGTGTAATTAGTGGGGTAAGTTACTGTAACATGCGCAGGCAGAACGACGTTACACCTCGGCACTGGACTGTGTAATTAGTGGGGTAGGTTACTGTAACATGCGCAGGCAGAACGACGTTACACCTCGGCACTGGACTGTGTAATTAGTGGGGTAGGTTACTGTAACATGCGCAGGCAGAACGACGTTACACCTCGGCACTGGACTGTGTAATTAGTGTAAACTAATGAAATGTATCACAAATATCAAATATAAAAAGTATCACATTCATTTCTATAATATCCACATTTAAATATACAAAGCATCTTTTTCATCCGCTGCTCTTTCGTACAAAACCCGTAGTCACTCCTTTTCTTATATTGTTTAATATACGAGTATCTATTTGTCTCCCAGTTAACTCCTTTACCTTGCTTATTAGTGTGTCTTTACTTTATCTACGTAGGGCAGGTACTAACTATTTTACCCTATTTTTAAATATTTGTATGGAGGGAGCTTTCATGTTTGTTTTATTCGTGTAGAGCTCACTATCTGTAGTTTGACAGTAATGAACTGAAAAATATTTATATCCGAGAGAAAATTAGGACTACTAGGCTCTTTCCTTATACACAGTTTTAGTGAGGATCTGTATTTTTAACGACTGTTTACTGAGCAGCATCCTAACGATCATTTAGTGAGAACGAGTGAGACATACAGTTTGATTAGTGAGGTCACCATGTGTACGAGGGGGTAACTTTACATGGGAGATGAACACTTCATGGTCATACCGGAAATCCAACTCTGACTAAATGTACAGCAATTTTACAGTCTCACAACCTTATTAGCTTCGGCCGCTTCAACAGAGCAATAAACAAGTGATGTGCATGTACAATCAATGGTCATTAGTTTAGCGCATTATTACATTTTTTTAAAGAAGTAAGGACACTTGAGTACAAAACAAATGGCGCTGGTTTGTCACAAGTGGGCTCTCTGTGTCTACATCTGTAGTGAAGCGAGGGCACCAATGATTATTGTGTGTAAAGGAGAGAGAGGACAATTAGTGCCAATCATTGCTCAGAAAGGAGGGCCTCCAATGTCATTTTCGTGAGAGGGAGATAAAGCCTTTACAGCCACTGTGTATGAGGGAGGGAGGGCAATTAGTGCCAAATCTTTGCTCAGCGAGGAGGCCTCCAATGTCATTTGCGTGAGAGGGAGATAGACCCTTCACAGCCACTGTATGTGTGGGAGGGAGGACAATTAGTGCCAATCGTTTCTCAGCGAGGGGGCCTCAAATTTCGTTCGTGTGAGAGGGAGATAAAGCCTTCACAGCCACTGTGTGTGTGGGAGGGAGGGCAATTAGTGCCAATCGTTGCTCAGCGAGGGGGCCTCCTATGGCATTGGCATTACAGGTAGATAAGTGACAGCCTCTCACACGTTTACACCTCTGACAGCCCTCTCCCTCCTTTACAGCCACTGTGTGTAAGAGAGTGAGAGCTTTTATTGCCAATCATTGCTCAGGCAATGCCATTCGTGTGTGAGAGAAATAAACCCTTTACAGCCATTGTGGGTAAGGGAAGGAAGGCAATTAGTGCCAATTATTGCTCAGCGACGAGGGCCCCCAATATCATTCGCACGATAAGGAGATAAAGACTTTACGTCCACTGTTTGTGTGGGAGGGAGGGCAATTAGTGCCAATCATTGCTGAGTGAGGAGGGCCTCCAATGTCATTCGCGTAAGAGGGAGATATAGCCTTTACAGCCACTGTGTGTGAGGGAGAGAGGGCAATTAGTGCCAATCATAGCACAGGGAGGAGGTCCTCCAATGTCTTTTGTGTGTGAAGGAGATAAAGCCTTTACAGCCACTGTGTGAGGGGAAAGGGCAATGAGGACCTCCAATGTAATTCACGTGAGAGGGCGTAAAGCTTTTATAGCCACTGTGTGTGAGAGAGGGAAAAGCCTTTACAGCCATTGTGTGTAAGTGAGGTAGGGCAAATAGTGCCAATAATTGCTCAGGCAATGTCATTCGTGTGTGAGGGAGATTAAGCCTTTACAGCCACTGTGGCTAAGGGAGAGAGGGCAATTAGTGCCAATATTTGCTCAGCTAGGAGGGCCTCCAATGTCTATTCCTTGAGAAGGGCCTCCAATGTCATTAACGTGAGAGGGAGATAAAACCTTTACACCCACTGTTTGTGAGGGAGGGAGGGCAATTAGTGCCAATCATTGCTCAACGAGAAGGGCGTCTAATGTAATTTGTGTGAGAGGGAGATAAAGCCTTTTTAAACACTGTGTGAGAGAGGGAGTGCTAATCATTGCTTAGGGAGGACGGCCTCCAATGTCATTCGCATGAGAGGGAGCTAAAACCTGTAAATCCACGTGTGAGAGGGAGGAAGGGTAATTAGTGTCAATCATTTGTTAGGGAGGATGGTTCACATTATTATTTTCGTATCCAGCGTACGAGGCTGGAAGATCCTTCGGTTTTAGTTGTCTGTGAAATAGGGGGGAGGTGGTGGAGGTTTCTTTGAAAGAGCCTTATAGAGGTTGAGGAAAACCATTATTGTAATTCGTTTGAGACCCTCAATGTCAATCATATGTGATGAAGGGAAGGCCATCTTTGTAAATTGATTGTGACGAGGGGAGAGACCTCAGTGGTATTTGTATGTAAGGAAGACGTAGCCATAATTGTCATTAATGTATGTGATGCGGAGAGAGTCTTATATGTCATTTGTGTGTGAGGGAGCGAGGGCCTTCAATTTTATTTATATGTGAGGGAGATGTAGCCACAGTTATCATTAGTGTGTGTAAGCATGGGTGGGTATTCAATGTTATTTATATGTGAGGGATATGTAGCCTTCAATGTCTTTCGAATGTGTGAGAGAGGGACAGCCTTCATTGTTATATTGCGTGTGTGAGGGAGGTTTGGCAATCATTGTCTTCCGAATGTGAAGGAAGGACGGCCTTCATTTTCCTTTGTGTGTCTGAAGGAGGGAGGTAGGCATTAAGTGGTATACGTGTATGAGGAGGTGAGACCATAATTATCTTTCGAGTGTGAGGGAAGGATCGTCTTCATTGTCTTTCGAGTGTGAGAGAAGTGTGTCCTTTATAGGCTCTCGATGTTATACGTGTGTGAGGAGGTAAGGCCATAATAGTCTTTCAACTGTGAGGAAAGGACCGTCTTCATGTCTTTCATGCGTGAGGGAAGAAGGGCCTCAATTGACATTATGTCGTAAGGGAGGGCCTTCAGTATCAGTCGTGTGTAAAGGATAAATGTGCCTTAAATATTATTTTTATATGAGGAAAGAAGACCGTTCAAAGTTATTTGTGGATGGAGAATGGGCCTTGTCAAACGAGTATGGATGGAGAGAGAGCCTTCTTTGTCAAACGAATGTGGATGAAGGAATTGCCATCTTTGTCAAACGAGTGTGGATGGAGGAAGGGCTTTCTTTTTCAAACGAGTGTGAATGGAGGAAGGGTCTTGTTTGGTAAACGTGTTTGAATGGAGAAAGGGTCTTCTTTGTCAAACAAGTGTGGATGGACGAATTTGGATGGAAGAAGGAACTTCTTTGTCAAACGTGTGGGAATGGAGAAAGGGTCTTCATTGTCAAACTAGTGTGGATGGAGGAAGGACCTTCATTGTCAAACGTGTGAGAATGGAGGAAGGGCCTTCCTTTTCAAACGAGTGTTGATGGATGAACGACTTTATTTTCAAACGAGTGTGGATGGAGGAGGTGTGAAAATTAAATTATTCATTCGTGAATTTATTTTTTAAAAGTGTATACTATCAGAATATTCAGTTAACTATGTTCTTGTAGAACCTACAATTATTATAGCAATATCCTCAATGAAGGAGTATTTTATCTAGTAAATAAGGACAGTTATATGATTTCTACGATTGTAAATTCAATATAAATGTGTATTAAATTCATGGGTATTTGTACAATTAATTCACATGCATTTTGCCAAACAACTAGTTACCATTAGATCATTGACCAGTTGCTAATTTGAATATAGGCCTAATACAGTATTTCATTTGAATTCATATTTAATCGTACACGGCATGTTTTCAAGTCTATGCTTAATCAAGTTTTTTTATTATTTGCTTTTTTTTTACATATGGTTTAATTGATATTTTGTAATTAAAATTTTTATAAAACTTACGATAGCAAATTTGAAAATAAAATGGAACACAAATTATAGTAATGGATATTATTTGCGCCTCTCTCTTAAAAAGAGTGTTTCCAACCAGAGGCCGAGTTGTGTATAAAGGGAGTGGGAAGATTGTTTATACAAGATTATTATTTGTTCTGATAATAATATATATTATTATTATTATTTGTGTTATGCCCTTGAAGAGCGCATTTAGACTAAACTTCATGTCCCTTTTCTTGCTGTCTCTTCTTTCCGTGCTGCCCAAACGTCCCTCATTCGTGCACTGTGTTTTTGTTTTCTTTCTTCGGTCCACTTTACACACTCTCTCTCCTTCCTTTTCTCTGTCTTCTTGTTCGCCCAGTGTTCCTTCATCCTCTGGCTATATAAATGTATATATATATATATGTATATATATATATATATATACATTTATAGAATATATGTTCGCCATTAACTCAATTTTTATGCGCTCCAGTCGTAACTTTCCAGGAACACTATTTTTAATCTGTTGTAAACGTACATGGGTTATTCGTACAATGCGCTCTAAGTTAAAAACCATGTCATGAAAGTTTAGAGCTCTTAACAAGCGAAACTTCAAAGCTAAGAAAGTAGAACAGATTAGAAAAACTCAGTCAATATGGGAAATAAATGTTTAAGGTTGGTAACCCTGACGTTATCTGACGCGCTCTGCCGCCGCCGTTGCCTCAACCAACGCTATCAAAGGAAACGCAGTTGACACTGTTTCCAGTGTCGGTGTGAGTAAAGTGCTTATCAATAAAATTACACCCTTGTCTTCCAGGTGCCTTTTGGAGATGCCTCTGTCTTCGCAATGGTGAGTGTTAATTACTGATTGCTGACCATATTTTGCACTATGGCGTTAGGTTTGCCAACGTATTAGTTTCATTAAATTGAACAGTAATAGAGTATACTAAATGTATACTGTTTCTGTACGAATTATCGAGTCATGAGTAAATTTCAGAATTAATTTTAAAGAAATATGTCATTAGGAAATCGAAATGCATAAGAGGAATCTTAAAAATTCATCTTCGGTTACAAATACAGTATATCAATCAATAAATAGACAACATTTTTTGTCATTTAATTTACTTTCCGTAATATATTTGTATTAGACATGATTTTTATGCTGAACAGGAATAGGTTTAAGAGCAAACATCTTTTTTAGTTCAACAAACACTATTTAATATAGCCTACCACACTTTTCTAAAGTATCATAATCCTAAATATGCTCAGCAAAAATTCGTAATTTGAGTTAAAATCCGAAAAATATTGGTTAGTTGGGTTCATATTCGGTAAGGCCTGCCGGCTGTTGCCCTGTCGTAATATGAAGATTCCAAATCGGAGGAAGTAGTTTTCCGTGATATCTAGATAGATTAAGGAAAAATATCACTCAATATCACTTTTAAATTCATGTTCAGCGTCAAAACCCAAATTAGAGTAAAAATTCGGAAAAATCACGCTTAATATCAAAGGTATGACAAAAATACGATTTGTAAAAAATTACATTTTGATTTTGTTTAGTTTCCATGAAAACTAGATCTGATTCTACCCACTGGTTATAAAAATATCAATATTTGCTAAGCATCTAGAAAGTGTTTAAAATAGACCCCGTTTTTACAATAAAATATAGATATGAACCAGACCAAAAAGTTTCCCTTAGTAAGAAATTAACCGTACAATGCTACCTGCTAGCCAGATGAATGTTTAAATTTCACAACAAATAAAGTAATTGTCTATTATTATCTAACATTAGGTGTCTTAAAAAAATATTTTGTTATTAATTTGCCTTTTGTTTTGTCATATGTAATCCGAATTAAATAAGAATAATCTGGCGCAAAATAGGCTACTTCTTTCAAAATACTGAAAACTAATACGATGTCCATTTGTTAGAACAGTTTTTATAAATTTAAAATAAAATCTATATTTATCGGTGTTTGCTACCTTTAAGTTCGTGTTTTTATTTAATTTTATTCCATTCATCAATAATTTGCTTAAAAATTGTTTTAACTTTAAACATTAAAATTTGGATTCAATTTTTATAAGACTTTCCAATTTGTACATCCTTAATTATTATCTTTATATTTAGATATATTAGTAATGATTTATCAATATATCCAGATAATCTCAAAAATAATGTATCATTCAATATATTTCACAATCTAAATAACAAAGGGTTTCTTCGTGGATAAAATAGTCACACGAGGAACATATTTACCCAACCAGTGACAGGTTCAATAGGAGGATACAAATCTCCCACTAGTGACAGCTCCACCAGGGACATATTTACCCAAGTAGTGACAGATTCACTAGGAGGATACTAATCTCCCACTAGTGACAGTTCCACCACGGACATATTTACCCAACTAGTGACAGATTCACTAGGAGGATACTAATCTCCCACTAGTGACAGTTCCACCACGGACATATTTACCCAACTAGTGACAGATTCACTAGGAGGATACTAATCTCCCACTAGTGACAGTTCCACCACGGACATATTTACCCAACTAGTGACAGATTCACTAGGAGGATACTAATATCCCACTAGTGACAGCTCCACCAGGGACATATTTACCCAACTAGTGACAGATTCAATAGGAGGATACTAATCTCCCACTAGTGACAGCTCCACCAGGGACATATTTACCCAACTAGTGACAGATTCACTAGGAGGATACTAATCTCCCACTAGTGACAGTTCCACCACGGACATATTTACCCCACTAGTGACAGATTCACTAGGAGGATACTAATCTCCCACTAGTGACAGTTCCACCACGGACATATTTACCCAACTAGTGACAGATTCACTAGGAGGATACTAATCTCCCACTAGTGACAGTTCCACCACGGACATATTTACCCAACTAGTGACAGATTCACTAGGAGGATACTAATCTCCCACTAGTGACAGTTCCACCACGGACATATTTACCCAACTAGTGACAGATTCACTAGGAGGATACTAATCTCCCACTAGTGACAGTTCCACCACGTACATATTTACCCAACTAGTGACAGATTCACTAGGAGGATACTAATCTCCCACTAGTGACAGTTCCACCACGGACATATTTTCCCAACTAGTGACAGATTCACTAGGAGGATACTAATCTCCCACTAGTGACAGCTCCACCAGGGACATATTTACCCAACTAGTGACAGATTCACTAGGAGGATACTAATATCCCATTAGTGACAGCTCCACCAGCAACATATTTACCTCCTCTAGTGACATCTCTACAAGGCGCATACTAACCCCTGATACTCAATAGATAATTTACATAAGAAATTAATGATTTTTTGGATGAATATAAAAATTAAATACAACAAACAAAATTTACAAACTTGTACGTCCCAATGAGATGAATAAAATGTTAAGTTTAAATCTTTTAATAATTTACCCAGTCTAGATATACATGTTAAAACTTGTTAAGCCTTATTTTTAGTTTGAAAATGACAATGACTACTACAATTGCTTAAACTGCTCTGTTTAAAACAATGTCATTTATATCACTTTGAAATATAATAAAATTTATTTTCTAATAACTGACAAGGGACAGATCTTACTAATATAGTAACTTTATGTATATTTATATACAATATCTTATTAATACTGTAAAGAAATATCTATGTACTATTCATAGCTTTAAAACAATTTTATTTTCATACATTTACATTTTATACAAATATTTGTAACTATAAAACCATGTATGGTTCCAATCTTGTTACCTCACAATATCCTACAAATGTAGAATGAGGAGGTAAAGTTTTAAGTATATATACCAAATAAATATGTTTTTACAACTTTTTAATCTTCTCCAGTTTATTGAAAAAAGCGCCATTCATGTTTACATAACATACTTTTTCTTCTTGCGTGTTCACACTTCTGTTCTGTGTTCACAAAAGGCAAATGCCACTGGCTCATTCGATCATCGCTGTAACTAAAAAAGTACTAAGCTTACGAGGCTGAAATTATGTAGAGTTAACGGTCTTATATTGTAGATGTGCAATAAGAAAGGATTTTCCTCTCAGACCTCAGGACTCCGTCACACTGGCCTCCAAAATTACCATGGTATTCTTATGGATGTATATTAATTGATAGAATTATTTGATTAACAGCTGCTAAATAAAACCAAATTGAATAAAATTGTGGTAGGCTAAACTTTTAATTAAAATATAAATTATACATAATATCAGGTGTTCTAAATTGGATATTAGATTAAATAATTGTTTTTCAAAAACAAAGTACTGCATTTAGTTAATTTTGTGGTGTTCTTGACTTTGTTGAAAGTTTTACTTATATTTTGAGTGCAAGACTTCAAACTGACAGCTTGCTGCACATTTCGATTATATAATCAAACTCAGTATTATGACCGGTGAAGCGGGCGGGTACAGCTAGTGTATATATATTGTATAAATTAAATTGTACTAAAAAATGGTACATGTAAGGAGTATAATATATTTTGCTTACTATTTTCGCAGTTGATTCTGTCACTTCTATTACACGCAGATAGCCACTGTCTTCTTAGATCTTCTTGCTTCGGAAATCTGGAATACGGGAGTGGATTTTGATCTTGTCGAGTTGTTACACACATACATTGCACACAGAGTCATAGTTCAGAACTAAATGGATAAATGCAATTATAGGCCAAGACCTAAAGTCAGGAGCGTGGGAAACGAGCGTGCGGTGGTCAGCGAAACAAACTGACAGACAGAATTCTTAATATCGATTCTGTACATTTCCGGCCGCAAACAGCAAAATTATCCCAAACTACCACATATTCAAGTTTTCCCATACCAGGATAATAATTTTAAGTGAATTACCTGAAAATAATAAATGTTTATAAGAGTAACAATAAACAGGCTTATTACTTCACTTCTTTGGAAGATTTTGCATAAAATATCAAATCACATAATTTTTGCATTTACATAAAATTACCATTTTAACCTCAATATTTTAATAGCAGTAGAACTATCAATTTCATTAAAAAATATATTTAATCTAAAATACACACAACATTGGGGTAAGTTTACATATTGGCAACACAATTCACTGCATGGCCGACTGGCCTGTCGGAAATGTGCATTGTTTCCCGCTGTAAAATTCTGCCGTTTACTGAAATACGAAACACCATACTGAAAAATGTTGGAAACAAAAGTTGTAGCTTGTACGATTCTTTACGAGTTTGCCGCTGACAAAACTTCGCGACTCAAAAGATCAAATATTTCCTCGTGTACTATATTTTTCAAGTCACTGTTTTAAGAAATGTCAAGTCTGTATTTATATTTGTTTAAAAAGTAATATTAGTCCGATTTCAATGATTCTTGCACTGTATTAAAGATCACTTCTTTGTCTTCAGAACAACGTTAAATAATAATTATTTTGGTTTGAACGTTCAGCGCAGCTGCATGTTGAGTAAAAGACTGCAAACCAAGTAGCGGCATATCCCAAGCTGACGTCATGCGCAGAGCGGTTTCAAACTCGTCCTCGTGAAGAAACTACCTTACTTACATACAACATGGGTACAACCAAGTAGATGACGATTAGAACAAAATTGCCTGGTGAACGGAGGGCACAGAAGTTTTTTGAGCTCTAATAAGTTACATTTACCTGGCTGGCAGATGCCTGGCGTCTGTGGGTGAAAAGTGCATCTGACGAGAACGCGACAAAAGGGTCCCATAGACAAACATAGGAAGTTTATTTGGGACATATTGTCGTTGAACACTTTGTGGCAGCGTGCAAAATTACAAGGTGGTCCAATCCTGAAGGGGACAAACCGGACCAGATTCCGGTGGGTAAATTTGTCCTGTATGTGCAAACATCAGAAATAGTTCGATTTATCCTTACTTGGAAGGACAAACCGGACCACATTCTGGTGGGTAAATTTGTCCTGTATGTGCAAACATCAGAAATGGTTCGGTTAATCCTTACTTGGAAGGACAAACCGGACCACATTCCGGTGGGTAAATTTCTCCTGTATGTGCAAACATCAGAAATGGTTCGGTTTGTTCTTACTTGGAAGGACATTTTGAGCTACTTCCAAATGTCTTGTACTGTAATAACACTACATGTGTTGTTGGGTTTTTAAGTCATAAAGAACAAGCTACACAATTTACTTTTATTGTACAATTATCCATAACTGAAAAATAATAGTTTTTCGAAACTAAAAAAATTAAATACATTTTTTTTAAATTATATTTAGATTGCCCCTTTCCACTAAAGGTTTTCAATGTTTAAAGCCTACTACAAGTTCTTGACCACTCACTACTAAGTGGCTAAAATGTCTTTGGTAAAAAGTTTATCTGTATTCCACTATTCTTTGCTCAGCCAGCAACATTTCACAGTATAATGGATGAATTAGTGTGACCATGAAGTATAGTCATAAAGATACTTTATATCTGACAGTTAGTGTTGTCAAACTAGATAACTTAGTCAAAACATAAGTTAACACTGAATTTTGTGAGAAATGCGTGCGTTTCGGTTAAATGGCTGTTTTTTATAACCACTAAGTATACAGTTTATAACCACCAAGTATACAATTTATACATCCTGAAAAATAATATTGCCGTATTTTATTCATAATTCAGAGACTATTTATAATAATTGGGGTGTATCTATACACCCCTAGGCTCTGGTTCTATACTTTTGTCCTGGACTGTACACCCCCTTGGAAACAGTTTAACTCAAAAGTAAGTTGTAATTCCCCTACGCCACGAAAGATATTCTTAAACATACTATTCCAGTCAATCTCTGTCAGATTTAGAAGAAACCAACCGTGAGGCCTCTGTAGACAGTTGTTCATTATTCAATATGCCTTTGGAACATAAAAAGACCGTTGACATAAATGTGATATAATAGTATTGTTTATTTAAGTTTCATTTAATTAATTGAATTTGTATTCAAACTTGCAAAAATTATTTACTTTCTTTTTGCTGCGTGTTTGAAAAAAGATAATTTCTTAATAATAAAATTAAAAACCATATTTATCCTCTTATACGAAAATGTTACTTGAATGTAGCAATGTTTTACATTGTACAAAGTACCTAATCTGTAACAGATAAGCCTACTTTCTGCCCTAATATAATTTGTACCTAAAGAATATATGATTTTACGACCAAGGCCCAAATAAATATTGTTAAGCACATATACAACGGTTTTCTTCCAGCTGGGGCAAGGCAAGATGTTGTTGACTTTCTATCTCACTTGAACACTTTCTTAATAAGTATTTGTCTTAATTTTATCAGTAAAATATGTATAATGTATATATAAGCTTGAAAACTATACACATAGAAGAATGTACATTGTCACAACAGTTACAGAGACATGTTTGTATAACATTAGTTCAGTAAAATATCTATAAAGTAATGTAAGCGAGGTAAACTATAAAGACTGGTGCACAGAGAAAACTATAAAGACTGGTGCACAGAGAAAACTATAAAGACTGGTGCACAGAGAAAACTATAAAGACTGGTGCACAGAGAAAACTATAAAGGCTGGTGCACAGAGAAAACTATAAAGACTGGTGCACAGAGAAAACTATAAAGACTGGTGCACAGAGAAAACTATAAAGACTGGTGCACAGAGAAAACTATAAAGACTGGTGCACAGAGAAAACTATAAAGACTGGTGCACAGAGAAAACTACAAAGACTGGTGCACAGAGAAAACTATAAAGACTGGTGCACAGAGAAAAAAAATACGTTTGAAAAAACCTGAAAACTAGACGTTAAATTAATAAAACCAATAATAACTCAGAATAAGACCAGAATATCTTATTATCAGTTAACCTCAGTTATTCTCAATGTTAGCGTCGTCTCTCTTACACATCTTCCTGATGTCATTGGGTCTACTTTCATAAGTTTCGTTCTAAATAAACATTTCTTATGGCTTTTTTGAATTTCGGTAAACATTTTGAAAGGCTGAAACTGGCTATTAAACAAGCAATTACATCAAGTAATTACATTTCAAATAAACAAGCTATTTCTGTTTTTTTAATAAATGCAGCAACGTACTTTAATCTTCTTAAGTTATTATAGTGCAATTTATACTATTTCAAAGAGGCTTGGAATAGAAAAATAAATGTTTGTCAAGGCCTCTCACGACTGGTTGCAATGAGATGTTGAGATTGCAACACAGGCCAGAAACCTAGTTATCATAGGTAGGTACAGTCAAAACTAAAAACTTACTGAAAGTATTCCTGTTTGACAGGGGTGTGAATTTGGATGTTGCTGCTGTACCGGTACCCTTAATGGGGTGTGAATTTGAACACACCCACATAATTGGATGTAGTCTTTGTTATAACTTGACAATGAGAGGTGGAACCTTTGCCCATTGAGCACGAATTTAATGTAAATTGATTTAATTTTGTACGTGCAAAACACGCTTTTAATATATACCGTATGTTTTGGCGTTAGATAGTTTAATTTCCGACTCATAAACTGTGTGAGTGTTACACATCATTTAGCGTTAGGTGGCTGTGATTCCGACAGTTGAAATGTGTGAACGTTAGACGTCATTTAGCGTTACGTGGCTGTGATTCCGACAGTTGAAATGTGTGTACCTTAGACGTTATTTAGCGTTAGATGGCTGTGATTCCGACAGTTGAAATGTGTGAACGTTAGACGTCATTTAGCGTTACGTGGCTGTGATTCCGACAGTTGAAATGTGTGAACGTTAGACGTCATTTAGCGTTACGTGGCTGTGATTCCGACAGTTGAAATGTGTGAACGTTAGACGTCATTTAGCGTTACGTGGCTGTGATTCCGACAGTTGAAATGTGTGAACGTTAGACGTCATTTAGCGTTACTTGGCTGTGATTCCGACAATTGAAATTTGTGTACCTTAGACGTCATTTAGTGTTAGGTAGCTGTGATTCCGACAGTTGAAATATGTGTACCTTAGATGTCATTTAGTGTTAGGTGGCTGTGATTTTGACAGTTAAAATGTGTGAATGTTATACGTCATTTAGTGTTAAGTGGCTGTGATTCCGGGAGTTAAAATGTGCGAGCTTTATACATCATTTAGAGGTAGTTAACTGTGTTTCAGACACTTTAAAATATGTAAAAGTTTAACTTCTTTTAGGAGGTAATGCAGCTGTATTTTGGAAACAAATGTGTGAACGATAGACGTTATTTGGGGTTAGGTAACATTGTTTATGCAACCTAAAATGAGTGAACGATAGACGTTATTTAGCATAATCTCATGTATAGGTTAGGTAGCTGTGTTTCCATCCATAAATTGTGTTTACGATAGAAGTTATTTGGGATCAAGTAACTTTGTTTTAGACTCTTAAATTGTGTTAAAAATTTAAGTTATTTCGGGCTAGGTTGCTGTTTTTACACTCTTAATTGTGTTAACTTCAAAAGTTATTTAGGGTTATGTAGCTGTGTTACATACTTTTAAAATGTATGAATGTTAGAAATTATTTAAGTGCTGATTATCAGTATTTCCGCAACCTAACACGTGTGTACGATAAACTTTATTTAAGGTTACGTCGGTGTGATTCTGATAATGTCATAACAAAAAGCGGTACATTCAGTAGAAATAAAAAGAATAATTTTTAAATTTCAGTGTCGGTTGAAAAGTCATTTTAGGAATTGTTTTTCGTATAAAACACGAATTAAGTAAATATTCCAACAAACAATTTCTATATAGAAAACCGAAGAAATCATATCTGTACAAAATCAGCAGCAGCTATAAAGCCCGTTAGTTCACACAGCTGAGTGCGACTGTTTGTTTAGGTAACGTCACTGTCATATGACATCCAGCTGTTGTGACCTTGCGATTGCCTCTCTTTGTAATCGATTGTTACAGAACGTAAACTGTTCTAACACGTGAAATATATGGATACCAAAGTACATTTAGTCAACGAAATCCTTTTCTTATTTATCTATATAAAGTGAGAAAGCCATCTACTGATCTACTGCACACTTTGATGTCTCAAATTTGAAGGTTATAAGTGCTAAAACAAATTAGAGTACTTAATTTTACAATGATATGATATTATAATTTTTGGTTAGCTAGTTGGCTATTTAGGTGGACGTAGGCTACATCGGTTTTTGAAGGGGTAGGATTTAGCTTCCAGGTCCTAAAATATTCTTCGAGGGCTGCAAGAGTACTAATGAGAGTTTCTTCAGTAGCTCTGAAATCCGTTTGTTGATAAGCTAAAGGATCATCTGCATATATATATATATGTATTTACTAGAATAACTCAGAATAAGACCAGAATATCTTATTACAAGTTAACCTCAGTTATTCTCAATGTTAGCGTCTCTCTATTGACTTTTTAATTGAGATTTCAGCGGTGTACACATTTGAACAAATTTGAGCAAGTACAGACCCCTGCGGCAGTGGCAGATCATCCTTCAGCTGTCTAAATGACATTTCCTTACGACCGAAATAAATTGTATTAGCGTGGCACTAAACATTTACTCCATATTTCGCAAAGGAAAAGGATACGGAAGAAGGCTGTAGAACTGTGACGTTTTTTTATTTGTCCTAATTTATAAATAATTAATCACTATGTGGGTTTTACAAATAAGCAACACGTTATACTAAACAATTACTAAATTTATTGAATATATAAAATTAACTTATTATAATTAAATGGATCAATTCCTTAACTTTAACTATTGTGAAAAGTATAATTTACTATTAGGCCTACTGTTACAGTTAAACTAATTTATATTTACAATCTTAGATGGCATCAATAATTACAACTACTAATTGCAAAGTGACTTTACTAAATTCCCTTCTTTTAATTACAATTCCTAGCTCTATAAAGTGGCTTTCCTAGATTATCTACTAATATTTACAATGACTAACTATAAAGTGACTCTACTAGCTTCCCTACTACCTACAGTCCAATGCTAACAGTTCACTCACAGTTTCTTCAGTGTCCCTTCAGAAGTCGTCCACAAGTACCGCAATGCTCCTTCGTTGATCCCCACAACGAACCCCTCACCGGTAACTTCTCCGTAGACCACTTCTCTATACACGGACACTTCACTCGCACTGTAGAACTGTCTCACTGTCGCCGCAAACACCTGGGCTGTAGGCTGTAGACTCACTGACTGACTGACTGACTGACTGACTGACTGACTGACTGACTGACTGACTGACTGGTATCCGGGCCGTATATATCACCCGCAGGTCTCCATCTAGAAGCTTCTTGAATTCCCCTGCGCCCGAAGTTCCATGACAGAGCTGGCTCGTCAACCCAGAAGATTCTAGAAGTTCATTGAAGAGGTAAAGGGGCGTTCATGCGTAAGCCATTGTGTCCCAAAGGTTGTAAACAAGCAGGGCAGGTGGTCAGCGACCCATCCATTACTTCCGCATCACCGGTTCCCAGGATGGAGGCCACTCAGATGTCACACTGCCCCCTCCTTAAGGCTGATCGTCCCGATCAGCTTCCACTCCATGGTACGGTGCTAGGCGATCAAGGTGGACCACAAGCATCTTGCCTCTTGGGTGTCTTTGAATCCTGTAGACCACATCGTTGATTCGTGTCACTACCCGATAAGGTCCTTGCCAATCCTGTTGAAATTTCGGGCATCTCCCCTTTTTCCGGAGGGGACTGTAGAGCCACACCAGGTCGTTCACCTGGAATCCAGTCGAATTGGCTTGCCGGTCGTAGCGAGCTTTCATTTTGTCACTGGCCATTTTTAGGTGCTGACGAGCGAACTCGTGAGTGTCGTGTAGGTGGTCGACGAGCTCGCAGGCGTAGTCCGTCGCGGGCTGCTTTGCGTCAGGTGGCAGGCCGAACATGAGGTCGCTGGGCAGCCGCAGCTCTCTTCCGAAGATCATCCTCGCTGGGGTGAAACCCGTAGTATCGTGGACCGAAGATCTGTACGCCAGGAGGAAAATGGGCACCTTCCGATCCCAATCCCGCTGATTGGTGGACACAACTTTCCTGAGGTGTCCGACGAGTGTTTTTATGTATCTCTCGACCATCCCATCAGATTGCGGATGAAGTGCAGTTGTCCGTGTCTTGTGCACTCCGAGGCGCTGAAGCACCTCCTTCATCAACAGGGATCCGAAGTTCGTCCCTTGGTCACTGTGCAGCTCACGTGGCACTCCATACCGACAGATGAATTCGTTCACCAAGCACCCAGCCACTGTTGCGGCTTCCTGATTTGGTATGGCGTATACTTCTGGCCATTTCGTAAAGTAGTCCATGGCCACTAGGAGATATTTATTTCCTGCATCTGAAATGGGAAATGGACCGGCGATGTCGATGGCGATCCTCTCGAAGGGTGCCCCAACGTTGTACTGTTGCATTCTGCCTCGACTTCTTGTTTGTGGCCCTCGGCTTCCAGTACAGACATCACATTGGCGGCACCACTTCTCTACATCAGCCCTCAAGTTCAACCAGTAGAACCGTTGACGTAGCTTGTCCACCGTTTTGTTGACACCTAAGTGCCCGCCAGATGCTCCATTGTGGATCTCCTCCAGCACTTCCTTCCTTTTACTTCTGGGGAGCACAATCTGCTCAATCTGCTTCCTACCATTAGGGGCCTCCCAGATTCTTATAAGCACTCCGTTCTTAACCCTCATTGAGTCCCACTGTGCCCAGTAGCTCTTATAAACATGGTTCCTAGCTGCAATGGCCTCCCAGCTAGGACGAGCCCCCGATTCCTTCTCCCGCAGCAGTGGTCCAACCTCACTATCCTCAAGCTGCTCTTTACGGAGTTCCTCCGGCTCCCATCCACTAGCTGGCTCCAAAGAGACACAACGCACTTCCACGGACGGATTCCTTTCTTCTACCTTGGAGGAGTGCTTACAACCCTCTGGGTAAGGTCGGCGAGACAGGGCGTCGGCATTGGAATGGTTTCTCCCTCGTCGGTGTTCAGAGGTGAAGTTGTATTCTTGAAGACGCTGGGTTGACAGTTGCCCCTTCCCATCAACCCTTTTTAGTTTTCCCTGCCTCTGCCCTCGAGAGGCTTTACTCGGGCATTTACTTCGGTAATGGCCTAACTCTCCACACTCCCAACAGCGAATCTCCTTCTTCCGATCCCTCAGGGCATCAAGCACTTTTCTTACGATGTCTTCTATCTTCATAGGTTCTTCTTCCTCTGCGTAGACTCCTCGCAGACGTGCCTGGCCCCAGACGGATTGCTTTACGGCCTCAAACTCTAAGGCTTGCGTCAGGGCCTCGTTTAACGTGTTAGGCCGGGCCAACTTTACAGCCTGCTGCGTCTCAGCATCCCGCAGCCCATCGAGGAATCTTTCAATGGATAGGCTCTCGTAGACAGCTTCGTCCACTGTGGGATAAGCGCCCCTCACTAATCGTGCGATGTCAGCTTCGAATTCTTGAAGACTCTCATTGGACTTCTGGTGACGACTCCTGAGCTGAGATCTGTAGACCAGTTCCATGTGTTTATGTCCGAACCGCATTTCCAACCGTCTAATCAAATCTTCGTAATTCTGTCGCTCAGCAGGTGGAACGGTTTGCAGTACGCTCAGAGCTTCTCCTCGAAGTGAAAGGCACAACATGGACGCCTTCGCTGATGATGGCCAATTGTAGACAGCAGCGGCAGTCTCAAACAAAGTAATAAAATCTTCCCAGGACATCTTTCCGTCAAAGGTTGGCAAACTTGCGTTATTTACGGGTGGACTCACACTGGACCGACGTTCCAGGCTGGGCGGTTGCTGTCCACTTCCTGAGATCCCAGGTGGTTCTTTGCAGGTTATTGACTCCTTCCTCCCCTGAACCATTTCTTCTAAAAACCTAATCCTATCACCTAATTGTTTCGAACAGTCATCTAATTGTTTTTTAAATTCGCTCGAACAGTCATCTAATTGTTTTTTAAATTCGTTCGAACTGTCATCTAATTGTTTTTTAAATTCGTCTTCAACTTTGCAAATTTTATAATTAAATTCTGTAGCTAACTCTTCCTTCAAGGTTTTACAATTACTATTTAATTTTTCGGTTAAGTCATCTTTCACTTCTTTTAAGTCACTATGTAATTTCTCTGCATTTCCTTTTAAGTCACTTTGTAATTCCTCGATATTTCCTTTTAAGTCATTTTGTAATTTATGTAATTTCTCTGCATTTCCTTTTAAGTCACTTTGTAATTCCTCTGCATTTCTTTTTAAGTCACTTTGTAATTTCTCGACATTTCTGGTAATCATAGACTTAAGTGAACTAGCTTCAGTTTCAAAAAGGAATGTTTCTGGATCATCCCCTGCTTCTAGCATTGCCTGCTTAAGTCTACTCACTAAAACTGATTTTGTTCCAGTATGATCTAAGTCCCTTTCTTCTAACTCCCGCTTTAAATCAGCCACTTTTAAGTCTATTAACTTAACCCCACTAGATGCCATCGTCTTTTGCAAAACTACGTCTGAACAATATAGAATTACAGTAAATGAATTCAATAAACAGCTTAACAATAACTATCAATAAATAAAAAAATATTTAAACGTGTTGCTCAACAAATCTATCCCACTTCTGACACCAGTGTGACGTTTTTTTATTTGTCCTAATTTATAAATAATTAATCACTATGTGGGTTTTACAAATAAGCAACACGTTATACTAAACAATTACTAAATTTATTGAATATATAAAATTAACTTATTATAATTAAATGGATCAATTCCTTAACTTTAACTATTGTGAAAAGTATAATTTACTATTAGGCCTACTGTTACAGTTAAACTAATTTATATTTACAATCTTAGATGGCATCAATAATTACAACTACTAATTGCAAAGTGACTTTACTAAATTCCCTTCTTTTAATTACAATTCCTAGCTCTATAAAGTGGCTTTCCTAGATTATCTACTAATATTTACAATGACTAACTATAAAGTGACTCTACTAGCTTCCCTACTACCTACAGTCCAATGCTAACAGTTCACTCACAGTTTCTTCAGTGTCCCTTCAGAAGTCGTCCACAAGTACCGCAATGCTCCTTCGTTGATCCCCACAACGAACCCCTCACCGGTAACTTCTCCGTAGACCACTTCTCTATACACGGACACTTCACTCGCACTGTAGAACTGTCTCACTGTCGCCGCAAACACCTGGGCTGTAGGCTGTAGACTCACTGACTGACTGACTGACTGACTGACTGACTGGTATCCGGGCCGTATATATCACCCGCAGGTCTCCATCTAGAAGCTTCTTGAATTCCCCTGCGCCCGAAGTTCCATGACAGAGCTGGCTCGTCAACCCAGAAGATTCTAGAAGTTCATTGAAGAGGTAAAGGGGCGTTCATGCGTAAGCCATTGTGTCCCAAAGGTTGTAAACAAGCAGGGCAGGTGGTCAGCGACCCATCCATTACTTCCGCATCACCGGTTCCCAGGATGGAGGCCACTCAGATGTCACAGAACTTTAACAACAAAACCTTTACTCCATGCTTTGTCATAAGCCTCTGTAAGATCAACAAAAGCTGCAGATGTTTTCAATTTCTTTTCAAACTCATTCTCGATAAATGATGTCAGAGCTAGGGTCTGGCCACTACAAGTAAATTAATAAAATTTATTTCCTCACATTTTTGTACATGAAATTGAATTTTTAAAACTAGGAAATTATCTGATCATAATATCCAGTTATCGTGGTCAGCAAAAACAAAATAAAATTAAAATCCCGGTACTTTTTTTGTTCCAACTACGACAAAAATTATTAAAAATTATAATAATATAAAAATGCATATGTTATAACGTACAATTAGTCGAGGAAAATAGTGGTCTGGTTGGGTTTATTTTTCATAGGCGTCTTAGTTTTTTTTGTTTTTAGTAAAAATCCTTTAAATTCGGGTATACATGATAGAAAGCTACTTCAAAACCAAAACTTCTTCTTCCTGGCCTTCTTTCAAATCAAATCATTTATTGTCATAAAGTACAGATGAGAGTTACAGACTTCATAAAAACAAAAAAATATAAATTAAAAAATTACTTAAACTATCACTAAAAATTACTTTGGTACATACAGCATAACTTAATTTTATTTTGTTTTATCAGTAAAATATTCATCAATGTTATAATACATTTTATCCAATAAGAACTCTTATATTTTTATTTTGTATTATCAAATTGATTTTAAATAATGGGCAAACTGTTAAAAGCCTTTTTTCATCGTATATTGGGGCGTATTTTCGTAAAGTTTAAGTCGGTGGCGTTGGTATTGAAAATCATTTTTATTCCTAGTGACGTAAATGTGAGTGTGCTGTTTCTTTTGAAAAAAACGAAAGTCTTAATGGACAATCATAAGGCATTTGAAAATGATAAGTGAGGGCAGATAGAGTATTTTTAACTTTTTAAAAAGAGGTCTGTACTATTCTTTGATTTTCGAGAATGTCATAATCCTCAACATTTTCTTTTGATTTTTAAAAATAATCCAAATTGCAAAAACCCTTCTCCCTCAAATTATATCACTCTATTAAGATTGATTTTTCTTGTCACTTCATTTTCTATTAACAAAATGGCTAAGCCAGTTGTCGTACTTGACTCATTGAACTTCTCAAATATTAACTTGGGCTTGGAAAAGGATCTCTCAGACTTAGCAACCGTAACAGGAAGGGTGAGGATCATAACACAGACAGTATACACATCAGGGTAGATACTTACCAGTGTGTTGTATTCGATCAAGAACAGATTGGCATAGCGCCCTTTACTATTTTGGATTTGAAGGGTCTTCTCACAGATACAATCTGAGAGCAGAACAGAGGAAAAACTTCGTTTTCGAAAAATGTTCTGAACTCGGATGCTTCATTTTCTACTTCGGCTTCGGATTATGATGCCACAAAGTTGGCTGGATTACTCTGAATGTGTCTATTACCGACTTCATCCCTTCAAAACTCGAGTCAATTTGGAAAAATTGAGTGTCAACAATTGGAAAAAATACCACCACCTTAAACCGTTTCTTAGGGTCAGTGAGGCATTGATCTTCTGAAAGTTCATTGAATTGATTTTTGGCTTTCTCAACCATTTTTGTGAAAAATGAGGCTGTATGCCCCACCTAGTACTTACAGCGGTCGCTTCTTCAATCATCTTTTCAAACTAGCATCGGAGCTACATTTAAGACTGCATCGCCTAAAAGATCATAAGCCTGCATTATGTCAAGTTATTTGGTCTTGGATGATTTCGAGGCCACAATGATATGTTTCAAAGCGTGACATTATATCACAAGTAGCAAAACAAATCTACAACTGTCTAATGCCTTCTTAAGTTCATTAGCTTCTTTTCTGTGATTTGCCTTTTGATTTGTCAAAATTATGTTTGACAGAGCCTCCAAAACGTTACGCAATCGTTCTTTGAGAGCATAAAAACTACTTCATGTCAATGAGTGACAGTGAGTGAGGTTTATAGTTTTTAACGTTATGTTTGAATAATCCGCATTGGTCGTTGACATTTGTAATTGCAAAATGCTCGATAAAAAAAGTTATACACATTTTGAATAGTTTCAAAACACTGAGAAACTTCTCTTTTACTGTGGGCGGAGAAATTATGTGTATCCGAATTTGAAGGTTGTTTAGTAAGATACTTAGAAACCTAAGTAAAATCAAATCACAGTATTGTTTTCCTCTTTTAATTGTACGTTATAACATATGAATTATGTAAACTTTATCTTAAGTTTTAGTAATTTTTATTCTAGTTAGAACAATAAAAGTACCGGAATTTTAACTAGTTTTCACTGTACATAAACTTTATACTTTTACTACTAAAAACAGTTAATGTATCACATTAATATTTAATAAATGGTTGACAAGCGTGTTTTCTATAAGTTTTTAAAATGTCATAATTTTAACCTTTCAAGAAAAACATTCTGATTAATTTCCTAAAACAACGTTTTTATTCTCTTCTAGAGGTCGTAAAATGAATTACTTGGTCTCGTTGTAGTCCATTTTGTATAGTTACGATACATTACTTGGTCTCGTTGTAGTCCATGTTGTATAGTTACGATACATTACTTGGTCTCGTTGTAGTCCATGTTGTATAGTTACGATACATTACTTGGTCTCGTTGTAGTCCATGTTGTATAGTTACGATACATTACTTGGTCACGTTGTAGTCCATGTTGTATAGTTACGATACATTACTTGGTCACGTTGTAGTCCATGTTGTATAGTTACGATACATTACTTGGTCTCGTTGTAGTCCATGTTGTATAGTTACGATACATTACTTGGTCTCGTTGTAGTCCATGTTGTATAGTTACGATACATTACTTGGTCTCGTTGTAGTCCATGTTGTATAGTTACGATACATTACTTTCCTATGCTTAAGTAAATGTACAGGTGTTAAATTGATGTAAATCTATTTAAAAGTACTTTAAATCAATTTGAATTGATTTAAATTGTTCCAACTAGGATAAAAATTGTTAAAACTTATAATATTTTAAAACGCAAATGTATTTTTAAGTATGTCTCAAGCCGTTAAAATCGCTGGATTTACTTACGCATTTAAAAGTAATGTACGGTAACTATACTTTTCATAAGAATTGCAACGTGATCAAGTAATTAATTTTACGACATTTTGAAGCCAAGAAAACATTATTTCAGGAAATTGATAAGAACTTCTTTCTTGAAAAATTTAAGTTCTAAAATCTAAACACTTTTAGATAGCACTCCTATAAACCACGTATTAAAATATTAGTACGATACAATTACGGGTTTTTAAACAGTAAAAGTGTAAATTTAATGCACAGTGAAAACTAGGACAAAGATTTTAACAAACATTACAAAAAATACGTCATAACGTACAATATGACTCAAGTTATTAGTGATATAGGCCTATAGCTTCCGAGTAGTTCCGTATCGCTTTTCTTAAAAACGTCATAACGTACAATATGACTCAAGTTATTAGTGATATAGGCCTATAGCTTCCGAGAAGTTCTGTATCACCTGTCTTAAAAGCGTCATAACGTACAATATGACTCAAGTTATTAGTGATATAGGCCTATAGCTTACGAGGAGTTCCGGATCGCCTTTCTTAAAAACGTCATAACGTACAATATGACTCAAGTTATTAGTGATATAGGCCTATAGCTTCCGAGTAGTTCTGGATCACCTTTCTTAAAAACGTCATAACGTACAATATGACTCAAGTTATTAGTGATATAGGCCTATAGCTTCCGAGTAGTTCTGGATCACCTTTCTTAAAAACGTCATAACGTACAATATAACTCAAATTATTAGTGATATAGGCCTATATCTTCCGAGTAGTTCCGTATCGCCTTTCTTAAAAACGTCATAACGTACAATATGACTCAAGTTATTAGTGATATAGGCCTATAGCTTCCGAGTAGTTCTGGATCACCTTTCTTAAAAACGTCATAAACGTACAATATGACTCAAGTTATTAGTAATATAGGCCTATAGCTTCCGAGTAGTTCTGGATCACCTTTCTTAAAAAGGTCAAAACGTACAATATGACTCAAGTTATTAGTGATATAGGCCTATAGCTTACGAGGAGTTCCGGATCGCCTTTCTTAAAAACGTCATAACGTACAATATGACTCAAGTTATTAGTGATATAGGCCTATAGCTTCCGAGTAGTTCTGGATCACCTTTCTTAAAAACGTCATAACGTACAATATGACTCAAGTTATTAGTGATATAGGCCTATAGCTTCCGAGTAGTTCTGTATCACCTGTCTTAAAAGCGTCATAACGTACAATATGACTCAAGTTATTAGTGATATAGGCCTATAGCTTCCGGGTAGTTCTGGATCACCTTTCTTAAAAACGTCATAACGTACAATATGACTCAAGTTATCAGTGATATAGGCCTATAGCTTCCGAGTAGTTCTGGATCACCTTTCTTAAAAACGTCATAACGTACAATATGACTCGAGTTATTAGTGATATATGCCTATAGCTTCCGAGTAGTTCCGGATCACAAATCTTAAAAACGTCATAACGTACAATATGACTCAAGTTATTAGTGATATACGCCTATAGCTTCCGAGTAGTTCCGGATCACCTTTCTTAAAAACGTCATAACGTACAATATGACTCAAGTTATTAGTGATATAGGCCTATAGCTTCCGAGTAGTTCTGGATCACCTTTCTTAAAAACGTCATAACGTACAATATGACTCAAGTTATTAGTGATATAGGCCTATAGCTTCCGAGTAGTTCCGTATCGCTTTTCTTAAAAACGTCATAACGTACAATATGACTCAAGTTATTAATGATATAGGCCTATAACTTCCGAGTAGTTCCGTATCGCTTTTCTTAAAAACGTCATAACGTACAATATGACTCAAGTTATTAGTGATATAGGCCTATAGCTTCCGAGTAGTTCTGGATCACCTTTCTTAAAAACGTCATAACGTACAATATGACTCAAGTTATTAGTGATATAGGCCTATAGCTTCCGAGTAGTTCTGGATCACCTTTCTTAAAAACGTCATAACCTACAATATGACTCAAGTTATTAGTGATATAGGCCTATAGCTTCCGAGTAGTTTTGTATCACCTGTCTTAAAAGCGTCATAACGTACAATATGACTCAAGTTATTAGTGATATAGGCCTATAGCTTCCGAGTAGTTCTGGATCACCTTTCTTAAATACGTCATAACGTACAATATGACTCAAGTTATTAGTGATATAGGCCTATAGCTTCCGAGTAGTTCCGTATCGCTTTTCTTAAAAACGTCATAACGTACAATATGACTCAAGTTATTAGTGATATAGGCCTATAGCTTCCGAGTAGTTGCGGATCACCTTTCTTAAAAACGTCATAACGTACAATATGACTCAAGGTATTAGTGATATAGGCCTATAGCTTCCGAGTAGTTGCGGATCACCTTTCTTAAAAACGTCATAACGTACAATATGACTCAAGTTATTAGTGATATAGGCCTATAGCTTCCGAGTAGTTCCGGATCACCTTTCTTAAAAACAGGGGTGGTCCTGGATAGCTTGAGTATTTTTGAAAAGACTCCTTCCTCCAAACAGGAGTTATTAACGCAGCACATCTCCTGCAATAATATCAGCCACATATTTAAGGACTGTAACAGTGGTGTCAGGGCTTTGTGAGTTCTTAAAATTTATAATAATCGTGTAAATCTGACTAGAACTAACGGTGGTCCATCTAGAAAACTGGGTCGTTAAACGCCTAATATCACTAATTGGTAACTTGGGTCACATGAAATAATGTCTGCAGGTATTGAATCGACAACTTTGTCAAGCTGGTATTTCTTAACACTTTTCTGGGAATGCTAGATCAAAGTTAAACTTAAAGCAGTTGAAGAAATTAGAGAATGCTACCTCAGTTTGGACTCCTTTAATTTCACAGCTCCAATCGACACCAAATAGCAATTGTCTAAAATAGTGTAGTCTATTTTCATTGATAATTCGAGTAATTCTTGAATATAACGTGCCAAGAAAAATGTTTGTTACTCACCATTGAAGTGTTAATATCAAATACCACAGGGTAATGGTCCGAGATAACCTGTTTTTCCTTATTTGTCTTATACTCCAAGGATTTAAAGGTAGTTGCCACTGTATCCAAACAATAGCTGCCACGAGTAGGGTTAAAGTTGGTAATATAGAGGCCGTTGCTCCTGAGAACTTATGAGAACATCATAGAACATGGTAGTTATGTTATTATTGTTATGGATGTTGTAGTCACCTCCAACGATGATAGATTTTCCCATCCTCGATAAGTAACAAAGACACCTTTCCAACAAATCAAGAAAAATATCCATGTCACCATCAGGTGATCTACAGATTAATATAAAGAGTAGTGAAAATTGTGGAAGTTCCTCACCAACCACTTTTTTTTTCTTTTTTTTCTATTGCATGAAGACAATTACATGAATTGCATCGCAATAGTCAATATTAATAATAAAAATAACCTATCCTATACATACAATTATACAACGGTGCATACAAACATACAAGCTGTCTTACATTCACTCTCTCATTTATACTAGGTTAAAATCTGAAACTAAATAAATACATAACTAAATAAATAGGTGCATACAAACATACAAGCTGTCTTACATTCACGCTCTCATTTATACTGGATTAAAATATTAAAACTAAATAAATAAATACATAACTAAATAAATAGATAGCGGCCACTCCACCTCCCTGTGCCATGCCAATATTTGAGGGTCATTTGGCATTACTAGGTCTCCCAGTTCTGTGCAAGGAACTCGTCCACGCTGTAGAAAGCGTTTGATATAAGCACGTTTTCAAGACGAGCCTTCAATACCTTGGGCACCTGTGCACATTTGAATTCATTGGGTAAACTGTCGATTAATCGAACACCGGTCTGAGAATGAAGATGTTCGAAAACCACCGTCCTGTGTTGCCCAGTTCGGTAGGTTTCCCTGCCTCTGGTGTTGTGTCCGTGTATGTCGGTGCCTCTAGTTATAGTTCGAATAAAATAACTTTGGTACTGGCGGAACGCCCTCGCTCCACTGGTCTGAAATGACAAAACTCTGAGCTTTAATTTGCTGTCAAACTTAAAATAAGTAAGCAATAATTTTCAAACTAATTGTATAGTGTCCACCATGTTATATTCTTTAAGAAAAAATTATGCTGGATATTTTTCTTGAGCTAATTTGCTTTCAATAGCGATATTTGTATTTAAAAACATGGTTTAATGAGTGAAATTGCGCGTGAGTCGTCTTTAACCTGTCACTGTAGCGAGAAGAATAATAATAAAATAATTTCTTGTGGATGGATGACAGTTTGATTCATTGTGATTAGTTTGGTATAAGTCTCATTTAATAATTCAAACAGGTTAATGAGAAATTAATTTTTTTTGTAAAACCTTGCAAACTCGGAAACGAAAAACGCTAGACAAAATTTCTTTGAGCAAACATTAACTGTGTTATTTATGTATTACTAAAATAATACTGTGGCACTAATAAAACATGCGGAAAAATAATGAAGAGTTGATGAAGTAAACTCATAGTTCGTTTACATCGAGGCTGTGTCGGACGCGTAAGGTATACTCTGCTCAAGGGAAAGTGTAGACTGAATATTCAGCCCAAGCGTAAAACGAATTCCGATCGACGATATTTTCAGATAAGAAATGTTTCTCCAGTAATAAATAAGGTAAGTTAGTTGACTTTTGACTTTGAGGTGTGTTCGTGTTCATTTCTTTATCGATTTAACAGTGCTTACTATAGTATAACCACTAGTTTATTTTGATTACAGTTATTTAGTTTTAGTGATATTACAATTTTTTTATTTAGATGTGACAATAATGCTATAGGATTCAGTGTATATATATATATATATATATATATATATATATATATATATATATATATATATATATAATTATCAGTGTTTATTGCAATTATAATACTTAGGCTCTTTCAAATTTTAGGTAGTGTTCTATTAGTAATTGACAAGAAATGTTTGCAATGGAAGAGGCAAGAGCTGAGCCAGTGACTGTACATTGTGCGTGTGGTATCACCGCCGCCTTGTTGACAATCTAGTTTTGAAAACTTCTGAATCTTTCTTCCTAATTCAAGAAAATTCTATTTAATACGAGAGTACGATTTTAGTGTCACTTAAATAACACAATTAATTTAGGTTTAAAGAAATTTTGTCTAGCGTTTGTCATTATCGAGTTTGCAAAAGTTTACAAAAAAATTAATTTCTCATAAACCTGTTTGAATTATTAAATGAGACTTATACCAAACTAATCAAAATGAATCAAACTGTCATCCATCCACAAGAAATTATTTTATTATTATTATTCTCACTACAGTGACAGGTTAAAGACGACTCACGCGCAATTTCACTCATAAAAACGTGTTCTTAAACACAAATATCACAATAAAAAGCAAATTAGTTTAAGCAAAATATCCAGCATAATTTTTTCTTAAAGAATATAACATGGTGGACACTATACAATTAGTTTGAAAATTATTGCTTTCTTAGTTTAAGTTTTACAGCAAATTAAAGCTCAGAGTTTTTTCATTTCAGACCAGTGGCGCGAGGCCGTTCCGCCAGTACCAAAGTTATTTTATTCGGACTATAGAGTGCATTTGGTCATGCAGTAAGTGATTGTTTCCAATATATATATATATGCTGGTCAGGGTCAACAGGTTTATGTTCTGAAATGCAGTTCTGCACGAATCTCTGCTTTTTAATTTTAAAATAATTCGTACTGCTTTTTTCTGCAGTCTGAATATTCGCAAAAATTCTCTATTTGAGCATCCACCCCACAGTATCACCCCATAGGATAGATGTGGGTATATGATCCCACAATACGCCGTCATGAGAATTTCAATCGGGCAGTATTTGGACAAATATCTCAAACAATATATACGTGATGCTAATTTAGAACAGATCTTGTTCGTGTGATCGTTCCAGGATAAGCTTTGTTCCAGGTATATTCCAAGAAATTTAGTTGATTGGACTTCTTCGAGTTCAGTTTCTGACAACAAAAGGGTTAGAGTACCGTCTAAGTCGGTTTGGCGTAGGCCCTAAGTTAAAACTGATGTAATTCGATTTTTTAAGATTGACTTTTAGATTTGTATTATTAAAATACTGCATTACATTATTTAAGTCAGTGAATGTTTGAATTTCCAAGACTGATTTTGATTTGTCACTGAAGCAGAGATTCGTGTCATCAGCATACTACACGAGTTTCGCGTGTCGTAGTGCTGAAGATAAATCGATTATGTGAACTAAGAAAAGGAGAGGACTAAGAATAGATTCCTGAGGGACCCCAAATTTCATTTGATTTGACTTCGACAGTTGGTTTGCTACCTGAACCCTTTGAGTTCGACCTGATAGGTATGATTTGATCCTCGAGACTGGTACTCCTCGAATGCCGTAGTGATGTAGTTTGTGAAGTTTGTTAATGCTGTGGTCAACACAGTCGAAAGCTTTAGAGAGGTCAATGAACACACCCAAAGTGGCTTCCCGCCTCTCCAATTTCTCCACTACCTCTTTAACGAGGCTTACTACAGTGTCTATTGTGGATCTACCTTCTCTAAACCCAAACTGTTCATCCGCGAGGAGATTGCGTTTTTCCAAGTTGACATGCGATTTAAGAATATTTTTTCGAAAATTTTGCTCAGATAAGGAAGATTCGATACAGGTCTAAAATTGTTTATATCATTCCTGTCGTTTTTTTTTTTTTTTTTTTTTTTTTTTTTTTTTTTTTTTTTTTTTTTTTTTTGAAAATAGGTATCACCTTGGCTAATTTAAGCTTTGATGGGAAGCAGCCTGCTGAGAAAGAAAGATTGATAATGTGTGTTAGAGGCTTCAGTAAGTATTTGGATACTTTCTTGATGAGCCATATAGAAATGAGATTTATGTCGTTAGTTTTTTTGGAGGGTAGACTCTTAATTACTTTGTCAAGTTCCTCTTCTGTAGCCGGCCTCAACACCATTGAAGACGTCGGGCTGTTGCCACGAAGAGGAGACATAGGCTCGGGACCCTGAAAGGGCTGAGCAACTGAGGAAAAGAAGTAATTAAAAACATCCGCCACAAGCCTGGCGTTTATGATTAAATCCTCATTGAATTTTAGTTAATTTTTTCCTGTTCTTTTTGTTGTCTTTGTGAATTTATGATACCCCACGCATTTTTGGAAAATGTTTTGGATTTTATGAGTTTTTTTTCGAACGTCATAAGCCTTTGCTGCAACTATAACTTTTTTGTATATTTTTTTATACTCTTTAAAAAAGTGTTGAAATTCCAAATCGACAGAAGTTTTTGAAATTTTCCAAAATAAACCCCTCAATTTTTGTCTGGAAATTAATATCCCCTTTGTGATCCAAGAGCCAACTTTTTTAGCTAGCTTGGCTTTTTTAGTTCTTAAAGGGCAACAAGTATTAACGTAAAAATTGAAAGCATCGTCGAATTTAGAAAATTGACTTTCGCAGTCTTCATCGGCATTTAAAAATTTCCAATCTTCCTTTGACAGCAATGAGTTAAGATGACTGATATTGGAAGGCCTTGTGTCTCTTATATCCCGGGGGGCGGGGGGCAGGACTATTAACTTGATGATAATGACCCAAAATAGTAGCAAGTTGGCCGCAATGGTCAGCTACTGCTGTGTTGACCACAGACACCACAGTGTCAGGTATGTTCGTGATTACATTATCTATTGCAGTTTCAGTAGTGGCTGTAATTCTCGTAGGAGAGTTTATTAGCCACTTTAGACCAAAGGTCTTTAAACAATCTGAGAATCGTTTTGTCAGATAATTGTTAGAATCAAGTATATCTATATTAAAGTCCCCCATTAAAACAAAAGGTGAATTTTTGTTGTCAATTGGACCAGAAGTGACTCGAAATTTAGAAAAAATTTATTTATATTCCCACTAGACCTATAAATGCCAATGACTGATATGTATGTGTGTTCAGAGGGCAATTTAATGCCAACTGTTTCAAAATCGTTGTCTAAAGATTGTTTTAATTTAATATTGTTAGACTTTAAATTGTTTTTTATAAGTATGGTGATACCTCCTCCTGTGTGGTGTTGACGGCAATAATAACTAGCCAGATTATAGTTGTTAAGTCTACATAAGGAGATGTTATCATTGTTGAAACCGTTTCCGGTTACAATGAAAACGTGAGGCTGCAGTTCATCACACATGATAGAGAGCTCATCTAGTTTGTTGGTCGCCCATTGTGAATTTTGATGCAAAATGTTAAGTGAATTCACTGGCTGATTCACATGATTTAATTTTGATTGGTTGTTGGAGTGGCCTTGTCTAAAAAAAACATTAATACAATTTTTGAATAACTATAGTAGACCAACACCTACTTTGAGGCGGAAAACGCAGTCGACCGCGCTAATAGCCCACCTTTCGAAGCCATTGTCACCCGTGAGCTGGGGGCGGGAGGCCGGCGGGCAGCCAATTAGTCACATGTATTGCTCCGAGTACCGATACGATTTTTTTCCAGATTCAATTTTATGGAAATATAAGTCATGTTACGTTATTCATCGCGGCCTGCTGTTAATCGTGATATAAAATTTGACGCAAATCGTTGAAAATTTAGTGGTTAAAATGCACTTACTTAATGTGTTTGAAACAGTAATAAGGATTTAATTTAATAATACTTCATAAATAAAACTAGAATCATGTATTTACAAAAGAAAAAAAAACATTACACAGTCATAAACAAACGAACCAAGAAAATTTACAATTAAAAAATATCGCTTAATGGAATTAATAACTGATCAGTATTGTAATAATGTTAAATTAAACCTATTTAATCTGTATTTACAAAATAAAAAAAACATTGCACAGCCATTAACAAACAAGCTAAGATCAAAATACACAACAGAGTTGATGTATTTACTTGGTCTTAAGAACGAAATACAAGGAAAACGTAATGTGTCATTTTAAAATTCACAAACATTAAAAATATTGTGACATCCAGAGTCTCCAGCGTGGCCTACATCCTGGTAACCGGTGATGCGGAAGTAATGGATGGGTCGCTGACCACCTGCCCTGCTTGTTTACAACCTTTGGGGCACAATGGCTTACGCATGAACGCCCCTTTACCTCATCAATGGACTTCTAGATTCTTCTCGGTTGACGAGCCAGCTCTGTCACGGAACTTCGGGGGCAGGGGAATTCAAGAAGCTTCTAGATGGAGACCTGCAGGTGATATATACGGCCCGGATACCAGCGCGAGTCAGTCAGTCAGTCAGTCAGTGAGTCTAGAGCCTACAGCCCGGGTGTTTGCAGCGACAGTGAGCGTGAAGTGTCCGAGTATAGTGAAGTGGTCTACGGAGAAGTTACCGGTGAGTGGTTCGTTGTGGGGATCAACGAAGGAGCAGTGCGGTACTTGTGGACGACTTCTGAAGGGACACTGAAGAAACTGTGAGTGAACTGTTAGCATTGGACTGTAGGTAGTAGGGAATCTAGTAAAGTCACTTCGTAGTCAGTAATTGTAAATAATAGTAGGGAATCTAGTAGAGTCACTTTACAGTTAGTAATTGTAAATAATAGCAGAGAATCTAGGAAAGCCACTTTATAGAGCTAGGAATTGTAATTAAAAGAAGGGAATTTAGTAAAGTCACTTTGCAATTAGTAGTTGTAATTATTGATGCCATCTAAGATTGTAAATATAAATTAGTTTAACTGTAAAAGTAGGCCTAATAGTAAATTGTACTTTTCACAATAGTTAAAGTTAAGGAAATAATCCGTTTAATTATAATAAGTTAATTTTATATATTCAATAAATTTAGTAATTGTTTAGTATATCGTGTTGCTTATTTGTAAAACCCACATAGTGATTAATTATTTATAAATTAGGACGTAAAAACGTCACAATATCTAACAATTTTAGAACAAAGGAAGACAATAATTAGACTCTATAGAAGTATTTTACATCTATTTACATTACCAAAAAGGTCCAATAAACATAATTAATAACAAAAATAAAATGAATGGATAACATTTTTAAACATTTAAACAAAGCAAAGCAAATTATGTACACTGACAGATAACAATAAGCAGCCGTATAAAGTAAACCATTTAACTGCCATATTAGAAGTAAAATATTGAGTCATTTTAGGCGATTTAAATTTTGTTTACACACTCGGGCAATCCTAAACTATCCTAATCGTACCCTTATTTACGTCAGAGCTTTATTTGTATAGCCCTAATATAGATATAAACTAGTTACAAAATGCAATGTTAGAAATAAAAAAAATTGGTGTTAACGATTAAAGTTAATTACTTTAACAGCTGAATAATAACTAAATGCATGTATTTAGAAACAAAAAGTTTGTATTTCAAAGTCAAATCTATTGTTGATACTTATTTTTCTTTGTAACGGTAAATCCTTAATATTTATTTATGAAATTAAAGAATAACAGCTTACTTCATAGAGGAAAAGCCAACTCGTCATTCGACTCGCCATCACTGACTTCGTCACTGCTCCAGGATTCTTCCTCGGTGTCATCACTGTTTCCAGCGTCCATCACAACAATCCTGTCCTGCACTTCGTCGCTTATTCCATCAAGATCCTGCCTCTTCCATCAAGCCTCAATTTTCTTCACATGTTCGACACACTTTTTCCAGTTCTCGGCAGTGACGTTGTTTATCGCCTTATGTAGATCCTCTTCAACTGAAGACATATTGTAGTCAGTATTGGTCATGGCAACAGCATTTTTGACTTGGGCCCATACCAACTCTATCGGGTTTAGGTCACAGTGATAAGGTGGGAGACGGAGTACCGTGTGACCATGTTCTTCGGTGATTTTGTCGACTTTATACGTCTTGGCTTCCATTTTAAAATGCGCTGGGATACGGTCGAGTAGTTCTGCCTTGACATCTTTTTGATTGTATTCCACGCCGTTCTCTGTCAGCCACTGTTGAATCTTGAGTTTGTTCCAGCTCATGTTCGGAAGTTTTTTTAATGTCTCACTATGATAAGACGCGGTATCCATTACAATTACGCTATCTGGTGGAAGTAAGTGCATGATTCCGGAAAACCACTCTTCAAAGGCAGCCGCATTCATTTTGTCGTGATGCGTCGCATTGCTCATCTTCGCTGTCTTTTTTGCCCTAAAAATCCATCGAGCGTCGTTTGTTTCTGATGGATCGTTTGGGTCATTCAAAAAACCCGTCTCACTGCCTATGTGCACAACAATATGGCGTCCACCTCTCCCAGGAAGATTGTGCAGGCCAGTTGTTTCTCCATTAATGAACGCTTGCTTTGCCGACTTTATGTAACTGGGCGTCCATGCTTTCTTCACTGTGTGTCCAGCGTTGCACCACGTTTCATCCAAATAAAAAATCTTCTTTCCCTCTTCTCTAAATTTCTTAATTTTCATTAGATATCTTCTCCGCCAAAGTATTATATCTTGCCGTTCAATCAGTATGGCCCGGCGATTTCTTTTTTCGTACTTAAAACCTAGATCGATCATCAGTTTTCTCGTGGTTTCTTGGCACATATTTGGAAGCTCGGGGTCATCATTGATCATTGCATTGACTTTTTTTTACTGTAGGTGGTATGTTTTGCCTTAGTAGCGAATAAACTTTTCTTTTGATACTATTCTTTTGGAAATCGTCGAAAATCGCCATCCTTGTTCGTTTGCCTACTTGACGAGGACGTTTCTTTCCGGGTGTCACAACAGGGCCGTCGTTCGCTTCTTTTCTTAGCCGCTCCACAGTCGCTCTGCTCGATCCTGTCAACACGCCTACTCTTTCCGCCACATCTCTCTTCGACATTCCCGGATTTTCTGTTCGTAAGACACTGTAAACTTGTAAAATAAGACGTCTTTCCGCACTGGTGTATGCCTGTTTACTCTTAGAGGTGATATACTTTTCCGGAGACGAAGCCCTAACTTCTGCCATTGCACTCACAAATTTGATTCTTCATCGAATAACCCGCAAACATAAACTGACCACAGCGACTAAACAGTCAAATCAGTAGAATATTAGTAACATTAGTGGAACTTATGTATTCCCAGAATACATAATTAAGGCCGGATGTTGGGACGGCCAGAACCGAAGGGAAGTATGAATCACGTCCATCTCTTTGCTAATGATGCGGAACCAGTAATGACCGTGGTGCATCGATCATACTAAGCATGAAAGATTTGAGTTAATTTAGTAATCAAAGGTAAACTTTCTATCCAAAACTATAATTTTTAATTCTCGTCGCATCCTCGTAGTAAATCGAACAGGTTTCGTTTAATATTACTACAATACTTAAGAATTATAAGAAGAATTATAGTTCCATTTAAGCACTCTTTTTTAATTTTCAATGTTCTTGGTTCGTTTGTTCATGACTGTGTAATGTTTTTTTCTTTTGTAAATACATGACTCTAGTTTTATTTATGTAGTATTATTAAATTAAATCCTTATTGCTATTTCAAACACATTAAGCAAGTGCATTTTAACCACACTCAATTTTCACCGATTTGCGTCAAATTTTATATCACGATTAACAGCAGGCCGCGATGAATAACGTAACATGACTTATATTTCCATAAAATTGAATCTGGAAAAAATCGTATCGGTACTCGGAGCAATACATGTGACTAATTGGCTGCCCGCCGGCCTCCCGACCCAGCTTACGGGTGACAATGGCTTCGAAAGGTGGGCTATTAGCGCGGTCGACTGCGTTTTCCGCCTCAAAGTAGGTGTTGGTCTACTATAGTGACACGAGTCGCTGACATCGTGTCCGCGACACTGGTGTGTATAGCTCCATAAGTTAACACAGGTTGGTTTTCGAGTGACATGTCACTAGCACGTTAAATGTCAGCGACATCGTGTCAGCGACTCTGGTGTGTAACCCGCCTGCTCTACCTGCAAGCCGCCACCACATGCCTCCTGGTCAGTCTGGCGCGGGGGAGAATATAAAGTTGAAGTATTTTACAAATGAATGCTACATAGATGTTCATTGCTTTAGTTTGGGAAAACAAAGCATTATATTATTTTACTCTCATTGGTTTTATTAATCATAGAATAATTTTGTTAGTGTCTTAAAAATGAATAACTGCTCGAACATATAGGCCACCTGTTTTAATAAATTTCCACAAATGTTGCTTAGTATAGACAGTTAATATCCGCATTTTAAAATTAATTTCAAAATACATTTTTTGTATTGTGTAAATTTGTAACTGTACAAATGTTAAGCCATAGTTTACAAATTTTAATAGTGTTCAGCAAAACCTCTCAATAAATGTATTTTTCTATCCAAGTAATGTTTTACTATTGATAGAAATGCTTGTTTTAGTATTCAATGTTTATTGTTCAAATATCATTATTATTACAAAAAAAGAGTAATTCGACTCATGAAAATTCAAAAAAAAAAAAAAAAAATAACAATAGAGTCGTAGAGTGTGTTTGCATTGGATATATTGGTTTATGAACAATGTTGCTCTCCGAAGTTGCAATGACCTCCTTTTAAAGATCCAATATCTCATGGAACAGTAGAGGAGTCGCTCTAAGCCCAAAGTATTATCTAAACTTTTTTAGAAATAAAGAAGTGCCTAGGAATCAATACTTTATAATAACATTCTTCCTATTTCTTCAAAAATAATAACTCTTTTTTTCATTAGACATTTAATAGTGTCTGAGAAATGATGCCTCTTAATGAATGAATGAATACACATATATTACTTTAGCTTACCAACATAAGAACTTCACAAATACTGAAGGAAAGGAACACTCGATCAAGGGGCTGATAATCGATCCATGTTGCACCCCGATCCTTAATTCGCTTGGTTTAGATGTTTTATTACCGATATGGACTGCTTGAAACCTATTGTTCAGATAAGATTTGAGCTACGATAACGGCACTCCTCGAACACCATATGACTCTAACTTCTTTAAAAGGATTTTATGGTTAACACAGTAGAAAGCTTTGGAGACATCGAGAAACACCAAGAGTTTGCCTACAACTCTCCAAAATGTTAACTGCCATGTCGACTAGACTCACTACTGCGTCTATTGTCGACTTCTCCTCTCTAAAACCAAACTAGTCATTCGAGAGAAGAGAATGTTCATTCAAAAAAGAAACCATTCGCAGTAGAAACACTTTCTCGAAAACTTTACTTATTACTGGCAGTATTGATATAGGTCTGTAGTTACTGATTGAGTTTGGATCCCCCTTTTTGAAAATTGGTGTTACTCTGGCTGTTTTCAGTGAAGATGGAAACTGTTCAGATTGAAAGGAAATATTTATTAGATGTGACAATAAAGCACTGTTTTAAAAGCCATGGAGACATGTAGTGAACATCATTGGACTTTTTAGGTGATAAATTTTGTATTACTTGCGTGAGCTCTTTGATAGATACGGGGACTAAAAGCATCGAGGTGGACGGGCCCTGACTCAAAGGGTTTGGAAGGTCAGAGAAAAAAGTGTTGAACATGTCAGCCACAGTAGAGGGATCGGATATTACCTCACCATCAATATCTAAACTGAAATGTCGACTTGTTTGTTGATTTTTATATGAATTAATAAAATTACACGTGGTCTTAGAAAAATTGTGTGAATTGATGACTTTTTTAAAATATCTTATGCTTTTGCAGCTTTCAAAATGCGTTTATATATTCTTTTGTATGTTGTTAGGTATTGATGGAATCCATGGTTATCCTTGGAGCTTGATATCTCTGATAAATACTTCAGTTTCTCCCAAGAGTATTTATCTTTTCTTTTGTAATCCAAGAACAATCTGTTCGTTTGGAATGGGTTTTTATTTCCTTTATTGGACAGGATATGTCTAGATGAAAATTTAGTGTATGGAAGAATTTGTTAATTGTGTGTTACATGAGTCAGTGAAGTTGAGAAAAGACAGAAGTGGGATTTACCTGTTCTGGGACAAATGAATATTTATGAGGTTTTGGGTGACGTGAGTGGTGACGTCATTGGGTTGGGTGTCGTGGGTGTCACGTCAGAGGGGTGCATGACGTCAGCTTAGTGACGTCACTTGGGTTGGAGTGGGTCAAGGTCATTGGGATTGTTTTTTTCACTTTTATTTATTTTTTAGACAACAATTTCTTATTTACAAATGTACAACTTAAAACTAAACTGTCCCAGCTCTACGTCGAACCAGTGTGTCTTCACAGCCTTTTAATTCACCCATCCCATTGTAAAATCCTTTTCCGCACTCTTCAGGTCCGATGCTTTCCAATAAATTTATAAATTCGTATCCATACCTTTTTATATCGTTACTGATGCAGAAATCAGCGCGAAGTTTACCATCGGAAGTTGTCCACGTGCTCTCTATAAAATGTTTACCAAACCTTGTAGTTTTCGTTGTGGTAGATGTCAATAGAAACTTTTTATTTTCAACAATATGCGCAATCTCAGCTATAAGTTGAATTTTTTGTTCAGAGTCTGTACTCCATATGGATTTTAAAATTGTTAGATGAAGCATGATTGTTCCCAAATCGGTATTCATTGTCCTTTGGGTTGTTACCTGTGTGCGGATTCAGAGGGGAGTGTGCTAAAGTCGATACCCACCTCCTCCTTTATAGATACTCAAAGAGTGGTGGAGGTGTAAAGGTGATGGGGTGAGTGGTTGTTTACAACAGTATGTATACAGTATTTCTAACTTAAACTAAAGTTTTCAAATTGTACTATTAATTCCCCTTTAATTTATCCATTAGTCTTGTGTACAATTCTTTTCCGCATTCATCTTGTCCTATGCTTTCCAATAGCTTTGTAAATTAATATACTTCACGTTTGATATTAAAACAAATGCAACAATTCGGACCAACTTTTGCATTAGGACTTGCCCACATACACTCTATAAAATGTATACCAAACCTTGTAGCCCTTGTATTTCTAGAATGTAACTTATACTTTTTATTTTCAACAATGTTTGCAATTTCATACATACGATCAAGTATCTTTTCAGTTTCCGAAGTCCAGGCGGTTTTTCAAAGTGTCAGATAAAGCATAATAGTTCCCAAGTCTGTATTCATTTCCCCGGTTGTTAACCGTGTGCGTGTTGGGAGCGAAATGTGCTAAAGTGAGTATGCACCTCTTCATTTATAAACAGTTTAAACTGTGGTGGGGGTAATAAATGGTGGGGGTATAACAGATTTAGAATTAGTTAAAATATCTAAATTCTTTTCCCTCTTCTTCAAAACTTGATTTCTGAATCCTCCTCCTCCAGTATTCTGCTATTACGTATTTCATCCCAATCTAAGACGTTTTTCCCTGTTGTACCAGATCCAGCGGCTCTTCCTGTAGAACGATTAATATAATCAAATATCGCTGATGATAACCGTTCCAATTGGCTCTCATGGTGCATAATCCACTTATCCATATATGTTCTTAAATAATTCAAATTAACAGCGTCACCGTTTTCTTTGCATTGACCGACATTTATAACTTTAAATCCTTTGGCGTTAAATCCTCTCCAACTTCTTTGGTTAAACTCAATAACTTTAATGTTTTTAAGTTAACAGCTTCTCCATCATAAGAAGGGTCTTGCACGTTGCTTAATCTTTTACCATCAAGCATCACATGATCGGGGTACATTTTTGAAGTGTTCTTAGTAAGAAAATCCATGTTTACAGCTTCTGTAGGTAAAACAGGCTCTCCGATATTTCTAATTAATTTACCATCAAAGTCGAAATCACCACCTGGATAAATTCTTTTTAAGCTGCATTTATTAACAAAATCTAAAGTTACCGCATCGGAAGGTAAAACAGGATCACGCAAGTCTCTTATAGATTTGTTTTTAGCAGTGTAGTGCATATAATCAGTTCTTCCTAAACCATAATCTTTCACATATTCCATATTAGCTGCATTGCTGGGTAATAATGGTATTGAAACATTTATAATACATCTTCTTTTTGCATCGTAGTGATTATTTCTGTTGGATAATTGTAGAAAATTGTTCGTTACAAAATCGAAACCTGCTAAAATTTGTATATCCGTTGGTGAACGAGTAATAGTTTGTTCATATCGACCGAACTTGTCCACACTCATGGTGATACTACTAACAGCTCCGTTCGTATAACAGCGGTATTTTATAAGTTTGTAAAGTAAATCAAGGTCACCCAAAAAGGGTTTAAAAAAATATTTATTTAACTAAACTACTATACATATTTTCTTATATCTACTATAACTTAAACTAAAATGAAGCTGAATTCAGATGAATCGTGAGTTCGGTAGAGTTGTTGCCACTCACTCCATGTGACATTAGGTAAAGTGTTCCGGCTTCTATATATTCCTCATATTTTCATTTGAAGGAGATGCACAAATCGTTTAGGCAGGAATACTTGACATTTTGCTACATCACCTGGAGTGCAAGGAGCATCACTTAAAGTGACTAAAATCGCATCCCCCACAGCAATATCTATCTTCCTTATGTTGTGAATTATGTATCTTTTTGCTCTTTCAGCTCGGAACACTTCTTTGTGATTAGAACGGTTGATTTTGATTGAGCATTAAACTGTTCAACCAACGATTGCAGAAACTATTGTGATGCCATCTTCAATAATGCTGCTGCTGCTACAGGGCTGGTGTCTTCTCCTTTGAGCTCGGAGTAATACTGGTGCATGGTTAGCGGCGCACTCTCGTATTTATATCCTCTATTACCCCTACTATTATGCTTATCCCCACCATTGTTATATCCCACAGGGTTTTCTAAAAAAGCAGCTAGACGGTGGGCTTTTTGAAATGCACAGTGTGAATAACTATGTTTTTGATTTTGTACACACACACCATCGTAATCCTTTTTCAATACATATATTGTAAACATTTCTGGTTGTATATAATTGAATCCGGTTTCGTTTCTCACATCCATTTGTATAAAATTTGTAAAACTTTGAACAAAAATGGTACATGATGCATTCAAGATCTTTATAACTTGTAAAAAACCTTCCCATCTAATATAGTGATACTTATTCATCAACCAGTTGTTTGTTCTTTTAGCTTTTTGAGACAACATTTTAAATGAAAATGGAGGTTTAAACAAAAGTGAATATATTGTATTTCTTCACTTTTCTATGTTTTTATGTTTTTGTATGTTTCTAAAAACATACAAAAACATAACATATTTTCAACGCACCCGTTTCAACGCACTTACTTACGTAAAATCACTTGCAGGCGTTTTTACGTACACGTACAGTGGCATTAACCCACCCACCCACCCATCTGGTATTGACCCACTCGCCCACCCATACTCGGTACTTTGGTATTGGTATTTGGTATATATCTAAAAAAGTTAATTCCTTAATAATGTACTCATTATCATTTCCAATAAAAGATTGAAATTCTACAACACAATCCTTTTCCTCAATAATGTGTTGTACCGGGTCGTTTGATCGGTACATTTGTTACTTGTCGTCGTGGTTTGCCAGGCTGCCTGAGATCGCTCGTGCGCTGCCGTTTGTTTACTTTACTGGCCGTTGGCTCGGACTCTGTCGTCCCGTGATTCCAGGTCCCAGTCTGTCGGGTTAACCTGTCTACCTCAGCCATTGAACTCTATAACATGTCGGGCTAGAGGCTCATAAACTCCAGGGTCCTTGAGTGGGACATTTTACCCTCGGCCTGCCGTCCGGCTGAATTTCTACCTGCTAGCCTGGCCTGAGGACCATGTCGTAGAGCCATGTTGAGACTCCGCTGACAAACCTACATCTGGGTGTTATTCTTCTGTCCTCAGGTCAGTGCGTTCCATTTTGGTTCCCGGCAGCTGAGCTGGGGGTGAAATGAAAAGAACAAAAGTTGTGCGGAACAATTGACTATAGGCCTAGGCCTACTATGTACTTTGAACTTTTTCCGGATGAAACACAGCCAGCCAGATAATTGAATATGGCCAATTAAAAAAAAAAAAAATAGAAAAAAAAGATAAACAAGAAAGTTGTTTCTCCCATGTATATACATGCATTATAATTTCTGAGAAATTTATCATTACTTTTATTGTTATTGTTAATCTTTGTTTAGTTTATTTTATTGTTATATTTTTTAAAATTTTATATTTGTTAGGTATCTACGGTTAAATTATGGTACTATTTATTTTTATGTTTGATTTATTTCGAAATGGTATTATCACAGAATATGTGGTATTATGGATGTCAGTTGGTAATGAAACGGTACCGTGTTATATTTTCTTTTCATTAATTCTTTTTTAGTCTCACCAAAAGGGAATTATTTATTGTATTTTTACTTTGCTTTAATGCGGAGCTGCCCAGGGATTCCGGCCCTGGCCTCGATGGAATAACGGAATGTGGGCTAAATTGCCGGTTAATTGGTGTTGTCAAAATTTTCTAAATTTCTCTTTGAAAGTAGTTTTTCTCTCAAAAATGTTGTGTGTAGTTTTCTGCAGATAGGCACATATGTTTTGTAATTTTGGTATTTATAGCGTTTGTTGTTTTTTTGTTAGTTTGTTATCTCTTGTTATTTTTGTTTTTCTTGTGGATTTTTAAGTGTAATTTTGATATTGTGGCCTTCTGCCGGTTTCTGAATAATTAACTTTTTTCTTGAAAATAAATAGCTTTTCGCTCAGCTGCCGAGTTGTGATTTGACCCTCCGACTGCCGCCCGTGATCCTATCGCCTATCTGGTTTTGAGCCATCCTCCATTACGGCACGACTTCCAGTTTTGGTGGGGGGGGATGGGTCTCAGTGAACAGCATCTTTAAAAGATACTGAAGGAGTGTTTAGATTGTGACTCATTGCAGCGTGCGAGTGAACTGGTGTGCTCAATACGATAGGGTTATATAAAAAAAATATATAGTAAACTGGTTTCCCCACCACGGTAGGTTTAGATATACCAAGCCGTACAGTTCCCAGCGCGTTGGTGTATATTTAACGTGGGCACCATCCCCGGTAGGCCTACCCCACAAAGTTAAGAAAGTTTACTTTGTTTATCCTTTTAAATACTCTTCTGCTTCTGTATTATTTTCTGTTTGAGTTTCTTTATTTTCACCAAAACTTTTACAATCTCTTAGACGTCTCCACACTTCCACTTCGAAAGGGATTCTATTAAATATTGATGTATCTATAGGACTGTTAAGAATAGGTGCATCAGGTTGTGTTTCCATCGTATGTATCAAGTAATCTTGAAGAATCGGTTCGAAAAACGCCAACTGTTTTACATAACTGGTAACTGGTAAGGCGTTAGTGGTTAAAATGAAAAATTCCTCCCGTGTAACTAGCACCTTTTCATCTTGTTTGCTTAAAGTTCTAATCCGTACCAGTTGTTCACCACGTTGTATAACAATATCAATCTCGATGTCACTATCCATTAATCTTATATTATTTTTTCTACTAATTATATTTTTTGCTAGGTAACATTCGATTAGATGTAGATGTTTAACAAATGAATCCCAAGCAGTCTCTGTAAAGTGTACCATTTTAGATCCATGATGTAAAATAACAGTAGGTGAATAATTCAAAGATTTAAGTAGCCCTATTGATAAAAATTTACTCAGACAATTAGATAAAGGGTACATAACCCGAAGGAAAACTTCTGCTAGCAATATTATGGATGGTTCTTCACTTTTCCTTTTCCTATTACCATTATTCTTGCGTGTTGATTCATCCTGTTTATCATTTTGAAACTCTGTAATTTGAATTATTTTTTCAATTATTTAAGAAGCTTCTTAAATAAGAACTTATTCAGATGATTATAAATTAAGTCCTCACTCCCTTTGTCAACGTCATTAGTTCCCACCATAATAACGTATCAGTGGTCTCGGAGAGACCTTTTTTTTTAGCAGCTGAAAATTAAACTCTTAACAATACCAAGAATAAGATCATAAATAAATATCAGTGAGTAATCAGATGGCAGATGTGTTACTTGTTGGCTTAGTGAGTTGATGTTTACAGCAATGTTAGTAGCACGCTAAACGCTGTTTATCGGTAGAGATCCCTCTCACCCCGACAATGACTATGACGTAAGCCACTGCTCAATATATCCCGTGGCTATTGTAATACTCTATACTAATAAATAGGTAGCAACGCAATTAGTGTGAGTGAAATACTGTAAATAAATTTAATATTGTGACTTTACGTTATACAGATAATCTACTATTATTTGTAATCAAAGTTACATGCCGAGGCCGAAGGCTGAGGTGTATTGAGTGCAGTGAGAGTTGGGGTTGGCACGCGAAGCATGCAGGGGTGTCCCCTAGTTATATAAATAATACATTATCTGTTAAAGGTAACTACATAAATTTTTCCTTTGTTATTACAACCAAACGCAACACAACTTTGCGGCATTTTGTACACTGAATTTATTCATAAGAAAAATGATAAGAGTTTCACGAAAGCAGACCGGGGCAGACACAATCACCAGGAAAATGAAGACGCAGTGCAGTTAGCGCGCTCAGACGCTCGGGACTACGGTGACTCACTGTCGGCCGCCATCTTTTGGTGGTGAACACCGCAAATCGCCTGGCTTCACTCTCCGTGCCGGGTGGCCTCTCTATTTATATTCTGTGCTCGCTGTATATTGATTTTATACTCATGTATGTAATCGGGGGTCTAGGTAAGTTACGAGGATAGTAAGATATCCTGAATGTATAGGAATTAAATGAAACAAACGAAAAATTATTTTATGTTGATTTAAAATGAATAGTAACTAATGTACATCTGTAGAAATAACAAACTACTTAATGCAAAATAACTCTTTATCCAAAGCATATTTTAAAATATTTTCACTGGGTGACGTGGGGGGGGGGGTGGAAAATACAAATTGCTCAGGAGATATTGCAACCCCTTAAACCCCCCGTTTCAATTAAGAGTCTGCAGAGGCTGTCGACCATGTTGGTTTTAATTTCATAAGAACAATGTTATTTGCGTATCCATATTTTTTCGTTATTTATTGACCAAAAGTTGTGTATGAGGTGTCATTTTAAACGTTATCACATTGCGCATTGGGTTTGCTTTTGGTTTTTTTTAAATTCATATGCCTAGTTTTGAAAAATATGTAAAAATAAAAACTTAAAACTAAATTTTTTTTATATTTTTTTCTATAAAACTAATTAGGAATTCCAAAGTTCAATTTTGTTTATCATACCTCTCGCACGTTACATACACCACTGCGTTGACTTCGTACCGTACCTGACCTTGATCAATGTAAGTAAGATGAAGTAATTCATTAATTATAACTTTAACGAATTCTTTGTTTATACTTTTTATAAAGCTTGAAAGAGTAATGATTATCATGAGGCCAAATTTTCAATTTTCAAGAACGTCACTTAAATTAATCATTTTATCCCTAAAGATTTGCCGGCACCAGCTACCTCCACTTGTGTTGGCTAGTTAACATGTTATTTTATTTACCGCTTTATACTAAACATATTGTTATTGCTTCGATATTATGGATAGTTACACAATTGAAATGGACGGTATGAGTACAATTATCATTTATAGGAATTAATCATAAAACATCATATTATATCGTATAACAGGTGTTTTTCTGATTATTAACTTTCATAATACAGTGAATTGAAGCAGCAATCGTTGGTCATTTTTTATCTTCTTCATGATTTCAAATGAAGACGATGAACTAAACGTAACCCTAGTTAAATCATAAACTTAATGTAGAATTTGTATTAAATTAATTTAAAAACATGCAAATCATGTACATTGCAATATAAGTAAATAACATTAAGCAATATAATTACAATAAGTAAATAACATTTAATGAATCACTCATAAATTTAATTTCGGTCATAAATGTATGACGGTTTTTGTATGTTTAAACTCAGTAGTTCACCTTCTGCCATGGCTTAGTAGGCCTACATCCAACATTGTGTTTTCAAGAGGTGCATATGATGAGTGTTCTACCAGAAGACAGAATAATTAAAAACAAAGAGATTCAATGGACTAATGTTATGGCAGTTTGTCCAGTTAATAAGCAAACTCCGTACTATAGACCATCGGGTTTTTCCGATTAACCAAGGGAGACATATTTCTGGTCTCCTGGAAGAACTGAGGAATCCTGATAAGTTTTACAATTATTAAGAACAACATTAAGAAAGGGGCTTTGAACTTCGGGAAGAGAAACCCTCCTGAGGAAAGGCTATTAATGTAATAGCATTGTGGCGAGTTAACGACTGGTCATTTTTGTTCAATAATGGTTTTAAAAATTGTACCATAATGTAGGCCTAGATGAAAAATGTAATGTGGCCAATGAATAGTCATCTATGTGTATATATCTACACATAAAACCCAACTAGCATCTAGACAGGTTCAAATTATCCAATGTAATAAGGTTTATCGACCAAGACAATAAGCGCACTCACGCCAAAAGTACTCACATCACAAGCACTTACACCACAAGCACTCACATCACAAGCACTCACATCATAAGCACTCACATCATAAGCACTCACACCACAAGCACTCACATCACAAGCACTTACACCACAAGCACTCACACCACAAGCACTCACATCATAAGCACTCACACCACAAGCACTCACACCACAAGCACTCACACCACAAGCACTCATACCACAAGCACTCACATCACAAGCACTCACTTCCCCCACTTATACACATCACACACTTATCACACTTATCACAAGCACTCAATCTAAGTTATACATGCTAGGTGGGTGTGTGGGAAATCAAAGTCATAGGTGCAAAGTAGGTGGGTGAGCAATCAAAGTTAAAGGTACAGATGGGTGGGTGAGCAGTCAAAGTTAGAGGCACAAGGTGGGTGGCTTGCCGATTAAGTCACATGTTTTTAGGGTGAGTGGGTTGTTCTGGATGTTTTAGTCATAATTGCTCTGACCAAATTAAATATTTATATCTGTTTAAAAACTAAACCATAACATATCAATCAACATCAAACTTATGTATATATATATATCACTGTATATTAGATACTTTTTTATTATTTATGTGATATATATATACAGTGATAACTTATGTATATGTATATATATATCACTGTATATTAGATACTGTATATTAGATATATTTGGATATTAGTACTGTACGTGTAAGGGTGCGCGAGTGGGTCATTATCACTGTACGTGTAAGGATGGGCGGGTGGGTCATTAGCACTGTCCGTGTATGGGTGCTGTAAAATATATATTATTATATTGTATATTTATTTTTGGTTATATAATATAAAGCACTCACACCACAAGCGCTCACGTCACATACACTCACACTACAAGCACTCACATCACAAGCACTCACACACAAGCACTCACATCACAAGCACTCACACCACAAGCGCTCACACCACAAGCGCTCACACCACAAGCACTAACATCACAAGCACTCACACCACAAGCACTTACATCACAAGCACTCACACCACAAGCACTCACACACAAGCACTCACATCACAAGCACTCACACCACAAGCACTTTGTTTCATTGGTCTGTTGCATAGTGGTGCTGGGCATGGGGGGAGGAGGAGTTGGCGGGTTTGAGTTTCTAATATACTGTAGTTGCATGCCGTTTTCAGTAAGGTTATTTTTTGTTAGGATAGAGCTAGGTTGGGTATCGATAAGGTTAGTTTGATTAGTTTAAGTTAGGTTTGGATTTGTAAGGTTAGGTAGTTTACATTCTGTTAGGTTACATTCGGTTTGGTTAGGTTATGTTAGGTTTTATTTGGTTAGGTTAGCAAAACATAAACTAAAAAAAACCAGTCTAACTTCCCAAAACCTAACCTAACCGAATATAACCTACTTAACTTAACCTAAATCGAAACTAAAAACCAAGCACGAATAGTCACGTAAATAAATATTAGGAAGTAGGCTATACCAAGGGAACAGACATAGACAGGAAAGTGTGCTTCATGACTTATGCTAAAGGAAATTGAAAAATACATTTAAAAACCGAGCATTAATTAGTCATGTAAATGAATAGGTCAGGTAAGTATATAAAGACAGTCCAAGATAGGAATGTATGTTTTGTGACTTTCATGTAGATGTTGATGAGATTTAGATTAATCGAGACGTAAGATCCATTGTGAATTTGTAATGTAAATACGCAAGCCTTTTTCTAGGCTTTTCTATAACTTACCTTGAGGCACTCGGTCAAGGTATAGAAAAATACGCGTTATAACTATTGTTCCATCGAAGTCGGTAGGGAAATAGTAGACTAATCGATTCAAAAGACCTTATGTATTGTAAATATAATTAAAATGGCAAAGATTGTGGAGAGAAGTCCGGAAGGCCCGTATCGACCTGACCCACATTTGGTTCCAACCAGGCACATGCTTCAGCGTTGTCAGTGGTTGTTTCACTCATACGTATTTATTTTCTTATGTTATATTAGAAAAGTATAAGTAATTTTAAAAAAGTTTAGGTTACTGTATTTTGAAGAAGATCAATGAATTTATCGTACAGTTGTATATTCTTTTACATTTTAGAACTAACTAAATAATGTTCTGTTAAAAAAAATTCAACTACCGTATTTAAGTATACAGGGTGTCCAGCTTCGACTGTCGCATATTTTAGAGGATTGTTTATCAGGTCAATACAGACAAATAATGCCATATAATATTTATCCTGTCTCGATTAGTTTACAGTCTGTGTGTCTGTATGTGTGTGTGTTTTTAAAATAAAAATTTGAATATCTCAAAATCCGTTTGACATACAATACTGAATTTCGGTATGAAAGTTAATCTTAAAAAAGACACATTTCATGTAAAAAATGCTATATGTCTAAGATTGTCGGTTTAAAAATTGTGGCTGTCTAAACGTTTAAAAGTCAAATATAAAAAAATATAAAAATTTTAGCCAAAAACGTCAAAATACCAAATTTGTAGACTACATTACGCCAAATCCAGCGATATGTAAGTTTAAAAGATCGGGTGATAAATTACAGCGAAAACATATTTTTTTGTGACTGTAAGCATTGTCACCTGGGTGTAGAGTACACATAATGACAATGCTTTCAGTCACCAAAAATAGGGGTTCTCTGTTATTTATCGTCTCATCTTTTAAAATGTCATAACGCTGGATTTGGCTTAACGTAGTCTACAAATTTGCTATTTGGAATTTTTTGCCTAAATTGTGTAGGGTTTTTTATATTTGACTTTGAAATATTTAGACAGACGCTATTTTTAAACCGATAACGTTAGACATACAGCCTTTTTACATGAAATGTGTCTTTTTGAAATTAACTTTCATTCAAAAATTAAGTATTGTATGTTAAACGGTTTTTGAGATATTCAGTTTTTATAAATACACATACAGACAGACTGAAAACAAATCGAGATAGGACAAATGTTATATGGCATTATTTGCTTATTGACATGACAAACAATCCTCTAAAATATATAACAGTCGAAGCTGGACACCCTGTACATTAGAAGTTGTAGAATACTGTACGATATCTAGCCTAATTGCAATCCTATAACTGTATAATAAACATTTTGTATGATAATAATATATATTTTATATGTTAAAACATTAAAGGTATTTTTTTAACCTATCTAAAGATTTTATTTATATGATAGTTTGATGAAAATAAAATAACACGACATTATTATGAAAGAATTGAACAAAAGGAAACACATACGTTTCAATAGTGGCCACAATCGACGTCGGTTTACTAGCACTTAAATACTTGTGCCACATATATTGGTAAGACCTTAAAATACTTGTGCCACATATATTGGTAAGACCTTAAAATACTTGTGCCACATATATTGGTAAGACCTTAAAATACTTGTGCCACATATATTGGTAAGACCTTAAAATACTTGTGCCACATATATTGGTAAGACCTTAAAATACTTGTGCCACATATATTGGTAAGACCTTAAAATACTTGTGCCACATATATTGGTAAGACCTTAAAATACTTGTGCCACATATATTGGTAAGACCTTAAAATACTTGTGCCACATATATTGGTAAGACCTTAAAATACTTGTGCCACATATATTGGTAAGACCTTAAAATACTTGTGCCACATATATTGGTAAGACCTTAAAATACTTGTGCCACATATATTGGTAAGACCTTAAAATACTTGTGCCACATATATTGGTAAGACCTTAAAATACTTGTGCCACATATATTGGTAAGACCTTAAAATACTTGTGCCACATATATTGGTAAGACCTTAAAATACTTGTGCCACATATATTGGTAAGACCTTAAAATACTTGTGCCACATATATTGGTCAACCTTAAAACGTAAATCTTCGAAGCAAACGTTTACGTAAAATTTGCAATTTTTTAACAGATTCATTTGTACCATATGTGGATATTTAGACGGCGTGTAATTTACTTCATCGCGGTATTAGTAGAGAACAAAACCGTAGGAACCATCTAAACAACCAACGTTTAGAGGACGTGGAGCCACCTTTCCGCAAGCTACAGTGAGAGTTTCGGTTTTAGAACTTTTATATATCATGCCTTGACAGTTTTCTGCTGTAGGTTTATAATTGTTTTAAATCATTTAGGGTCTATATTACAATGGCAAATGTTTGTGAAATGAAATTTTTAAGAACAGCTGTAAGTAAGTTATTGAGGCCAATATCGAATATGGTCAATAAATATTTTTAAATTCAGTATGCAGATATACAAATAGAAATTCATGCAATCATAACAAACTCGACTTTAGTGTGATAATGCACAAAACAAAAGATATTAGATTTATAAAACCTTTACGTAATTCAACATTATGGCTTTGCTAATTACAGTGCCACAAACAATTTTGCCCAAAAAAAGGGTGAACTTGTAACTACTGTACTGAATTTCTCTAGGTGTAAGTGTATTTCATAATTCTTCCAACAGTTATCGACCCATCTAGAAACGTAAATCAGCCACATTCCTTGCATCACTGATCTAGGTGTAAACGTGCGTTAGATGTTATCCATGGTCATCGACCCATCTAGAAACGTAAATCAGCCACATTCCTTGCATCAATGATCTAGGTGTAAACGTGCGTTAGATGTTATCCATGGTCATCGACCCATCTAGAACCGTAAATCAGCCACATTCCTTGCATCACTGATCTAGGTGTAAACGTGCGTTAGATGTTATCCATGGTCATCGACCCATCTAGAACCGTAAATCAGCCACATTCCTTGCATCACTGATCTAGGTGTAAACGTGCGTTAGATGTTATCCATGGTCATCGACCCATCTAGAACCGTAAATCAGCCACATTCCTTGCATCACTGATCTAGGTGTAAACGTGCGTTAGATGTTATCCATGGTCATCGACCCATCTAGAACCGTAAATCAGCCACATTCCTTGCATCACTGATCTAGGTGTAAACGTGCGTTAGATGTTATCCATGGTCATCGACCCATCTAGAAACGTAAATCAGCCCCAGCATCACTGACCTAGGTGTAAACGTGCGTTAGATGTTATCCATGGTCATCGACCCATCTAGAAACGTAAATCAGCCACATTCCTTGCATCACTGATCTAGGTGTAAACGTGCGTTAGATGTTATCCATGGTCATCGACCCATCTAGAAACGTAAATCAGCCCCATTCCTTGCCTCACTGACCTAGGTGTAAAAGTACGTCAGTTGTCGTCCTAGGTCATCACCCAAAGTACTTAAAAGTTCATTATTTCCTCTAATTGACCAATGTTAGCTGTCGTTTAGTTGTGGACGACGTGTAGAGCCCATCCGTCAGCACCCAAAGGGTGGCGGGTGGCGAAAAATAGGGTTGACCTCCATTTGCCCGCGGTATATTGATCCTGCAAGCACGCAGGCGCCGGTCCTGAATGCACGCGGAGGGCTCAGCGCTGCGCCCTACACTCTCGCAGATCTCACCAAAGTGGTGTCAGCAGCGGAACGAGCGGCACACGTCGATAGTAGGGAGCAGCAGAGGTAGGTCAAGGAAGCCTTTTGGGTGGGAAACAGGGAGAGTCAAATAGCTTAGTTAATTGTTGGTTCTAGAGTGAATTAATGCTTCTTATAAGTCTTTTTATGGCGGAACCCTGCAAAGTAAAATTAATTTTTACAGTACAGTTTATTTCAATAAAATAACTTTCGTATAACGATTCTCTTGTTGGAAAACCGTACTGGGATTTCTTAAAAAAATTGTTGCCCTTAAGTGTCAGTTATGTTAATTAATACAAATATTCAGAGAAATAAATTGATATTAAAATGTTGCAATTTTATAAAACACGTGCAGTATTTTATAACTAGTGAGTATCTAATTTTAATAGTTACAACAAAGACCTATAGCTTACTTATTTCCTTTGACACGGTCCTTGAAAATATATGGAAATAGGTCTATCACTGCCTTCTGATGATTAGCATGGAAATGGTCTATTCTACGCTGTTAATAAGTAGCTGTTATAAGTAGCTAGCTAAGAGTTGATGCCTTGCAAACTGTACAATGGAGTTGGTTTAATGTTGTTCTGTTTATTTGGCTGTCAAGAAATCCTACTTCCTACAACATGCTCATATTAAGGTGAACATTCTTCACTACTCATTGTAATTGCCGAGTATAAAGTGAAAGTCAATAACAATTGTTACTAAGAAAATGTTTTCAATAAATAATGTAGGTAACCACACTAAATATATTATCGCTAATACAGTACGTCCAAATATAGACGATGATACACTTAGGAGTGCAGTGTTTCTGTTTATTCATAGAAATATTTTAGAAACGAACCTAAACTCAACAATCAGCCTTTAAATAAAAAGGATAATGGAGAAACGATTACTAATCTTAAATGGCTAATGTTTTGTAACATTTTTAGTTTTCATCGTCAGGTACGTTGTAATATTCACTATGGACTCGGCTATTATGTGAATGAATTGATATAACACCAATCTCGTACAGTGTTGTCACGATGACTCGATATAAAGATTACATGGTTGTCTTGTAAATGTATTTCAAATTAATCGAAAAGAGTTCGAACTCCATGTGCGTAACAAGGGCAGCTCCAACAATGTTAGCTACTAAAAGTCACTTAGGTCAGCTACGCGAGCTCCATCAATGTTAGCTACTATAAGTCACTTAGGTCAGGTACGCGAGCTCCATCAATGTTAGCAACTATAAGTCATTTAGGTCAGGTACGCGAGCTCCATCAATGTTAGCTACTATAAGTCACTTAGGACAGGTACGCGAGCTCCATCAATGTTAGCTACTATAAGTCACTTAGGTCAGGTACGCGAGCTCCATCAATGTTAGCTACTATAAGTCACTTAGGTCAGGTACGCGAGCTCCATCAATGTTAGCTACTATAAGTCACTTAGGTCAGGTACGCGAGCTCCATCAATGTTAGCTACTATAAGTCACTTAGGTCAGGTACGCCCCCATGTTAGCTACTATAAGTCACTTAGGTCAGGTACGCGAGCTCCAACAATGTTAGCTACTAAAAGTCACTTAGGTCAGGTACGCGAGCTCCATCAATGTTAGCTACTAAAAGTCACTTAGGTCAGGTACGCGAGCTCCATCAATGTTAGCTACTATAAGTCACTTAGGTCAGGTACGCGAGCTCCAACAATGTTAGCTACTAAAAGTCACTTAGGTCAGGTACGCGAGCTCCATCAATGTTAGCTACTATAAGTCATTTAGGTCAGGTACGCGAGCTTCATCAATGTTAGCTACTATAAGTCACTTAGGTCAGGTACGCGAGCTCCATCAATGTTAGCTACTATAAGTCACTTAGGTCAGGTACGCGAGCTCCATCAATGTTAGCTACTATAAGTCACTTAGGTCAGGTACGCGAGCTCCATCAATGTTAGCTACTATAAGTCACTTAGGTCAGGTACGCGAGCTCCATCAATGTTAGCTACTATAAGTCACTTAGGTCAGGTACGCGAGCTCCATCAATGTTAGCTACTATAAGTCATTTAGGTCAGGTACGCGAGCTTCATCAATGTTAGCTACTATAAGTCACTTAGGTCAGGTACGCGAGCTCCATCAATGTTAGCTACTATAAGTCACTTAGGTCAGGTACGCGAGCTCTATCAATGTTAGCTACTATAAGTCACTTAGGTCATTTACGCGAGCTCTATCAATGTTAGCTACTATAAGTCACTTAGGTCAGGTACGCGAGCTTCATCAAAGTTAGCTACTATAAGTCACTTAGGTCAGGTACGCGAGCTCCATCAATGTTAGCTACTAGAAGTCACTTAGATCAGGTACGCGAGCTCCATCAATGTTAGCTACTATAAGTCACTTAGGTCAGATACGTGCATTAATTGACATAAAATATTTGCTCTTTTTACGTGAAACGTTCTGTAGAAACTGACAAGCTTAACTGAATGTATGAAGTAAGTTACTTGCATTACGTCAAGAAAAATGCATGTAATGAAATTAGTCTGCAACTAATTCAATTTGTCATCAGACAATTATTGTAAAAATATTAAGCATAAACGTTTTTTGCTATTGGCAAAAATTTTATTTTCATTTTATGAAGTAAATCAAAAGATAATTTAGTTTAAAACGTAAAATCGAACATTATCTTAGAATACCCGCGATGGTCTCGCAGTTTGTTTGGTTTATAACACAATCTAAAGTATTATAATATAGCAATAAATAAAATTCATTATAATAAATGTAATCATAACACACTCACCTTTTTGACCTTTACAATTTTTTGCAAAAAATACACTAAACATTTCTTTTCAAAAACCTTCAAATTATAATGAAGTAAGTTAAAATCCAATTAGTTAACAAATTAATGATAATCGTAAATATTAAATTTGCATCTTCTTTATAAAAAGAGTAGCAATAGATTGTGGTTCTCACGCCAGGCTTACAGTTTAACACGTAGGCGGCTACAAGTTTAGAAGGCATTCTGTACATCTTTGGTGCAAGTTAAATTGTGTATATTGGGGACGTGGACAATTATATACAAACTAAATTGTGTATATATTGTCGCCTTTGTAACAGGTGCCACAATTATAAAGGATAATAATGTATATTAATAAAAAACCATTTCAGTTTCGATCACCATTATATAATTAGACTGAAAATTAAAATAGAGGCGTCCAATGAGCGAACATTAGCTCGAAGGCTGAAACTTCTCTATAGGACAAAGATGCCACGAAGGATTTAACCATTAGAGAGGAAAATACGTTGTTTTGGGAACATTTTACAACGCCGTTAAAGAAATGGGAGCTAAAATACAATTTACAAGTCACACGAAGGTATCACAAATAGAGTTATTGGGAAGAGTAGATGACACATTCTTGTAACCGTAGATAATTAACTGCAGTGATTTGCAAGGAATGACAGCACAAAACCTAATGACCTCCATGTCATTCAACAATGCCAATCCATTCTATTAGTGGTCTGTGCATTGGATTCAGTTAAGGTGCTCTGAGACACCATGTACACTCTACACAATGCCATTACATTCACATATTAGTGGTCTGTAAATTGGATTCAGTTAAGGTGCTCTGAGACAAATAGACCAAGTATACTCTGCACAATGCCATTCCATTCTATTAGTGGTCTGTACATTGGATTCAGTTCAGGTGCTCTGAGACAAATAGACCATGTATACTCTGCACAATGCCATACCATTCTATTAGTGGTCTGTACATTGGATTCAGTTTAGGTTGTCTGAGACACCATGTACACTCTACACAATGCCATTCCATTCACATATTAGTGGTCTGTGCATTGGATTCAGTTAAGGTGCTCTGAGACACCATGTACACTCTACACAATGCCATTCCATTTACATATTAGTGGTCTGTGCATTGGATTCAGTTAAGGTGCTCTGAGACACCATGTACACTCTACACAATGCCATTCCATTCACATATTAGTGGTCTGTGCATTGGATTCAGTTAAGGTGCTATCAGACAAATACACCATGTACACTCTACACAGTGCCATTCAATTCTATTAGTGGTCTGTACATTGGATTCAGCTAAGGTGCTATCAGACAAATACACCATGTACACTCCTACACAGTGCCATTCCATTCTATTAGTGGTCTGTACATTGGATTCAGTTCAGGTGCTCTTAGACAAATACACCATGTATACTCTACACAGTGCCATTCAATTCTATTAGTGGTCTGTAAATTGGATTCAGTTCAGGTGCTCTAAGACAAATAGACCATGTATACTCTGCACAATGTCATTCCATTCTATTAGTGGTCTCTACTTAAGATTCAGTTCAGGTGCTCTGAGACAAATACACCATGTATACTCTGCACAATGCCAATCCATTCTATTAGTGGTCTGTACATTGGATTCAGTTCAGGTGCTCTGAGACAAATAGACCATGTATACTCTACATAATGCCAATCCATTCTATTAGTGGTCTGTACATTGGATTCAGTTCAGGTGCTCTGAGACAAATAGACCATGTATACTCTACACAATGCCAATCCATTCTATTAGTGGTCTGTACATTGGATTCAGTTCAGGTGCTCTGAGACAAATACACCATGTATACTCTACACAATGCCAATCCATTCTATTAGTGGTCTGTACATTGGATTCAGTTCAGGTGCTCTGAGACAAATACACCATGTATACTCTACACAATGCCAATCCATTCTATTAGTGGTCTGTACATTGGATTCAGTTCAGGTGCTCTGAGACAAATACACCATGTATACTCTACACAATGCCAATCCATTCTATTAGTGGTATGTACATTGGATTCAGTTCAGGTGCTCTGAGACAAATAGACCATTTATACTCTACACAATGCCAATCCATTCTATTAGTGGTCTGTACATTGGATTCAGTTCAGGTGCTCTGAGACAAATACACCATGTACACTCTACACAATGCCAATCCATTCTATTAGTGGTCTGTACATTGGATTCAGCTCAGGTGCTCTGAGACAAATACACCATGTATACTCTACACAATGCCAATCCATTCTATTAGTGGTCTGTACATTGGATTCAGTTCAGGTGCGTAGACTTCAACTTATGGAACCTAAAATACCATAATACCAATTATTACTAATTACAGTATACGTGAAATGAATTTTAAATTTAATTAAGTGAATTAAATAAAAAAAGGAAAAATGGATGAAAATAAAATAATTTAATGTTGTATTGAGACACAGAAATTCGAATTACCTAATACTTGTTAATAAAATCAAAATTTGATTTTTACTAATTTACTGTTATCATTGCATACTGGCTACTATTTCTAGAATTTTAGAATCAGTCTCTGTATTTGAGTTGAGATTTTTACTGTCATAAAACACATAACAGTGCATAGACAAAAGTCAAGATTTTTACACCAAATTTAACAAAACTTAGTAAAAAAATGTAAATAATAACAAGTACAATGTACAGCAAAATTAAAATAGACATAAAAAACAATTCAGTATACAAAATGGCTAGATTAATAAAATTAGATGGAAAACCATTAAAGATAAATTAATGTAAGACTACATCATAGTAATAATGTTAACATATAATCTAGGTCATAATTCTAACACTAGTTTTGGCTTTTCCAATTTATAGTTTTAAAAAAATCATCAATTTTATATAGACATTCATCCAGCAGTACATCCTTGAATTTTCCTTTAAATTTAGAGTGGGGCAGTGATTTAATTCTATCTGGCAATGAATTATACAGTTTAGTAGAAATATATAACCAGTTTTTCTTTGAGCTGCTATACTTAAACTGTTGAACTCTGAAACAATCTTCATGTCTTGTATTATTACCATGAAAATCAGCATTGATATTAAAGAAATCTAAACTTCCATGAACAAAACTGAGCAAATGTACATAAAGTGAGTAAAATTTTAGAATTTGAAGCTGTACAAACCAAGGTTTACAAGATGTTAATGCAGGTAAATTGCATATTAATCTAATAGCCCTTTTTTGGAGTATAAAAAGTTTCATTCAATTACCACTAGATCCCAGAGAACAATTCCATATGTCAAGATACTTGTGAGCAAAGTATACAGTTAGTAAGATATAATTATTAACTGAGTTCTTAATCTTCTAAGCATATATAAACCTTAAGCCAATTTTTTTAGATGCATAATCAACATGAGAATTCCACATAATAATCTAGAATCTAACAATAGCCCTAAAAACTTTAAATTACTGTTCTCTGGAGAGTCTGAAACATTTCTATTGTAGTAAAAGATAAATCACAGATTTTTCCATGTTTAGCAACAAGTTATTAGCAGCAGCACCAGTCCTGAAGTAATTTAAAACTAGAATTTAATTTACCATTAACTAAATATTTACTAATATTACTGACCTTCAAACCCAAGTCATCTGCAAATAAATATCCATCAATACCTACACTCTCTATGCTAATTGGTTAGTCATTAATATATATATTAAATAGAATTGGCCCAAGAATTGAGCCTTGGGGCACACCATATTCAACTCTCCTACCTTTAGAAAAAGACCCATCTTTAAACACAAATTGAGTTCTATTCATTAGATAGGAAAGTACAAGCTCAACAGAATAAGGATTAAATTCGTAAAAAGAGAGTTTTTTTAATTAAAATACTATGTTGTACAGTATCAAACGCTTTAGACATTTGGTAAGACCTAAAAATTACATTATTACCTTGTTCTTGATCATTAACCACATTATGAACTAGCTTAACTACTGCATTACATGTACTCCTGTTAGGCCTATAACCATAATTTTTATCAGTAAAAATACTAAAATTTTCAAAGTACTCTGATATCTGTTTTTGAAGTAAAGATTTTAAAAAATTTGACACAATAGGAACATTGTGTCGATATTGTGTGGGACATGGATATAGGTCGATAATTGTTTTCAGCATTCCTATCACCTTTTTTGTAAACAGGTACAAACAACCTCGATATTTTTCAATTGATGTGGGAAAACACTCTTTGATTAGACATTCATTAAAAAAGATGTGTTAAAACCTCACTTATATAAATAGCGGAAATCTTCATAATGTTATCAGTTAAACCATATTCATCTAAGCACTTGCTATTGTTTTAACTATCAATAGCCTTAAAAATAGTTTCTACAGTGTCTTGTTTAAATTTAAAATTATACTCAGGTCTAGGATATTTATGAAAATAAAAATTACTATCATTAATACAATCAGGAATACTATCACTAACTTTCTTAACATGATCAATAAAAATTTTTTAAATTTATCAGGCGTTATTCCAACAGATGTTGGAGCTGCTTTACAGTTGTTATTTGCAAGCGTATTGGTGTATTGCCACAACTTTTTTGTTTTATTTGCAGCATTCTGGATCAAATCATTAAAGTATGATACTTTAACATTTTTAATAGCATACTTGTATTGTTTCTTAAATATTTTATATCTATCCATTAATTGTTTACTACCATAAACTTTACTTAAGTTATATAACATATCACAGTGGTCTTTGAGTTTTCGTAAATTACTATTGTATTGACCTAAAAATTACATTATTACCTTGTTCTTGATCATTAATCACATTATGAACTAGCTTAACTACTACATTACATGTACACCTGTTAGGCCTATAACCATACTGTTTATCAGTAAAAATACTAAGGTGCTCTGAGACACCATGTACACTCTACACAATGCCATTCCATATACATATTAGTGGTCTGTGCATTGGATTCAGTTAAGATGCTCAGAGACACCATGTACACTCTACACAATGCCATTCCACTTACATATTAGTGGTCTGTGCATTGGATTCAGTTTAGGTGCTCTGAGACACCATGTACACTCTACACAATGCCATTCCATTTACATATTAGTGGTCTGTGCATTGGATTCAGTTAAGGTGCTCTGAGATACCATGTACACTCTACACAATGGCATTCCATTCACATATTAGTGGTCTGTGCATTGGATTCAGTTAAGGTGCTATCAGACAAATACACCATTTACACTCTACACAGTGCCATTCCATTCTATTAGTGGTCTGTACATTGGATTCAGTTGAGATGCTCTGAGACAATACACAATGTATACTGTGCACAATGCCATTCCATTCTATTAGTGGTCTGTACATTGGATTCAGTTCAGGTGCTCTGAGACAAATACACCATGTATACTCTGCTCAATGCCATTCTATTCTATTAGTGGTCTGTACATTGGATTCAGTTCAGGTGCTCCGAGACAAATAGACCATGTATACTCTGCACAATGCCATTCCATTCTATTAGTGGTCTGTACATTAGATTCACATTAGTGGTGTGCGCACGTGCGCGTGCGCGCGTATGCGTGCGAGTGCGTGGGTGGGTGGATGGGTGTGGGTGTGGGTGGGTGGGTGGATGGGTCAATACTCTATACCATCTTACTTGCATGTGCGGGCGGATGGGTCAATACCACCTTACTTGTATGTGCAGGCGGATGGGTCAATACTCAATACCACTTTACTTGTATGTGTGGGTGGATGGGTCAATACTGAACACAACCTTATTTGTTTGTGCGAGTGGATGGGTCATTACTCAATACCACCTTACTTGTATGTGTGGATGGATGGGTCAATACTCAATACCACCTTACTTGTATGTGCGGGCGGATGGGTCAATACTGAACACAACCTTATTTGTTTGTGCGAGTGGATGGGTCATTACTCAATACCACCTTACTTGTATGTGTGGGTGGATGGGTCAATACTCAATACCACCTTACTTGTATGTGCGGGCGGATGGGTCAATACTGAACACAACCTTATTTGTATGTGCGAGTGGATGGGTCATTACTCAATACCACCTTACTTGTATGTGTGGGTGGATGGGTCATTACTCAATACCACCTTACTTGTATGTGCGGGCGGATGGGTCAATACTGAACACAACCTTATTTGTATGTGCGAGTGGATGGGTCATTACTCAATACCACCTTACTTGTATGTGTGGGTGGATGGGTCATTACTCAATACCACCTTACTTGTATGTGTGGGTGGATGGGTCATTACTCAATACCACCTTACTTGTATGTGCGGGTGGATGGGTCAATACTCAATACGACCTTACTTGTATGTGTGGGTGGATGGGTCAATACTCAATACCACCTTACTTGTATGTGCGGGCGGATGGGTCAATACTGAACACAACCTTATTTGTATGTGCGAGTGGATGGGTCATTACTCAATACCACCTTACTTGTATGTGTGGGTGGATGGGTCAATACTCAATACCACCTTACTTGTATGTGCGGGCGGATGGGTCAATACTGAACACAACCTTATTTGTATGTGCGAATGGATGGGTCAATAATCAATACCACCTTACTTGTATGTGTGGGTGGATGGGTCAGTACTCAATACCACCTTACTTGTATGTGCGGGCGGATGGGTCAATACTGAACACAACCTTATTTGTATGTGCGAGTTGATGGGTCAATACTCAATACCACCTTACTTGTATGTGCGGGCGGATGGGTCAATACCGAACACAACCTTATTTGTATGTGCGAATGGATGGGTCAATAATCAATACCACCTTACTTGTATGTGCAAATGGATGGGTCAATACTCAATACCACCTTACTTGTATGTGCGGGCGGATGGGTCAATACTGAACACAACCTTATTTGTATGTGCGAGTGGATGGGTCATTACTCAATACCACCTTACTTGTATGTGTGGGCGGATGGGTCAATACTCAATAACAATTTACTTGTATGTGCGGGCGGATGGGTAAATACTGAACACAACCTTATTTGTATGTGCGAGTGGATGGGTCAATACTCAATACCACCTTACTTGTATGTGTGGGTGGATGGGTCAATACAACCTTATTTTTATGTGCGGGTGGATGAGTCAACTCTCAATACTACCTTACTTGTATATGCGGGCGGATGGGTCAATACAATCTTACTTGTATGTGCGGGCGGATGGGTCAATACTCAATACAGTACTACCTTACTTGTATGTGTGGGCGGATGGGTCAATACCACCTTACTTGTATGTGCAGGCGGATGGGTCAATACAATCTTACTTGTATGTGCGGGCGGATGGGTCAATACAACCTTACTTGTATGTGCTGGCGGATGGGTCAATACCACCTTACTTGTATGTGCAGGCGGATGGGTCAATACCACCTTACTTGTATGTGCAGGCGGATGGGTCAATACCACCTTACTTGTATGTGCAGGCGGATGGGTCAATACCACCTTACTTGTATATGCGGGTGGGTTTGCCAACACCACCATATGCGGATGTGCGGGCTTGTGGGTCAATACGGTATTAAAACCTCACTTCATACCAACTTTATCTTTGATGGCTTTATAAAAATAAAACCATCTATTCATCACAGCAACCAGAAATGAAATGAAATAAAAGTTACTTTATTAGGCGGAGTTAAGACTCTTATTTAATTCTTCACTCTTCCAATTCAGATTTAGGTCTGAAAACTGAGCGTTATTTAAATGTTAAAAAAAATTGAAAATACTTATAAAACTAACCACTACTTTCAACGCAAACAAATAAAGTAATTTGTCAGTAAACTGATTTAGTGTTGCAAATGCATTGATTATTTCCTGGCGCTATTTTCTAACATATAAGAAAAACCAGTATTTTGAACATTAAAAATGTATTTATCAATGAACGTATCAGTATATAATTTTAAAGGTCAAAGACATAAAGGAAAAGTGGAATGGTGAGCTTAACTGTAAAACCCATTAGTAATCGTGTTGACTTAAAAAAGGATCCATTAGTTCATTGTAATAGTTTTTGGTAAATTTTTGATTCATTCATTCTGCTATGATAAATAAAATTATACAAATAAAATATAAATGTGAGAATTACCACAGTCAAACTGTGGTATTTACAACTAATGTAAATCTTTATAGGCCTACTATTTAGTAATAATCACCACGTTTATCTTTGAGGATTTGGAGATAATAAGGAGGGGACTGACAAAGTACTGTCACACGAGAAACTGGAGTAATAACTACTCGACACACATTTAGCGCACTATTACATACGACCTCTGTTTCTTTCTTCTCTGTGACAGAACCAAAGGGAAGGCGACAGCCTGCCACTGGAGTGTTCACCCAGCGACAGCCTGCCACTGGAGTGTTCACCCAGCGACAGCCTGCCACTGAAGTGTTCACCCAGCGACAGCCTGCCACTGGAGTGTTCACCCAGCGACAGCCTGCCACTGGAGTGTTCGCCCAGCGACAGCCTGCCACTGGAGTGTTCACCCAGCGACGACAGCCTGCCACTGGAGTGTTCACCCAGCGACAGCCTGCCACTGAAGTGTTCACCCAGCGACAGCCTGCCACTGGAGTGTTCACCCAGCGACAGCCTGCCACTGAAGTGCTCACCCAGCGACAGCCTGCCACTGGAGTGTTCACCCAGCGACAGCCTGCCACTGAAGTGTTCACCCAGCGACAGCCTGCCACTGAAGTGTTCACCCAGCGACAGCCTGCCACTGGAGTGTTCACCCAGCGACAGCCTGCCACTGGAGTGTTCACCCAGTGGCTTTTTCTTATGAACGGAATTATTATAACCATTATATTTGCATTATTGTAACGGAAGTTTAATGTAAAGAGATTTCCCCATTTAAGATTTTAATTTGAAGACTTTGTAATATATTATATTATTTGCATTATTAAACACACAGCTAGTATTTTTTGAACAAAAGTTAACTATATTATTGTTAAAATATATAAAATATGTCTAAAAGACTATCTAAATGAGAACTTTATTTATTTATTCATATTTTGTTAATTAAAATACAGTTTAGTATGTGTTCGCAGTATTTTGTTAGGTGATGATGCTATCAACACAATGTCAGCGAGAGAACAAGACCTCGCTGAGTGGCTATATACGTGGGTGAAGAAGTCTTAGAAAGTAAAATAATAAATGTTGACAGTATTTTGTTAGGTGATGATGCTATCAACACAATGTCAGCGAGAGATCAAGACCTCGCTGAGTGGCTATATACGTGTGGGTGAAGAAGTCTTAGAAAGTAAAATAATACATGTTCACAGTATTTTGTTAGGTGATGATGCTATCAACACAATGTCAGCGAGAGATCAAGACCTCGTTGAGTGGCTATATACGTGGGTGAAGAAGTCTTAGAAAGTAAAATAATAAATGTTGACAGTATTTTGTTAGGTGATGATGCTATCAACACAATGTCAGCGAGAGATCAAGACCTCGCTGAGTGGCTATATACGTGTGGGTGAAGAAGTCTTAGAAAGTAAAATAATACATGTTCACAGTATTTTGTTAGGTGATGATGCTATCAACACAATGTCAGCGAGAGATCAAGACCTCGCTGAGTGGCTTTATACGTGTGGGTGAAGAAGTCTTAGAAAGTAAAATAATACATGTTGACAGTATTTTGTTAGGTGATGATGCTATCAACACAATGTCAGCGAGAGAACAAGACCTCGCTGAGTGGCTATATACGTGGGTGAAGAAGTCTTAGAAAGTAAAATAATACATGTTGACAGTATTTTGTTAGGTGATGATGCTATCAACACAATGTCAGCGAGAGAACAAGACCTCGCTGAGTGGCTATATATGTATGGGTGAAGAAGTCTTAGAAAGTAAAATAATACATGTTCACAGCATTTTGTTAGGTGATGATGCTATCAACACAATGTCAGCGAGACAACAAGACCTCGCTGAGTGGCTATATATGTATGGGTGAAGAAGTCTTAGAAAGTAGACTACTAAATTGCACAACACACGTTATCTGGTGACTAATGATATATTAAATGTCTATTAAACTTACGTTAGTGGACTTTAACTAATATAAAATTGTCTGAAATTAATTTAAATACTATTCATTAAAATACCAATAAATCAAATTACTAAATTATGTATTCTTTTTAACGCCATTAAAGCATACATACTGGTTTAAGCAAAGCGCCCAAAAAAGTTGTCGTCTATTAGGTTGTAGACTACATCTGCATCTTGAGAACGTATTTCTTCATTCCAACAATTGTACATATAAAAAAGTGTATATATTACTTCATGCCAACAATTGTACATATAAAAAAGTGTTATATTAGATTGTAGGATACATCTGCATCTAGAGAACGTATTTCTTCATGCCAACAATTGTACATAGGCCTATAAAAAAGTGTTATATTAGATTGTAGGATACATCTGCATCTAGAGAACTTATTTCTTCATGCCAACAATTGTACATATAAAAAAGTGTATATATTAGATTGTAGGATACATCTGCATCTAGAGAACGCATTTCTTCATGCCAACAATTGTACATATAAAAAAGTGTTATATTAGATCGTAGGATACATCTACATATAGAGAACGTATTTCTTCATGCCAACATTTGTACATATAAAAAAAGTGTATATATTAGATTGTAGGATACATCTGCATCTAGAGAACGTATTTCTTCATGCCAACAATTGTACATATAAAAAAGTGTTATATTAGATCGTAGGATACATCTGCACCTAGAGAACTTATTTCTTCATGCCAACAATTGTACATAGGCCTATAAAAAAGTGTTATATTAGATTGTAGGATACATCTGCACCTAGAGAACTTATTTCTTCATGCCAACAATTGTACATATAAAAAAGTGTATATATTAGATTGTAGGATACATCTGCATCTAGAGAACGTATTTCTTCATGCCAACAATTGTACATATAAAAAAGTGTTATATTAGATCGTAGGATACATCTGCATCTAGAGAACGTATTTCTTCATGCCAACAATTGTACATAGGCCTATAAAAAAGTGTTATATTAGATTGTAGGATACATCTGCATCTAGGGAACTTATTTCTTCATGCTAAAAATGAATTGTAAATGTCAAAATGTTTGATATTGGATTGTAGGATACATCTGCATCTAGGGAACGTATTTATTTATGCTAAAAATGCATTGTAAATGTAAAAAAGTTTGATATTGGATTGTAGGATACATCTGTATCTAGAGAACTTATTTCTTCATGCCAACAATTGTACATATAAAAAAGTGTTATATTAGATCGTAGGATACATCTACATATAGAGAACGTATTTCTTCATGCCAACATTTGTACATATAAGAAAAGTTTATATATTAGATTGTAGGATACATCTGCATCTAGAGAACGTATTTCTTCATGCCAACAATTGTACATATAAAAAAGTGTTATATTAGATCGTAGGATACATCTGCACCTAGAGAACTTATTTCTTCATGCCAACAATTGTACATAGGCCTATAAAAAAGTGTTATATTAGATTGTAGGATACATCTGCACCTAGAGAACTTATTTCTTCATGCCAACAATTGTACATATAAAAAAGTGTATATATTAGATTGTAGGATACATCTGCATCTAGAGAACGTATTTCTTCATGCCAACAATTGTACATATAAAAAAGTGTTATATTAGATCGTAGGATACATCTGCATCTAGAGAACGTATTTCTTCATGCCAACAATTGTACATAGGCCTATAAAAAAGTGTTATATTAGATTGTAGGATACATCTGCATCTAGAGAACTTATTTCTTCATGCCAACAATTGTACATATAAAAAAGTGTATATATTAGATTGTAGGATACATCTGCATCTAGAGAACGTATTTCTTCATGCCAACAATTGTACATATAAAAAAGTGTTATATTAGATCGTAGGATACATCTGCATCTAGAGAACGTATTTCTTCATGCCAACAATTGTACATAGGCCTATAAAAAAGTGTTATATTAGATTGTAGGATACATCTGCACCTAGAGAACTTATTTCTTCATGCCAACAATTGTACATATAAAAAAGTGTATATATTAGATTGTAGGATACATCTGCATCTAGAGAACGTATTTCTTCATGCCAACAATTGTACATATAAAAAAGTGTTATATTAGATCGTAGGATACATCTGCATCTAGAGAACGTATTTCTTCATGCCAACAATTGTACATAGGCCTATAAAAAAGTGTTATATTAGATTGTAGGATACATCTGCATCTAGAGAACTTATTTCTTCATGCCAACAATTGTACATATAAAAAAGTGTATATATTAGATTGTAGGATACATCTGCATCTAGAGAACGCATTTCTTCATGCCAAGAATTGTACATATAAAAAAGTGTTATATTAGATCGTAGGATACATCTACATATAGAGAACGTATTTCTTCATGCCAACATTTGTACATATAAAAAAAGTTTATATATTAGATTGTAGGATACATCTGCATCTAGAGAACGTATTTCTTCATGCCAACAATTGTACATATAAAAAAGTGTTATATTAGATCGTAGGATACATCTACATCTAGAGAACGTATTTCTTCATGCCAACAATTGTACATATAAAAAAATGTTATATTAGATTGTAGGATGCATCTGCATCTAGAGAACGTATTTCTTCATGCCAACAATTGTACATATAAAAAAGTGTTATATGAGATTGTAGGATACATCTGCATCTAGGGAACTTATTTCTTCATGCTAAAAATGAATTGTAAATGTCAAAATGTTTGATATTGGATTGTAGGATACATCTGCATCTAGGGAACGTATTTATTTATGCTAAAAATGCATTGTAAATGTAAAAAAGTTTGATATTGGATTGTAGGATACATCTGTATCTAGAGAACTTATTTCTTCATGCCAACAATTGCACATATAAAAAAGTGTTATATTAGATTGTAGGATACCTCTGCATCTTACGTTGTAGGATACAACGTATTCATTCATGCCAACAATTGTACATATAAAAAAGTGTTATATTGGATTGTAGGATACATTTGCATCTAGAGAACTTATTTCCTCATGCCTATAATGAATTTTACATGAATTTTTCCTCCGTTCTAGTACTGTTATTTTTAAGGAAGCAAAGCAATTCAACATCATAGATAAGAATTACAAACAAAAATAATATAGTAGGTAAATGGCTGCATTAACATTAATAATTTGGTATTACCGTAATTTAAAATGTATTATTCATTTCAGCAACTCTCTTTCTTAGTAGGAAATGTAATTAAATAACATTCAACTGTCTGTAGGTGAGGTTAGGCCACATAGAACGTTCACGCACTTCTCTACAGATAGTTACAATGAGAGTTCTGCATTTTCAGTTGTTAAATCTGACAAATGAAGGGTTTAACTTGGCTTATCAGTGCATAAAATAACATGTTAACTGGTCGATAAAAGTGTTACCTAGTTCATAGATGTTGTCGACTAGTGGAGGTAGCTGGTGCCGGTAAATTTTTAGGGACAAAATCATCAATTGAAGTGACGTTTTTCAAAATTGAAAATTTGGCCTCGTGCTAATTATTACTCTGCTTTATTTGTTAAAAGTACAAACAAAGGATTTTGAAGTTAGAATCAATGAGTTACTTCATTGTGATCAAGGTCAGGTTTGCACTATGCAGTGGTGTGTGTAACGTGCGGGAGGGTGTGGCTAACAAAATGTTCTACAGTAATACACCGTTCTGCAATTTATTGGTTTCTTTAAATATTTCTATCTACCACAGTAAAAATACAATTCAAACTATTTTATCTTAATTAGTTTCTATTAAAGATAAAATTAAACTGAAGCTTTGTTTCACTAACAAAATATGTTACGAGGGCTCTAAAGGGAAAGCAAATATAGAAGTCATGCGATACTAGCGAGAGAAGTTGGAACTACATCCAGTTTTTTTAAAGAATGAAGTTTACTCCGCCGGACAGAGTACAATATAGTTCCTTCAATCGTTTCCTGTATAGTACGTTTTCGTAGTATTTTGAAACGGAAGCCCCAATTACCTCTCCCTCCCACCTGCCGCCTCCTCAGTTGGCTACGCCCGATCTTCTCTGTCTGAATGTATGTTGAGCAGAAAGGCTAATAATTCTTTTCAACAGTTGTCAATTTTTCAGTCAGTACCGGTGTTGCTGCTGCATTTTATTTCTTAACATGTTTTTACGCCATTTTGTTTTTGTAAAAATAGTAATATTTATTTAGAAAAGTAAACTATTAACAGCGAAATAAAATTATTCACTGATAAAATTGGGGTCTACAAAAATATTGATTTTCTACTTGAAACGTTGTCCAAAATCATAATTCTTGTTAAAATTTTGTTATTTTCAAATCGGTTAAATTTAACATGGTTAGGCATAGGCTTACCATAAGTATATTCTACAACTGAAAAACAATTGAAGAGTTTGATTTATAAACATAAGGATACGCTTTACTAAAAACAAAGTAAATTACGTTACAAAGTATGTTTTTTGCGAAGATTCCTTAAAGCTGTTGAATTGTGTTCTAAATATTGGTTTTTATGTGGTTAAATATTTAGTAAAAGGCATCAATTTGCAAAAAAAATTCTATTTCGTATCTGTTATGTTCGGTTGAAGACAAAATCAAAATAGTATTAAATGAACACCACAAAAATTCACAACATACGCTTAAAGAATTAAAGGATACGCTTTAATGAAAACAAAATAAAATACATTACAAAGTACCACCTGACAATTTATCTTACCTTTTATAAATTTTGTACGGTTTATTAATTACTTGTAACTAAATAAAAAATGATCACACATAATCTATCATATAGTTTTATAGCAATCACAACATAAAAACACTAATTTCTAAACATTAAAAACTAGTTGGAATGTGGCCACTTTTTTATTTGCTTCTAAATAATAAAGAAGGGTAGCTCCCATTGACAACTTGGGTAGAACCTGTGATTATCTTGGGTAGTACTCTTGGTCCTCTAGGGTAGTATCTCTGATTACCTTGGGTAGTATCCGTGGTCAACTTAGGTAGTACAGTACCTGTGATTACGTTGGTGATTACTTTTAGTCAACTTAGGTATTATCAGTCATTATTTTGAGTAGCACCAGTGGTCAACTTGAGGGTAATAAGTGTGATTATCTTGGGTAGCACCCATGGTCAACTCAGATAGTACCTGTGATTACTTTGCGCAGGACCCGTGGTAAACTTGAGAAGCCACCCGTGATTATCTTGAGTAGAGCCTGTGGTCAACTTAGTATGTAGGACCTCTAATAATCTTAGGTAGAACACGGTCAATTTAGGTAGCCACCCATAATTACTCTGAGTCAACTGAACTTGTGTAATCACCAGTGGTACGTTGGTTAGCACCTGTGGTATACTTGACTAGCCACCAATTATTGACTAGCCACGAGTGCTAGCCAAGTCCATGACGGTGGATGGCCAAGTTTATTACGGGTACTACACGAGTTGATCATTAGTGTTAGCCATGTTGATCACGAGTGCTAGCCAAGTCCATCACGATGACTACCCAAGTTGATCAGTCTGGCTGCCACAAGTTGATCACGAGCTACCCAATTAGGTCAGTGGATACTCACGTAATTGAAAATGCATTAAATTAATATAAAACCAAACCGAGCAGAACGTCTTCCATTCTTCTGTATTAAACGTTTTATGGTTTACTTTGTCGTTAGATTATATCAGGAACCACATAGGAACGTATTTTACGTAATTTAAACGAAATAAGCCATACAAAAGTAAGTAGACTAACTCTAAGTGAGTAAATCAGTCTGTAAAATGATACTGATATCAGTCGTCGTACGCCTACATTGCATCATCGATGTTAAGTTAAATGAAGAAAAGTTATATGAATGAAGTAGTAAAATCCATCCGCGACTAAGAAGTTCGGGTTTTCACCACTTGGATCTCATGAATCACCGCATTTTTTAGCAATGAATTACCATGCAGGCATTTGCGCGGTCCTATATTGCGGCTAAAGCTTTAAAGTTATCTATCTGAAACCAAAACTAAATTGAAACTAGATAAATTTCTGACTAAAAAAAGCTTTTTAAAATTTCGATAACAGTTCTAGTTTTATTTTGGCACTAGTTTGAATATTGAGTAACTTCAATAACCTCTAAAATCGAAATGAAGGAGAATTCGAAAATTTTAAAAAGCTATTCAGTCAAAAACGTCTTTATTTTTAAATAGATACTTCATTTATAATTTTACAGTATAAAGATACAGTAATTAAAGGCTGTATCTTGGACCGCGCAAAGCAGTTTTTACGCTTCTCAGCGCGGGGGTTTACAGCCCTCTTAACAATATGTAAACAATCTGAATAATACCAAAATAATGATCGGTTCACATTGTGAGGCTTCATAATATCACATTTTTCCAGGAAGGGTCTTGGATCATTAATTGAAATAGGATATTTCCTGCATTCAATATGTCCAGGACAATGTGTATTCGCCGCCACCCCTTCCCCGATGTCGCAATGAAAATCTGTTAAAATATGCTCTTTGGGTTATACATATTCAATCAGTTACTAACACTAAAAATGTACATGCCAGATAAAATAATATAACAGTTCTTTTATTTAACTTTTGTTTTGCTATATAAGATGGCCATAACTTAGCTTACTATTTCCTAAGTTTAAAAAAAATCAAATTAAATGCAAGTGAATGAAAGAACGACAGAATTAATCGAAGTTCAGTCTGTAAATCTATATAGAGAGTGTATATTATGTCTGGAAACACCCGAATATATTCTTTATTAATCTATATTTATAAAAGATGAAGTGAAAAATTAAAAATCAATGCAGAGCCTTAACCACAATAGGTAGGATTTTGAAATTTGTACAGTAACTTCATTTCAGGGCCTAGATGCGTGCTAAGAAAGAATTTTTCGAAATTCCATTCCTGAGGGGTTGAAACAGACCCTTAAATTTTAATTTTTCCCATAAAACTGACATTGGCATTAATTTAATAATTAATTTAAAACAGCTGATACACAAAAACAGCTGATACACAAAAACATAAACATGACACAAATTCAAAACGAATCAAATCAAGTTTATTTTGGAAAGACATTATAAAATGTATAGCAATCGTCATATTAAAAATATTCAAATTAATACATTCATACCACATCGAAACCTCATTTAAACATACATAATTTTCAGTCACACATTCATTCATGCCTAATTCCCACTTCCGGCGCCGGTTGTCAGTCATCTGATTATGTGGTCTCCCAGTTACATGCCATATACTCGTCAGCACTATAAAATGCATGAGACGCTAAAAAGCGTTTAAGACGAGTTTTTAACTCCTTGGGCGTTGGTGCATTTTTAATTAAGTCCGGTAATTCGTTGACAAAACGAACGCCCGTGTGTGAGGGCAAGCGTTCGTAGACTACCGTCCTGTGACTTCCAGTTCGGTAGTCATCTCTGTGTCTGGTTTCGTGCGCGTGTATATCCCGCCCACTTACCATGACACTTTTACTTATGCAAAACATTGTTGTTTCCAATATGTAAAGGCATGGCAGTGTCAATAGTTTCAGGTTTTTAAACGCTTCTCTACAATATTCTCTAAACTTTTTAACTGTGCAATTATACGAATCGCTTGTTTTTGCAATCTAAACGCTCTGCTGAACTGATTATTTGTTGAAACTCCCCACAGCACCACACCGTAGGTGATATGAGGGTAGATCAAGCCGTAATACGCCTTCATAAGAACCTGAGTTGGGCTGAATTTGGCTAAAGTTCTTATTAAGACATAAATGCCTGAGGACAATTTTGAGCAAACATGGTTGATGTGATAATTCCAGGTCAATCCTCAATCCAGGTGTATTCCCAGGAATTTTGAACTACGTGGAATTTGTTACATATGTGATAAATTATTGTATTATTTTAATTTTTTTGACAAATTAGTTTGATTTAAATTGTTTTTAGTTGTATGTAAATAATTCTTTCTGAAGTTTGTGTAATTTAAGTTAACGTGTACATATTAATTCCTTGGAAGGAAGGTTTTATCATTTTCATTTTATACACGACTCAGATTCTTTTTTCTTGTCTTTTTTAAAGACATGGTTGAAGCTGTGAATATAGTCGTAGATTGTGATGATGCTCCTCGCCTCGTGATCTTGGGGATGGCGCATGCCTATTTTACTTCCTGTCTTAGCGTCTGAGGTACGGGTAGATATCGTAAATCACGTGTCTAACAACTAGCAGAGGTTTAAACAGTTCACTATGAACCGGGTAGGCCAGCAATACTCCAATAAGCTACAAAAGATATTTGAATAGTTCAGATGTGAGAATTACGGTACTTATTGTGAGCTGAAGGCAGCGGGAGACAGTTTCCCCTTCAAGTTTGAAATATATCGTGATGGCAAACTTCTGGCCAAGTATAGAGAGAATGAAAGGGATAAACGACTCTCCGGTTCAGGGGAAACAATTTGAAGGCCAGTTCGACGTCGTCTTACTTGCTGTGACATCAACATCTTCACCAATGAGAACATCTCCACCCAGTAGCTCTTCTAATCCTATGGACTGGCAACCATCCTGTTCATTCTAAACCCATCCTACAATTCCTCAGGTTTCTCTGTCAAGCTCTATTATTATGACTTATTTTGATGTGTCTGCTAATAAAAATTCTCTCTAACAAAAATATGAGAGATCATCTTAGAGGTGATGAAACTGCTGGAAACTTTTCTGATCTACTTTTAAGAATAGGTGATGGCAAGTATTCCGAATCCGGAGTAAAGATCAATTTTCCCTCAGAATTAGGAATTGTGGTAATTACTCTAAAGGAATTAATGGACAGTATATATAACTTACTAAATTAAGCATAAATCAACTGAATGACTTTGTAAAAGAGCAATATTGACTCCAAAAAATGAGACCGCTGTACACTCAAAATATTTTATTAAACTCTTTTCAAGAAACAAATGTTGAATACCTATCGATAGATTCAATTGTACAATTAGATGACAGGGCCACCTGGGACACATGCTAGTTTGGGGGTCCCAATCCCAAATGTTCATTTACTAAAATAAAAATAATTTTTAAACAGGCGTTCATTTTTAATTGTGGAGGGTTGTCTGAACGTCAAGCTCCTTATAATGGCGGCGTTTATTGAGATGTGACCTGAATTATCAATAGCTCCTCTCTATAAGTCGTCCTCTTATTGTGCGAAGCTCCCACCGTGATACCCTTCTTATAGTCGCATGATAGATTTACACGTTTCAGCGTGGATTATATGTAAATCTACATTTAACTCATGTTTAGGCATAATAATAGGTATTGTAGAAAGTACTCAGCATGCTTTTTAATATTAATTGATAAATCATGACTTCTAAAAATGTTTCATTTTACGTCATAAGCTACAAGGTATGAAATTAATTACATTTTTAATTGAATTAATATTCATAGTTTAATTTGTACACGTTGTAGATAAGACTTAAACTAGACAGATTAATATTTTAAAATACACGTAAAAAACACAGTTGTCCATGGGTCGCGTTCAGACCATGTTGGTACTCGACGTTAGAGTCCGGTAGTAACTGAAGACCACCAGCACTCCGTACACATTAACTGTAAATGAAACAGTTTATGTTAAATATTCTAGAAAACCACAGTTTGTACTACCGAGTTGACCATGTTGGTACTCGACGTTAGAGTCCGGTAGTAACTTAAGACCACCAGCACTCCGTACACGTGGACTGTAAATCAAACAGTTTATGTTAAATATGCTAGAAAACCACAGTTTGTACTACCGAGTTGACCATGTTGGTACTCGACGTTAGAGTCCGGTAGTAACTGAAGAACACCTGCACTCCGTACACGTGAACTGTAAATCAAACAGTTTATGTTAAATATGCTAGAAAACAACAGTTTGTACTACCGAGTTGACCATGTTGGTACTATACGTTAGAGTTTGGTAATAACTGAAGAACCCCAGAACCTCGTACACATTAACTGTAAATCAAACAGTTTATGTTAGTTAAATAACATTAAAAAAAAATAATAATAATAAATAATGCCTTTATTTTAAGTGCTCTTCAGTTTACACTGTTTTACAAGACAACTCAAATCATAAATACGATACAAATCTTAGCTAAACTATTTTCTTTAAATGAGCCTTAAATTTTTCACAATTCAGGGATTTGACACTCTTAGGGAGGGTATTGTACGCTTGGTGTCCAAAGGGAATAGTTTCTTTCCTGCCAGACGCTGCACTCTTGCCAGCCAGTTCAAGTAAGGCATCCTGTCGGGTACAGCGGTCCCTAACCACATTGCATGGTAAAAGCCTTTTCTTTAGATAGCATGGTAAGCCTGATAATGTAGTTTTATGTACTATTGAGACTGTTTGAACAAAGAATTCTTTCCCGATGGATTGGACTTTTGCTTGTTCACGATAGTTTGTTATGTGTTCAAACTTCCCTAAATTGTAAACAAACCTCAAAGCTCTATTTTGCAGTCTCATGAGTATCACTCTGCTGTCCAGTGTAATAAATGACTGGTAATATCATGGACTTAACTAATTCGAGTTTGGCAGCTTCCGGAAGTATGCTTCAGTCTATGAAAGGCTCGCAAGCTATATAAAACGCTTTGACAAATGTACCTCACATGAAAATGAAAACTCAACTTAGAAACGAATTTGACCCCAACACGCTGATTGTTTCAGATACCGGAAGGCACTTACCATCAAGAATCACCATTTCATTGAGTTTCTTCGTGGGTTGTAAGTAAGAGGAATGAAGTGGGAGTACCGAGAATTTTTCGTGATAGTGTTTGAGACCATGACTATCTGACCATTCTTTTACTATAGACAAGTTAACATAAATTTTTTCAACCGCCTCACTAGATCCATGAGGAGGGAAGGTCAAGACCAACTGTCAAAGAGCAAAATTTAATTTCTCTCCTCAGGTCACATGTGTACAACAGGAACAGGATAGGTCCAAGGCAAGTTCTCTGTATGACCCCTACTCTCTATGAAGCACATCAGAAGCTCCATCCATCCACCTTAGCCGCCTGTGCTCTAGCTAACGTCTAAGAAAACAATCTAAGAGAACCTTTATTAAATTTGAGAAATTTAAGTTTAGATACCAGCAGCTCAAGATATACAAAGTCGAACGCCTGGGAGTAGTCAAGATACACCCAAATACCACCCGTTCCTTGTCTTTTCCTCATCAGTCATATTCAGAAGAGCGGTGCAAGTGCTGTTACCTCGACGGTAGCCCGATTGTGATTCACTGAGTACGTCCTCCAGGAACCATGCTATCTGTTCAGCTACAACCCTCTCCAAAAATGTCGAGAAAGTAGGTAAAATCGATATCGAACGGAAGTGGCTGTTGAGTGTGGGATTTTGGCACTTCGGCAGTGGAATCACAACGCTCTTTTTTCAACTATTAGGGAAGGTACCAGTTGCCAGTGGCACATTTATAGATGCGTTATTGCTGGTAGGCAATATGTGCTTACACTCTTTATCATTAGGATTAATAAGCCATCCATGCCAAATGCCGTTGACGTTGTCTTATTCATTATTTCCTTAACCTTCTCTGTACTAACGGTATCAAACTTAAATCCTTCCTTTATTGCTTCACAGTAGTTCCCTTTATAATACTCCAATATCTTGTTATCAATAGTATTTCCTACTCCCAAGCTCGCAAAATACTCATTGATCTCAATTGGCATGAAGGGAAAACCACAACAATTGTCCATGTTTTACGCAACGTAGACCAAAACTTTGTAGGGTTTTTTAGGTCCAAGGTTGAAGCAAAATATCTCTTCTTGGCTTTCTTTTTTTTTCCCTTTTTTTCCTTTTTTTTCAATTTTAAAACCCTTCAAATTAAATTTTTTCTTTTTAAAAAATTTAAAACAGACCCCCAAAATTATTTTTTTTTTTTTAAAATTTTCCAAATTTATAAAATTTAAAAACCAAGGTAATTTTCTGTTAAAAATTTTTCTTTAAAATTTATAGCAAATAATCAAACCAAACGTTTTTCAGTTAAAAAAATTTAAAAAAAAATTTTCTTACCCTTTTAACGTTGTAACAAAAATTAATAAATTTTCGGGCCCCCAAAACCCTTTAAATGAGGGCCTTTGAAAACAAAACCCTAAAATTAAACAAAATTTTCCCACCCACTTAAATATTTACTAAGCTTGGAAAACTAATAAGGCCAGTTTAAATGGTGGGCGAATTTTTTCCCCCGGGGGCTAAAACCCCGTTTTTGAGGTTGCCCAAAACCCAAACCCAGAAAGGACCCCTAGAAACAAAAACCCCAGCCCTTCATTCGAAATAAAATTTTATGTTAAATAATCAAAAGGAAGAACATTTTAGGGTTAAGCCAGTTTCCGAAACCCCGGAATCGAAAAGAAAAACCCGTCCCCCAAAAAATTCGAAGAAAAATTCAAACCTATTTAACGGCGAAATTCCTTTTGACCATCGTTGGTACTACGACATTAGAGTCCCGGAGTAACTGAGACCACCAGCACTCCGTACACGTTGAAACTGTAAATGAAACAGTTGTTTATGTTAAATATACTACAACATCAGTAGTTTATACTTGAGTTACTCATGTGCCTGGTTCAGACCATGTTTGGTAATCGACGTTAGAGGTCCGGTAGTAACTGAAGACCACCAGCACTCCGTACAGCGTTAACTGTAAATGAAGCAGTTTATGTTAAATATACTAGAAAACAGCAGCTTGTACTACTTGAGTTGACCATGTTGGCTACTCGACGTTAGAGTCCGGTAGTAACTGAAGACCACCTGCACTCCGTACACGTGAACTGTAAATCAAACAGTTTATGTTAAATATGCTAGAAAACAGCAGTTTGTACTACCGAGTTGACCATGTTGGTACTCGACATTAGAGTCCGGTAGTAACTGAAGATCACCAGCACTCCGTATACGTTAACAGTATTACAGTAAATCAAACAGTTTATGTTAAATATGCTAGAAAACCACAGTTTGTACTACCGAGTTGACCATGTTGGTACTCGACGTTAGAGTCCGGTAGTAACTGAAGAACACCTGCACTCCGTACACGTGAACTGTAAATCAAACAGTTTATGTTAAATATGCTAGAAAACAACAGTTTGTACTACCGAGTTGACCATGTTGGTACTATACGTTAGAGTTTGGTAATAACTGAAGAACCCCAGAACCTCGTACACATTAACTGTAAATCAAACAGTTTATGTTAGTTAAATAACATTAAAAAAAAAATAATAATAATAAATAATGCCTTTATTTTAAGTGCTCTTCAGTTTACACTGTTTTACAAGACAACTCAAATCATAAATACGATACAAATCTTAACTAAACTATTTTCTTTAAATGAGCCTTAAATTTTTCACAATTCAGGGATTTGACACTCTTAGGGAGGGTATTGTACGCTTGGTGTCCAAAGGGAATAGTTTCTTTCCTGCCAGACGCTGCACTCTTGCCAGCCAGTTCAAGTAAGGCATCCTGTCGGGTACAGCGGTCCCTAACCACATTGCATGGTAAAAGCCCTTTCTTTAGATAGCATGGTAAGCCTGATAATGTAGTTTTATGTACTATTGAGACTGTTTGAACAAAGAATTCTTTCCCGATGGATTGGACTTTTGCTTGTTCACGATAGTTTGTTATGTGTTCAAACTTCCCTAAATTGTAAACAAACCTCAAAGCTCTATTTTGCAGTCTCATGAGTATCACTCTGCTGTCCAGTGTAATAAATGACTGGTAATATCATGGACTTAACTAATTCGAGTTTGGCAGCTTCCGGAAGTATGCTTCAGTCTATGAAAGGCTCGCAAGCTATATAAAACGCTTTGACAAATGTACCTCACATGAAAATGAAAACTCAACTTAGAATCGAATTTGACCCCAACACGCTGATTGTTTCAGATACCGGAAGGCACTTACCATCAAGAATCACCATTTCATTGAGTTTCTTCGTGGGTTGTAAGTAAGAGGAATGAAGTGGGAGTACCGAGAATTTTTCGTGATAGTGTTTGAGACCATGACTATCTGACCATTCTTTTACTATAGACAAGTTAACATAAATTTTTTCAACCGCCTCACTAGATCCATGAGGAGGGAAGGTCAAGACCAACTGTCATTCATCGGCATAGGAGTGTAAAGAGCAAAATTTAATTTCTCTCCTCAGGTCACATGTGTACAACAGGAACAGGATAGGTCCAAGGCAAGTTCTCTGTATGACCCCTACTCTCTATGAAGCACATCAGAAGCTCCATCCATCCACCTTAGCCGCCTGTGCTCTAGCTAACGTCTAAGAAAACAATCTAAGAGAACCTTTATTAAATTTGAGAAATTTAAGTTTAGATACCAGCAGCTCAAGATATACAAAGTCGAACGCCTGGGAGTAGTCAAGATACACCCAAATACCACCCGTTCCTTGTCTTTTCCTCATCAGTCATATTCAGAAGAGCGGTGCAAGTGCTGTTACCTCGACGGTAGCCCGATTGTGATTCACTGAGTACGTCCTCCAGGAACCATGCTATCTGTTCAGCTACAACCCTCTCCAAAAATGTCGAGAAAGTAGGTAAAATCGATATCGAACGGAAGTGGCTGTTGAGTGTGGGATTTTGGCACTTCGGCAGTGGAATCACAACGCTCTTTTTTCAACTATTAGGGAAGGTACCAGTTGCCAGTGGCACATTTATAGATGCGTTATTGCTGGTAGGCAATATGTGCTTACACTCTTTATCATTAGGATTAATAAGCCATCCATGCCAAATGCCGTTGACGTTGTCTTATTCATTATTTCCTTAACCTTCTCTGTACTAACGGTATCAAACTTAAATCCTTCCTTTATTGCTTCACAGTAGTTCCCTTTATAATACTCCAATATCTTGTTATCAATAGTATTTCCTACTCCCAAGCTCACAAAATACTCATTGATCTCAATTGGCATGAAGGGAAAACCACAACAATTGTCCATGTTTTACGCAACGTAGACCAAAACTTTGTAGGGTTTTTTAGGTCCAAGGTTGAAGCAAAATATCTCTTCTTGGCTTCTCTTATCATTTCGTTCAGTTTATCCCTGGATCTTATGTACTATGATTTTTTTTACTAAGGTATAGACAGACCTCTCAAATTATTTTTCTCTTTTATAAACTTTTCCAAATCATCAGTCATCCAAGGTGATCCCTTTCTCGTTACCATATTTCTCACAATTATAGCAGATATATCAAACACATACGTAATGTTGTCAGTTAAAAATTAGACAATGTCATTGACATCATTTGACGTAGTAACAACATCCCAATCAATCTCAGAGACAAGTCTATTGAATGAGGGCACGTTGAAGAGCTTAAAATCTCTATAATTAAACAAAATTTTCTTCACTCCATATTTAAAGCTTGGAATATCACAATAAGTCAGCTAATGGTCGGTGATCTTTCCCCTCTGGCGTCTAAAATCGATGATGTGTCGTCGACACCAACAGAAGGACCCTAGTATCAACAACAGACCTATCATTGCGCCACATAATATATCCTGGGATGCTGAATGAATCAGAGGAGACAGTGGGATTAAGCCACGTTTCCGAAATTCCCAAGCGATCGAAAGTAAAGTCATCCACCAAAGAGCGAAGCTCATCGAAACCCGTATTTAACGAGCGCATATTCACATGTGACCATGTTGGTACTCGACATTAGAGTCCGGTAGTAACTGAAGACACCAGCACTCCGTACACGTTAACTGTAAATGAAACAGTTTATGTTAAATATACTACAACACAGTAGTTTATACTTGAGTTACTCATGTGCTGGGTTCAGACCATGTTGGTACTCGACGTTAGAGTCCGGTAGTAACTGAAGACCACCAGCACTCCGTACACGTTAAATGTAAATGAAACAGTTTATGTTAAATATACTACAACACAGTACTTTATACTTGAGTTACCCATGTTGGTACTCGACGTTAGAGTCCTGTAGTAACTGAAGACCACCAGCACTCCGTACACGTTAACTGTAAATCAAACAGTTTATGTTAAATATACTAGAAAACAGCAGTTTGTACTACCGAGTTGACCATGTTGGTACTCGACATTAGAGTCCGGTAGTAACTGAAGATCACCAGCACTCCGTATACGTTAACAGTATTACAGTAAATCAAACAGTTTATGTTAAATATGCTAGAAAACCACAGTTTGTACTACCGAGTTGACCATGTTGGTACTCGACGTTAGAGTCCGGTAGTAACTGAAGAACACCTGCACTCCGTACACGTGAACTGTAAATCAAACAGTTTATGTTAAATATGCTAGAAAACAACAGTTTGTACTACCGAGTTGACCATGTTGGTACTATACGTTAGAGTTTGGTAATAACTGAAGAACCCCAGAACCTCGTACACATTAACTGTAAATCAAACAGTTTATGTTAGTTAAATAACATTAAAAAAAAAATAATAATAATAAATAATGCCTTTATTTTAAGTGCTCTTCAGTTTACACTGTTTTACAAGACAACTCAAATCATAAATACGATACAAATCTTAACTAAACTATTTTCTTTAAATGAGCCTTAAATTTTTCACAATTCAGGGATTTGACACTCTTAGGGAGGGTATTGTACGCTTGGTGTCCAAAGGGAATAGTTTCTTTCCTGCCAGACGCTGCACTCTTGCCAGCCAGTTCAAGTAAGGCATCCTGTCGGGTACAGCGGTCCCTAACCACATTGCATGGTAAAAGCCCTTTCTTTAGATAGCATGGTAAGCCTGATAATGTAGTTTTATGTACTATTGAGACTGTTTGAACAAAGAATTCTTTCCCGATGGATTGGACTTTTGCTTGTTCACGATAGTTTGTTATGTGTTCAAACTTCCCTAAATTGTAAACAAACCTCAAAGCTCTATTTTGCAGTCTCATGAGTATCACTCTGCTGTCCAGTGTAATAAATGACTGGTAATATCATGGACTTAACTAATTCGAGTTTGGCAGCTTCCGGAAGTATGCTTCAGTCTATGAAAGGCTCGCAAGCTATATAAAACGCTTTGACAAATGTACCTCACATGAAAATGAAAACTCAACTTAGAAACGAATTTGACCCCAACACGCTGATTGTTTCAGATACCGGAAGGCACTTACCATCAAGAATCACCATTTCATTGAGTTTCTTCGTGGGTTGTAAGTAAGAGGAATGAAGTGGGAGTACCGAGAATTTTTCGTGATAGTGTTTGAGACCATGACTATCTGACCATTCTTTTACTATAGACAAGTTAACATAAATTTTTTCAACCGCCTCACTAGATCCATGAGGAGGGAAGGTCAAGACCAACTGTCAAAGAGCAAAATTTAATTTCTCTCCTCAGGTCACATGTGTACAACAGGAACAGGATAGGTCCAAGGCAAGTTCTCTGTATGACCCCTACTCTCTATGAAGCACATCAGAAGCTCCATCCATCCACCTTAGCCGCCTGTGCTCTAGCTAACGTCTAAGAAAACAATCTAAGAGAACCTTTATTAAATTTGAGAAATTTAAGTTTAGATACCAGCAGCTCAAGATATACAAAGTCGAACGCCTGGGAGTAGTCAAGATACACCCAAATACCACCCGTTCCTTGTCTTTTCCTCATCAGTCATATTCAGAAGAGCGGTGCAAGTGCTGTTACCTCGACGGTAGCCCGATTGTGATTCACTGAGTACGTCCTCCAGGAACCATGCTATCTGTTCAGCTACAACCCTCTCCAAAAATGTCGAGAAAGTAGGTAAAATCGATATCGAACGGAAGTGGCTGTTGAGTGTGGGATTTTGGCACTTCGGCAGTGGAATCACAACGCTCTTTTTTCAACTATTAGGGAAGGTACCAGTTGCCAGTGGCACATTTATAGATGCGTTATTGCTGGTAGGCAATATGTGCTTACACTCTTTATCATTAGGATTAATAAGCCATCCATGCCAAATGCCGTTGACGTTGTCTTATTCATTATTTCCTTAACCTTCTCTGTACTAACGGTATCAAACTTAAATCCTTCCTTTATTGCTTCACAGTAGTTCCCTTTATAATACTCCAATATCTTGTTATCAATAGTATTTCCTACTCCCAAGCTCACAAAATACTCATTGATCTCAATTGGCATGAAGGGAAAACCACAACAATTGTCCATGTTTTACGCAACGTAGACCAAAACTTTGTAGGGTTTTTTAGGTCCAAGGTTGAAGCAAAATATCTCTTCTTGGCTTCTCTTATCATTTCGTTCAGTTTATCCCTGGATCTTATGTACTATGATTTTTTTTACTAAGGTATAGACAGACCTCTCAAATTATTTTTCTCTTTTATAAACTTTTCCAAATCATCAGTCATCCAAGGTGATCCCTTTCTCGTTACCATATTTCTCACAATTATAGCAGATATATTTTGCATACATATATAATATTTGCATACGTATATTACAATATACATATATAATATATACGTATGTATCTGCAATATTTTGCAGATACATACGTAATGTTGTCAGTTAAAAATTAGACAATGTCATTGACATCATTTGACGTAGTAACAACATCCCAATCAATCTCAGAGACAAGTCTATTGAATGAGGGCACGTTGAAGAGCTTAAAATCTCTATAATTAAACAAAATTTTCTTCACTCCATATTTAAAGCTTGGAATATCACAATAAGTCAGCTAATGGTCGGTGATCTTTCCCCTCTGGCGTCTAAAATCGATGATGTGTCGTCGACACCAACAGAAGGACCCTAGTATCAACAACAGACCTATCATTGCGCCACATAATATATCCTGGGATGCTGAATGAATCAGAGGAGACAGTGGGATTAAGCCACGTTTCCGAAATTCCCAAGCGATCGAAAGTAAAGTCATCCACCAAAGAGCGAAGCTCATCGAAACCCGTATTTAACGAGCGCATATTCACATGTGACCATGTTGGTACTCGACATTAGAGTCCGGTAGTAACTGAAGACCACCAGCACTCCGTACACGTTAACTGTAAATGAAACAGTTTATGTTAAATATACTACAACACAGTAGTTTATAGTTGAGTTACCCATGTGCCGGGTTCAGACCATGTTGGTACTCGACGTTAGAGTCCTGTAGTAACTGAAGACCACCAGCACTCCGTACACGTTAACTGTAAATCAAACAGTTTATGTTAAATATACTAGAAAACAGCAGTTTGTACTACCGAGTTGACCATGTTGGTACTCGACGTTAGAGTCCGGTAGTAACTGAAGATCACCTGCACTCCGTACACGTGAACTGTAAATCAAACAGTTTATGTTAAATATGCTAGAAAACAACAGTTTGTACTACCGAGTTGACCATGTTGGTACTATACGTTAGAGTTTGGTAATAACTGAAGAACCCCAGAACCTCGTACACATTAACTGTAAATCAAACAGTTTATGTTAGTTAAATAACATTAAAAAAAAATAATAATAATAAATAATGCCTTTATTTTAAGTGCTCTTCAGTTTACACTGTTTTACAAGACAACTCAAATCATAAATACGATACAAATCTTAGCTAAACTATTTTCTTTAAATGAGCCTTAAATTTTTCACAATTCAGGGATTTGACACTCTTAGGGAGGGTATTGTACGCTTGGTGTCCAAAGGGAATAGTTTCTTTCCTGCCAGACGCTGCACTCTTGCCAGCCAGTTCAAGTAAGGCATCCTGTCGGGTACAGCGGTCCCTAACCACATTGCATGGTAAAAGCCCTTTCTTTAGATAGCATGGTAAGCCTGATAATGTAGTTTTATGTACTATTGAGACTGTTTGAACAAAGAATTCTTTCCCGATGGATTGGACTTTTGCTTGTTCACGATAGTTTGTTATGTGTTCAAACTTCCCTAAATTGTAAACAAACCTCAAAGCTCTATTTTGCAGTCTCATGAGTATCACTCTGCTGTCCAGTGTAATAAATGACTGGTAATATCATGGACTTAACTAATTCGAGTTTGGCAGCTTCCGGAAGTATGCTTCAGTCTATGAAAGGCTCGCAAGCTATATAAAACGCTTTGACAAATGTACCTCACATGAAAATGAAAACTCAACTTAGAAACGAATTTGACCCCAACACGCTGATTGTTTCAGATACCGGAAGGCACTTACCATCAAGAATCACCATTTCATTGAGTTTCTTCGTGGGTTGTAAGTAAGAGGAATGAAGTGGGAGTACCGAGAATTTTTCGTGATAGTGTTTGAGACCATGACTATCTGACCATTCTTTTACTATAGACAAGTTAACATAAATTTTTTCAACCGCCTCACTAGATCCATGAGGAGGGAAGGTCAAGACCAACTGTCAAAGAGCAAAATTTAATTTCTCTCCTCAGGTCACATGTGTACAACAGGAACAGGATAGGTCCAAGGCAAGTTCTCTGTATGACCCCTACTCTCTATGAAGCACATCAGAAGCTCCATCCATCCACCTTAGCCGCCTGTGCTCTAGCTAACGTCTAAGAAAACAATCTAAGAGAACCTTTATTAAATTTGAGAAATTTAAGTTTAGATACCAGCAGCTCAAGATATACAAAGTCGAACGCCTGGGAGTAGTCAAGATACACCCAAATACCACCCGTTCCTTGTCTTTTCCTCATCAGTCATATTCAGAAGAGCGGTGCAAGTGCTGTTACCTCGACGGTAGCCCGATTGTGATTCACTGAGTACGTCCTCCAGGAACCATGCTATCTGTTCAGCTACAACCCTCTCCAAAAATGTCGAGAAAGTAGGTAAAATCGATATCGAACGGAAGTGGCTGTTGAGTGTGGGATTTTGGCACTTCGGCAGTGGAATCACAACGCTCTTTTTTCAACTATTAGGGAAGGTACCAGTTGCCAGTGGCACATTTATAGATGCGTTATTGCTGGTAGGCAATATGTGCTTACACTCTTTATCATTAGGATTAATAAGCCATCCATGCCAAATGCCGTTGACGTTGTCTTATTCATTATTTCCTTAACCTTCTCTGTACTAACGGTATCAAACTTAAATCCTTCCTTTATTGCTTCACAGTAGTTCCCTTTATAATACTCCAATATCTTGTTATCAATAGTATTTCCTACTCCCAAGCTCACAAAATACTCATTGATCTCAATTGGCATGAAGGGAAAACCACAACAATTGTCCATGTTTTACGCAACGTAGACCAAAACTTTGTAGGGTTTTTTAGGTCCAAGGTTGAAGCAAAATATCTCTTCTTGGCTTCTCTTATCATTTCGTTCAGTTTATCCCTGGATCTTATGTACTATGATTTTTTTTACTAAGGTATAGACAGACCTCTCAAATTATTTTTCTCTTTTATAAACTTTTCCAAATCATCAGTCATCCAAGGTGATCCCTTTCTCGTTACCATATTTCTCACAATTATAGCAGATATATCAAACACATACGTAATGTTGTCAGTTAAAAATTAGACAATGTCATTGACATCATTTGACGTAGTAACAACATCCCAATCAATCTCAGAGACAAGTCTATTGAATGAGGGCACGTTGAAGAGCTTAAAATCTCTATAATTAAACAAAATTTTCTTCACTCCATATTTAAAGCTTGGAATATCACAATAAGTCAGCTAATGGTCGGTGATCTTTCCCCTCTGGCGTCTAAAATCGATGATGTGTCGTCGACACCAACAGAAGGACCCTAGTATCAACAACAGACCTATCATTGCGCCACATAATATATCCTGGGATGCTGAATGAATCAGAGGAGACAGTGGGATTAAGCCACGTTTCCGAAATTCCCAAGCGATCGAAAGTAAAGTCATCCACCAAAGAGCGAAGCTCATCGAAACCCGTATTTAACGAGCGCATATTCACATGTGACCATGTTGGTACTCGACATTAGAGTCCGGTAGTAACTGAAGACACCAGCACTCCGTACACGTTAACTGTAAATGAAACAGTTTATGTTAAATATACTACAACACAGTAGTTTATACTTGAGTTACTCATGTGCTGGGTTCAGACCATGTTGGTACTCGACGTTAGAGTCCGGTAGTAACTGAAGACCACCAGCACTCCGTACACGTTAAATGTAAATGAAACAGTTTATGTTAAATATACTACAACACAGTACTTTATACTTGAGTTACCCATGTTGGTACTCGACGTTAGAGTCCTGTAGTAACTGAAGACCACCAGCACTCCGTACACGTTAACTGTAAATCAAACAGTTTATGTTAAATATACTAGAAAACAGCAGTTTGTACTACCGAGTTGACCATGTTGGTACTCGACATTAGAGTCCGGTAGTAACTGAAGATCACCAGCACTCCGTATACGTTAACAGTATTACAGTAAATCAAACAGTTTATGTTAAATATGCTAGAAAACCACAGTTTGTACTACCGAGTTGACCATGTTGGTACTCGACGTTAGAGTCCGGTAGTAACTGAAGAACACCTGCACTCCGTACACGTGAACTGTAAATCAAACAGTTTATGTTAAATATGCTAGAAAACAACAGTTTGTACTACCGAGTTGACCATGTTGGTACTATACGTTAGAGTTTGGTAATAACTGAAGAACCCCAGAACCTCGTACACATTAACTGTAAATCAAACAGTTTATGTTAGTTAAATAACATTAAAAAAAAAATAATAATAATAAATAATGCCTTTATTTTAAGTGCTCTTCAGTTTACACTGTTTTACAAGACAACTCAAATCATAAATACGATACAAATCTTAACTAAACTATTTTCTTTAAATGAGCCTTAAATTTTTCACAATTCAGGGATTTGACACTCTTAGGGAGGGTATTGTACGCTTGGTGTCCAAAGGGAATAGTTTCTTTCCTGCCAGACGCTGCACTCTTGCCAGCCAGTTCAAGTAAGGCATCCTGTCGGGTACAGCGGTCCCTAACCACATTGCATGGTAAAAGCCCTTTCTTTAGATAGCATGGTAAGCCTGATAATGTAGTTTTATGTACTATTGAGACTGTTTGAACAAAGAATTCTTTCCCGATGGATTGGACTTTTGCTTGTTCACGATAGTTTGTTATGTGTTCAAACTTCCCTAAATTGTAAACAAACCTCAAAGCTCTATTTTGCAGTCTCATGAGTATCACTCTGCTGTCCAGTGTAATAAATGACTGGTAATATCATGGACTTAACTAATTCGAGTTTGGCAGCTTCCGGAAGTATGCTTCAGTCTATGAAAGGCTCGCAAGCTATATAAAACGCTTTGACAAATGTACCTCACATGAAAATGAAAACTCAACTTAGAATCGAATTTGACCCCAACACGCTGATTGTTTCAGATACCGGAAGGCACTTACCATCAAGAATCACCATTTCATTGAGTTTCTTCGTGGGTTGTAAGTAAGAGGAATGAAGTGGGAGTACCGAGAATTTTTCGTGATAGTGTTTGAGACCATGACTATCTGACCATTCTTTTACTATAGACAAGTTAACATAAATTTTTTCAACCGCCTCACTAGATCCATGAGGAGGGAAGGTCAAGACCAACTGTCATTCATCGGCATAGGAGTGTAAAGAGCAAAATTTAATTTCTCTCCTCAGGTCACATGTGTACAACAGGAACAGGATAGGTCCAAGGCAAGTTCTCTGTATGACCCCTACTCTCTATGAAGCACATCAGAAGCTCCATCCATCCACCTTAGCCGCCTGTGCTCTAGCTAACGTCTAAGAAAACAATCTAAGAGAACCTTTATTAAATTTGAGAAATTTAAGTTTAGATACCAGCAGCTCAAGATATACAAAGTCGAACGCCTGGGAGTAGTCAAGATACACCCAAATACCACCCGTTCCTTGTCTTTTCCTCATCAGTCATATTCAGAAGAGCGGTGCAAGTGCTGTTACCTCGACGGTAGCCCGATTGTGATTCACTGAGTACGTCCTCCAGGAACCATGCTATCTGTTCAGCTACAACCCTCTCCAAAAATGTCGAGAAAGTAGGTAAAATCGATATCGAACGGAAGTGGCTGTTGAGTGTGGGATTTTGGCACTTCGGCAGTGGAATCACAACGCTCTTTTTTCAACTATTAGGGAAGGTACCAGTTGCCAGTGGCACATTTATAGATGCGTTATTGCTGGTAGGCAATATGTGCTTACACTCTTTATCATTAGGATTAATAAGCCATCCATGCCAAATGCCGTTGACGTTGTCTTATTCATTATTTCCTTAACCTTCTCTGTACTAACGGTATCAAACTTAAATCCTTCCTTTATTGCTTCACAGTAGTTCCCTTTATAATACTCCAATATCTTGTTATCAATAGTATTTCCTACTCCCAAGCTCGCAAAATACTCATTGATCTCAATTGGCATGAAGGGAAAACCACAACAATTGTCCATGTTTTACGCAACGTAGACCAAAACTTTGTAGGGTTTTTTAGGTCCAAGGTTGAAGCAAAATATCTCTTCTTGGCTTCTCTTATCATTTCGTTCAGTTTATCCCTGGATCTTATGTACTATGATTTTTTTTACTAAGGTATAGACAGACCTCTCAAATTATTTTTCTCTTTTATAAACTTTTCCAAATCATCAGTCATCCAAGGTGATCCCTTTCTCGTTACCATATTTCTCACAATTATAGCAGATATATCAAACACATACGTAATGTTGTCAGTTAAAAATTAGACAATGTCATTGACATCATTTGACGTAGTAACAACATCCCAATCAATCTCAGAGACAAGTCTATTGAATGAGGGCACGTTGAAGAGCTTAAAATCTCTATAATTAAACAAAATTTTCTTCACTCCATATTTAAAGCTTGGAATATCACAATAAGTCAGCTAATGGTCGGTGATCTTTCCCCTCTGGCGTCTAAAATCGATGATGTGTCGTCGACACCAACAGAAGGACCCTAGTATCAACAACAGACCTATCATTGCGCCACATAATATATCCTGGGATGCTGAATGAATCAGAGGAGACAGTGGGATTAAGCCACGTTTCCGAAATTCCCAAGCGATCGAAAGTAAAGTCATCCACCAAAGAGCGAAGCTCATCGAAACCCGTATTTAACGAGCGCATATTCACATGTGACCATGTTGGTACTCGACATTAGAGTCCGGTAGTAACTGAAGACACCAGCACTCCGTACACGTTAACTGTAAATGAAACAGTTTATGTTAAATATACTACAACACAGTAGTTTATACTTGAGTTACTCATGTGCTGGGTTCAGACCATGTTGGTACTCGACGTTAGAGTCCGGTAGTAACTGAAGACCACCAGCACTCCGTACACGTTAAATGTAAATGAAACAGTTTATGTTAAATATACTACAACACAGTACTTTATACTTGAGTTACCCATGTTGGTACTCGACGTTAGAGTCCTGTAGTAACTGAAGACCACCAGCACTCCGTACACGTTAACTGTAAATCAAACAGTTTATGTTAAATATACTAGAAAACAGCAGTTTGTACTACCGAGTTGACCATGTTGGTACTCGACATTAGAGTCCGGTAGTAACTGAAGATCACCAGCACTCCGTATACGTTAACAGTATTACAGTAAATCAAACAGTTTATGTTAAATATGCTAGAAAACCACAGTTTGTACTACCGAGTTGACCATGTTGGTACTCGACGTTAGAGTCCGGTAGTAACTGAAGAACACCTGCACTCCGTACACGTGAACTGTAAATCAAACAGTTTATGTTAAATATGCTAGAAAACAACAGTTTGTACTACCGAGTTGACCATGTTGGTACTATACGTTAGAGTTTGGTAATAACTGAAGAACCCCAGAACCTCGTACACATTAACTGTAAATCAAACAGTTTATGTTAGTTAAATAACATTAAAAAAAAAATAATAATAATAAATAATGCCTTTATTTTAAGTGCTCTTCAGTTTACACTGTTTTACAAGACAACTCAAATCATAAATACGATACAAATCTTAACTAAACTATTTTCTTTAAATGAGCCTTAAATTTTTCACAATTCAGGGATTTGACACTCTTAGGGAGGGTATTGTACGCTTGGTGTCCAAAGGGAATAGTTTCTTTCCTGCCAGACGCTGCACTCTTGCCAGCCAGTTCAAGTAAGGCATCCTGTCGGGTACAGCGGTCCCTAACCACATTGCATGGTAAAAGCCCTTTCTTTAGATAGCATGGTAAGCCTGATAATGTAGTTTTATGTACTATTGAGGCTGTTTGAACAAAGAATTCTTTCCCGATGGATTGGACTTTTGCTTGTTCACGATAGTTTGTTATGTGTTCAAACTTCCCTAAATTGTAAACAAACCTCAAAGCTCTATTTTGCAGTCTCATGAGTATCACTCTGCTGTCCAGTGTAATAAATGACTGGTAATATCATGGACTTAACTAATTCGAGTTTGGCAGCTTCCGGAAGTATGCTTCAGTCTATGAAAGGCTCGCAAGCTATATAAAACGCTTTGACAAATGTACCTCACATGAAAATGAAAACTCAACTTAGAATCGAATTTGACCCCAACACGCTGATTGTTTCAGATACCGGAAGGCACTTACCATCAAGAATCACCATTTCATTGAGTTTCTTCGTGGGTTGTAAGTAAGAGGAATGAAGTGGGAGTACCGAGAATTTTTCGTGATAGTGTTTGAGACCATGACTATCTGACCATTCTTTTACTATAGACAAGTTAACATAAATTTTTTCAACCGCCTCACTAGATCCATGAGGAGGGAAGGTCAAGACCAACTGTCATTCATCGGCATAGGAGTGTAAAGAGCAAAATTTAATTTCTCTCCTCAGGTCACATGTGTACAACAGGAACAGGATAGGTCCAAGGCAAGTTCTCTGTATGACCCCTACTCTCTATGAAGCACATCAGAAGCTCCATCCATCCACCTTAGCCGCCTGTGCTCTAGCTAACGTCTAAGAAAACAATCTAAGAGAACCTTTATTAAATTTGAGAAATTTAAGTTTAGATACCAGCAGCTCAAGATATACAAAGTCGAACGCCTGGGAGTAGTCAAGATACACCCAAATACCACCCGTTCCTTGTCTTTTCCTCATCAGTCATATTCAGAAGAGCGGTGCAAGTGCTGTTACCTCGACGGTAGCCCGATTGTGATTCACTGAGTACGTCCTCCAGGAACCATGCTATCTGTTCAGCTACAACCCTCTCCAAAAATGTCGAGAAAGTAGGTAAAATCGATATCGAACGGAAGTGGCTGTTGAGTGTGGGATTTTGGCACTTCGGCAGTGGAATCACAACGCTCTTTTTTCAACTATTAGGGAAGGTACCAGTTGCCAGTGGCACATTTATAGATGCGTTATTGCTGGTAGGCAATATGTGCTTACACTCTTTATCATTAGGATTAATAAGCCATCCATGCCAAATGCCGTTGACGTTGTCTTATTCATTATTTCCTTAACCTTCTCTGTACTAACGGTATCAAACTTAAATCCTTCCTTTATTGCTTCACAGTAGTTCCCTTTATAATACTCCAATATCTTGTTATCAATAGTATTTCCTACTCCCAAGCTCGCAAAATACTCATTGATCTCAATTGGCATGAAGGGAAAACCACAACAATTGTCCATGTTTTACGCAACGTAGACCAAAACTTTGTAGGGTTTTTTAGGTCCAAGGTTGAAGCAAAATATCTCTTCTTGGCTTCTCTTATCATTTCGTTCAGTTTATCCCTGGATCTTATGTACTATGATTTTTTTTACTAAGGTATAGACAGACCTCTCAAATTATTTTTCTCTTTTATAAACTTTTCCAACTCATCAGTCATCCAAGGTGATCCCTTTCTCGTTACCATATTTCTCACAATTATAGCAGATATATTTTGCATACATATATAATATTTGCATACGTATATTACAATATACATATATAATATATACGTATGTATCTGCAATATTTTGCAGATACATACGTAATGTTGTCAGTTAAAAATTAGACAATGTCATTGACATCATTTGACGTAGTAACAACATTCCAATCAATCTCAGAGACAAGTCTATTGAATGAGGGCACGTTGAAGAGCTTAAAATCTCTATAATTAAACAAAATTTTCTTCACTCCATATTTAAAGCTTGGAATATCACAATAAGTCAGCTAATGGTCGGTGATCTTTCCCCTCTGGCGTCTAAAATCGATGATGTGTCGTCGACACCAACAGAAGGACCCTAGTATCAACAACAGACCTATCATTGCGCCACATAATATATCCTGGGATGCTGAATGAATCAGAGGAGACAGTAGGATTAAGCCACGTTTCCGAAATTCCCAAGCGATCGAAAGTAAAGTCATCCACCAAAGAGCGAAGCTCATCGAAACCCGTATTTAACGAGCGCATATTCACATGTGACCATGTTGGTACTCGACATTAGAGTCCGGTAGTAACTGAAGACACCAGCACTCCGTACACGTTAACTGTAAATGAAACAGTTTATGTTAAATATACTACAACACAGTAGTTTATACTTGAGTTACTCATGTGCCGGGTTCAGACCATGTTGGTACTCGACGTTAGAGTCCGGTAGTAACTGAAGACCACCAGCACTCCGTACACGTTAAATGTAAATGAAACAGTTTATGTTAAATATACTACAACACAGTACTTTATACTTGAGTTACCCATGTTGGTACTCGACGTTAGAGTCCTGTAGTAACTGAAGACCACCAGCACTCCGTACACGTTAACTGTAAATCAAACAGTTTATGTTAAATATACTAGAAAACAGCAGTTTGTACTACCGAGTTGACCATGTTGGTACTCGACGTTAGAGTCCGGTAGTAACTGAAGATCACCAGCACTCCGTATGCGTTAACTGTAAATGAAGCAGTTTATGTTAAATATACTAGAAAACAGCAGCTTGTACTACCAAGTTGACCATGTTGCTACTCGACGTTAGAGTCCGGTAGTAACTGAAGACCACCTGCACTCCGTACACGTGAACTGTAAATCAAACAGTTTATGTTAAATATGCTAGAAAACAGCAGTTTGTACTACCGAGTTGACCATGTTGGTACTCGACATTAGAGTCCGGTAGTAACTGAAGATCACCAGCACTCCGTATACGTTAACAGTATTACAGTAAATCAAACAGTTTATGTTAAATATGCTAGAAAACCACAGTTTGTACTACCGAGTTGACCATGTTTGTACTCGACGTTAGAGTCCGGTAGTAACTGAAGACCACCAGCACTCCGTATACGTTAGCTGTAAATCAAACAGTTTATGTTAAATATACTAGAAAACAGCAGTTTGTACTACCGAGTTGACCATGTTGGTACTCGACGTTAGAGTCCGGTAGTAACTGAAGATCACCAGCACTCCGTATGCGTTAACTGTAAATGAAGCAGTTTATGTTAAATATACTAGAAAACAGCAGCTTGTACTACCAAGTTGACCATGTTGCTACTCGACGTTAGAGTCCGGTAGTAACTGAAGACCACCTGCACTCCGTACACGTGAACTGTAAATCAAACAGTTTATGTTAAATATGCTAGAAAACAGCAGTTTGTACTACCGAGTTGACCATGTTGGTACTCGACATTAGAGTCCGGTAGTAACTGAAGACCACCAGCACTCCGTATACGTTAACTGTAAATCAAACAGTTTATGTTAAATATGCTAGAAAACAGCAGTTTGTACTTGAGTTGTCCATGGGCTGGGCTTAAACCATGCTGGTACTCGACGTTAGGTTTATTGGTTAGTACTACATAGTAGCCTAGATATTTATTTAATGAAATGAACTCATAATTTAGGATGTATATTATGTTTATCTGTGTTATCTATCTTAGAGAGAATCATGGTTGGACTGGAGTTTTATAGAAAAATTTTCTAGCACAGATGATATGTACAATGCGTTCAACGAATGTTTGAACTTCCATATAAATACCTGTTGCCCATTAAGTAAACAAATTTTTAAAAATAAACGGAAGGAAAATACTTGGATAACGCGTGGTATTTTGGTTTCTAGAGATAAGCTCAAACTTTACTCAGTCTTAGTTAAAGACTCGAATAACCCTTTATTTAAACAATTTTACAATAGATACAAAAAAACATACAAAAAAGTTATAAGGGCTGCCAAATCCCTAGAAGTCAACCGAACACTTGATGGTGCTAAAAACTTTTCCAAAGCTGCTTGGAAGATTATAAATAACACAAAAAACGTGTCTTCAAAGAAACCAATTCAGTTAAATATTAATGGGCATGTCTACGATGACCCAAAATCAGTAGCAACGGAATTTAATAACTTTTTTTCAACTGTTGTCCAGATGAAACCTAATAGAAAATCATGTAACTTGGACACTACCCAAGAGAGGAGGGTTTTTCGGTCCATGATGCTGTCTCCTGTGTGTGAAGCGGAAGTGGCTCGGGCGATACAAAATCTTCCACCTAAATTATCCGAGTATATCAATGGTGTTTCAACGTGGTTATTGAAACAGTGTACTGAAAGTATTCTGTGCCCGTTGACGAAAATAATAAACTCTTCGTTCGAAACGGGGTTGTTTCCTTCCAAATTAAAAAATGCAAAGGTAGTTCCGGTGTTTAAAAAGGAAGACCCAACGGTCTTGAACAACTACCGCCCTATTTCAATTTTACCAGCTCCAAGCAAAATCTTTGAAAAAGTATTTCTTTCCAGGCTACTTGATTTTCTTGATAAAGAGAAGATTCTGAGTGAGGACCAATTTGGTTTTAGACATGGAAAGTCTACCATTGACGCTGTCACCAGACTGGTCGATTTGGTGTTGGACGGATTAGAAAACAGACAAAAAACTGTTGGTGTTTTTTTAGACTTGTCCAAGGCCTTTGATTGTGTCAATCACAACCTTCTATTGGCAAAACTTGAAAGATATGGCATTCGTGGCCCTCCTTACTCGTGGCTCAAATCATACTTGGACGACAGAAGTCAATGTGTTCAAATTGGTGATTCATTTTCTAATAGTAAAAAAGTTCATTGTGGAGTTCCACAGGGGTCTATTCTAGGCCCGGTTCTCTTCCTGGTTTACGTTAACGAGGTAGGGTCTTCTGTCTTGAGTGGAAATATCGTTCAATATGCGGACGATACAACACTCTGCTTCAAAGCTGAGTCCATTCCTGCACTTGAAATTGAAGAGTTCACTAATCTTAATGCCTGTGTTCAGCAATTTGAAATGGAATATTTATCTACAAACCATTCAAAAACAAAATAAATTCATTTTTCTTTAAGAGATCAAGAGTCTTGCTTAAAGCCACTGATAATGGTTGATGGCATTCTTCTTGATGAAACAAACACTGTCAAGTTCCTGGGAATTCACCTAGATAGGGCGTTGACCTGGAGCTGCCACATTGACAGCGTTTGTGCAAAAATTGCCTCTGGTATTTTTGCTTTGAGAAACATTTCAAAATTTTGCACAGTTAAGGTACAGTTAATGGCCTATTTTGGTCTCATTTACCCTCACCTTACCTACGGAGTAAGACTGTGGGGTAGCTGTTCCTTAGACAAACTTCAAAGAGTCTTTCGGCTACAAAAAAGAGCAATACGAATAATTTCCAAATTAAAAGTTAGAGAGTCATGCAAACAGTCCTTCAGGGAATTAGGTTTGCTAACGCTGCCTTGCATTTACATTTTGGAGACTGCACTCTATTGTAGATTCAAATGTAATTTAACACGAGGTAGCGACATCCATCAACACGAAACAAGAAGTAGTCACAGTTTTAGAGTGGCTCGGCACCGTACATCGGCCCTGGAACGCAAACCGTCTGTAGCAGGCGTCAAAATTTTAAACATTCTCCCAGATTATATAAAAAGGGAACAAAATTTCAACAAATTCAAGTCTCGATTAAAAGGCTACTTAGTGGCTCTCGCTTGTTATTCTGTGGGTGAATTTATAGCTGACTCCTAATTTGCGGACGGCTCGGGAGAGATCCTTGTATGAATGTTAGTGCTGTAGAAGAGTGTTTGTAGTGAATGAATGCGTTAATCTGTGAACGAATGAACTCCCCCACTAAGCTTTGCTAGAATTGTTACTATAGTTATTTTATCACATCACTTAATGTATCATTAGTTTGTAGGATCATTTTTATTATAATATGACTTTTGCTATACGATATGTACATATTGTCAAAAAGCAATAAAACTATTTCATTTCATGGTTTAAAAATGTCATTACAATATGATCAAAAACTATACATTCTACTGTATAAACTTAATGTCTACTCACATGCGAAAAATACAATGGCGACGAGGAATCCCATGATGGAGAATGGCCAAATAGAAAACCAAAACGCCAACACAGACACAATAATGGTGGTTATTATCCATGGCACGAGCAGTTTCGGTTTTTCCTGAAATCATTGACATTAAATTAAAAAGTAGAATAAAATCAGTGGTCATATTACACACAAGTCTTCTGGAGAATGGAGGCTTCTGCAGCCTCCGACATTTATAATATGAAGACGGGTGATATACTTTCTATAGTTAAACTGTACGTACTCGATCGCAGACAACGAAATAATACACTACATTCTAGAACTTCGAGACACAACTTACAGAGCGGAAATGTACTTTTATTTACATAGTCCAGCCCCGACATTGAAACAATACATGACTTCCAGAAACGGATTAACCAATTTACTCACGGTAGTCAAATATGGCGCTGATGTTAACATGTACTTAATGAGTCCAGTTCAGATAAAGCAAACGATTTTTATTCGAAACGTGCCCAATGAAAAAAACTAATTAAATAGCTATTTATATAGTGATAGTTTAGGTGTGGCAATAACCAGTTAAAGCAATGTAGGTGATAGGTATTTGAAATGTATTGAATGTGAAATTGGATAGTGTAAGCGATTGGTTATAGGCCTATATTTGTCAATCTCAATGGTTGCAACGACGTGGACACTACTAGACAAGTCTGGGGTGTGCATGTTAGGTGGTAATCAGGGTCCAGATGGTGGTAGGCCTAGATGGAATTTCAATAAAGCACACTGGGAGGACTTTACCACCAGGCTTGTTGATAGCATCAGGTTCATTCCTCCTACAATAAGAAATTTCGATCGTTTCACAAGTCTCTTATTGTCCAATGCTAAAGCTTGCATACCGAGAGGATACAGATCGGAATTTATACCAGGATGGAGTAAGGAATCAGATGACCTTTACAAAGAGTTTAATGCCACCGAAAACTCCAAGTCCAAGATGGCTGAATGACAATATCAAAAAGTATTTTTCCTCCCTCGATACGTCATCAATGGACTGGGTGCGAAACACCCCAGATAATGGGAGGGAAATAATGGATTTATCCATATAAATAGCATCATTTTGGTGTAAAACCAAATGATCTGTTATATCAGGTATAAATCATTTTTCGTGTATATCAACACCTTATAAAATGTTGTGGTGTAGATACTAAAAAGGTTTTTGTCATATTTTTGTGTAGTAACGAAAACCAATTGTTTTATTGTTGCAATACATGAAGATAGGTGATACAGAAGAGGAGGCAAATATGGGCTAAAAATTGGTTGAAGAAGAAAGATAAGTATTCTGACATGAGACTCCTGAAATTGGAAGAGATAAAGGCTGATGTATCACTTATTGTTCAAAGTACAGCTAAGAATCTCTGCTGTAGCACATGAAATATTACCTCAATATATTATGGACTTGGCACTTGGCACGGGACTGGCCACACACTAGCATGTTGGCACGTGACACGAGACTGGCCACACATTAGCATGTTGGCACGTGACACGAGACTGGCCACACATTAGCATGTTGGCACGTGACACGAGACTGGCCCACATACTAGCATGTTGGCACGTGGCACGAGACTGGCCACACATTAGCATGTTGGCACGTGACACGAGACTGGCCCACATACTAGCATGTTGGAACGTGGCACGAGACTGGCCACACATTAGCATGTTGGCACGTGACACGAGACTGGCCACACACTAGCATGTTGGCACGTGACACGAGACTGGCCCACATACTAGCATGTTGGCACGTGACACGAGACTGGCCACACATTAGCATGTTGGCACGTGACACGAGACTGGCTCACATACTAGCATGTTGGCACGTGGCACGAGACTGGCCACACATTAGCATGTTGGCACGTGACACGAGACTGGCCCACATACTAGCATGTTGGCACGTGGCACGAGACTGGCCCACATACTAGCATGTTGGCACGTGGCACGAGACTGGCCACACATTAGCATGTTGGCACGTGACACGAGACTGGCCCACATACTAGCATGTTGGCACGTGGCACGAGACTGGCCACACATTAGCATGTTGGCACGTGACACGAGACTGGCCCACATACTAGCATGTTGGAACGTGGCACGAGACTGGCCACACATTAGCATGTTGGCACGTGACACGAGACTGGCCACACACTAGCATGTTGGCACGTGACACGAGACTGGCCACACATTAGCATGTTGGCACGTGGCACGAGACTGGCCACACATTAGCATGTTGGCACGCCGCTGGATGGCTTGGCGGGCCGAAAATCAAACCAGTTCTGATTGCCGTCGTGCCATGGAGTGCACGTGTAGTGTATGGGCCGCTTAAGGGAATTTCATACAGGTGCCGTGCCAAACCTATCCGAATAGAATAGACAGTTCATTTATCGTTCAAAATGTGCTTTACTCAAATATTGTGTTACAATTATTGATGTATTACTTTGAATGTAGATCAAAATATATTTTGTGCTTGGCACTATTAATTGATAATACATGCTCGTGATTGTTTTAATTTTTTACGTTCATTTTAAATAATAATCACTTTATTCAAAGTCTCTGTGCACATTGATAACAATTATCAATGTGATAACAGTTACTGTCTTTGTTTTCTAAAACAATCATTTACATATTTGTATAGCTAATAATTAAATATAACCAAAATATAGGTATTTATACATAAAAACTGTGTGTGAATATGTGTATTAAACCTTCGTGTAATCTTGATATCACAAAGTTATGACGTAACCCCTGTACATGTGTGTTTTTATGTATATTTATTTAAAATGCATATAACGAAATGCATACACGGCTTATAATCTATTAACTGCACGCACCTCTATTGAAGTAACCGACAATTTGTAATTATACATAGACATGTAGGCTTACGCTTGTCAATGCTACAACCGTACAATATAATTGTGGAATAACGATTTTGGAAAACAACACAATGAATAGCTTATAATAGCATCTATTTTGTACTTCTAAGTTCAGCAAACTGAGTCAAAACCAATTCGGACACTGCCATTCTTTATTAAAATAAGCTATATAGCCTTTTGAATGAATAAATAACAAAATACCTTTATTAAACTAGTTGACTTAATTGTCAGTTAAAATGAAGTATAGAACATTCTTGTGTAGTAGCAGAGCTTTCGTTTACCTGGAAGGCAAATCACATAGGCTTGCCGCTGAGGCGCAACTAGGATGTTTTAGAGATACCTCAGTTACACTTGAGGCGCAACTAGGATGTTTTAGAGATACCTCAGGTATACTTGAGGCGCAACTAGGATGTTTTAGAGATATCTCAGGTATACTTGAGGCGCAACTAGGATGTTCTGTTGGAGCCAGTTTTGGGTACGAGGCGCAACTAGGATGTTTTAGAGATACCTCAGTTACACTTGAGGCGCAACTAGGATGTTTTAGAGATACCTCAGGTATACTTGAGGCGCAACTAGGATGTTTTAGAGATATCTCAGGTATACTTGAGGCGCAACTAGGATGTTCTGTTGGAGACAGTTTTGGGTACGAGGCGTAACTAGGATGTTTTAGAGATACCTCAGGTATACTTGAGGCGCAGCTAGGATGTTCTGCTGGGGCCAGTTTTGGGTGCGAGGCGCAACTAGGATGTTTTAGAGATACCTCAGTTATACTTGAGGCGCAACTAGGATGTTTTAGAGATACCTCAGGTATACTTGAGGCGCAACTAGGATGTTCTGTTGGAGCCAGTTTTGGGTACGAGGCGTAACTAGGATGTTCTGTTGGGGCCAGTTTTGGGTGCGAGGCGTAACTAGGATGTTTTTAGAGGTACTTCAGGTATACTTGAGGCGCAACTAGGATGTTCTGTTGGGACCAGTTTTTGGTGCGATGCGTAACTAGGATGTTTTAGAGGTACTTCAGGTATACTTGAGGCGCAACTAGGATGTTCTGCTGGGTCCAGTTTTGTGTGTTAGGCGCAAATAGGATGTTTTAGAGATACCTCAGGTATACTTGAGGCGCAACTAGGATGTTCCCAACTAGACATGTAGGCCTACCCGAATTTGAAACGTTGCCGTCATCTGTAAATTTTCTTATTCTTTAAACAATAATTCTAACTTAAACTCTATTATCTTTTAGTTGAAATAAAACGTGTTCTGTATTTCCTAAATGGAGAAATTGACCGAAAGGCTTGTTTAGTACAAAATAAAGACTATCAACCTACTTTGTGAGAGCTATGTATGGCGTATTCATTAAGATTTTCCCAAGTGGTACAGAAAACGTAACTACACTTGTAATTCTTCTTAGACGCCCAGTAATCTACCTAAATGTTAAACGAAAAAAAATTTAATGATTAATTAAATTGCTCAATGGTGGAAAATACAGTAAATATAGTTTATGTTTAATAAAAACCACCGACCTTGTAGGCCCCAATCAGTAGCTCAATGGACGTTATCAAATGCATAGTACAGCTAATACGCATGAAAAGGCTGCCTCGTGGTTCGGCTGAAAAAAAGACAATTAAATATTGACTCAGAACTAACTACTTGTTACACAACTTAAATATAGAACAATTTAATCTTATTGTGTATATCTCGAGAATGAGGGCAAACAGTACTGTATAAGTAGAGGGTGAATGTAAAAATATATATTTTTTCCTTGTTCAGTTAAAATAAAATTTTAATATTATTTATTATATTTGTTTGTGAGTTTCTGTAAATTAAACTCAGACATTTGCTGTATTCCATAAAGCAAATTTACAATAATTGTTTTTACTATCGTTGAGAACACTGTAAAGAATGTCATTGTAATCTAAAAAGGATTCAAATGTTATTCATTGAAACAAATATTCTTGTCAAAGTTGTACAGTACGTAATCGTAACATGAAGGAGGTGATACTTACAGTGGCTATTGTTGACGAAGGGGTACACATATAATGAAAAGAAGCCCAGCACAGCAAAAAACTGAAACAGATTTTAATTATATTTAACAGCTCTATTGGATTCACAACATGAAAGTGGTAGTATATTAGTGATGTCACCGCAGTCTTGGACTATGTCGTAATGTTGTAAATTGACCTCGTCATCGGCGTGAGTCTCGACGATGAGATAAGATACTGCAACACTTGCAGTGTGTGACTCAGCTATGTGCTACTACTGTATTACACTGTTTAACAGGACATTGGAAAAATCTATTGAAACAGCAAGAACCATTTTCTTACGTTATTTCTACCCATATTTTATGCGGTCAGTTAAATTTAACAAGACTAATATAACAAAACGTAATCCAACCTAGCTAAACTAATGACATTTATTTAACATAAGGTACGGTAACCTAACCTAACGAAACGTAATCTAACATGTCTTACTTATAATACCGTAACCTAACTGACAGTCAGTGTTTCCACAGAGGAGAAAATGATATTCCTCACCAAAGGTGAAAAAAATCCCTCTTTATCCCTCATCATGTTTTTTTCATCCTCCTTTTTTATCGGAAAATCTGTTTTTATACTTAGTATAACCTTATGGCTATGGTATTTAGGCATTTTCTGTTTCATCATATGACATATCTTCAAAGAAGAAATTAATGTTGTCCTGATTAATAACAAACAGAATCTAAAATTCCGGTACTTTGAAATGAAGGATTATATTTTCACCAGGGATTCAGAAACCAATTAAGCTTCGTGACAGGACATTACTTCTTATTGATTTATTTATGTTTATTCTTATTTATTCAGTTTGTGTTATAATCTAATGACTTAAGGAGTTTTTCCAAGTGTAAAAGACAGCTTTCATATAATTAACAAAAAAATAATGGTAGCTGATAAAAACCACACGCACGCACGCACACGCACACTCACACACTCACACACACGCACACATTCGCACGAACGCGCACACACTCGCGCACACGTGCACGCACGCACGCACACACACACGCACACACACACACACGTACGCACGCACGCACACACACACACGCACACACTCACACACACTCACACACACTCACACACACCCACACACACACACACACTTAGAACAGCTGGACTATAGTAACAAACATTGATTGATAAATAATTAAAATTTTTACCCGCTCTAAAGACCAACATTTGCGTTGGAAATACAAATTAAACATATATCAGTTATAAATATTGTCATAAAAAATACTACCTTTAATAAAACAATCATTGAAATGATACACGTTACACGCCGTAGGCATAATACTTGTTCAAAGTCAGTCTACTTGATCTGAGCAAGTGTGCAGAGATATAGGCCTACTAGTCTACTCAGTACACTAAGTAATTAATGTTAATAATTTCACTTGATCTGAGCAAGTGTGCAGAGATATAGCCCTACTAGTCTACTCAGTACACTAAATTAATGTTAATAATTTCACTTGATCTGAGCAAGTGTGCAGGGATATAGGCCTACTAGTCTACTCAGTACACTAAGTAATTAATGTTAATAATTTCACTTGATCTGAGCAAGTGTGCAGGGATATAGGCCTACTAGTCTACTCAGTACACTAAGTAATTAATGTTAATAATTTCACTTGATCTGAGCAAGTGTGCAGAGATATAGGCCTACTAGTCTACTCAGTACACTAAGTAATTAATGTTAATAATTTCACTTGATCTGAGCAAGTGTGCAGATATATAGGCCTACTAGTCTACTCAGTACACTAAGTAATTAATGTTAATAATTTCACTTGATCTGAGCAAGTGTGCAGGGATATAGGCCTACTAGTCTACTCAGTACACTAAGTAATTAATGTTAATAATTTCACTTGATCTGAGCAAGTGTGCAAGGATATAGGCCTACTAGTCTACTCAGTACACTAAGTAATTAATGTTAATAATTTCACTTGATCTGAGCAAGTGTGCAGGGATATAGGCCTACTAGTCTACTCAGTACACTAAGTAATTAATGTTAATAATTTCACTTGATCTGAGCAAGTGTGCAGAGATATAGGCCTACTAGTCTACTCAGTACACTAAGTAATTAATGTTATTAATTTAACTTGATCTGAGCAAGTGTGCAGGGATATAGGCCTACTAGTCTACTCAGTACACCAAGTAATTAATGTTAATAATTTCACTTGATCTAAGCAAGTGTGCAGAGATATAGGCCTACTACTCTACTCAGTACACTAAGTAATTAATGTTAATAATTTCACTTGATCTGAGCAAGTGTGCAGAGATATAGGCCTACTAGTCTACTCAGTACACTAAGTAATTAATGTTATTAATTTAACTTGATCTGAGCAAGTGTGCAGGGATATAGGCCTACTAGTCTACTCAGTACACCAAGTAATTAATGTTAATAATTTCACTTGATCTGAGCAAGTATGCAGGGATATAGGCCTACTGGTCTACTCAGTACACTAAGTAATTAATGTTAATAATTTCACTTGATCTGAGCAAGTGTGCAGGGATATAGGCCTACTAGTCTACTCAGTACACTAAGTAATTAATGTTAATAATTTCACTTGATCTGAGCAAGTGTGCAGGGATATAGGCCTACTAGTCTACTCAGTACACTAAGTAATTAATGTTAATAATCTCACTTGATCTAAGCAAGTGTGCAGAGATATAGGCCTACTACTCTACTCAGTACACTAAGTAATTAATGTTAATAATTTCACTTGATCTAAGCAAGTGTGCCGAGATATAGGCCTACTAGTCTACTCAGTACACTAAGTAATTAATGTTAATAATTTCACTTGATCTGAGCAAGTGTGCAGGGATATAGGCCTACTAGTCTACACAGTACACTAAGTAATTAATGTTAATAATTTCACTTGATCTGAGCAAGTGTGCAGGGATATAGCCCTACTAGTCTACTCAGTACACTAAATTAATGTTAATAATTTCACTTGATCTGAGCAAGTGTGCAGGGATATAGGCCTACTAGTCTACTCAGTACACTAAGTAATTAATGTTAATAATTTCACTTGATCTGAGCAAGTGTGCAGGGATATAGGCCTACTAGTCTACTCAGTACACTAAGTAATTAATGTTAATAATTTCACTTGATCTGAGCAAGTGTGCAGAGATATAGGCCTACTAGTCTACACAGTACACTAAGTAATTAATGTTAATAATTTCACTTGATCTGAGCAAGTGTGCAGAGATATAGGCCTACTAGTCTACTCAGTACACTAAGTAATTAATGTTAATAATTTCACTTGATCTGAGCAAGTGTGCAGGGATATAGGCCTACTAGTCTACTCAGTACACTAAGTAATTAATGTTAATAATTTCACTTGATCTGAGCAAGTGTGCAGAGATATAGGCCTACTAGTCTACACAGTACACTAAGTAATTAATGTTAATAATTTCACTTGATCTGAGCAAGTGTGCAGGGATATAGGCCTACTAGTCTACTCAGTACACTAAGTAATTAATGTTAATAATTTCACTTGATCTGAGCAAGTGTGCAAGGATATAGGCCTACTAGTCTACTCAGTACACTAAGTAATTAATGTTAATAATTTCACTTGATCTGAGCAAGTGTGCAGGGATATAGGCCTACTAGTCTACTCAGTACACTAAGTAATTAATGTTAATAATTTCACTTGATCTGAGCAAGTGTGCAGAGATATAGGCCTACTAGTCTACTCAGTACACTAAGTAATTAATGTTATTAATTTAACTTTATCTGAGCAAGTGTGCAGGGATATAGGCGTACTAGTCTACTCAGTACACCAAGTAATTAATGTTAATAATTTCACTTGATCTGAGCAAGTGTGCAGAGATATAGGCCTACTAGCTCTACTCAGTACACTAAGTAATTAATGTTAATAATTTCACTTGATCTGAGCAAGTGTGCAGAGATATAGGCCTACTAGTCTACTCAGTACACTAAGTAATTAATGTTATTAACTTAACTTGATCTGAGCAAGTGTGCAGGGATATAGGCCTACTAGTCTACTCAGTACACCTAAGTAATTAATGTTAATAATTTCACTTGATCTGAGCAAGTGTGCAGGGATATAGGCCTACTAGTCTACTCAGTACACTAAGTAATTAATGTTAATAATTTCACTTGATCTGAGCAAGTGTGCAGGGATATAGGCCTACTAGTCTACTCAGTACACTAAGTAATTAATGTTAATAATTTCACTTGATCTGAGCAAGTGTGCAGGGATATAGGCCTACTAGTCTACTCAGTACACTAAGTAATTAATGTTAATAATTTCACTTGATCTAAGCAAGTGTGCAGAGATATAGGCCTACTACTCTACTCAGTACACTAAGTAATTAATGTTAATAATTTCACTTAATCTAAGCAAGTGTGCAGAGATATAGGCCTACTAGTCTACTCAGTACACTAAGTAATTAATGTTATTAATTTAACTTGATCTGAGCAAGTGTGCATGGATATAGGCCTACTAGTCTACTCAGTACACTAAGTAATTAATGTTAATAATTTCACTTGATCTGAGCAAGTGTGCAGAGATATATGCCTACTAGTCTACTCAGTACACTAAGTAATTAATGTTAATAATTTCACTTAATTTGAGCAAGTGTGCAGGGATATAGGCCTACTAGTCTACTCAGTACACTAAGTAATTAATGTTAATAATTTCACTTGATCTGAGCAAGTGTGCAGAGATATATGCCTACTAGTCTACTCAGTACACTAAGTAATTAATGTTAATAATTTCACTTAATCTGAGCAAGTGTGCAGGGATATAGGCCTACTAGTCTACTCAGTACACTAAGTAATTAATGTTAATAATTTCACTTGATCTGAGCAAGTGTGCAGGGATATAGGCCTACTAGTCTACTCAGTACACTAAGTAATTAATGTTAATAATTTCACTTGATCTGAGCAAGTGTGCAGAGATATATGCCTACTAGTCTACTCAGTACACTAAGTAATTAATGTTAATAATTTCACTTAATTTGAGCAAGTGTGCAGGGATATAGGCCTACTAGTCTACTCAGTACACTAAGTAATTAATGTTAATAATTTCACTTGATCTGAGCAAGTGTGCAGGGATATAGGCCTACTAGTCTACTCAGTACACTAAGTAATTAATGTTAATAATTTCACTTGATCTGAGCAAGTGTGCAGAGATATAGGCCTACTACTCTACGCAGTACACTAAGTAATTAATGTTAATAATTTCACTTGATCTGAGCAAGTGTGCAGAGATATAGGCCTACTAGTCTACTCAGTACACTAAGTAATTAATGTTATTAATTTAACTTGATCTGAGCAAGTGTGCAGGGATATAGGCCTACTAGTCTACTCAGTACACCAAGTAATTAATGTTAATAATTTCACTTGATCTGAGCAAGTGTGCAGGGATATAGGCCTACTAGTCTACTCAGTACACTAAGTAATTAATGTTAATAATTTCACTTGATCTGAGCAAGTGTGCAGAGATATAGGCCTAATAGTCTACTCAGTACACTAAGTAATTAATGTTAATAATTTCACTTGATCTGAGCAAGTGTGCAGGGATATAGGCCTACTAGTCTACTCAGTACACTAAGTAATTATTGTTAATAATTTCACTTGATCTGAGCAAGTGTGCAAAATATAGGCCTAATAGTCTACTCAGTACACTAAGTAATTAATGTTAATAATTTCACTTGATCTGAGCAAGTGTGCAGGGATATAGGCCTAATAGTCTACTCAGTACACTAAGTAATTAATGTTAATAATTTCACTTGATCTGAGCAAGTGTGCAGAGATATAGGCCTACTAGTCTACTCAGTACACTAAGTAATTAATGTTAATAATTTCACTTGATCTGAGCAAGTGTGCAGGGATATATGCCTACTAGTCTACTCAGTACACTAAGTAATTAATGTTACTAATTTCACTTGATCTGAGCAAGTGTGCAGAGATATAGGCCTAATAGTCTACTAAGTACACTAAGTAATTAATGTTAATAATTTCACTTGATCTGAGAAAGTGTGCAGGGATATAGGCCTACTAGTCTACTCAGTACACTAAGTAATTAATGTTAATAATTTCACTTGATCTGAGCAAGTGTGCAGGGATATAGGCCTACTAGTCTACTCAGTACACTAAGTAATTAATGTTAATAATTTCACTTGAACTGAGCAAGTGTGCAGGGATATAGGCCTACTAGTCTACTCAGTTTTACTCTATAGGACGACCGATACTGACCAGATTGATGAAGCCGTTGACCTTGGTTCCCTCCCTCAGGGACAAACAGTTACAACAGTTTTACTCTATAGGACGAGAGATACTGACCAGATTGATGAAGCCGTAGACCTTGGTTCCCTCCCTCAGGGACAAACAGTTACAACAGTTTTACTCTATAGGACGACCGATACTGACCAGATTGATGAAGCCGTAGACCTTGGTTCCCTCCCTCAGGGACAAACAGTTACAACAGTTTTACTAAATAGGACGAGATATACTGATCAGATGGATAAAGCCTTACACCTTGGTTCCCTCCCTCAGGGACAAACAGTTACAACAGTTTTACTCTATAGAACGAGAGATACTGACCTGATTGATGAAGCGTAAACCTTGGTTCCCTCCCTCAGGGACAAACAGTTACAACAGTTTTACTCTATAGAACGAGAGATACTGACCAGATTGATGAAGCGTAAACCTTGGTTCCCTCCCTCAGGGACAAACAGTTACAACAGTTTTACTCTATAGGACGAGAGATACTGACCAGATTGATGAAGCCGTAGAACTTGGTTCCTTCTCTCAGGGACAAGCAGTTACAACAGTTTTACTCTATAGAACGAGAGATACTGACCAGATTGATGAAGCCTTACACCTTGGTTCCCTCCCTCAGGGACAAACAGTTACAACAGTTTTACTCTATAGGACGAGAGATACTGACCAGATTGATGAAGCCTTACACCTTGGTTCCCTCCCTCAGGGACAAACAGTTACAACAGTTTTACTCTATAGAACGAGAGATACTGACCAGATTGATGAAGCCGTAGACCTTGGTTCCCTCCCTCAGGGACAAACAGTTACAACAGTTTTACTCTATAGGACGAGAGATACTTACCAGATTGATGAAGCCTTACACCTTGGTTCCCTCCCCCAGGGACAAACAGTTACAACTGTTTTACTCTATAGGACGAGAGATACTGACCAGATTGATGAAGCCGTAGACCTTGGTTCCCTCCCTCAGGGACAAACAGTTACAACTGTTTTACTCTGTAGTACGAGAGATACTGACCAGATTGTTGAAGCCTTACACCTTGGTTCCCTCCCTCAGGGACAAACAGTTACAACTGTTTTACTCTATAGGACGAGAGATACTGACCAGATTGATGAAGCCGTAGACCTTGGTTCCCTCCCTCAGGGACAAACAGTTACAACAGTTTTACTAAATAGGACGAGATATACTGACCAGATTGATGAAGCCGTAGACCTTGGTTCCCTCCCTCAGGGACAAACAGTTACAACGGTTTTACTCTATAGAATGAGAGATACTGACCAGATTGATGAAGCGTAAACCTTGGTTCCTTCCCTCAGGGACAAACAGTTACAACAGTTTTACTCTATAGAACGAGAGATACTGACCAGATTGATGAAGCGTAAACCTTGGTTCCTTCCCTCAGGGACAAACAGTTACAACGGTTTTACTCTATAGGACGAGAGATACTGCCCAGATTGATGAAGCCGTAGACCTTGGTTCCTTCTCTCAAGGACAAACAGTTACAACAGGTTTACTAAATAGGACGAGATATACTGCCGAGATTGATGAAGCCGTAGACCTTGGTTCCTTCTCTCATGGACAAGCAGTTACAACAGTTTTACTCTATAGAACGAGAGATACTGACCAGATGGATGAAGCCTTACACCTTGGTTCCCTCCCTCAGGGACAAACAGTTACACTGTTTTACTCTATAGGACGACCGATACTGACCAGATGGATGAAGCCTTAGACCTTGGTTCCCTCCCTCAGGGACAAGCAGTTACAACAGTGTGTGTATGGGTGGGCATGTGGGTCAATACCACAGTGCGTGTATGGGTGGGCGGGTGGTTCAATACCACAGTGCGTGTAAGGGTGGGCAGGTGGGTCAATACCACTCTACGTGTGTGGGTGGACGGATGAGTCAATACCACAGTGCGTGTAAGGGTGGGCAGGTGGGTCAATACCACTCTACGTGTGTGGGTGGGCGGATGAGTCAATACCACTGTACGTGTATGGGTGGGCGGGTGGGTTAGTACCTATGTACTTGTGTGGGTGGGCGAGTGGGTCTTTACCACTGTACGTGTGTGGGTGGGCGGATGAGTCAATACCACTGTACGTGTATGGTTTGGTGGTTGGGTCAATACCTCTGTACATGTATGGGTGGGCGGGTGGGTCAGTACCTATGTACGTGTGTGGGTGGGCGAGTGGGTCTTTACCACTGTACGTGTGTGGGTGGGCGGATGAGTCAATACCACTGTACGTGTATGGTTGGGTGGTTGGGTCAATACCTCTGTACGTGTATGGGTGGGCGGGTGGGTCAGTACCTATGTACGTGTGTGGGTGGGCGAGTGGGTCTTTACCACTGTACGTGTATGGGTGGGCGGGTGGGTCAGTACCTCTGTACGTGTATGGTTGGGCGGGTAACTTTGTATTATATTAATTGGATACAAATCACATTATTTTATAAAAATTATATGGAGCTATTTTCAAACAGTTATAAACAACACTTTTAACATTGTGTACAACAGTTACAATAGTTTTACTCTATAGGACGAGAGATACTGACCAGATTGATGAAGCCGTAGACCTTGGTTCCCTCCCTCAGGGACAAACAGTTACAACAGTTTTACTCTATAGGACGAGAGATACTGACCAGATTGATGAAGCCGTAGACCTTGGTTTCCTCCCTCAGGGACAAACAGTTACACCAGTTTTACTCTATAGGACGAGAGATACTGACCAGATTGATGAAGCCGTAGACCTTGGTTCCCTCCCTCAGGGACAAACAGTTACAACTGTTTTACTCTATAGGACGAGAGATACTGACCAGATTGATGAAGTCGTAGACCTTGGTTCCCTCCCTCAGGGACAAACAGTTACAACAGTTTTACTCTATAGGACGAGAGATACTGACCAGATTGATGAAGCCGTAGACCTTGGTTTCCTCCCTCAGGGACAAACAGTTACACCAGTTTTACTCTATAGGAAGAGACATACTGACCAGATTGATGAAGCCTTACACCTTGGTTCTCTTCCTCAGGGACAAACAGTTACTACAGTTTTACTAAATAGGACGAGAGATACTGACCAGATGGATGAAACAGTAGACCTTGGTTTCCCACTCAGGGACAAGCAGTTACAACAGTTTTACTAAATAGGACGAGAGATACTGACCAGATGGATGAAGCCTTATACCTTGGTTTCCCACTCAGGGACAAACAGATACTACAGTTTTAATAAATAGGACGAGAGATACTGATCAGATGGATGAAGCCTTACACCTTGGTTTCCCACTCAGGGACAAACAGTTACTACAGTTTTACTCTATAGAACGAGAGATACTGACCAGATGGATGAAGCCTTACATCTTGGTTTCCCACTCAGGGACAGTTACTACAGTTTTACTCTATAGGACGAGAGATACTGACCAGATTGATGAAGCCTTACACCTTGGTTCCCTCCCCCAGGGACAAACAGTTACAACTGTTTTACTCTATAGGACGAGAGATACTGACCAGATTGATGAAGCCGTAGACCTTGGTTCCCTCCCTCAGGGACAAACAGTTACAACAGTTTTACTCTATAGGACGAGAGATACTGACCAGATGGATGAAGCCGTAGACCTTGGTTCCCTCCCTCAGGGACAAACAGTTACAACAGTTTTCCAGCTGTGGAATCTTCTCCATTTTTCGGCGACAATCAATCTAGAACAAACATTTTTCTGAGAACCTTATTAAATATTTTCATTAGTAAAATTTATTAGTAATGGTTTGAATAGTTCTGTTCATCGTGCATGTAAGCCAACATCACTTCGGCCCCCTATCAAGATGAACATTTCTTTATGGTTGGAAAGTTAATTACACTTGTTAAAAAGTATGTCTGTGACGGTAAGTAGTAGCGCTAAAAGTGACTTAAAGAACCCTTAAACTCGGGAATAATCAGTTCGATTATTACTCAGAAAATTTGTATATATTTGGTAGCATCTGCCCTCTAAACATTAGTTGCTGGAAAATTTGGCGGAGTTAGATTACATACATACATAAAGGGCGCCTAAAAGCCCCCCCCCCACCCTTACTCACCTTAGTAAAATATGTATTTAGTACTTTTACAGTAGCTTGCCACGTCTCAGGAGTGATAGTACCCAGTGCCTGAGCCGAAATAATAGTAGAATATTTCATATTCTCATAGTGTCTGCCTGCTGCCAGAAAATGCACAGTTGCAGTTAATCGTTCATAGGAAGAAATTGAACCCCGCACGACCGTATCTTTTTTTATTAATGGAGAAATTAAAGACAGTAAATGTAAATATGTTTTCTCATTCATCGTGCCAGTCTTGAGGTTTACGTGGCTATAAGTAAGTACTTGTGTTCGTTCCAACAGTACGATGACACGCTTATTTTTGGCTATTTTCATTAAGCAATAAATATTACTTAGAATTATTAACGTCCATTTGGACGTTACTTAGAATTATAAACACTCGAAGCATTGTAAATCTCCAAATATCATCTACATATCATTAACAATCCAATGCTAATAAATAACTTTCAAACAACCGAACATTTAAGTTGTTACTTCAGTTCAACTAGATGTGACCAAATTATCATTCACCTCAACTATGTACTCGTTTTACATATGATTAAATGCTAGTTTGATTACAAATATGTTTGTACGTAAGGGTGCAACGTCAAACGTCCAACCATGTTTGACCAGCGCGGTTGGCAAACCATGCTTGTCAAACATGGTTGATCGACTGTGGGGGCTTTTGAAACATGAATTCACAACCTAATCGTTGAAACGGAGCCGAGCTGGTCGTGTCATAGTCACACCCATGCACGCCTGTTCGTACAATCATTGATAGTAAAATCAATATCAGATGTATACGACTGTCGTAGTTCATTGCTGGACATCTGCCTTGGTGATTCCAGCAAGTGCCTGTTAAACTATATAAATATAGTACACTAAAGAATTGTGATGTCACAAAATATCCTTTGTTTATACTGTATACTCATTGAAATCTGAAGAGTAGATTTTTGTGGACCCCGTTTACCCCAAATTATTAGAAAACTCTGTGTTGGTGCAGTTCGAAGGTCCAGAGATTACATTGATAGGGTTGTCATTGTTTACCTGTCATGTTAGAAAAACTTTTTCTGCGTTAATTTGGAATTTTGCAAATCACATTTGAAAGATATATCAAATTGAGAAAGTAGGCCTAGTGTTAGTTATATTTATTCTTAAATACGGGCATTATTCAGTTACTATGCCAACTTAGTTTTCCCTCACAAATTATTGTTTCATTTATTAATTATTTTGAACTTTTTATCTTATCGTAACTTTGAAGATAGTTATCGTAATAATCTGTTATATTATAAACATTTAATCAATGCAGTGTTAGTAATGTAAATAGATGAAACATGACAGTTCGACCTTAGATAAGGATAATCAATAACTTTACTAGACTTCATTTGGAAATACCTAATGTTTTATCTGGAAACCACAGGTAATCTTGAAATTATGTAAAAAAGTGACATCTGCCATCTAATTTTATTTAAATCAGTAACTGGATTCCCCGTTAAGATAAGAATATGCAAACATAATTCAAAAGTTAAAGATCGTCTTATTTTACCAGGCGAAGTTAGGGTAAAGGAACCCTCTCTAACACTTAACCTGGGGACCAACGGCTTTATGCGACTTCCGAACCACGGGAGTGGCAGAGTAAAAACTTTGTGGTTATGATACACTCAAACTCCGAATTCGGACAATGTCCGAAATTTTTACTCACTCCGCGATGTGGACATCGTGAATTACCCACGTCGCGGATTGAGCATTTTATTCGGACATTGGCCGAAGTGAAATACCCAGAACGCGTTGTGGGTAAGCGAAAGTACTCAAGTGCCGAAATAAACACGTTCATCGGAGATCGAGCAAAACCATAATACCCATAACCCGACGTGGGTAATCTATTTTACCTACGTCGGGTTGTGGGTGTTTGTAATTTGCGCAAACGCTGTTAAGCCTCCAAACACAACCATACCCTTCACTAATTCCATTATAACAAGTAAAATAAAATCAAATTTTCCTTGAAATTCCATTTATTTTAAAGTATCTTATTATTGAAAATAGAAAAAAAGTTATTAAATATTTTCATACTAATACGTCTTTTATATGAGTCTTTTTCACACATGTACCACTTTCAATGTTTATTAAAGCTCTTTTCAGAAAGTATTCACTTTACTTGTTAGCACAAGAAGTTCTACCGTGACAATTAGAATTGCATTTTAAATTTGATTTTACACATTTGCAAGATCTGCCCGAACAGTTCTTCTTGCATCCACATCTGATGAAACCTTGTTTGGACCCGGATGACATATCATTGCTTCTTTACGGACATTGAGCTGTTCATCAGGTACATCGATGTTATTAATAAATTTATTAGGAGCTACCTGGAACTGGTTTCTAGAAAACTGTTTGTCAAGAACTCCATGCTTTGTACCAATGGTATAGGAATCATCGTTCTTATTTATTACAACAGCCATTACATTTCTTGGAGCTAGTCGGCCCCGGTCGACATCAGGAATGTTTACCAAAACGTTATCGCCGACTGAAACTGGAGTTAATTTTCTTTCAGTAAGCTTTAACATTTTGGCTGCCTGACTTTTTAATGCAGTTACACAGTTTTCTCGTGTTGTGTCTATGGCAGGAACAATACCTCAAATTTTTCAGAGAGTTCAAAAATACCCTGTAGATACACAACAGGTATCAGGCATGCAAAAATTAAATTTTAATTCCCATTCAAGTTTGAACTTCAACCGCTTCCGATTAAAATGTGACATTTTATCTTGCAGTTTTTTTTAAATTTTAATATACTTGTATTAAGATATGGAGCAACTAATTCCAATTTAGTACCAAAAAATCATGGTAAAATTTGCCATCAAAATCAAATAACCTATATACGTTAAACTATTTGATATTTTTATAAGCAGGGAATTATTTTTAAGGAGAAACTGTCTTATTTAGAGAAATGTTATGATATATTACCTGGCAGCGTGAATTTAGTGCTGTCATAATGATGGGTTTAACAACCTGCCCTTTACTTTTTGACTTTTTCTTAAGTGCGCAAGGTTCGCAAAGATCCAAATATATTTAATTACCTCCCTGGTAATGTAACAAAATTTCATTTTTCAGCTCGGCTTCCATAGCTTTTTCTTTTTTATGACCAACTCGTAAGTGAGCTGAATGAATTGTGTCATCAATGCGACAGAAATATTTTATATCTGTCATTTCTACAGTTGTTTTTTTCAATTAACATTTCTTTATCGCCAATGTTTATGACATCAAACCGATTGATTCGGCGATAATCTTCAGACATTAAGGACTGACCATTTTTCCTCTTCTCTTTTGCCTCCTTTACTTCGCTGATAATTTCTTCATAGCGTGGCTCCTCGATAGTAAAATTTCGACTTGTGAGACCATTCTTCTTGGACATCAGGTCTTCCGATTTGGTGTAAAATGAGTCCTTCATTTCAAACAAAATCACAAAACACAACAGCACTTTAAAATAAGTCAACACACGCCACTTAAGCACAGAACAAAGAAAAACTTAACTGCTTGTGTATAACGACAGTGCACTAATGTCAATGAAAATAGACAGTAGGCCTATTCAATAGACAGTAGGCCTATTCGTTGCTAACAGTGACGATAGTGGGGGTGACATGTCTCGACCTGCACGTCTGGAACGTGAGAAACGGATTTCGGCGTTTGCGCAAATTACAAATACCCACAACCCGACGAGGGTAAAATAGATTACCCACGTCGGGTTATGGGTATTATGGTTTTGCTCAATCTCCGATGAACGTGTTTATTTCGGCAATTGAGTATTTTGGTTTACCCACAACGCGTTCTGGATATTTCGCTTCGGCCGATGTCCGAATAAAATGCTCACTCCGCGACGTGGATAATTCACGTTGTCCACATCGCGAAGTGAGTAAAAATTTCGGACATTGTCTGAATTCGGAGTTTGAGTGTAATAGTTACACGGGAATCGAGCCCGGACTGTTGCGTAGCAAACTACTGGCTGTTTGGTCAAAAACATTTTTCGTTTTTTACGATTTCAATTACTTTATATCAGGTATTAAACGCCTCCCAAGCAGTTCTTTCATTAAAATTATGTTTATAGTTATAAATAAATACATACATCAAAGATGTGAAGTTGGGCTTTCTCGGTACATACAGAATTGGAAAATTGTTTTCTCGATTATTCCCAAATTTAAAAACAGACCATCACAGGACTGTTCTTGTTTATCAGTTATTTTAAATTACGTAATTTTACTACAAATTTAATTTTAAATAATTAATGTTATATGTTTGTTTTTATTTTATTACGACGAGAAGTACAATGTCGTGTTTGGCATCTTATGCTTTTTAATATCACACAATTTACAATAGTGATTAGCTTTATATACTCAACTTTTGGTTTTACTTTTACCTTCATGTTATTACAATGCAATCGCTACGCACACGTACAGCGAGACACAGCACCCGCACAGATTCGCGCTTCAACGACTTCCTGGAATTATACCCTACCCATCCCAGGGGAGGGGGAGGGGTCGAGTGTCAGTGTATGAGTAGATCGCGGTCAGACTTACAAGCAAAGCTACTAACGGAATTCAGTTATCCCTAAAGGCGGCCAAACCACCTTATTGTGCCTGGTAGTGCAGCCAAATATGTTCAGAATTTTAATTCGAAATTGTTATGCAAATATTTATTCATCTATATCTTCTAAATATGGAAAGAGAATTTTTTAAATTTTCAGTCACTTAATTTTGTACTTGGACGCTACTGAATATGTCATTTTTACTATGTCATTGGATCATATTTGAATATGTCATTGGAGTCAGTTCATCTTGGAAATAGTTTGGGTTTGCAAACCCAATTTTTGAAATTAAATATATCAAATCAATTTAACCAACATGAATTTAACTTAAAAAATAATTGATTTTAAAATTTAATCTGTTTATTTTTGTTAAAAAAATAATAAATATGTATGCCGGATAGAAAATTATGTCATTGTGTTTAGTTGAATTTACACTATATTTTTTAATATTCAATTTCTAACCATATTAATTTGTTTAGACGATGAACTGACCCCAAACGTATAATACAATTTACGGCAGTGAGCCTTCTTTATTCTAATACTTCCCGTGCGCGTCCGCATGCACAGCGACAGGTACACAACGGCCTGCCCCATGGTGGAAGGACAGTCTGAATGTCACGTAGTGTCAATTAGCTGAAAATCAGACCAACACTACGTGGTTCGGATTCCACGTAAAGGTGTAGGTCCCATAGTTGCCCTGGCTATTGGGCTATTAATAAACAGTCCTTTCTGAGCTATGTCGAACTCAGATAGTAACAATGACTACACTCGTTCATTTAAACTCATCACACTTATTTGAAATCCATATTCGGCCATATCTTGACGATCGGCGTCTTAAGAATATTTAAATAAATCAAAATAAATAAGTACTGTAATTTGTAATCTAAAACATTCTATCAAAAGAAAATGTATTTAACACTAAATCTGTTTTCAAATTTCCATAGGCTAGAGGAATTAAAAAACAAAAAACTACACGTAGAATAATTTATGTTCGAAATCAATAACGAGTTCGAATTTGAATTATTATTTTAAAATTATTAATGGATTTCAAATATGGATGAAGTAAAGTATTTACTTTCAAAGTTGATAGTATTACAGTAGAGTATAGTTAATTATGTTTATAAATTTAATAGTTAAGTGTGTATAAATCTAGTTGTAAAGTGTATATTGTTTAAGAAATAGTCTTGTTTATTCATTTTCAATGATTTTTAAATGTCTTTTTTTATCTCATTTTTCTATTACTTAGTTAGATTCGGTTCAGATTAAAATGGCTCTCTAAGGCAATATACAATTTATTTTGTACTAAGGCACTTTCGCTCTATTCAAATTTGAAACCTTTATAGAGCAACTCCGCAACAATGTTGGCAACACTTTCCCTTCCACTGTTCAGTCAGTCCACCTGGTTGGCCGACGGGGCGTTATTACCATATATATCGACTGTTGCTAGTAGTGCAAAAAGAGTTGATTTCAACAAATGTTGGCAACATTTGGTGTAAACGCAGCTTTACTAAAGTATCAAGTAAGTCATTATTATGTTTCTTTATGACAGGTGAAGAATGGTTATTTGGCAATACTATTGGGTACAAGAGTAATGCGGGAATTGGGGGAGTCATCCATTATCGGACCAGTTTGGTTTCAAATACTTTAAGAGTCTGTAGAGGATTTCGGCCTTGTTGGTTGTAATCCTATAAGAACAGTGTTATTTACGAACCCATATTTTTTCGTTATTTATTGACCAACAACTGTGTATGAGTTTTCATTAAAAACTTTATCATACTGCGCATTGGGTTTGCTTTTGATATTTTGAATACATAAGCCAAGTTTTTTTAAAAATAGGTGAAAATAAAAGCTTCAAACAAAACATTTTTTTATAATTTTTTCTCTAAACCTGATTAAAAATTCGCAAAGCAATTCCAACGCTCAATTTTATTCTTAATCAACTGCAATTTGTTTGGAAAAAATTGCAATAGGCACGTTGAATGTTTTTGCCCATTCCTAATTATTGTTTGTTTTTTAAATTTAATATTTAACAGTGTTAGCTTATATGAAGAGTGTTTTTGATGGCTTAAAAATAAATAAAATAGCGAAACAACAGTGATGGTTCAAAACAATATTGTATGTACATTTTAAATAAATTACATTAAAAAAGAAATATTTTTTTGCAATTTTGAACGTTTTTAAGTACATATTTAGGCGAGCTAATTAAAGTAGAATTAAAACCAGAAGCGGATTGCCGAGAAGAGACTCGGAGCGAGGGGGAGGAGGGGACGAAGGCGCGCCACCGCCCTTAGCCAATAACAATCGGGCAGTTCACTCTTCAACAGATACAGTGTTGCCGTAACTCATTCTCTCATGTTTATATTCACCGTGCTACTACACTACGCCTACCACCTGCTCCGTTCCGAACGAGCCGATGTGGCAACACTGTCACCGAACGTTGTCGAGAATCTCCGACCGTCCCCGAAGACAGCACCTCTGCGCAGGCTTTCCAATCCGCTTCTGGTTTTAATTCTACTTTAGTCAATATTTTGGTTCGTTAGGGCGATCCGCCACTATCTTTTTATCATTTTTTTTTATTTTCGTGACATTTTAATTTTATATTTTTTATTGTTTTTTAGGTTATTTTGAACATGTGTGCAAAATTTCATGGAAATCGGAGCATTATTTCATTGAAAAAAAAAATCACAAACATTTATTGCCGCTTTAGTTTTTAGTGAGATTAGGTCTACTGAATGGATGAATATTCTTTTTCCGCTATACAGTAGGCCTAATTGTTTATTACATTATATATTTTTGCATGCATGAGCTTTGGCCAATGTGATAATTAATACATTATTATGAATATGTATACATGTGTAAACAATTTCATGTATATATGTGCTAAGGATGTGATATATATATGTAGGCCTACATATAAAATATCCAGTCAAATAATTTTTATTCCACACTCTATTCAGAACTTGAACACAAGTTTCATAGATATACATCAAAACATATGGTATTGTTTTCTAATTGAACTGTAACATGTGTTTTTATTACTGATCTGTAACATATGTTTTTATTACTCTTTCAAGTGCAAGTTCAAAAAGTTAGTGCTTTTACCAGCGCGACAAAGCGAATGGCATAAATCTAAGGAAGCACCAGGATAATATTAAAACACCTCTGAATGAGACAGTTGTAAGACACATGATGCCATTATACCTACGTTTGCCATCTGATGAATTATTGTTTCAATGATGTACATTAGGTAAAACCCAAAATGCAAAGGAAGCGTTGCACGGTTTGATATGGAGTAAGTGCCTAAAAACAATTTTTACTGGAAAAGCAAGAATTGAGGCTGGGATTGCAGAAGGAATCAGCATCTATAATGAAGGGTATGTTATGACGATGACTATGCTGTTAGAAAAATCAGTAGTGTCACCTGGACGAAAAACTGTTGACGTCGCGAAGAAAAAGGACGAAGATCGCCTGCGACTACTAAAAGCTCCCAGCACTGAAAAGTACAAAAAGTACAGGAAAGCATTCCAATATGCTAAAAAGAGGGAGGAGGATGCTAAGAGGTCCAAAGAAGGTGTCACATACGAGCCAGGGAGCTTCTAAAGCAATATTCAGAGGTTGAAACATATTTTTTATCTTTAAATACCAATTCTACATTTTGTAAAATAAAATTGTTACTAATCAAGCTATGACTTTCAAATGTTTACCACTTGTTCATTTTCATACAATAAAGGTTTTGCGGTATCTAAAATATTCTATCTTTGATACTTTTTTTTATTTTAATAAAAATATGGCCTAAATTTAGAAAAAAAGTTGTTTTTTAAATAAAAATGTATAAATGTTGTTGTTATTGGGCTAGCATAGTTTGGATACCGTAAAAGTTTCATTATTTTATGTAGATCATATAAAACCAAACTGCAAAAAGATATCTTATCAAACAACAGAGATATAGGCTATCAAATTAAAAAAATACCAAAAAATTAAAAAAAAATAGAAAAAATTTTTTATAATTTTTATTCTCACTCTAATTTATCTAATTAGTGTCCTATTAATATATCCTAGTGATTAAAATCAAATTTGGTGCAGAAATAAAAAAAAATTATAGATAGTGGCAGATCCCCTTAAAGCTCCACTTTATACGGTAAAAATTGTCAGTTCAATCCCAATGAGAGCGAAACTTTGAAAGGGTTCAGCTGGTAGAATCTAACCTCCGGATGTTCATTTGTCATCAATGCCTTATTACTGAGGAATAGTCGGTATTCGTTTGCAACGAAGACTGTGTATTCAGTCATACACTCATTATGCTCGGTCGAAATCAATATTTGCCCAAATGTTGATCGGCTTTTTAAGGACAGTATTTCGACAGGTCAAATTCAAATGTTCATCTGGGTGATCAACTCGCTCCTTGCAATTGCACTCGCACACATATATTTATGAAAATATATTTAGGCTTACTTAAATGAATATTCTTAATGTAATCGGAATATATTGCTTATAGATCAAAGTTACTCTAAGTTCTTTATGGACAAAGAATGGGCTTTTCTATTGTTAATAGGGATAAATATTTAAATATTTGAGCTTTTAACTATACAATATTTTGAACTACCAAAAACACTTGAAATCAGAAATCACTGCTACAAACTGCGTGAAGTGGTTCGTGAAATCATCCCTAGCTTCTGGAATATTAATAAAATGTAACATTCAAATGCTAATTGCATTTTGTTTAGGACTCTGTAATCCTTTAAAATATTAGTTATAAATTGTAAATATGTAGTTAAGTCGTTATTTGTATCTACTGTATAGTAAGGCCACTCCTATTTTATTGATTTAATATAAGTGGATTATAAAAAAGAGGATTTATCCATCTATTATTTCGTAAGTTGGGTCAATTAGATAGCGTACTAAGTAAAAAGATGTAAGATAAAATTTAAAGGACAATTAACCTACATGGGTTGGGGAACTTTTAAAATTTCTTCTGGGAGAATCCTTCAGAGGGAGTATTAGAAACTGTAGCAAAAGTCGAGAAAATCATAATTGTAACAATTTGTATTTCTACCAAAAAGTTTTAAAATACATTTTCTAAAGGAGGTTTAGTAAAAATGACATTCCTTAAAAGTTAATAATAATAATTGCATTAACTAAAAAGTTGAACGTTTTCTGTTATTATAAAATATTTAACGCATTACAAGTGTAACATCATTCAACATTTGTTTGAATTAAAAATTACTTTTTACATTTACTTGTTGCAGATTACTGTTTTCATGTCCTCTTATATGGATTAGATCTGCATATGGTCGAGCTTATTATTGGTAGCTTATAGGAATTAAATTTGAATATTGTTGGCTCCTTGGTATTGTTAAAATTACCTAGATTTCTTTCGCCAAGTTATTCCGTTATAAACGCGCATACCCCAGCTTCTCATGTACTGTACTACAATGAAGCGTCGATTTATAGGTATTTCTTTCGCTCAGTTATTCTTTTATAAACGCGTATACCCCAACTTAACTTGTACTACAATGAAGCGTCGATTTATAGGTATTTCTTTCGCTCAGTTATTCTTTTATAAACGCGTATACCCCAACTTCTCTTGTACTACAATGAAGTGTCGATTTATATTTCTTTCACTGATAAATGTATTATAACTTATTTACTTACGTCGTTGTTTGTACAGTCCCAGACAAGCCGGATACCACGCTCTGTTATACACTGCTGCTATCGACTCATTACACTCAACAATAGCTTATGATGCAACTCCAGTGGGAGTGTGATGGTTTACAAACACAGGCTCGCCGTCGCCCGTGTCAGCTACTAGTATAGGCTATCAACTAAAATTAGTCTGTCTACAGATTAGAGGATCCAAAATAGTCGAAACACAGCGTCGTGGGGCTATCCTACACTATACGGTCTAGCGTCGAAACATCGAGGAGAAAGTCTTTACTGTATATGTGCACAAGTTATCTATGCTTAGGCCTAATACCGTTCTAATTCGTCAAACTTTTCATTGTAAAAATGGGGTTTATTACTTATTAAATTAATCAAACATAATTACAAATTTGATGTCTGGGTATTGTTTTATATAATTAAAAACGTGGGGTTAAACTATAATTTGTTTGTTTTTAACAAGGTATCATCATTACTACATTTAAAATGAGAGATAACGTTCAAAATACTTTACTTCTCGCTAATAAGAGATAACGATCAAAATACTTTACTTCTCAATAATTTTAACTGATATTAACGCGTTGTTGTTTTATTTAAATAAGGTTGCTTGGTATTTTATAACATATGACAATAAAATGAACTATTTTTACAAACCTTAAGTTCATGACAATATTCATGAAGCAACAAATCAACAAAATATAACCTAGTTATTTAGGAAATGAAACAACCCAATATTAATAATTTATATATCTCTAATCTCAAGTTGTAGTTTGCTATTATTTTAACTAAACCGTTCTTATGAAGAATGTTATATCTAAAAAAGTACCGCATCTGCGCCTTAAAACAAAAGGAAGCTAAGTATTGCTAGTAAAGCCAACAATCAACTCACAATGTTGGAGAGTAGTCAGCGGTCGTCCCAGCCCACCACTAACTACAGGAGGCATGACTTAACTGGCCTTCACCACCGCTCTTAAACGCCCATTCTAGAAACCAGAAAAGGCTAGGCATTGGACGCCTTGGTGATGACATAGGCGTAATAAACGTGCGTGTTGCATCAACCTCAGAGAGGAGTTGTTCAACGAGTTGGTTTAATACTTGATATCACCTAATCATGATATGGTTCTGTAGCTATGTTATCCGGGTCTAACAGTCGGTAGTATAGTTATTTCAAATTAAAACTAGAAACAACAAAAGAGGATCAAGGGGTGATATGGGGCATTTTAACTGTGTGAATTACCCTATAGTTAAAACATATCTATTGTGGTCTAAAAAGAACGTTGTTGGTTGGTATATGAATTATTAATATTAATACGTTATAATGACGAGCCTCCCAAAATAGTGTTTTGGAAGACAAGGTAAAAACTTCCTCCAAGTGGATCTAGGGGCACGTGCGTCGCAGCTCCGTTGGTTGTGATGAACGGATGGAAGGATAAGGTAGTAAATATCACCTCAAGACGATCACGGAGTCGCAGCTCCATTGGGTGTGATGAACGTATGGGAGGATAATGTAGTAAATATCACCTCAAGACGATCATGGGCGTCGCAGCTCCATTGGGTGTGATGAACGTATGGGAGGATAAGGTAGTAAATATCACCTCAAGACGATCACGGAGTCGCAGCTCCATTGGGTGTGATGAACGTATGGGAGGATAATGTAGTAAATATCACCTCAAGACGATCATGGGCGTCGCAGCTCCATTGGGTGTGATGAACGTATGGGAGGATAAGGTAGTAAATATCGCCTCAAGACGATCATGGGCGTCGCAGCTTCATTGGGTGTGATGAACGTATGGAAGGATAATGTAGTAAATATCACCTCAAGACGATCACGGGCGTCGCAGCTTCATTGGGTGTGATGAACGTATGGAAGGATAATGTAGTAAATATCACCTCAACACGATCACGAGCGTCGCAGCTTCATTGGGTGTGATGAACGTATGGAAGGATAATGTAGTAAATATCACCTCAACACGATTGTAGTTTTATACCTGTTGAAACGATGTGTTAATTTTAAAAATGCTTGAAGCCTTGGAAATCTCTAACAAAGTATTCGATATTAACAATCCAACGCCAAAGAATATCTCAAACAATATTAGAAATAAATAGTAAATTGTACTTTTAAAATTAATAAAAGCGCCGGACAAAAGATGCTTGTTTATGAGTGCAAGTCAGATAACGGGAATAATACTAATGAGAACAATAGACCAATTATGTACAGTTCAGTCGGCCACATGGATGATGTTCGAGTGACTTCCACGTCTCTTTGATTAATGTCTTCTTTGTATTTAATGATAAGGTAAGACTGTACAATGTATAGAAATATAAACTGAATAATAGAGTGAGTTTCACATTTAAAAATAAGAATATATATTCAGGGGAATATATTTTACCTTTTGTGTTTTTTGCCAATTTACCTCTATTGTTCTTAAAAAACCAAGAAAAGAAAATTGCATTTGTTTATGTCATATCATCAAGAACACGGCAAGGAAAGACTAAAGACAACATTTTTAAAATTGTACCTTCATATTTATTTAGTAAATTACACAAAGCTAATTCACACTCATAATTTGTTTACATCGAGACTGTTTTACATGCATAAGGTGGCAGGCATTCGATAGTGTCTCTCATCAGCTACGTTTAGAGATGTTATCCAAATTGGGTTTAAGTAGTAGAGCAAAATATTGGTTTTATCTTACTGGAAGGGAGCATTTTGTTGAAATAGATTATCTTAATAATCAAAACCAAAAACTTCATATCCAGCCATCCTTAAGGAAAATCTCATATAGATTACCTCAGGGATCAACTTTAGAGCCGTTGTTGTTTATTATTTTTCTTAATGTATTGCCACAATTATTCAACCAGTCAATGGAAATGTGTTTGTTTGTTTTGTTTATACATATCTAAATAAGGTTAGACTTCAAATTTATTATTTTATTTTGTTTTTTAGCCACCATTGTTTCATGAATATTTATTTTGTCCAATCATGTTGAGATTGTTAGCAGACTTGCGCATTTTGACATAAAAGTAAAATTGCTCACTTTTTCATTTCTATTCATAAGTAAAAGAACATTATAGGTAATTGATTACTGTACTATATTTTATCAAATATCAAATCAAAATTAATAACTAAATATTTCGTAAGCAGAATAAAATGTGAACAAACTATATATTTACAATTTTATCACAAAATTCACAAAATGTGCCAGGTTTTTTTTTTTAACTCGCCAGTTGACATACATGGGCCGACAGGCTTGCGCGTCAACGTTATTCAACGAGTGAAGTACCGACCGTTGGCTCAGTGGGGATTCGACCTTTGGACATTTCCTCCGCAGTTCGAAGCCGTAAGTCCGCCACACACCGAGCCGAGCGCCGAACCGTAACGGATTTTGACATGTTACGGTAGTGTGGTAGATTCGAGCGCCGAACCGAGGGTCGAGGCGAGCATCTGGGCGAGCAGAGCCCCGAACCATCAGTTGTCGGTTTTCCCCCGACGCATCAGAGGGATGTTACGGCTCGGCTCGGTAGTGTATGGCAGGTTCGTAACATCCTGTTGTAATTTCTCTCCGAAACACCAAAAATCAGTGCCTCTAGTGGAGTTCTGGCAAAAGTCTTACGGTACATATAGAACATGGTTTACTGTCAGTCAGTATTGTTTGATACTCCATTTGATATAACTGAAGTTGTTTAGTTTAGTGTAGTCGTATTAAGTTTAGAGTAGTTTAATACGTTTAGTGTAGTTGTAAAAGTTCAGCGATGGAGTGGAGTGAAGAAGATACAAAGATGTTTACCGAGGGTTACAAAAGCCGTCCTGTATTATCTTATTATAATTTATAAATAATATATCTTTGCTTTAACGAAGCCTGATAGTGTTATATCATATATTATTGCCTCTATTGGTCACCGTCTGGTACTTACCTCATCACTTAAATTTTTGTTGTGTTTGTTATTCAACGCATTTCAAAGTTGTTGACAATCGTTAGATTTTTTTCATAACCAGAATTTGTTGGCATAGATTATATATATATACATATTTACTAGCACTAGTATATAGAATTGTGTTTTTCTTTCTAATAGGCCTAGGCTATGTTTCCCAGAGTTGTGGTTCGGCCAAAATGTTACGAGATGATGCTCGGTTCGCCGCTCGGCTCGAGGTGAAAAAGTTGCGACAAAATTTGCCCGTAACACCGAACAGAGCAGATGAGCTAGTACTCGGCTCGGCGCTCGGTTCGGTAATGTGTGGCCGGCGTTAGCCACTGAGCCACAACACCGGCATGAAAAGTTAAAAAGTGCAGTTAAAAGTTAGACAACGGATTTTTTTCAAAATTACTTTCAATACTTTCAAAATGATAACAATTTCCGCTAGATTTGACCTAAAAAAATTTTCTTATGGAAACGTGTCAATTTGGGAATAACAATAACTTGAGTAGTGCGGTCTACGTATGCTCTATGCTCACGGGGTTCCAATCTGTGATCTAACCTTAATCCTACAATATGAATTTAGCAGTGAGTTAATCATCGGACCACTAACCATCGGAATATTTTCACTATATGATATTTTTTAATTACTTTCTCCTACTTCAGCTTACAATATCTTATTAGTCTCCTTGTTTAATACCAAGCTTTTAGGAGCCCCCTTTTCCTGGCGCCCTACGCGGCCGCGTATTTTTAGGAGCCCCCTTTTCCTGGTGTCCTACGCGGCCGCGTACTTTTAGGAGCCCCCTTTTCCTGGCACCCTACGCGGCCGCGTACTTTTAGGAGCCCCCTTTTCCTGGCACCCTACGCGGCCGCGTACTTTTAGGAGCCCCCTTTTCCTGAGGGTCTTTTAGGTTATGGAGCCATAAAAGACTATAGTGGTCTGTGACGACCGTAAAATGCGTCCCTTTAATGTATGGCCTGAATTTCTCCACTGCCCATATGACCGCGAGACATTCTCTCTCCGTTGCTGAAAACTTTTGCTCGCCTTTGGACAGCGTTCGGCTCGCGTACGCAATGACGTTTTCACCTTGATCCCCATGTTGGCTGATCACAGCTCCTAAACCTACACCTGAAGCGTCGCATGATATTGTAAATTCCTTTGAGAAATCTGGGCAACTTAAAATTGGAGCTTTAACTAAACAGCTTCGAATATCGGTAAAAGCTTGCTGGGCCTCTTCTGTCCATTCAAATCGTTGTCTCTTCTTAAGCAGCATGGTGAGGGGGTGCATTCTGGTTGCAAAATTAGGAATAAAGCGGCGGTACCAGCTGGCTGTACCACAAAACTGTCGAACGGCTTTTTGAGTTTTAGGCACAGGTATGTTCACAATAGCCTCCACCTTTTCGGGATCCACACGAAGACCACATCTGTCCACGACATAACCTAGATACTTCAGCTCAGAACGGCAAAAGCGACATTTTTCCTTGTTGAGTGTGAGATCGGCTTGATGTAATCTCTTCAATACTTCCCGCAACACCTCTAAATGCTGATGAAACTCGGATGTTACGATGATAAAATCATCTAAATACACGAAGACATTAGGCTCCAAGTCAGCACCAACTACAGCATCTATAAATCGTTGCCAGGTTGCCGGGGCATTATGTAACCCAAATGGCATGGTATTAAACTCAAACAGACCACGCCCTGGAACTGTGAAAGCTGTCTTTTCCTTGCTTTCCTTAGACAGGGGAATTTGCCAATAGGCCGACTTAATGTCCAACGAGCTGAGATATTTAGCATCTCTTAACCGGTCAAGAATGGTCGTGACACGAGGTAAAGGATAAGCATCACGCTTTGTAACGGCATTCACACGCCGCATATCCACGCAAAGACGTGGTGAACCATCCGGCTTAGTATCTACAAGCACAATAGGAGAAGACCATCCACTTCTCGATGGTGACACAACACCAAGAGACAACATCTTATCCAATTCAGCATAAACGATCTGAAGACGTGCAGGAGACATTGCATAATATCTCTGTTTTATGGGTGGACTATTCCCTGTATCAATGGTATGTTCCACGAGAGTGGTTCGACCCAATCCACTTTTCTGCTTCTTGAAATGTTCTTCGATAACTTCCTCCAGCATCTTCTTCTCAGATGGACTTAAAAGCTCAGATGACTTAATCCCTTCCTTGGATTCTATAGCAGCAATGCGAGATTGTTCAGAGGAGAACTGCCAAGTTTTATTGTATAAATCAGCAACAAGTTGCATTTCACTCCAAAAGTCAATGCCTAATATGACGGAATGTTTGAGATTAGGAACAACTACCATGAATATAGTTTTGGTTCTCCCTTCAAGAGTAATTGGAACCCATATATGTCCCATAATCCTATGTCTCTGAGCGTCCACCGTTTCCACCCATTGATTCTTAGCTAGCATGATCTTTTCAGGAATGTTACCCAACAGCTTCAACCCATCTCCACCTATCACTGTATGTGATGCTCCCGAGTCAAGCAACGCTCGGATCATTTTTCCACAAATCCTTACATCCAAGTACGGTCGGTTGTCATTTCCACAAGTTTCCAATACATAGCCTAGTTGTATCACAGTCTTATCTTGGGAGCTAACCTTAGAGCTAGGGTCAACCCCCAAACCTACAAGTTTTTTGACTGACATCTAGAGCACGCTGATTTTATTACATTAGGACTTCCACAGCCAAAGCAGAATTTCTTCCGCCTCCTAGTACATTGGGAAAACCTATGCCCTTCATTGCCACAGTTCCAAAACTTTATCGCCTGACTGTGTGAAGACTGCAGACTCGACACTCTTCCCGGTGCTGCTCCTCTGCGTTGAAACGGTTCAACGTATGCTAGGTCGGGCTCAATATATGATTTATTAGCCATTGATTGACGTGGCGCAACAGATCTGAGACGTCCTATCTCCGCTTTCCGTCCCAGAAGACGTAACTCCTCTATTGTGTTGACATCAAACAGTGCAAACCTATCTTGTAACTGTGGGTGTAGATTGTGTGATATTTGGTTCAGCCGAGTCTGTTCCGGTACTTTTACCGCTAATCTCTCGTATAAACCCTCCATCGAGGCTATAAACAAATCAATAGACTCGTGTTCTCCTTGTACACTATTAAAAATTTCTTGTTGAAGCAATATGTCGTGATCCGGTGTTTGGAACACAATCTTCAATTCTGAGCAAAGAGCGTCCGAAGAAAATATTCTATTCGTAGTAGACCTATACCAGAGTAAGGCGGGTCCTGCAAAAAGATCAACGGCCGAATCAAAGAGTTCCTTATGACTAACTCCTCTGGCCCTGCGAATTTCTTCCACCCTCTGGAGGAATGCAGAAACACTGTGCCCCTTTTCATTAGCGAAACGTAGTCCCCACTTGTAGACTGGAATGACCTCCGTCCTGTAGAGAATATTTGGAATTGTCGAATTAGAAGTCTGAGCAGTAGCAACAATTTCTGGGTGAGAAGCACCAACATTTCCCCTATGAGCAATCGATGAAGTTTGCAATGCATCTCCACCTTGACCTAAAGATGACACTCCTCTTTCTTGAATCATCAGGACTCCATGTGTGGGCTGGACGCTAGGCAGTTCGGAGCTGGTATGTCCCCTCGTGGACGGGAGGTTGGTTTCCTGTGGGGTCTTGTTGGCTTCATTATCTTCATCTATCTTGGAAGTCTCTGCCGATTGGAAACTCTTCAAAGTGTCAACAAGAGTACTGGTCTTGCATAAAAGGTCCGTCTTCTTAGATTCCAACTCCACATCCCAGTCAGCCACCACTGGAATTCTCTCCAGCCGCATACTGAGATGCCACAGCCTCGCCAGAAGTCGTTGACTCTCCTTGTCTTTGCCATCACCATCATACTCCTCTACCAGCGATGAAATATCCTGATAATTTATTTCACACTGCTCCAGTTCGCTGTCTGCCTGAAGTTCGTTGACAATTTTCTCATCTACTCCCTTATTAGTGGAGAAACACTGAGTCAGCCGCTTCCTCAACTCAATTGCAGTCCCTTCCGTTGACTCTCCTCTTATTTTCAATTCATACTGTATTTCTGTCTTCCGGAGGTGATAAGCATTCATGTTGATGCAAGAAACCAAATTCCACAAGCTAACAGAAAACTGCATGTACTACAATACCACCAAATAATCAATATAATCTCCGAAAGGTTGAACCTTCTCAGAAATACCAATTAGAAAATAATTAGCTCACAAATGTTCAATGACCCGAATAACAGTTTAATTATACCGCAAACACAATTACTCTAACAAAAAACACCAACACAACATCTTACCAGCACAAATAAATAATATTTCCAGGAGACATCAAGTATTTTGAAATCCTTAAAAACCAATTAGTTTCCAAACGGGCCCCACGTTCTGGGCGCCATTTGTAACGAGCCGGCTCACTACTCAGTGGAGAAGGCCGGGGTGGGATGATCTTGAATGCTAAGTTTCACTGTTGTACCAATATAAGCGGTCCACAAGTTGATATGGGGTTTAGGGCGCCACCCCGTTGACTGGGTTGTGTAGAAGGCGGTATAACGGGGAATTAATTCCTTCATCCAGAAGTTGGTCAATATCACCCATGAGACCGATTATTAAAGTTACCAGGGAAAAATTCAGGCATGGATAGTAACATCCGTTAAGTTTCTTAAGCCTAACCTGTTTGAAGAAAACTAGACCATTGTTGTAAACTAAACAATAATTAATTACTTCAATAGTGGGCCACTGAAGCTAGTATAGTTTGTTAAGCTGAAGCTCTACAGGCTTGATCTTGTTAAGTCAAACCACTACCAAGTATATATACAGACAAAGTTGAATTTTGGGAATTGTATTGTAACTTAATTTTCTGGCTCTAAATTCCTAGCCATAATCACTAGAACCTTCAGAGATACTTTGTTTCCCTTTTCAAACTATTTAAGTTACTAGCAAAATTCAAGGTAAATTAATTGAGAGGCAATTTCAGTGAGAACAGTGCACCCCTTTTATTATAAAGCAAAATTAATATTTAAGTACCCTTACATTTCCATATCTTAATCAGCAGTCTAATATCTCACAACATGAGCCAAAATTTTAAAAGAGAATCTGTCAAGATTATTCACCACAAGAAAATTAGAACTACTTGCATAACACCACGTTATACCAAGAACAGTTACAAGACTACCTTTGACCTTGGTAGTTAAAAGTTCAATAAGCGAGTTAAGGCTCTGTCACACTGAGCGACTTTACTCGCCGCTACAAGTCGCGGCTACTAATCGCACTCGCCAATAAATTCTTCCCTGCAGTCACACTAAGCGACTAGTAGTGGTTATTGAGGTTCTGTGGTGTGCGGAGTGATAACCAGTGTCATGTCATCTGTGGGAATAAGCCGACAGGCTTTACGACGTATGTTGTTGATGAGTGTCTCAGAACTTTGCGTGGAGTTGCTTTTTAACACAAGAAATAAGAAAAAACGGAAGTGGGTTCGTGATTGGATAGGTAGGAGGGGTAAATTAGGTGCCTCGGCCACGCTTATGAAAGAACTAGCGAGTAAGGACCCTCAGTCGTACTTCAATATTATGCGGTTATCATTACCAAAATTCAACGAGTTGCTTAATTCAAGGTCGGCTACCAATTACTAGTCGCGTCAAAAATTGAACATGTCCTATTCCTCGCGCTACCGAATTTTCACTAGCCGGCGAGTATTAGTCGCAACTAATGACTATGTCACACCTAGCGATTAGTAGTCGCTACTCGAGTAGCGGCGAGTAAAGTCGCTCAGTGTGACAGAGCCTTTAACATCAAACAGTACATATATTACGACTTCATACAATTGTGAAAGCAACTTAATTATTTTTGGTGGCCACCGTGCTGCAAGAAAACATTAAACAATATACATACATATATATATATATATACAACATTTACAACTAGGCAACCTTAAACACTATACAGAGTAACTAAGCAGTAGACAAAGATACTATTCCTCAGGTGATCCAAGGATGTCCCAGCCGAACTTTACTGATTTACAAAGAGTCCACACAATTCACTATAAATGCCTCAGTCCGAAATTATCAAAATGTCTAATAATATTTAAGATGGTTCAAAAGAATGTCCAATTCAGAATTTATGTTATTGGTACCAATAATATGCCATGTCAAATAAGAGATGCGTGACTTGTAGATTGTAGACTTCCGTCACTGAGGGCCTCAGAGGGTTGGCGTTCCATCAGCGTCCGGTAGGTCGGTAGGCAGGATGGATGCCAGAGAACACCGCTTCCGCCAAGGTGTCAAAGTCTTTAAGTGTCGACAGCTTGCTCGATGTAAGCCAGGAACCAAAACCCTGATCCAATTCTCAGAAATAGTATTGCAAATACAAAATACTACACAATGGACATACATACATAATTTAATTAAAACTAGAGGCTTTATTTTATTGTTACTATTATTATGATTATTATTATTTTTCCCCCTTTTTTTTAAGGACAACAGGCCTACCCTAGGCTAATGTAACGTATCGCCTTTAAGTATTCGTTACATTAATTACTTTGCTTAATTTATTCAATTAAATTATTTAATAAATTAACTTTTCTTTGAATTCTTTTTATGAAATCTCTTTTTTCTCAGGGTCTAAAACGGGTAAATCGGTGAGATGACGTAGTATAATGAAACAAATGTTACTTTACAAAATTTAATTTATTTTACATTATTCAAAATCATTACGTTACTCTAATAGTATTTGCAATACAATAAAATAAGATTGAAAATTGTATTATCTAAAACTAGATAATTTCTTTTAAGTTAAATAAATCATTTAAATTTGATTTACAAAATCATTATTAACTTTTTTTTTTTATCAGTAATTTATTCTAACAACTTATCTGAGTTATATCACTATGGATGATGATGGGATCCATCTCATGTCCTATCGTATACTCAACGAAACGGAAATTTAAAGTAATATCAACTTTAATTCATAGCAACAACTTTAGTTAACACATTTAAAACGCACAAGTGTTTCAACACATTCTCCCGGAAACGTAGCCCGGTGCCGGTGATGTCAATGGAGGACGATCCTCGTCGATCTGCAAGTATTTGCCGAATGGGGCGAGGAACGTTCTTCAACCGTTGAAGTCGGATTCCCGCCTTTTTTCCTTTGGGTACGCGACTATGACCCTTCTGGGTATATCACGATGTAGCTGTTTTGACAGCTGCTGCGGCCTACGGGCAAATTTGGAATCATATGTCCCGTTCTGATTGGTTCGTTTCAGAACTCGTCATCTGAGTTCTTTTACTGCACATCAGTCACTTGTGACATGGTGGGGTTTAATGGAAAATAACCAACCGACATGTCGATGCTTGTCTCACGCTGCTACGTCGTAACTTTGCTGACTGTTTAGTTTCAGACATTCCCACATGTTTTGATAATTCTTGGAATGAACCCACCCATCCTGTTTCGAACAAAGAGTTTTGTTTACTGTGATTTATTGCTGGGGCCTCATCTGTCCCACGGTTATTTTCCACACGACAATTTTCTAACATGATTTGAAACTTCTCCATCTATTTTAATTAAATATATTCCTTTTCTTCTATATAATAATTTATTATTTATCTAAATTAATTAATTTGCCTATCAATTTGGTGGACCTGTTACAGTACCCCCGATTTTTTGCGATGTGTGAGTAACGCGAGTCAAAAAATCTTGATTTTAAACACGATTCACCAAATTGTCGATTGTTCCTCAGATAAGTTTCAGTTTTACAATATTTATTATATCTAGTAAATTAAGTCTATTAACTATTCTATAATTCAATATCAGATTACATATTCTATTGCAATACATCATTATTTCCTTATTAATAATTAAGAATCCATATTTATCAAAATAAGTCCCTTAAATCATTAATACCATTCAATTAATTACAATTCAATAAATCCTAAAGTCATTAATTACAAATTAATCATTCATGATCAAAAAATTCAAAAAATTTATCACATCCTACACAGTTATCAATAAAAATCAATAATTCAAAAGTTACATTCATCAAACAATAATCCAATAAATCAAAATTGTTAATTAACAATTCTATAATTTATAAATCAAAAGTTTAACAACTCATTTCATCGTATATAATTGTTCATAAAAAGTTCATATATTTTTAATTATTACAAGTTGTCAATCAAAAATCCATCAGTTTTGGATTAAAAATTGTCAAACAAAATTATACATTACATACTGAAATTCATACATCAACAATTAATACATCTTTAAGTTCTATACAAGTATTTATCAAAATTAATTAATCATTAAATTATGATTTCTTTTTAATCATTAAATGATTAGTATTCATTGACAAATTATCTCATTTGCTAATACCATTTCAAAAATTATACATCTAGGATCAATACATCATTAAAAATTATACAAGTTCTTATTTAAAATCAATGACTCATTTCACAATATGAAATCATTCATCAAAATACACAAGTCATATATCAAAATCAACAAAATATAAGTCATCAATTACTAGGTTACATTTCAAAATTAATTAATCATCCACTTACTTACAGTTATCATATCTCAACATCATCATTAAAATCCTATGACTATTCATCACAATAACATGTTATATAGTTCATCAATTTATAAATGAATCATCATTTATTTATTTAAGTATCTCATCAACATCCTATCATGTTACTTGTCAATTCACAAATGAATTATCTTTTACTTATTTAAACATTTTATTTATCTTCCTATACTGACCTATTATTCATTTTGTCAATACCCTATCAGACTTTTCAAATGAATTTTCAATTCTTTTAACCATCTTTATATTTTCACCTTCGACATCAATCCTTTAATCCGTCTTTAAATGCAAATATCCATATTCAACCCTTAATCCGTCTTTAAATGCAAGTATCCGTATTCAACCCTTTATCCGTCTTTAAATGCTAGTATCCATATTCAATCCATTACCCATCTTTAAATGCAAGTATCCATATTCAACCCTTTATCCGTCTTTAAATGCTAAAATCTTGTTTCTTTCCTTTAAACCTTCTTTAACTTTACAAATAAATTCTCAGTCCTTAAACAATCATCAAATTTTCAAATACATTCTCAAATCATTATACAGTCTTTAACATTCTCCAATAAATCATCACATCTTATACAAGTCTTTACATTTTTAAATGAATTTTCAATCATTACACATTAACAAGTTTTTACATTGTCATGTCAGTTATCAATTACGAATAATTTTCAAGTACATTCATAATTGTTAATTAATTATTAAATCACTTAATACATTTTTGTATTAATACATCATTGTAGTTTAACTCAATAAGTCATCATGTCATACTTATTGTCTATTTGGAATGGAATTCATTAGTCTTGGATCAAAGTTATCAAATAAAACCATCTATTGTATATCAGAAATACATGGTACACACATCATCAAATTATATACAAATACTGATTAATCTATATGATTTATCAAATCCTATGTCAATACAAGAGCAATCTGTATTATCATTATTAATAAACAACAGATACATTACATATTTCTTTGTCATTGATGCAAGTTATTATTATTATTTATTACTTTATAATTTATTATCAAAATTATTGTAATTCTTTCCAATAATTAAACTATTATTTGAATTAATACTTATCTCTCACATATTATTGAATATTATAAAAATTTTATCAATAAATACAGTTGTCATTTTTTCATTGTTAGAAATTCATCATTTATAAATCATTTATACTTTTGTTTTATTATTTATTTGTTACATATTATCTATTCATTGCTATTATTTATTTCAAGCACATTTGCATAATATTTTATTTTTTATTTATTATTTTGGGACATATTGCCGAGTTGTTGTTACGCCAGTGGGTCTGATGTCACTGCTCGTACTTTGGAATAGTTCATTTACAATGCCATGGTGTTCAAGTATGGCCCAGGGTTCTGGAACATTGTAAGTGTTCTTGTAGAATATTGGTTTTCTTCAGAAGTTATTGCTTATTTTGACAAAAGCTTAAAAACAGTCACTCACTTTTATAAAACTGGAAACGGTCCACGTGAAAAGTTTTACACTGGTTTGTACTCATGTTCATTTTAAATTTCAAATGTTTGAACACTACAATTAAGTTCTGAAGTTATCTAATTCACAAGGTTATGAGTCTGGAGAGACTATGAATAACATAACAAATATTGTCTTATGTACCAACTGATTGATGCACAAGTTATTGTTCTCGAGTATGAGCTGGTGTTCTGGGGTGCAGACAGTTAGTGTAGTGTCGGGTTAATGGGCTGAGTCATCACCACCTTGTGTGTTCCTGGGTTGACAGCTCCACCGCGTCATGGGTCTCTGCATGGTACGCCGTTGTCCTCCGACCCCCTTCTGCGACACCACTGTCCACAATGTTACTTGTGTTCATTCGTGTCCATGTTTCACAAAATGTTTCTAGTTGTCACTGGTTATTTATTGGTCATAATCATTTTACCTAATGGTCATTTCACTATTGATTATAATGACCAACACAGTCTCAACTTGTTTCACTGAAAGTTTGTTTCAATACAAAGTTCTTTTATTCACATGTTTACATTAATTTCCTTTTCCATTAAGTAATACATATAGCATAATTCAATTACAGACTGTTAATTATAGCAATATTCTGTTTTTACTTACATCTGTAATTAATTGAAATAAAAAATTGTTTACAAATATTTAAACATACTCATGTTCAATCATTTTTTATGTTATCTATTATTGCTTGTGTATACACACATATTACTTGTATACAAAACTTTAATTATTCATACATTTACTAATATTGCTTTGACATATTTCAAGCTGACATATGCAAAGTTAGTTATCATTATTAAGTTTGAAAATTTTTTAATAACTCATTATTGGTTGTTCATTGTTGACATAAAATTAATTACTCATATTTTCAATTATGTTTTACTCATGTTAAACTTTTTTAAATTCCATCACTTATTATTTGCATCAATGACAAAATAAAATTCATTTGAAATATATTATCATCAAATATTGTCATTACATTATAATCATATTAAATTGTGATTTCTATCACTCATTGTCTACACCAATGTTAGTACAACAGTTTACTAACAAAATTATCATAACACATCTACAAGGTCTCAATCTACTTTTATAATATTATGTTTCAAAATTATTAATCTATTGGTGTCTATAACATGACTTAGGTAAATGGGGACTTGCCATGCTACAGATCACTATAAGCTTTTAGTTTTTAGACGCTATTGTCAAGGTTAACCAACACCTGAAACTGATATACTGTGCCATTGTGTGATTAATAGAGTACTTGGCGTTAAAGAATTTAGAATTTGGAAAATGACTAGTTGTAATTATTGTCAAATCGTACTGCTATTAACCACTGGCTATTCTCCCTTCATGAAATTCATTAAAATGACTATAAATCATATAAGTTTCACAAAATACATACAATGTATTTCTTTGTTACATACATTGTAATAATCAGCTGTCATCATACACAAGTTTGCATTAAAAATTACTATAAAGAGTCTCCTTTACATCTTAGTCAAACATAGGTATCATCTCATCTTATTCAATATCAGAATTACATTCATCTGATTACTTTCAATATAAACAGAAACAAGTCATTGTAACAAAATACTTTTCAAAAATTTCTTTAAATCATATTAGTTAAATACATCCTGGAATCATATCGTATTGTTGTTTGAGTAGTATTCATTATAAACAAAACAGTTTGTAAATACAAAGTGTTTTAAAAATCTTGATGCGTTTCAGTCTAACATGCATGGCATATTCTACCAATGTTGTATTCAAAATATGGACATAAACAAGTTATATTAACAGGGTAGTTTAAACAATCTCCCTAAATCAGTTTGGTCTCATATCAATCTCCTATTATCATTTATTTTATATTCATTTAGTCATTTCGTTATAAGTATAAGTAAGTTACCATAACACAGTATTGTAAAGAAATTCTCCTTTCATCATTTTAACAGAGTATTCACAATGTGTGTCTTTGGTTATATTCAATATCAACACACAAGAGTTACAAAAGCAAAGTATTACATTATACTTCATTTACTTCATCATGGTTTAACATTTTTTTTAGTCATATCATATTATTATTTAAATTATTTTTAGCATAAACATTGACAAGTCATTAGAACATTGTTTAGCATTAATTAGTTATCATACAAAGTTTTACAAGATAGGCCTATCTCACCTATTTCATTTTATGTGAACCTAGTCATTGCATTATTATTTGGTTCATGTTTTATTTATGTATACATGGGTTATGGTAACAATATATTTTAGTAAATCTCCATACTTCTTTCTAGTTTTACTCATTTATCAGGTTATTATTTTAAAATATTCAATATAAACATTCATGGATTATGAAACAAGCTATTATAAAACATCTCCTCAAACTATCTCGTTCTCACCTAAAAATCATTTTATTATTAGTGTTATATTCATTTAACACATATTATTATCAAAGTTTCATTTAAATCATTTAATATTTTTCATATTCACTAACCACTCTCTGGTTATTATTATTTTTCACGAATTTTTAATTAGGCCTACCATATATTTACTATTATGACATTTGAAGATATTTTTCTTTTAACAGTCATTCTTACCATTAACAATATTTATTTATCATCTTAGTTTAACATGAATGTCATATTATTTCAATGTTACCTTTAAATCTCCTGTTTAATTACAAATTCATCTTATTGTCAATATTCAATTCTTCATCTAGGCCTATTATTTGTTTATTATTAAATGACCTATTTAAACATTCTTTTATTTAAATATCATCTCTACATTTTCTTTATTTATTTTTCTATACAACCCCCCTATCATTAAAGTTATATTGTTTCAATTACTATTTATTTATTACTTCAACATTTTTTAGACATATTTTATTGAATAGCTAAGTTTATAGTTTAGTTTTTTGAGCAAATGTAGTTATCCGAGAGCACTGGTTTAAGTTTTTTCTTTTTATATTTAAAGTTTGAGAAGCATGAGATATTATAGTATCTCATCACATAGTTTACAAAGTCTTCCATGTCTACATCAAAGTTTTCACCCCCCATCATATTATTTTCAACTTCCTTTTGTTTGTTTAGGCCCCAATATTTATTTATGATTTCCATCTCAAACTTGAAGAACTCATTCAATTCTTCTAACCTATTACTGATTGTTTTTAGTTTTTTATTTTCTTGACATTTGAAGTCATCTATTACACTTTCAAAATTAAAGTTACCAAGTGCTAGGGTTTTGTTTATTTGTTCTACTTTGTTATCTAACACTGTGTTTAGATACCCTATCTGGTTTTCTATTTCATCATTTATTCTAGGCCTACTGATTTTACTATTTAATTCATAGCCTATCTCACTTAGTGTTGCATTTGCTTTTGAGTGTTCATCTAGCTCATACTCAACAAAGTCTACATTTACTTTTTTAGTTTCATTGACAAAGTTGTCTTTATTACTCCCTATCCTATCATCAACTTCTTTTATGTGCTCATTAGCTTTCATATTAGATTCATTGTCCAGACCTACTACATCATTATTTACTTCTTTTATATCAACCCTTTTTTCATCTAACCTTACATTTATTTCATCAAGTTTAGCGTTTATTTTATTGGTTATGTTTACCAGCAAATCTAACCTCACATTAGTTTCCTCCTTTAGCTTTAAGTTACTGTCATTTTCCTCTTTCATTTTAGCATTTATCTCACCTAACTTAACATTAATCTCCTCTAGTTTAGTGTTAGTGTCATTATTTACTCCTAACAGCAACTCTATTTTATTGGACAATAGGCTGTCCTTATCATTATTTACTTTGATAGGTTCTTGCCTACCTTTGTTCTCTACTTCATTCACAACATTAACCTCCTTTATCTCACTAACTTTATTTTCACCTACTTTTACTTCTTTGATTTTATTGTTTATAAGTTTATCTTCAAACTTATCTATTCTTTCATTTATATCTCTCCTAAGCTCATCTAGTTTCACATTATTTTTTCTATTCATCTCTACCATATCATTATTGATCTTGTCAAATTTAGTATTCATACTTTCATTTAAACTATTTAGTTTAGTTTCTAAGTTATCATGTTTATTGTTTATATCTACTATGTTTACATTTATGTCATTGAGTTTAGTCTCAAAATTATTTTGTTTAGTATTCATATCTACTATGTTTACATTTATTTTCACTAGCATGTCCATTATACTAAACAGTGTGTTTTCTTTATTTAAATCTGCCCTAACTTCATCAGATTTATCTTTATTTTTATTTAAGTTAGATTCCCTAACTATGCTCAAAGACACATCGGAGTCATCGGAGTCCACCTGCGTGTCCTCCACAATGTGCATGTTTGCCATTGTTATTTGCAAATTTTAATCAAGTACAAAGTATAAAGTTATTATATTTCTTTTTCTTAAATTTTGAGTTTAAATCAGATAGGCCTATATTAAATATTTTTAATTCATTCTTCTTATCATATCGCCTAGCCTATAACACTTTTCACTTATTCAACTTTAAATATTTTTTTAATAGATTAAAATTTACTACTTATACTACGTCGTCTCACGTTGTGCGCGCCATTCTGTAACGTATCGCCTTTAAGTATTCGTTACATTAATTACTTTGCTTAATTTATTCAATTAAATTATTTAATAAATTAACTTTTCTTTGAATTCTTTTTATGAAATCTCTTTTTTCTCAGGGTCTAAAACGGGTAAATCGGTGAGATGACGTAGTATAATGAAACAAATGTTACTTTACAAAATTTAATTTATTTTACATTATTCAAAATCATTACGTTACTCTAATAGTATTTGCAATACAATAAAATAAGATTGAAAATTGTATTATCTAAAACTAGATAATTTCTTTTAAGTTAAATAAATCATTTAAATTTGATTTACAAAATCATTATTAACTTTTTTTTTTATCAGTAATTTATTCTAACAACTTATCTGAGTTATATCACTATGGATGATGATGGGATCCATCTCATGTCCTATCGTATACTCAACGAAACGGAAATTTAAAGTAATATCAACTTTAATTCATAGCAACAACTTTAGTTAACACATTTAAAACGCACAAGTGTTTCAACACATTCTCCCGGAAACGTAGCCCGGTGCCGGTGATGTCAATGGAGGACGATCCTCGTCGATCTGCAAGTATTTGCCGAATGGGGCGAGGAACGTTCTTCAACCGTTGAAGTCGGATTCCCGCCTTTTTTCCTTTGGGTACGCGACTATGACCCTTCTGGGTATATCACGATGTAGCTGTTTTGACAGCTGCTGCGGCCTACGGGCAAATTTGGAATCATATGTCCCGTTCTGATTGGTTCGTTTCAGAACTCGTCATCTGAGTTCTTTTACTGCACATCAGTCACTTGTGACATGGTGGGGTTTAATGGAAAATAACCAACCGACATGTCGATGCTTGTCTCACGCTGCTACGTCGTAACTTTGCTGACTGTTTAGTTTCAGACATTCCCACATGTTTTGATAATTCTTGGAATGAACCCACCCATCCTGTTTCGAACAAAGAGTTTTGTTTACTGTGATTTATTGCTGGGGCCTCATCTGTCCCACGGTTATTTTCCACACGACAATTTTCTAACATGATTTGAAACTTCTCCATCTATTTTAATTAAATATATTCCTTTTCTTCTATATAATAATTTATTATTTATCTAAATTAATTAATTTGCCTATCAATTTGGTGGACCTGTTACACTAAATAAAATGTCTTAAACCCCAGTCAAAAACCGCAAAAAGGTAGCTCAGATTATTCTAAAATTATTTAGAAGACAATATTTATGTAAATAAAAGAATAGACAAAAAATAAAATATTACGTAGAGCAAAACATATTACCCTGAATTTGTTTTACAACCTGCTATTCAATGGTTACGCTTTATAGAAATTAGATTAGTGAATAAAGGTTAGTGTGGATAAAAAAAAATCTGAAACAAGTTTACTTTCAACAAGTTACACACAATGACCCAAGTAAAGTGTTGCATTTATACATGAAAGTTATCTGAATATTATCTGAATTTAACGCAGATTTACGTTAAAATATAATAATTATCAAGTTTTGTCTGAATAGACAAGCATAATTTAGTTTGAAAATAGCTTTGTTTTGAATCATTGATCACATTGCTAAACAGTGGAATCAGCCATAATACAGTAAATACATATATATATATACATATATATATATATATATATATATATATATATATATATATATATATATATATATATATATATATATATATATATTATGGTTGTGGAACAATAATACATATTTCTAACACACTCAGTATCAGTTAAACTAAAATTAATCATCCTATCTTAGTTTCAAATTAATCACTCTGGCTGTTACGTTTGAGGCGCAACTAATTAATTACATTTTAAGTATAAAACTAATCACAATGTACGATATCTCAAAAGAGAAATTATTGTAAAATGTCCTAAAACTTATTCCGGACTTAAATCATGGGTCCAAGTACAGTATCTTATGATCAATTACCAACGTACAATTAACAATAGAACAATTAAACAATGGGAAATTTACATATGACAAGGAGTGACTTCCCATAACACATAAACGAGAAATGCATAAGTGGTGCTAAAATATTGATTATGGCAGATTTACTCTTCTGACTTTACATAAAATAATCAAAGACCGTAACATACGACCGTTAAAGAAAATACGACATCACTATTTTTAAAGATAACAATTATTTCAAGTTACTTAGTTTGAGGCAACTTATTTATTCCTTCCTAATTGACTACAATTACTTGTGTCGACATCGTTATAGATTTATTGAATCAGAATAGTAGACTACATACATCAGTTTAACTTTTGGCTTATTCCCTCAGAGCAATTTACAGATTAATTACATATCTACAATAAAACAGTAAGACACATCAAACACAAGAATTTTCATCTAGGATTTAATTTACAATAAATTCCCAACATGTGTTACTATCCGTGCATGAATAAAACTGCACCAACCCATCATTGGTACATAAAATATTAAAAGTTTAAGTTTAATCAAAGCGAAGGTTTCTTAAAAAAAACCCCAATATAAGGTTCAACATTTAGAGTTTGTATCAAAGCATTAAATTTAATCGGTCTCACCTCTTCGCATAAAGCTATGCATAAATCCTCGGGTCGAGAGAAGAGGGCTCCCCAGTTGACTCTGCAGAAGCTTCCATCCGACAAACTTTTCGTGAGCTCACCGCCAGTCAGTCCTTGTGCTTATCAGTGAAAGGGGATTATCAGTCCAGCAACCGGATTGGAGGCACCGGCACAGACAAGTTTTCCGGCAGGGGTCACGTAGGCATAGCCTTCGCCCCGTGGCGATATCGAGGCGCCGAAATCAAAGAGGTAGTGCAGCAGTCCAACGTAATCTAGGTATCTCGGCTGTTGAAGGCGCGCACATCAACAGACAAAGTTTAGGTGATCAGTCTAAACTATATCCGAGTTGAGGCTAGGAAAACTTGAAACGCTACAAGTTATCAGTATTATTGAATAGATATAGATTTAATGCATGAAGAAAATGATAAAATATAATATAATAGTTAATAAAAATTGACAAATATTTATAATCATTGATTTATCGATAGTTTATCAACTATATATGGCGCGTTTTCGACCGGAGGCACCGGTTGACCTGAAATGATCCTGTGACCGCGCGCTCTCCGCCCTCTATCTCGAAAAAGGTCCACCGTATGAAAAAATTGTTTTATAAAATGTGTAGAGAATTTAGTATTCTACAATTTTGATAATAATTACAAATAGCACAAAACCCATAGAAAATGAGATATTAAAAAAAAGCCCAAAAACCCGATTTTTGTGACCTTTGACCTTGAAAATTAATAGTTGCGTACACCCTACCATTTGTAGGGTTTGAGACAACTTTTAGGGTGTCATTATACAAGTATTTACTGACTTACAGCTGGGTATCTCGAATTCCGAGGTGAACTTACTATAATGACTGGACTATATTTACAACTAATAAAAATCTTTATAGGCCTACGTATTGAGTAATAATCACCGCGTTTATCTTTGAGGATTTGGAGATAATAAGGAGGGGACTGACAAAGTGCTGTCACACAAGAAACTTGAGTAATAACTACTCGACACAGATTTAGCGCACTATTACATACGACCTCTGTTTCTTTCTTCCCTGTGACAGAACCAAAGGGAAGGCGACAGCCTGCGACTGGAGTGTTCACCCAGTGACTTTTTCTTATTAACGAAATTATTATAACCATTATATTTGCATTATTGTAACGGAAGTTTAATGTAAAGAGATTTCCCCATTTAAGATTTTAATTTAAAGACTTTATAATATATTATACTATTTGCATTATTAAACACACAGCTAGTATTTTTTGAACAGAAGTTAACTATATTATTGTTAAAATACATTAAATATGCCTAAAAGATTATCTAAATGAGAACTTTATTTATTAATTCATATTTTGTTCATTCAAATACAGTTTAGTATGTGTGTATGTGTGGGTGAAGAAGTCTTAGAAAGTAAAATAATACATGTTCACAGTATTTTGTTAGTTGATGATGCTATCAACACAATGTCAGCGAGAGAACAAGACCTCGCTGAGTGGCTATATACGTGTGGGTGAAGAAGTCTTAAAGCGGCCCATAGACGATCAATATTATTGTGCAATTTGGATTGCACAATACTTTGACGGCCGCCCACAGACGCTCAATATTGTTGTACAATAAGTTGGTTTGTGCAATAAATTGAATCGTGTGGGGGTGATATTGACGGTTGTACAATATTTGGCACAATCACGAACACAGACGATCAATTTGCTTGGCAACAGGTTGTGCAAACAGTCCTCGCCAGAACTTCATTCGATGAAGATGTTGAGTGAAACTGAGTTGTGTGCTGTTGCTATTGCTGTAGCGGTAAGTGCAAAGAAGAGAAAAAAAGAACAGAGCTCGCGAAAAGGGAGAAAATGGGCCAAACAGTGGTTCATTGACAGGGAGAAACACACCCACGAAACATTACTGAATGAACTGAGAGTTGCTGAACCAAATGATTTTCGCAACTTTTTACGGATGGACGGAGTATTATTCGACGAACTTCTCGCTTTGGTAACTCCTCAAATCGAGAAAATCAACACTACCATGCGCGATGCTATTCCTGCAAGCCAACGGTTGTCCATAACCCTACGATATCTCGCAACCGGGAACACCTTCGAAGATCTGAAGTTTTTAACTGCTGTTTCACCTCAGTCAATAGGTCGTATTGTTATGGAAACATGCACTGCTCTGATCAACTGCCTCAAGGAATACATAAAGGTAAGTACTTTGTTGAACTTCATTTTATTTGGCAGTAAAAATGTTGGCATACATGGAAAAATATAAATATAAAATAGGTACATATGAATATGAAAAAATATAAATACATTGAAAAAAAGTGCTTGCCTATAGAAAAGGTATTCACGTGAATTTGAAGTTGAATTATTTCTTCATTCTTGAAAAGTTGAGTAATAGGAACTCGCATTTAGCGGACATTGTGAATTGGGATTATTTATTGAAGGGGTATTGAAGGGGATTGAAGGGAGGGATTGAACACTATAGGGAGTGGACGCACGTGAGGCGTTAATTTCCACTGAATGACGGTGTAAGGTCCCCATTTGTCCCTCAAATAAAATATCATTGATGGCCTTCTTCGCAAACATCTGTTGTCGTGGATCCATTTTTCTGAGCTCAACTGCCCAAGCTGCAGCCACTTTGCCGCAGTCGTCTTCTGGTTGCTGAAGGCGCCTGGTTGCCAATTGAACCAATTCATCAGTAGGATGTGGAGGTTTCTTTTTTTTCATGTTTTTAGAAGGTCCAACATTAGCCTGAAAAATCAAAAGAGAAAAACTTGTACAGTCATGCGTATTTTCAAAGAAACGTCAATATCATAGTCTGAGAGATCTTAAAATACTTTAGGTATTTTAACTATTATATTTCAACTATTTTAACTATACGCAATCATTAAAAGTTGTTGCTCTGTATAATGTAGTCATTGTTTGTTACAGGTACCAACTACAGACCAAGAATGGAAAGCAGTCGCGCAAGATTTCTATGATCAGTGGAATTTCCCTAACTGTCTGGGTGCAATAGATGGGAAACATGTCGCAATAAAGAAACCGTACAATTCAGGATCACTTTACTTCAACTATAAAAAAAATTTTCAGCATTGTGATGATGGCAGTGGCAAATGCGAACTATGAGTTCATCATGGTTGATGTCGGAGTAAATGGTCGAATATCAGACGGCGGGGGTACTCAATTACACGAATTTTGGGCAAGCGCTTGCAAATAAAACACTGGGGATTCCAGAACCTGCTCAACTGCCAAATAGTCAAAAAATATTGCCATTCGTTTTTGTGGGAGATGATGCCTTTGGACTAACTGAAAATTTGATGAAGCCCTACCCTGAAGCAGGATTAAATGCGGAGAGGAAAATTCTCAATTATCGGCTGAGTCGTGCTCGTCGTGTGATCGAAAATGTCTTTGGGATTTTGGTCAGCCGATTTGGTGTACTACAAAATCAAATAGCACTGGCTCCTGAAAAGGCTCGAACAGTTGTCTTGGCATGTTGTTATTTACACAACTTTCTTCGTAAACGCCAACCACGAACTTATGTCACAAGGAATCATGTGGATAGTGAGGATTTGATAGCTGGCGTTGTCACGAACGGATCGTGGAGGGATGGTGTAGGTGAGATAATACGACTACAGTCAAACAGTATCTTCCGGAATGCAACAAACACTGCTAAAGTGGTCAGAGATACCTATTGTAATTTCTTCAACAATGAGGGCCAGGTTTCATGGCAATGGAAAATTGCAGGTGTGAATACCTCGGTCGATAATTAAATGTGGAACAATAGACGTTTTGGTTGGGAGAAAGTAGAAAGAAATATGCTTTAAATAATAAGTTTATAGTGTGTGATGAACTTGTAGAGAAAATTAATCGAATAAACAACTTACTGTGTATCTGGTTCCATTATTTGCATCTTCATCACAATCCTCTTCATAAACCTCATCCAGAGTAGAGGTTTCTTGACATGTGTCCATCGTGCTGATTGAAGGAGTAGGTGTTTCTTGTGCCTGAAGAAACCTCATTTCTTCGAAATACCACAGTACAGGTTCGACATCTTCCGCACCTGCACCACTTTTCTCTGCTTCGCGAATCCGTTTTAATTCTTTACGAAAGTTCGTACGCAAAGAATTTATTTTTTTTACCACATCTGGTTTTTCAGCATCCGGATATTTTTCGCGGTATTTTTCCAACAACACATCGTACTGCTCCCCCTTTCTGGTACGATTAGTATAATCTTTGCACTTCGCATCCCAAAGAGCGGGAAGGCCGCGATAAACTTCAATAAACTCACAAATAAATTGTTTATCCGCTCTCTTGTCAACCATGACGACGCGTTCACCACTACTAGATGAGACAGACTGACGGGATATTGCGCAATGTTGCCTACAGACGGCACAATTCTTTCCCGTTTGCACAATATATTTTCACGGATTTGAATTTCACGCAATATATTGCACAACCTTTCAATGTCGTCTACACACGATCAGTTTTATTGTACAACCCGGGATATTGCACAATAATATTGATCGTCTATGGGCCGCTTTAGAAAGTAGACTACTACATTGCACAACACACGTCATCTCCTGGTGACTGATGATATATTACAACATTTCTAACAACTTACGTTAGTGGACTTTAACTAATATGAAATTGTCTGAAATTAATTTAAATACTACTCATTAAAATGCAAATAAATCAAATTACTAAATTATATATTCTTTTTAACACCATTAAAGCATCCATACAATCACTGGTTCAAGCAAAGCGCCCAAAAAATTTGTCGTCTATTAGGTCGTAGACTACATCTGCATCTTGAGAACGTATTTCTTCATGCCAACAATTGTACATATAAAAAAGTGTTATATTAGATTGTAGGATACATCTGCATCTAGAGAACGTAATTCTTCATGCCAACAATTATTTTTATATGCAGTGGTGTGTGTAACGTGCGGGAGGGTGTGGCTAACAAAATGTTCTACAGTAAAACACCGTTCTGCAATTTATTGGTTTCTTTAAGTATTTCTATATACCACAGTAAAAATACAATTCAAACTATTTTATCTTAATTAGTTTCTATTAAAGATAAAATTAAACTGAAGCTTTGTTTCACTAACAAATTATGTTAAGAGGGCTCTAAAGGGAAAGAAAATATCGGTCATGCGATACTGGCGAGAGAAGTTGGAACTACATCCAGTTTTTTTTTTTTTTATGAATGGAGTTTACTGACTCCGCCGGACAGGGTACAATATAGTTCCTTTAATCATTTCCTGTGTAGTACGTTATCGTAGTATTTTCAAACGGAAGCCCCAATTACCCCTCCCTCCCGCCTGCCGCCTCCTCAGTTGGCTACGCCCGACCTTCTCTGTCTGAATGTATGTTGAGCAGAAAGGCCAATTCTTTTCAACAGAGTTGTCAATTTTCCAGTCAGTACCGGTGTTGCTGCTGCATTTTATTTCTTAACATGTTTTTATGCCATTTTGTTTTTGTAAAAATAGTAATATTCATTTAGAAAAGTAAACTATTTACAGCGAAATCAAATTATTCACTGATAAAATTGGGGTCTACAAAAATATTGAATTTCTACTTGAAACGTTTTACAAAATCATAATACTTGTTAAAATGTTGTTATTTTCAAATCGGTTAAATTTAACATGGTTAGGCATAGGCTTACCATACGTATATTCTACAACTGAAAAACAATTGAAGAGTTTGATTTATAAACATAAAGATACGCTTTACTAAAAATTAAGTAAATTACGTTACAAAGTATGGTTTTTGCGAATATTCCTTAAAGCTGTTGAATTGTGCTCTAAATATTGGTTTTTATGTGGTTCAATATTTAATAAAAGGCATCAATTTGCAAAAAAATTTCTATTTCGTATCTTTTATGTTCGGTTTAAGACAAAATCAAAATAGTATTAAATGAACACCACAACAATCCTCAACATACGCTTAAAGAATTAAAGGATACTCTTTAATGAAAACTAAATAAAATACATTACAAAGTACCACTTGACAATTTATCTTACGTTTTATAAATTTTGTACGGTTTATTAATTATGTGTAACTAAATAAAAAATGATTTCACATAAACAATCATATAGTTTTATGGCAATCACAACATAAAAACACTAATTTCTAAACATTAAAAACGAGTTGAAATGTGGCCACTTTTTTATTTGCTTCTATATAATAAAGAAGGGTAGCTCCCTTTGTCAACTTGGGTAGAACCTGTAATTACGTTGGGGATTAATTTTAGTCAACTTAGGTATTATCAGTCATTACTTTGAATAGCACCAGTGGTCAACTTGAGGTTAATAAGTGTAATTATCTTGGGTAGCACCCATGGTCAACTCAGATAGTACCTGTGATTACTTTGCGCAGGACCCGTGGTCAACTTGAGAAGTCACCCGTGATTATCTTGAGTAGAGCCTGTGGTCAACTTAGGTAGGACCTCTAATAAATTTAGGTAGAACACGGGCAATTTAGGTAGCCACCCATAATTACTTTGAGTCAACTGAACTCGTGTAATCACCAGTGGTACGTTGGTTAGCACCAGTGGTATACTTGACTAGCCACCCATTATTGACTAGCCACGAGTGCTAGCCAAGTCCATGACGGTGGATGGTCAAGTTTATTACGGGTACTATACGAGTTGATCATTAGTGTTAGCCATATTGATCACGGGTGCTAGCCAAGCCCATTCCGGAGGCTGCCCAAGTTGATCACGGGTACTACCCTAGCTGATCATGAATGTTAGCCATATTGATCACGAGTGCTAGCCAAGTCCATCACGATGACTACCCAAGTTGATCAGTCTGGCTGCCACAAGTTGATCACGAGCTACCCAATTAGGTCAGTGGATACTCAAGTAATTGAAAATGCATTAAATTAATATAGAACCAAACCGAGCAGAACATCTTCCATTCTTCTGTATTAAACGTTTTATTGTTTACTTTGTGGTTAGATTATATCAGGAACCACATGGGAACGCATATTTTAATTTAAACGAAATAAGCCATTGTAGATTAACTATAAGTGAGTAAATCAGTCTGTAAAATGATACTGATATCAGTCGTCGTAGGTCTACATTGCATCATCGATGTTAAGTTAAATGAAGAAAGGTTTTATGAATGAAGTAGTAAAATCCATCCGCGACTAAGAAGTTCGGGTTTTCGCTACTTGGATCTCACGAATCACCACATTATTTAGCAATGAATTACCATGCAGGCATTTGTGCGGTCCCATATTGCGGCTAAAGCTTTAAAGTAATCTATCTGAAACCAAAACTAAATTGAAACTAGATAAATTTCTTACTAAAATCGCTTTTTAAAATTTCGATAAAAGCTCTAGTTTTATTTTGGCACTAGTTTGAATATTGAGTAACTTCAATAACCTCTAAAATCGAAATGAAGGAGAATTCGAAAATTTTAAAAAGCTATTCAGTCAAAGTCTTTATTTTTAAATAGATACTTCATTTATAATTTTACAGTATAAAGATACAGTAAATAAGGCTGTATTTTGGACTGCGCAAAGCAGTTTTTACGCTTCTCAGCGCGGGAGCCCTCTTAACAATGTGTAGACAATCTCAATAATATAAAAATAATGATCAATTCACATTGTGAGGCTTCATAATATCACATTTTTCCAGGAAGGGTCTTGGATCATTAATTGAAATAGGATATTTCCTGCATTCAATATGTCCAGGACAATGTGTATTCGCCGCCACCCCTTCCCCGATGTCGCACAGTGAAAATCTGTTAAAATATGCTCTTTGGGTTTTACATATTCAATCAGTTACTAACACTAAAAATATACATGCCAGATAAAATAATATAACAGTTCTTTTGTATAATTTTTGTTTTGCTATATAAGATGACCATAACCTAGCTTACTATTTCCTAATTTAAAAAAAAAAATCAAAGTAAATGTAAGTGAATGAAAGAACGACAGAATTAATCGAAGTTCAGTCTGTAAATCTATATAGAGAGTGTATATTATGTCTGGAAACACCCGAATATATTCTTTATTAATCTATATTTATAAAAGGTGAAGTGAAAAATTAAAAATCAATGCAGAGCCTTAACCACAATAGGTAGGATTTTGAAATTTGTACAGTAACTTCATTTCAGGGCCTAGATAGGTGCTAAGAAAGGATTTTTAGAAATTCCATTCCTGAGGGGTAGAAACAGACCCTCAAAATTTAATTTTTCCCATAAAACTGACATTGGCATAAATAAATAGTTAATTTAAAACAGCTGATACACAAAAACATAAACATGACACCAATTTGTTACACATTTGATAAATTATTGTTTTTTTTTTTAATTTTTGACAAATTAATTTGATTTAAATTGTTTTTAGTTGTATGTAAATAATTCTTTCTGAAGTTTGTGTAATTGAAGTTAACGTGTACATATTAATTCCCTGGAAAAGAGGTTTTATCATTTTCATTTTATACACGACTCAGATTCTTTTTTCTTGTCTTTTTTTTTAAGACACGGTTGAAGCTGTGAATATAGTCGTAGATTGTGATGATGCTCCTCGCCTCGTGATCTTGGGGATGGCGCATGCCTATTTTACTTCCTGTCTTAGCGTCTGAGGTACGGGTAGATATCGTAAATCACGTGTCTAAACACTAGCAGAGGTTTACTATGAACCGGGTAGGCCAGCAATACTCCAATAATCTACAAAATACAAAATATATTTGAAAAGTTCAAATATGAGACTTACGGTACTTTTTGTGAGCTCAAGGCAGCGGGAGACAGTTTCCCCTTCAAGTTTGAAATATATTGTGATGGCAAACTTCTGGCCAAGTATAGAGAGAATGAAAGGGATAAACGACTCTCCGGTTCAGGGGAAACAATTTGAATGCTAGTTCGACGTCGTCTTACTTGCTGTGACATCAACATCTTCTTCACCAATGAGAACATCTCCACCCAGTAGCTCCTCTAATCCTATGGACTGGCAACCATCCTGTTCATTCTAAACCCATCCTACAATTCCTCAGATTTCTCTGTCAAGCTCTATTATTATGACTTATTTTGATGTGTCTGTTAATAAAATTCTCTTACAAAAAATATGAGAGTTCATCTTAGAGCTGATGAAACTGCTGGAAGATTTTCTGATCTACTTTTAAGAATAGGTGATGGCAAGTATTCCGAATCTGGAGTAAAGATCAATTTTCCCTCATAATTAGGAATTGTGGTAATTACTCTAAAGGAATTAATGGACAGTATATATAACTTACTAAATTAAGCATAAATCAACTGAATGACTTTGTAAAAGAGCAATATTGACTCCAAAAATTGAGACCGCTGTACACTCAAAATATTTAATTGAACTCTTTTTAAGAAACAAATGTTGAATACCTATCGATAGATTCAATTGTACAAGTAGATGACATGGCCGCCTGGGACACATGCTTGTTTGGGGGTCCCAAACCCAAATGTTCATTTACTAAAATAAAAATAATTTTTAAACAGGCGTTTAGTTATAACTGTGGAATGTTGTCTGAACGCCAAGCTCCTTAGAATGGCGGCGTTTATTGAAATGTTGTGACCTGAATTATCAATAGCTCCTCTCTATAAGTCGTCCTCTTATTGTGCGAAGCTCACATTGTGATGCCCTTCTTATAGTCGCATAATTGATTTACACGTTTCAGCGTGGATTATTTGTAAATCTACATTTAACTCGTGTTTAGGCATAATAATAGGTATTGTAGAAAGTACTCAGAATGCTTTTTAATATTGATAAATCATGACTTCTAAAAATTTTTCATTTTACGTCATAGGCTACAAGGTATGAAATTAATTACATTTTTAATTGAATTAATATTCACAGTTTAATTTGTACACGTTGTAAATAAGACTTAAACTAGACTGATTGATATTTTAAATTACACATAAAAACCCAGTTGTCCATGGGCCGCGTTCAGATCATGTTGATACTCAACGTTAGAGTCCGGTAGTAACTGAAGACCACCAGCACTCCGTACACGTTAACTGTAAATCAAACAGTTTATGTTAAATATGCTAGAAAACCACAGTTTGTACTACCGAGTTGACCATGTTGGTACTCAACGTTAGAGTCCGGTAGTACCTGAAGACCACCAGCACTCCGTACACATTAACTGTAAATGAAACAGTTTATGTTAAATATGCTAGAAAACAGCAGCTTGTACTACCGAGTTGACCATGTTGGTACTCGACGTTAGAGTCCGGTAGTAACTGAAGACCACCTGCACTCCGTACACATTAACTGTAAATCAAACAGTTTATGTTAAATATACTAGAAAACCACAGTTTGTACTACCGAGTTGACCATGTTGGTACTCAACGTTAGAGTCCGGTAGTAACTGAAGACCACCAGCACTCCGTACACGTTAACTGTAAATCAAACAGTTTATGTTAAATATGACAGAAAACCACAGTTTGTACTACCGAGTTGACCATGTTGGTACTCAACGTTAGGGTCCGGTAGTTACTGAAGACCACCAGCACTCCGTACACATTAACTGTAAATCAAACAGTTTATGTTAAATATGCTAGAAAACCACAGTTTGTACTACCGAGTTGACCATGTTGGTACTCAACGTTAGAGTCCGGTAGTACCTGAAGACCACCAGCACTCCGTATACATTAACTGTAAATCAAACAGTTTATGTTAAATATGCTAGAAAACCACAGTTTGTACTACCGAGTTGACCATGTTGGTACTCAACGTTAGAGTCCGGTAGTAACTGAAGACCACCAGCACTCCGTACACGTTAACTGTAAATCAAACAGTTTATGTTAAATATGCTAGAAAACAGCAGCTTGTACTACCGAGTTGACCATGTTGGTACTCGACGTTAGAGTCCGGTAGTAACTGAAGACCACCAGCACTCCGTAAACGTTAACTTTAAATCAAACAGTTTATGGTAAATATGCTAGAAAACCACAGTTTGTACTACCGAGTTGACCATGTTGGTACTCAACGTTAGAGTCCGGTAGTAACTGAAGACCACCAGCACTCCGTAAACGTTAACTGTAAATCAAACAGTTTATGTTAAATATACTAGAAAACAGCAGTTTGTACTACCGAGTTGACCATGTTGGTACTCAACGTTAGAGTCCGGTAGTACCTGAAGACCACCAGCACTCCGTACACATTAACTGTAAATGAAACAGTTTATGTTAAATATGCTAGAAAACAGCAGCTTGTACTACCGAGTTGACCATGTTGGTACTCGACGTTAGAGTCCGGTAGTAACTGAAGACCACCAGCACTCCGTACACGTTAACTGTAAATCAAACAGTTCATGTTAAATATGCTAGAAAACCACAGTTTGTACTACCGAGTTGACCATGTTGGTACTTGACGTTAGAGTCCGGTAGTAGCTGAAGGCCACCAGCACTCCGTACACGTTAACTGTAAATCAAACAGTTCATGTTAAATATGCTAGAAAACCACAGTCTGTACTACCGAGTTGACCATGTTGGTACTTGACGTTAGAGTCCGGTAGTAACTGAAGACCACCAGCACTCCGTACACATTAAATGTAAATCAAACAGTTTATGTTAAATATGCTAAAAAACAACAGTTTGTACTACCCAGTTGACCATGTTGGTACTCAACGTTAGAGTCCGGTAGTAGCTGAAGGCCACCAGCACTCCGTACACGTTAACTGTAAATCAAACAGTTCATGTTAAATATGCTAGAAAACCACAGTCTGTACTACCGAGTTGACCATGTTGGTACTTGACGTTAGAGTCCGGTAGTAACTGAAGACCACCAGCACTCCGTACACATTAAATGTAAATCAAACAGTTTATGTTAAATATGCTAAAAAACAACAGTTTGTACTACCCAGTTGACCATGTTGGTACTCAACGTTAGAGTCTGGTAGTACCTGAAGACCACCAGCACTCCGTACACATTAACTGTAAATCAAACAGTTCATGTTAAATATGCTAGAAAACCACAGTTTGTACTACCGAGTTGACCATGTTGGTACTTGACGTTAGAGTCCGGTAGTAACTGAAGACCACCATCACTCCTTACACGTTAACTGTAAATCAAACAGTTAATGTTAAATATACTAGAAAACAGCCTTTTGTACTTGAGTTGTCCATGGGCCGGGTTCAAACCATGCTGGTACTCGACGTTAGGTTTATTGGTTAGTATTAGTAGCCTAGATATTTATTTGATGAAATGAGCTCATAATTTAGGATGTATATTATGTTTATCTGTGTTATCTATCTTATAGAGTATCATGGTTTATAAATTTCATTACAATATGGTCACAATCTATACATTCTACTGTATAAACTGAATGTCTACTCACATGCGAAAAATACAATGGCGACGAGGAATCCCATGATGGAGAATGGCCAAATAGAAAACCAAAACGCCAACACAGACACAATGGTGGTGGTTATTATCCATGGCACGAGCAGTTGCGGTTTTTCCTGAAATCATTGACATTAAATTAAAAAGTAGAATAAAATCAGTGGTCATATTACACACAAGTCCTCTGGAGAATGGAGGCTTCTGCAGCCTCCGACATTTATAAGATGAAGGCGGGTGATAGATTCTATAGTTCAACTGTACTTACTCGATCGCAGATAACGAAATAATACACTACATTCTAGAACTTCGAGACACAACTTACAGAGCGGAAATGTACTTTTATTTACATAGTCCAGCCCCGACATTGAAACAATACATGACTTCCAGAAACGGATTAACCAATTTACTCACGGTAGTCAAATATGGCACTGCTGTTAACATGTACTTAATGAGTCCAGTTCAGATAAAGCAAACGATTTTTACTCGAAACGTGCCCAATGAAAAAACTAATTAAATAACTATTTATATAGTGATGGTTTAGGTGTGCCAATAACCAGTTAAAGCAATGTAGGTGATAGGTATTTGAAATTTTTCGAATGTGAAATTGGATAGTGTAAGCGACTGGTTATAGGCCTAAATTTGTTAATCTCAATGGTTGCAACGACGTGGACACTACTAGACAAGTCTGGGGTGTGCATGTTAGGTGATAATCAGGGTCCAGATGGTGGTAGGCCTAGATGGAATTTCAATAAAGCAACTGGGAGGACTTTACCACTAGGCTTGATGATAGCCTCAGGTTCATTCCTCCTACAATAAGAAATTACGATCGTTTCACAAGTCCATTATTGTTCAATGCTAAAGCTTGCATACCGAGAGGATACAGAAATGAATTTATACCAGGATGGAGTAAGGAATCAGATGACCTTTACAAAGAGTTTAATGCCACCGAAAACTTCAAGTCCAAGATGGCTGAATGACAATATCAAAAAGTATTTTTCCTCCCTCGATACGTCATCAATGGACTGGGTGCGAAACACCCCAGATAATGGGAAGGAAATAATGGATTTACCCATATAAATAGCATCATTTTGGTGTACAACCAAATGATCTGTTATATCAGGTATAAATCATTCTTCGTGTCTATCAACACCTTATAAAATGTTATGGTGTAGATACTATAAAGATTTTTTTCATAATTTTTGAGTAGTAACGAAAAATATTTTTTTATTGTTGCAATACATGAAGATAGCAAGGTGATACAGAAGAGGAGGCAAATATGGGCTAAAAATTGGTTGAAGAAGAAAGATAAGTATTCTGACTTGAGACTCCTGAAGAGATAAAGGTTGATGTATCACTTATTGTTTAAAGTACAACCAAGAATCTTTTACTGTAGCGCATGAAATATTACCTCAAAATATTATGCACTTGGCACGAGACTGGCCCACACACTAGCATGTTGGCACGTGACACGAGACTGGCCACACACTAGAATGTGGCACGTGGCACGAGACTGGCCACACACTAGCATGTTGGCACGTGGCACGAGACTGGCCACACACTAGCATGTTGGCACATGGCACGAGACTGGCCACACACTAGGATGTTGGCACATGGCACGAGACTGGCCACACACTAGCTTGTTGGCACGTGGCATGAGACTGGCAACACATTAGCATGTTGCACGTGGCACGAGACTGGCCACACACTAGCGTGTTGGCACGTGGCAAGAGACTGGCCACACATTAGCATGTTGGCACGTGGCACGAGACTGGCCACACACTAGCTTGTTGGCACGTGGCACGAGACTGGCCACACACTTGCTTGTTGGCACGTGGCACGAGACTGGCCACGCACTAGCAAGTTGGCACGTGGCATGAGACTGGCCACACACTAGCTTGTTGGCACGTGGCACGTGGCACGAGACTGGCCACACACTTACATGTTGGCACGTGGCACGAGACTGGCCACTCACTAGCGTGTTGGCACGCCGCTGGATGGCTTGGTGGGCCGAAAATCAAACCAGTTCTGATTGCCGTCATGCCATGGAGTGCACGTGTAGTGTATGGGCCGCTTAAGGGAATTTCATACAGGTGCCGTGCCAAACCTATCCGAATAGAATAGACAGTTCATTTATCGTTCAAAATGTGCTTTACTCAAATATTGTGTTACAGTTATTGATGTATTACTTTGAATGTAGATCAAAATATATTTTGTGCTTGGCATTATTAATTGATAATACATGCTCGTGATTGTTTTAATTTTTTACGTTCATTTAAAATAATAATCACTTTATTCAAAGTCTCTGTGCACATTGATAACAATTATCAATGTGATAACTGTCTTTGTTTTCTAAAACAATCATTTACATATTTGTATAGATAATAATTAAATATAACCAAAATATAGGTATTTATTTATAAAAACTTTGTGTGAATATGTATTAAACCTTCGTGTAATCTTGATATCACAAAGTTATAACGTAACCCCTGTACATGTGTGTTTTTATAAATATTTATTTAAAATGCATATAACGAAATGCATAAACTGCTTATAATCTATTAACTGCACGCACCTCTATTGAAGTAACCGACAATTTGTAATTATACATAGACATGTAGGCTTACGCTTGTCAATGTTACAACTGAACAATATAATTGTGGAATAACGATTTTGGAAAACAACACAATGAATAGCTTATAATAGTATCTGTTTTGTACTTTCTAAGTATAGCAAACTGAATCAAAACCAATTCAGACACTGCCATTCTTTATTAAAATAAGCTATATAGCCTTTTGAATGAATAAATAACAAAATACCTTTATTAAACTCGTTGACTTAATTGTCAGTTAAAATGAAGTAATAGAACATTCTTGTGTAGTAGCTGAGCTTTCGTTTACCTGGAAGGCAAATCACATAGGCTTGCCGCTGAGGCGCAACTAGAATGTTCTGTTGGGGCCAGTTGTGGGTGCGAGACGCAACTAGGATGTATTTAGAGATACCTCAGGTATACTTGAGGCGCAATTAGGATGTTTTAGGGATACCTCAGGTATACTTGAGGCGCAACTAGGATGTTTTAGAGATACCTCAGGTATACTTGAGGCGCAACTAGGATGTTTTAGAGATACCTCAGGTATACTTGAGGCGCAACTAGGATGTTCGATGTTCTGCTGGGGCCAGTTTTGGGTGCGAGGCGCAACTAAGATGTTTTAGAGATACCTCAGGTATACTTGAGGCGCAACTAGGATGTTTTAGAGATACCTCAGGTATACTTGAGGCGCAACTAGGATGTTCGATGTTCTGCTGGGGCCAGTTTTGGGTGCGAGGGGCAACTAAGATGTTTTAGAGATACCTCAGGTATACTTGAGGCGCAATTAGGATGTTTTAGGGATACCTCAGGTATACTTGAGGCGCAACTAAGATGTTTTAGAGATACCTCAGGTATACTTGAGGCGTAACTAGGATGTTTTAGAGATACCTCAGGTATACTTGAGGCGCAACTAGGACGTTTTAGAGATACCTCAGGTATACTTGAGGCGCAACTAAGATGTTTTAGATATACCTCAGGTATAATTGAGGCGCAACTAGGATGTTTTAGAGATACCTCAGGTATAATTGAGGCGCAACTAGGATGTTTTAGAGATACCTCAGTTATACTTGAGGCGCAACTAGAATGTTTTAGAGATACCTCAGGTATACTTGAGACGTAGTTAGGATGTTTTAGAGATACCTCAGTTATACTTGAGGCGTAACTAGGATGTTTTAGAGATACCTCAGTTATACTTGAGGCGTAACTAGGATGTTTTAGAGATACCTCAGGTATACTTGAGGTGCAACTAAGTTGTTTTAGAGATACCTCAGGTATACTTGAGGCGCAACTAGGATGTTCGATGTTCTGATGAGGCCAGTTTTTGGTGCAAGGCGCAACTAAGATGTTTTAGAGATACCTCAGGTATACTTGAGGCGCAGTAAAGATGTTTTAGAGATACCTCAGTTATACTTGAGGCGCAACTAGGATGTTTTAGAGATACTTCAGTTATACTTGAGGCGTAAATAGGATGTTTTAGAGATACCTCAGTTATACTTGAGGTGTAACTAGGATGTTTTAGAGATACCTCAGTTATACTTGAGGCGTAACTAAGATGTTTTAGAAATACCTCAGGTATACTTGAGGTGCAACTAAGGTGTTTTAGAGATACATCAGATATACTTGAGGCGCAACTAGGATGTTTTAGAGATACCTCAGGTATACTTGAGGTGCAACTAGGATGTTTTAGAGATACCTCAGATATACTTGAGGCGCAACTAGGATGTTTTAGAGATACCTCAGTTATACTTGAGGCGTAACTATGATGTTTTAGAGATACCTCAGTTATACTTGAGGCGTAACTAGGATGTTTTAGAGATACCTCAGGTATACTAGAGGCGCAACTAGGATGTTTTAGAGATACCTCAATTATACTTGAGGCGTAACTAGGATGTTTTAGAGATACCTCAGTTATACTTGAGGCGTAACTAGGATGTTTTAGAGATACCTCAGTTATACTTGAGGCGTAACTAAGATGTTTTAGAGATACATCAGTTATACTTGAGGCGTAACTAGGATGTTTTAGAGATACCTCAGTTATACTTGAGGCGTAACTAGGATGTTTTAGAGATACCTCAGTTATACTTGAGGCGTAACTAGGATGTTTTAGAGATACATCAGTTATACTTGAGTTGTAACTAGGATGTTTTAGAGATACATCAGTTATACTTGAGGCGTAACTAAGATGTTTTAGAGATACCTCAGTTATACTTGAGGCGTAACTAGGATGTTTTAGAGATACCTCAGGTATACTAGAGGCACAACTAGGATGTTTTAGAGATACCTCAATTATACTTGAGGCGTAACTAGGATGTTTTAGAGATACCTCAGTTATACTTGAGGCGTAACTAGGATGTTTTAGAGATACCTCAGTTATACTTGAGGCGTAACTAAGATGTTTTAGAGATACCTCAGGTATACTTGAGGCATAACTAAGATGTTTTAGAGATACCTCAGATATACTTGAGGCGTAACTAAGATGTTTTAGAGATACCTCAGTTATACTTGAGGCGTAACTAGGGTGTTTTAGAGATACCTCAGATATACTTGAGGCGCAACTAGGATGTTTTAGAGATACCTCAGTTATACTTGAGGCGTAACTAGGATGTTTTAGAGATACCTCAGATATACTTGAGGCGCAACTAGGATGTTTTAGAGATACCTCAGTTATACTTGAGGTGCAACTAAGATGTTTTAGAGATACCTCAGATATACTTGAGGCGCAACTAGGATGTTTTAGAGATACCTCAGTTATACTTGAGGTGCAACTAAGGTGTTTTAGAGATACCTCAGATATACTTGAGGCGCAACTAGGATGTTTTAGAGATACCTCAGTTATACTTGAGGCGTAACTAAGATGTTTTAGAGATACCTCAGTTATACTTGAGGTGCAACTAGGATGTTTTAGAGATACCTCAGTTATACTTGAGGCGTAACTAAGATGTTTTAGAGATACCTCAGTTATACTTGAGGTGCAACTAAGGTGTTTTAGAGATACCTCAGTTATACTTGAGGTGCAACTAAGATGTTTTAGAGATACCTCAGTTATACTTGAGGTGCAACTAGGATGTTTTAGAGATACCTCAGTTATACTTGAGGCGTAACTAAGATGTTTTAGAGATACCTCAGTTATACTTGAGGTGCAACTAAGATGTTTTAGAGATACCTCAGTTATACTTGAGGTGCAACTAAGATGTTTTAGAGATACCTCAGTTATACTTGAGGTGCAACTAGGATGTTTTAGAGATACCTCAGTTATACTTGAGGCGTAACTAAGATGTTTTAGAGATACCTCAGTTATACTTGAGGTGCAACTACATGCTAATACATGCTCGTGATTGTTTTAATTTTTTACGTTCATTTAAAATAATAATCACTTTATTCAAAGTCTCTGTGCACATTGATAACAATTATCAATGTGATAACTGTCTTTGTTTTCTAAAACAATCATTTATATATTTGTATAGCTAATAATTAAATATAACCAAAATATAGGTATTTATACATAAAAACTGTGTGTGAATATGTGTATTAAACCTTTGTGTAATCTTGATATCACAAAGTTATAACGTAACCCCTGTACATGTGTGTTTTTATAAATATTTATTTAAAATGCATATAACGAAATGCATAAACTGCTTATAATCTATTAACTGCACGCACCTCTATTGAAGTAACCGACAATTTGTAATTATACATAGACATGTAGGCTTACGCTTGTCAATGTTACAACTGAACAATATAATTGTGGAATAACGATTTTGGAAAACAACACAATGAATAGCTTATAATAGTATCTGTTTTGTACTTTCTAAGTATAGCAAACTGAATCAAAACCAATTCAGACACTGCCATTTTTTATTAAAATAAGCTATATAGCCTTTTGAATGAATAAATAACAAAATACCTTTATTAAACTCGTTGACTTAATTGTCAGTTAAAATGAAGTAATAGAACATTCTTGTGTAGTAGCTGAGCTTTCGTTTACCTGGAAGGCAAATCACATAGGCTTGCCGCTGAGGCGCAACTAGAATGTTCTGTTGGGGCCAGTTTTGGGTGCGAGACGCAACTAGGATGTATTTAGAGATACCTCAGGTATACTTGAGGCGCAATTAGGATGTTTTAGGGATACCTCAGGTATACTTGAGGCGCAACTAGGATGTTTTAGAGATACCTCAGGTATACTTGAGGCGCAACTAGGATGTTTTAGAGATACCTCAGGTATACTTGAGGCGCAACTAGGATGTTCGATGTTCTGCTGGGGCCAGTTTTGGGTGCGAGGCGCAACTAAGATGTTTTAGAGATACCTCAGGTATACTTGAGGCGCAACTAGGATGTTTTAGAGATACCTCAGGTATACTTGAGGCGCAACTAGGATGTTCGATGTTCTGCTGGGGCCAGTTTTGGGTGCGAGGGGCAACTAAGATGTTTTAGAGATACCTCAGGTATACTTGAGGCGCAATTAGGATGTTTTAGGGATACCTCAGGTATACTTGAGGCGCAACTAAGATGTTTTAGAGATACCTCAGGTATACTTGAGGCGTAACTAGGATGTTTTAGAGATACCTCAGGTATACTTGAGGCGCAACTAGGACGTTTTAGAGATACCTCAGGTATACTTGAGGCGCAACTAAGATGTTTTAGATATACCTCAGGTATAATTGAGGCGCAACTAGGATGTTTTAGAGATACCTCAGGTATAATTGAGGCGCAACTAGGATGTTTTAGAGATACCTCAGTTATACTTGAGGCGCAACTAGAATGTTTTAGAGATACCTCAGGTATACTTGAGACGTAGTTAGGATGTTTTAGAGATACCTCAGTTATACTTGAGGCGTAACTAGGATGTTTTAGAGATACCTCAGTTATACTTGAGGCGTAACTAGGATGTTTTAGAGATACCTCAGGTATACTTGAGGTGCAACTAAGTTGTTTTAGAGATACCTCAGGTATACTTGAGGCGCAACTAGGATGTTCGATGTTCTGATGAGGCCAGTTTTTGGTGCAAGGCGCAACTAAGATGTTTTAGAGATACCTCAGGTATACTTGAGGCGCAGTAAAGATGTTTTAGAGATACCTCAGTTATACTTGAGGCGCAACTAGGATGTTTTAGAGATACTTCAGTTATACTTGAGGCGTAAATAGGATGTTTTAGAGATACCTCAGTTATACTTGAGGTGTAACTAGGATGTTTTAGAGATACCTCAGTTATACTTGAGGCGTAACTAAGATGTTTTAGAAATACCTCAGGTATACTTGAGGTGCAACTAAGGTGTTTTAGAGATACATCAGATATACTTGAGGCGCAACTAGGATGTTTTAGAGATACCTCAGGTATACTTGAGGTGCAACTAGGATGTTTTAGAGATACCTCAGATATACTTGAGGCGCAACTAGGATGTTTTAGAGATACCTCAGTTATACTTGAGGCGTAACTATGATGTTTTAGAGATACCTCAGTTATACTTGAGGCGTAACTAGGATGTTTTAGAGATACCTCAGGTATACTAGAGGCGCAACTAGGATGTTTTAGAGATACCTCAATTATACTTGAGGCGTAACTAGGATGTTTTAGAGATACCTCAGTTATACTTGAGGCGTAACTAGGATGTTTTAGAGATACCTCAGTTATACTTGAGGCGTAACTAAGATGTTTTAGAGATACATCAGTTATACTTGAGGCGTAACTAGGATGTTTTAGAGATACCTCAGTTATACTTGAGGCGTAACTAGGATGTTTTAGAGATACCTCAGTTATACTTGAGGCGTAACTAGGATGTTTTAGAGATACATCAGTTATACTTGAGTTGTAACTAGGATGTTTTAGAGATACATCAGTTATACTTGAGGCGTAACTAAGATGTTTTAGAGATACCTCAGTTATACTTGAGGCGTAACTAGGATGTTTTAGAGATACCTCAGGTATACTAGAGGCACAACTAGGATGTTTTAGAGATACCTCAATTATACTTGAGGCGTAACTAGGATGTTTTAGAGATACCTCAGTTATACTTGAGGCGTAACTAGGATGTTTTAGAGATACCTCAGTTATACTTGAGGCGTAACTAAGATGTTTTAGAGATACCTCAGGTATACTTGAGGCATAACTAAGATGTTTTAGAGATACCTCAGATATACTTGAGGCGTAACTAAGATGTTTTAGAGATACCTCAGTTATACTTGAGGCGTAACTAGGGTGTTTTAGAGATACCTCAGATATACTTGAGGCGCAACTAGGATGTTTTAGAGATACCTCAGTTATACTTGAGGCGTAACTAGGATGTTTTAGAGATACCTCAGATATACTTGAGGCGCAACTAGGATGTTTTAGAGATACCTCAGTTATACTTGAGGTGCAACTAAGATGTTTTAGAGATACCTCAGATATACTTGAGGCGCAACTAGGATGTTTTAGAGATACCTCAGTTATACTTGAGGTGCAACTAAGGTGTTTTAGAGATACCTCAGATATACTTGAGGCGCAACTAGGATGTTTTAGAGATACCTCAGTTATACTTGAGGCGTAACTAAGATGTTTTAGAGATACCTCAGTTATACTTGAGGTGCAACTAGGATGTTTTAGAGATACCTCAGTTATACTTGAGGCGTAACTAAGATGTTTTAGAGATACCTCAGTTATACTTGAGGTGCAACTAAGGTGTTTTAGAGATACCTCAGTTATACTTGAGGTGCAACTAAGATGTTTTAGAGATACCTCAGTTATACTTGAGGTGCAACTAGGATGTTTTAGAGATACCTCAGTTATACTTGAGGCGTAACTAAGATGTTTTAGAGATACCTCAGTTATACTTGAGGTGCAACTAAGATGTTTTAGAGATACCTCAGTTATACTTGAGGTGCAACTAAGATGTTTTAGAGATACCTCAGTTATACTTGAGGTGCAACTAGGATGTTTTAGAGATACCTCAGTTATACTTGAGGCGTAACTAAGATGTTTTAGAGATACCTCAGTTATACTTGAGGTGCAACTAAGATGTTTTAGAGATACCTCAGTTATACTTGAGGTGCAACTAGGATGTTTTAGAGATACCTCAGTTATACTTGAGGTGCAACTAGGATGTTTTAGAGATACCTCAGTTATACTTGAGGTGCAACTAAGATGTTTTAGAGATACCTCAGTTATACTTGAGGTGCAACTAGGATGTTTTAGAGATACCTCAGTTATACTTGAGGCGTAACTAAGATGTTTTAGAGATACCTCAGATATACTTGAGGTGCAACTAAGGTGTTTTAGAGATACCTCAGATATACTTGAGGCGCAAACTAGGATGTATTTAGAGATACCTCAGGTATACTTGAGGCGCAATTAGGATGTTTTAGGGATACCTCAGGTATACTTGAGGCGCAACTAGGATGTTTTAGAGATACCTCAGGTATACTTGAGGCGCAACTAGGATGTTTTAGAGATACCTCAGGTATACTTGAGGCGCAACTAGGATGTTCGATGTTCTGCTGGGGCCAGTTTTGGGTGCGAGGCGCAACTAAGATGTTTTAGAGATACCTCAGGTATACTTGAGGCGCAACTAGGATGTTTTAGAGATACCTCAGGTATACTTGAGGCGCAACTAGGATGTTCGATGTTCTGCTGGGGCCAGTTTTGGGTGCGAGGGGCAACTAAGATGTTTTAGAGATACCTCAGGTATACTTGAGGCGCAATTAGGATGTTTTAGGGATACCTCAGGTATACTTGAGGCGCAACTAAGATGTTTTAGAGATACCTCAGGTATACTTGAGGCGTAACTAGGATGTTTTAGAGATACCTCAGGTATACTTGAGGCGCAACTAGGACGTTTTAGAGATACCTCAGGTATACTTGAGGCGCAACTAAGATGTTTTAGATATACCTCAGGTATAATTGAGGCGCAACTAGGATGTTTTAGAGATACCTCAGGTATAATTGAGGCGCAACTAGGATGTTTTAGAGATACCTCAGTTATACTTGAGGCGCAACTAGAATGTTTTAGAGATACCTCAGGTATACTTGAGACGTAGTTAGGATGTTTTAGAGATACCTCAGTTATACTTGAGGCGTAACTAGGATGTTTTAGAGATACCTCAGTTATACTTGAGGCGTAACTAGGATGTTTTAGAGATACCTCAGGTATACTTGAGGTGCAACTAAGTTGTTTTAGAGATACCTCAGGTATACTTGAGGCGCAACTAGGATGTTCGATGTTCTGATGAGGCCAGTTTTTGGTGCAAGGCGCAACTAAGATGTTTTAGAGATACCTCAGGTATACTTGAGGCGCAGTAAAGATGTTTTAGAGATACCTCAGTTATACTTGAGGCGCAACTAGGATGTTTTAGAGATACTTCAGTTATACTTGAGGCGTAAATAGGATGTTTTAGAGATACCTCAGTTATACTTGAGGTGTAACTAGGATGTTTTAGAGATACCTCAGTTATACTTGAGGCGTAACTAAGATGTTTTAGAAATACCTCAGGTATACTTGAGGTGCAACTAAGGTGTTTTAGAGATACATCAGATATACTTGAGGCGCAACTAGGATGTTTTAGAGATACCTCAGGTATACTTGAGGTGCAACTAGGATGTTTTAGAGATACCTCAGATATACTTGAGGCGCAACTAGGATGTTTTAGAGATACCTCAGTTATACTTGAGGCGTAACTATGATGTTTTAGAGATACCTCAGTTATACTTGAGGCGTAACTAGGATGTTTTAGAGATACCTCAGGTATACTAGAGGCGCAACTAGGATGTTTTAGAGATACCTCAATTATACTTGAGGCGTAACTAGGATGTTTTAGAGATACCTCAGTTATACTTGAGGCGTAACTAGGATGTTTTAGAGATACCTCAGTTATACTTGAGGCGTAACTAAGATGTTTTAGAGATACATCAGTTATACTTGAGGCGTAACTAGGATGTTTTAGAGATACCTCAGTTATACTTGAGGCGTAACTAGGATGTTTTAGAGATACCTCAGTTATACTTGAGGCGTAACTAGGATGTTTTAGAGATACATCAGTTATACTTGAGTTGTAACTAGGATGTTTTAGAGATACATCAGTTATACTTGAGGCGTAACTAAGATGTTTTAGAGATACCTCAGTTATACTTGAGGCGTAACTAGGATGTTTTAGAGATACCTCAGGTATACTAGAGGCACAACTAGGATGTTTTAGAGATACCTCAATTATACTTGAGGCGTAACTAGGATGTTTTAGAGATACCTCAGTTATACTTGAGGCGTAACTAGGATGTTTTAGAGATACCTCAGTTATACTTGAGGCGTAACTAAGATGTTTTAGAGATACCTCAGGTATACTTGAGGCATAACTAAGATGTTTTAGAGATACCTCAGATATACTTGAGGCGTAACTAAGATGTTTTAGAGATACCTCAGTTATACTTGAGGCGTAACTAGGGTGTTTTAGAGATACCTCAGATATACTTGAGGCGCAACTAGGATGTTTTAGAGATACCTCAGTTATACTTGAGGCGTAACTAGGATGTTTTAGAGATACCTCAGATATACTTGAGGCGCAACTAGGATGTTTTAGAGATACCTCAGTTATACTTGAGGTGCAACTAAGATGTTTTAGAGATACCTCAGATATACTTGAGGCGCAACTAGGATGTTTTAGAGATACCTCAGTTATACTTGAGGTGCAACTAAGGTGTTTTAGAGATACCTCAGATATACTTGAGGCGCAACTAGGATGTTTTAGAGATACCTCAGTTATACTTGAGGCGTAACTAAGATGTTTTAGAGATACCTCAGTTATACTTGAGGTGCAACTAGGATGTTTTAGAGATACCTCAGTTATACTTGAGGCGTAACTAAGATGTTTTAGAGATACCTCAGTTATACTTGAGGTGCAACTAAGGTGTTTTAGAGATACCTCAGTTATACTTGAGGTGCAACTAAGATGTTTTAGAGATACCTCAGTTATACTTGAGGTGCAACTAGGATGTTTTAGAGATACCTCAGTTATACTTGAGGCGTAACTAAGATGTTTTAGAGATACCTCAGTTATACTTGAGGTGCAACTAAGATGTTTTAGAGATACCTCAGTTATACTTGAGGTGCAACTAAGATGTTTTAGAGATACCTCAGTTATACTTGAGGTGCAACTAGGATGTTTTAGAGATACCTCAGTTATACTTGAGGCGTAACTAAGATGTTTTAGAGATACCTCAGTTATACTTGAGGTGCAACTAAGATGTTTTAGAGATACCTCAGTTATACTTGAGGTGCAACTAGGATGTTTTAGAGATACCTCAGTTATACTTGAGGTGCAACTAGGATGTTTTAGAGATACCTCAGTTATACTTGAGGTGCAACTAAGATGTTTTAGAGATACCTCAGTTATACTTGAGGTGCAACTAGGATGTTTTAGAGATACCTCAGTTATACTTGAGGCGTAACTAAGATGTTTTAGAGATACCTCAGGTATACTTGAGGTGCAACTAAGGTGTTTTAGAGATACCTCAGATATACTTGAGGCGCAACTAGGATGTTTTAGAGATACCTCAGTTATACTTGAGGCGTAACTAGGATGTTTTAGAGATACCTCAGTTATACTTGAGGCGTAACTAGGATGTTTTAGAGATACCTCAGTTATACTTGAGGCGTAACTAGGATGTTTTAGAGATACCTCAGGTATACTAGAGGCGCAACTAGGATGTTTTAGATATACCTCAATTATACTTGAGGCGTAACTAGGATGTTTTAGAGATACACCTCAGTTATACTTGAGGCGCAACTAGGATGTTTTAGAGATACATCATGTATACTTGAGGCGTAACTAGGATGTTTTAGAGATACCTCAGGTATACTTGAGGCGTAACTAGGATGTTTTAGAGATACCTCAGGTATACTTGAGGCGCAACTAGGATGTTCCCAACTAGACATGTAGGCCTACCCGAATTTGAAACGTTGCCGTCATCTGTAAATTTTCTTATTTCTTTAAACAATAATTCTAACTTACACTCTATTATCTTTTAGTTGAAATAAAACGTGTTCTGTACTTCCTAAATGGAGAAATTGACCGAAAGGCTTGTTTAGTACAAAATAAAGACTATCAACCTACTTTGTGAGACCTATGTATGACGCATTCATTAAGATTTTCCCATGTATCTTTGTGGTAAAAAAAACGTAACTACACTTCTTGTAATTCTTCTTAGACGCCCAGTAATCTACCTAAATGTTAAACGAAAAAAATTGTAATGATTAATTAAATTGCTCAATAGTGGAAAATAAATATAGTTTATGTTTAATAAAAACCACATACCTTGTAGGCCCCAAGCAGTAGCAGAATGGACGTTACCAAATGCAGAATACAGCTAAAAGGTTGCATGAAAAGGCTGCCTCGTGATTCGGCTGAAAAAAGACAATTATACAGGGTGTCTTAAAAGTCCCCCCCCCCCTATTAACTTTCTTATGAATACAGATAAAGTGATTTACTTCTGGGAATGTTTATATAACCAACTAAGGAGTTTTTTTTTATGTATGCAAATTTTTTACACCCCCTCTGAAAAGGGGGTAGTTTGGGGGTAAGTCAAAATTTTTAAATAGGAACCCCTATCAAATGACACATCATTTTAAAGGTAATATTAAAAGAAGAAGAATGGCGGAAACTAGAGGTCTCTAACATTAGTCTATCAAATTTGGTGGCAGTTTAAAGTTGGAATTATTTCATAAAACCCCCGCAGCTTGTTAATTTAAAATTGTTGTAAGGCAGACAAAACATTCACCCACCAGTTAGTTTTGAGAACTGATGACACCTAATCGTAAAACAAGTTATTACAAGAATCAACAAACACCAAAAACCACAAATAACATAGCATTTATTTGGTTTTGGTTTGTCTGACCACAGTCCAGTAGGGCAACATGGGACTTTGGTCAGACAAACGAAAACCAAATAAATGCTATGTTATTTGTGGTTTTCGGTGTTTGTTGATTCTTGTAATAACTTGCTTGACGATTAGGTGTCATCAGTTCTCAAAACTAACTGGTGGGTGAATGTTTTGTCTGCCTTACAACAATTTTAAATGTAACAAGCTGCGGGGGTTTTATGAAATAATTCCAACTTTAAACTGCCACCAAATTTGATAGACTAATGTTAGAGACCTCTAGTTTCCGCCATTCTTCTTCTTTTAATATTACCTTTAAAATGATGTGTCATTTGATAGGGGTTCCTATTTAAAAATTTTGACTTACCCCCAAACTACCCCCTTTTGAGAGGGGGTGTAAAAAATTTGCATACATAACAAAACTCCTTAGTTGGTCATATAAACATTCCCAGAAGTAAATCACTTTATCTGTATTCATAAGAAAGTTAATAGGGGGGGGTGGGACTTTTAAGACACCCTGATATTGACTCAGAACTTACTACTTGTTACACAACTTAAATATAGAACAATTTAATCTTATTGTGTATGTCTCGAGAATGAGGGCAAACAGTACTGTATAAGTAGAGGGTGAATGTAAAAATATATATTTTTTCCTTGTTCAGTTAAAATAAAATTTTAATATTATTTATTATATTTGTTTGTGAGTTTCTGTAAATTAAACTCAGACATTTGTTGTATTCCACAAAGAAAATTTACAATAATTGTTTTTACTATCGTTGAGAACACTGTAAAGAATGTCATTGTAATCTAAAAAGGATTCAAATTTTATTCATTGAAACAAATATTCTTGTCAAAGTTGTACAGTACGTAATCGTAACATGAAGGAGATGATACTTACAGTGACTATTGTTGACGAAGGGGTACACAAATAATGAAAAGAAGCCCAGCACAGCAAAAAACTGAAACAGATTTTAATTATATTTAACAGCTCTAATTTGGATTCACAACATGAAAGTGGTAGTATATTAGTGATGTCACCGCAGTCTTGGACTATGTCGTAATGTTGTAAATTGACCTCGTCATCGGCGTGAGTCTCGACGATGAGATAAGATACTGCAACACTTGCAGTGTGTGACTCAGCTATGTGCTACTACTGTATTGCACTGTTTAACAGGACATTGGAAATATCTATTGAAACAGCAAGAACCATTTTCTTACGTTATTTCTACCCATATTTTATGCGGTCAGTTAAATTTAACAAGACTAATATAACAAAACGTAATCTAACCTAGCTAAACTAATGACATTTATTTAACATAAGGTACGGTAACCTAACCTAACGAAACGTAATCTAACATGTCTTACTTATAATACCGTAACCTAACTGACAGTCAGTGTTTCCACAGAGGAGAAAATGATATTCCTCACCAAAGGTGAAAAAAACCCCTCTTTATCCCTCATCATGTTTTGTAATCCTCCTTTTTTATCGGAAAATCTGTTTTTATACTTAATATAACCTTATGGCTATGGTATTTAGGCATGTTCTGTTTCATCATATGACATATTCTTCAAAATTAATGTTGAAGAATATGTCATATGTGAAGAAATTAATGTTTTCCTGATTAATATCAAACAGAATCTAAAATACCGGTACTTTGAAATGAAGGATTATATTTTCACCAGTGATTCAGAAACCAATTAAGCTTCGTGACAGGAGATCACTTCTTTTTTATTTATTTATGTTTATTCTTATTTATTCAGTTTGTGTTATAATCTAATGACTCAAGGAGTTTTTCCAAGTGTAAAATACAGAATTAATATGATAAAAAAAAAAAATAATGGTAGCTGACAAAAAAACCGCGCGCGCACGCACGCACGTACAAACGCACGCACGCACGCACGCGCGCGAGCACACACTCACACACACACACACACACACACACACACACACACACACACACACACACACACACACACACACACACACACACACACACACACACACACACACGCACGCACGCACACGCACGCACACGCACACGCACACGCGCACACACACACACAAACCAATTTCATATTGTCTCACAATTATTGCTGTATGTACAGTATTAAACGCTTCCGTTTTAAAGCCCTATCAAGAATTCTTTACTTCAACACGATTAAATTTGGATATTTGTGTAATTATATAGTCAGTCAACCATAATAATAATTATAAATAGTTTTTTAATTAGCGAAATACGCGTTGGTATATAAACAATACAAGTAAACGTCACACAACTCAGATTTATTACAATATAAGCACAAATATATTACAATAATAGTACAAAATACACAAATATTATGGTCATCGATTTCGGTGAACCACGCTCACCGTCCTCAGACCAGAGGGATTCACTAAAGAAATCCTCTGGTGAATCCCTCTGGGGATTGTGAGTACCTTTTGACAACCCACCTACTGTACTCCATTTCTTTTGTGAATCCCTCTGTTCTAAAGAAGCTGAGCGTGGTTCACCGAAAACGATCACCATAATATTTGTGCATTTTGTACTTTTATTGTAATATATTTGTGCATTTTGTGCGTATATTGTAATAAATTTGTGTTGTGAGACGTTTACTTGTATTGTAATAATTATATAATCAATATATGATTAATTATACGCAATCAATATTTGTTAAGTGAATTTTAATTTTTTTAAAGCGTTAAATGAATTATTTATTTGTGGACTTGTACTTGAAGGAATTAAGGAATAAAAAATCTAAGACTAATGTATCATACTAAAATCAAACTGTTCTAGCCGTCCTAACTTTACCTCTGATGTTTGCGGGCTAAATGGAAAATCGCTATAGGCAACGTTGCATCCAGACCACTACAGCCCTCCTCTAAATTTTACATCCAGTGACTCACAATTGGGAATAATGTAGCAAGGTACAAATTTATTTTTGTTAGTGGGAATTAAAATCTTTATAGTGTTTAACTGAGTAGTACTTTTTATACTGATTACAAATATCAACAAATTAGCCGTGGGAGAGGAAGGAGCCAAGCGTTCAAGATGTTGTGCTCCCCTCAGAGGTAAAGAACGGCTGGACTATAGTAACAAACATTGATTGATAAATAATTAACATTTTTACCCGCTCTAAAGACCAACATTTGCATTGGCAAGACAAATTAAACATGTATCATATATATTGTCATAAAAAATACTACCTTTAATAAAATAAACATTGAAATGATACAACGTTACACGTCGTAGGCATAATACTTGTTCAAAGTCAGTCTACTTGATCTGAGCAAGTGTGCAGAGATATAGGCCTACTAGTCTACTCAGTACACTAAATAATTAATGTTAATAATTTCACTTGATCTGAGCAAGTGTGCAGGGATATAGGCCTACTAGTCTACTCAGTACACTAAGTAATTAATGTTAATAATTTCACTTGATCTGAGCAAGTGTGCAGAGATATAGGCCTACTAGTCTACTCAGTACACTAAGTAATTAATGTTATTAATTTCACTTGATCTGAGCAAGTGTGCAGAGATATAGGCCTACTAGTCTACTCAGTACACTAAGTAATTAATGTTATTAATTTCACTTGATCTGAGCAAGTGTGCAGGGATATAGGCCTACTAGTCTACTCAGTACACTAAGTAATTAATGTTAATAATTTCACTTGATCTGAGCAAGTGTGCAGCGATATAGGCCTACTAGTCTACTCAGTACACTAAGTAATTAATGTTAATAATTTCACTTGATCTGAGCAAGTGTGCAGAGATATAGGCCTACTAGTCTACTCAGTACACTAAGTAATTAATGTTAATAATTTCACTTGATCTGAGCAAGTGTGCAGAGATATAGGCCTACTAGTCTACTCAGTACACCAAGTAATTAATGTTAATAATTTCACTTGATCTGAGCAAGTGTGCAGAGATATATGCCTACTAGTCTACTCATTACACTAAGTAATTAATGTTAATAATTACACTTGATCTGAGCAAGTGTGCAGAGATATAGGCCTACTAGTCTACTCAGTACACTAAGTAATTAATGTTAATAATTTCACTTGATCTGAGCAAGTGTGCAGAGATATAGGCCTACTAGTCTACTCAGTACACTAAGTAATTAATGTTAATAATTTCACTTGATCTGAGCAAGTGTGCAGAGATATAGGCCTACTAGTCTACTCAGTACACTAAGTAATTAATGTTAATAATTTCACTTGATCTGAGCAAGTGTGCAGAGATATAGGCCTACTAGTCTACTCAGTACACTAAGTAATTAATGTTAATAATTTCACTTGATCTGAGCAAGTGTGCAGAGATATAGGCCTACTAGTCTACTCAGTACACTAAGTAATTAATGTTAATAAAGAATTTCACTTGATCTGAGCAAGTGTGCAGAGATATAGGCCTACTAGTCTACTCAGTACACTAAGTAATTAATGTTAATAATTTCACTTGATCTGAGCAAGTGTGCAGAGATATAGGCCTACTAGTCTACTCAGTACACTAAGTAATTAATGTTAATAAAGAATTTCACTTGATCTGAGCAAGTGTGCAGAGATATAGGCCTACTAGTCTACTCAGTACACTAAGTAATTAATGTTAATACTCGTAATTACACTTGAAAATCCCTCTTTATCCCTCAGTCCCTCTTTCATCCCTCTTGCACCTCAAAAATCCCTTAAAAGGGATAAAAATCCCTCAAGTGGAAACACTGCAACTTGCCAACCTGGCTTGGTGTTTTTTCCCTCGATGAACAGTCTAAATTTCCCTACTAAAAAATGCCTTAGATTCGTGAATTTAATGCAATAAGTGGCGTACGCCGGATTGGCGTAATTGGCTATTAATTTAATACTGTACCCACCATATTTTAGAATATGTTTCAGCATTTGGGATTTCTTAATAATTGTCTATTATTGAAGTTTTAGTCTAAATTAGTCTATATACACAAGTATTTGAAAACACAACAGTAACATACAAGAAAGTCTATCACATTAAGTTTATTTTTATTGATTTCAATAAAATAGTACCTTAAATTACTGGCCCTAACGTAGCCTTTCGCACTCTCAAAATAAAATATGTATTACTCTGGAAATGGAATACGAATCATAGCAAATTAGAGTAATGGAAAATTATAGTAGGTTACTAGCAAATCCAAAAGAACGCATTAAACTACAGAAATATCATTCTATAAAATACAACAAGAACAAAATATTTCTTTACTGGACGACAGTAACCAAACAGACTAATGATTGACGATGCCAAGTAAGGAATACCCCCGACCTACCCTTCATGACAGTTGATTATTGGACTCTTCCAGCCACATTATTACAACATTGTACATTTTTCTTACCAGTTTTTTTCTTTAGCAAAACAATGACTACTGAAAAACGACTATTTTTTAAAAAGTAGTGTCTATATTGAAACAATGGCTGATCGGTGCCGGGAAAGAGTGCAAGTTCTAACAAGTGCCGTCTTCCACCGGCTTTGAAACTAAGAACCTTTTCTCATAAGGACTTCGACCTTTCAATGGCGGCTTTGAAAATATTTTTACTTTTATTTTGTTTCCTTATTTAATTGTATTATTTTAGGCTTCCACTTTTTCATTACAATTTATTCATTTGCATACTTTGGGCTGCAAGTTACCGATCACTCGTTTTCACATTAGGGCCTAAATAGAGCTATTATTTTGCTACGACGAGTCAAGGAATTTTCGAAACAATAAATCAAGATTATTTATTCACACAAACGAATAGAATTGGTAAACAAATTCAAAATAAGGTTAAACTACACTTTAGAGCATAATCAATAAAGCACTACAAATACAAATATATTCACAATCGCTGTATTATCTTAAGTTTATAGTTGCAGTACACCATGACTACTGGTAGTGTAGGGATTACAACGTGACCTTGCAATTGATTTTCCTACCACTAAAAAGCCAAGATAGAGTTGAAATTTAGGACAAGTACAATAATTTTGTTTGAAATAGTAGACTTTTGAAATTAAAATTAAATAATAAAACATTCAGAAAACGCTCTTGCCCATCTTGTATTAAACTATAAATACGGTCCAAAAATGGAGTTTTGAGTTATACAAATGTAAAGTTAGTTGTTTTTCGACAGGTTTTATTCAAATAGTATACGAAAACAGGACATCTCATTGGGGAGGCATTCTGTCCACACCATGCAAGAATATCAAAATGTTCGCAAACTGGAAAACTATTTTGGTGTGTTCACAAGCTGGACGTCTTTATCCTTATTAGCAAACAAGACTCAACCGGTGAGAGATACAGTTACAGTCACATACAGCGATGCCAACCTAGGGAGAATTTCTCTATATTTAGGGAATTTTTGAGGATCCTAAGGAAACAGGGATAAGACACTAATATTTAGGGAAATATAGGCAGTCTTGCAAATAATTGAAAATGAAATTAAATAAATATAAAATACATTGACGTGTGATAAAAACAACCTTAATCCACATAATACCGGGATTCTTTATATTACAAAAGACTTGGGGTAATTTCATATTACATTCAGGGTAATATTCCGGTATGTAGGGGAGACGATACAGTGGAATCCTGCATCCTGCATGGATGTTTAACTTCGTGGACATTTTGCCACTCTCGGTCCAAGCCTAGCAGAGCCTATACAATTTATTAGCCCATCCTTCCTCACCCCACTGCTAATATCATTGGCGAGGATGGCTTCTCAACTGGTGATCAAAGCGCTGCTGCGCCCAACTATGCAACTGTCTGTGGCAGTGGATAGTCCTTTATTAAATATAGGGTAAAAGATTAGCAGTTTTTTATAAGAGATTGTTAAAATTTTAGCGGTTATACTTCAAGAAATGTTTAAAAGTATAGCCTATAGTCTATCAATTGGAGTAAGACTTTTCCGGGGCTTCGCAGCTAGGAAAACGTCCATGAACAGGAATCTTAATTATTATAAACACCTGTAACAATTGTAATGAAAAAGATGATAAGATCATTTTAAAATACGCTAAAAATAAAATATCAATTGTAGTATATTTGATCATTAGAGTAATGAAATTTATTTTGAAGTGAAGAATTTGGAAGAGCTACATGCTATACTTTGCCCCGGGCCACCAAATGTCTATGGCGGCCCTGAATGTAACCTAACATTCCTGACGTAACGAAACTTAATATAACGTTACCTAGCCAAGAAAAAGACATATTCGAGCAAATTTTGGAAGATAATCTCGTCTTTGACTTCTTAGATAAAGGTAAGGAGCTTGTATTTGTTTCTAGGGGAAAACGACACAGATTGCAGCTCGTGGCCGAAACAGATTGCAGCTCGTAGCCGAAACAGATTGCAGCTCGTAGCCGATAAGATCCTATTTTCATCAGCTTATTTTCGAATTTGCTTCTACTGTATTTGATTAGAATGTTTACTACAGTTTCTAACTAAACATGTATAAATCATAGATAAATGTATATGCAGTGTTAGTGTTACACATTAATCGTTTGAAAAATGTCAAAAAAAACAAAATAAATAATATTAATTTATTATTTACGCCTACCGTCTGGCGTTCCTTATCGATGTTGAGTTGCGACGCGTTTCATAATCAATAGCTTCTTCATGAATATTATTATTAATATTAATAATAATATTTAATTACTAATATTAAATATTAGTATTTAATATTAATAATAGTTGACGTTCCAGTAGTAGGAAATGAAGTCCAAAACAAATTATTTCGTTTGCCCTTCTATAAAATAAGTATAGTAAAAATATTGCCAAAAAATTTAGAAATTTAGCTGACTTCGACTGCACTGCCATAATGTCTATAGGCCTATAACTAGTTGTTTAGCGTTCTTATAATACAGTTATGTCATCACAGTAGTTAAAGATGTTGGAAACTGCTGACATATTCTTGTACAGTGGTCCAGGACTCGTATTTCCAGTTGGAGACAATCAAGTAGGTATTTATGGACCTATTTCGTATAGTTTGACAATTTGTTTAAAGAAATATTTTAAATCAACGTATTTGAAATATGTTATCCGTTTTACTGTATAGGGCGAGAAATACTGACCAGATGGATGAAGCCTTACACCTTGGTTTCCCACTCAGGGACAAGCAGTTACAACAGTTTTACTCTATAGGACGAGAGATACTGACCAGATTGATGAAGCCGTAGTAGACCTTGGTTCCCTCCCTCAGGGACAAGCAGTTACAACAGTTTTACTCTATAGGACGAGAGATACTGACCAGATTGATGAAGCCGTAGTAGACCTTGGTTCCCTCCCTCAGGGACAAGCAGTTACAACAGTTTTACTCTATAGGACGAGAGATACTGACCAGATTGATGAAGCCGTAGTAGACCTTGGTTCCCTCCCTCAGGGACAAGCAGTTACAACAGTTTTACTCTATAGGACGAGAGATACTGACCAGATTGATGAAGCCGTAGACCTTGGTTCCCTCCCTCAAGGACAAACAGTTACAACAGTTTTACTCTATAGGACGAGAGATACTGACCAGACTGATGAAGCCGTAGACCTTGGTTCCCTCCCTCAGGGACAAACAGTTACAACAGTTTTCCAGCTGTGGAATCTTCTCCATTTTTCGTCGACAATCAATCTAGAACAAACATTTTTCTGAGAACCTTATTAAATATTTTCATTAGTAAAATTTATAAGTAATGGTTTGAATAGTTCTCTTCATCGTGCATGGAAGCCAACATCACTTCGGCCCCCTATAGTGAACCATCAAGATGAAAATTTCTTTATGGTTGGAAAGTTAATTACACTTGTTAAAAAGTATGTCTGTGACGGTTAGTAGTAGCACTAAAAGTGACTTAAAGAACCCTTTAAACTCGGGAATAATCAGTTCAATTATTATTTAGAAAATTTGTATATATTTGGTAGCATCTGCCCTCTAAACATTAGTTGCTGGAAAATTTGGCGGAGTTAGATTACATACATACATAAAGGGCGCCTAAAAGCCCCCCCTCCACCCTTACTCACCTTAACAAAATATGTATTTACTAAAAAAAAGTACTATTTATTAAAAAAAAAGGTAGTAGTACCTTTACAGTAGCTTGCCACGTCTCATGAATGATAGTACCCAGTGCCTGAGCCGAAATAACAGTAGAATATTTCATATTCTCATAGTGTCTGTCTGCTGCCAGAAAATGCACAGTTGCAGTTAATCGTTCATAGGAAGAAATTGAACCCCGCACGACCGTATCTTTTTTTTATTAATGGAGAAATTAAAGAGAGAAAATGTAAATATGTTTCCTCATTCATCGTGCCAGTCTTGAGGTTTACGTGGCTATAAAGTAAGTACTTGTGTTCGTTCCAACAGTACGATGAGACGCTTATTTTTGGCTATTTTCATTAAGCAGTAAATATTACTTAGAATTATTACAAGTAACATGGTTGATCGACTGTGGGGGCTTTTGAAACATGAATTCACAACCTAATCGTTGAAACGGAGCCGAGCTGGTCGTGTCATAGTCACACCCATGCATGCCTGTTCGTACAATCATTGATAGTAAAATCAGTGGTAGATGTATACGATCGTCGTAGTTCATTGCTGGACATCTCTCTTGGTGATTCCAGCAAGTGCCTGTTAAACTATATAAATATAGTACACTAAAAAATTGTGATGTCACAAAATATCCTTTGTTTTTATAGACCACATTTTCACCAAAATATTAGCAAACTCTCTGTGTTGGTGCAGGTCGAAGGTCTAGAGATTACATTGATAGGGTTGTCATTGTTTACCTGTAATGTTAGAAAACTCTTTTCTGCGTTGATTTGGAATTTCGCCAACCACATTTGAAAATATATCAAATTGAGAAAGTATTGTTGATCAATATATTTATTCTTAAATACGGGCATTATTCAGTTATTATGCCAACTTAATTTCCCTCACAAATTAATGTTTCATTTATTACTTATTTTGAACTTTTTATCTTATCGTAACTTTGAAGATAGTTATCGTAACAATCTGTTATATTATAAACATTTAATCAATGCAGTGTTAGTAATGTAAATAGATGAAACATGACAGTTCGACCTTAGATAAGGATAATCAATAACTTTACTAGACTTCATTTGGAAATACCTAATGTTTTATCTGGAAACCACATAATTTTGTAATTATGTAAAAAAGTGACATCTGCCATCTAATTGTATTTAAATCAGTAACTGGATTCCCCGTTAAGATAAGAATATGCAAACATCATTAAAAAGTTACAGATCGTCTTATTTTACCAGGCGAAGTTAGGGCAAAGAAACCCTCTCTAACACTTAAACTGGGTACCAACGGCTTAATGCGACTTCCGAACCACGGGAGTTGCAGAGTAAAAACTTGGTGGTTACATCGGGAATCGAGCTCGGACTGCTGCGTGGCCAACTATCGCCTTAAGGCTGTTTGGTCAAAAACATTTTTCGTTTTTTTTACGATTTCAATTACTTTATATCAGGTATTAAACACCTCCCAAGCAGTTCTTTCATTAAAATTATGTTTATAGTTATAAATAAATACATACATCAAATATGCGAAGTTGGGCTTTCTCGGTACATACAGAATTGGAAAATTGTTTTCTCGATTATTCCTAAATTTAAAAACAGACCATCACAGGACTGTTCTTGTTCATCAGTTATTTTAAATTACGTAATTTTACTGCAAATTTAATTTTAAATAATTAATGTTATATGTTTGTTTTTATTTTATTACGACGAGAAATACACTATGGTCTTATGATTACCAAGATGACCGCCCACAAGAGAAGAGTGATAAAATTGAAAGACTATCGGTACTAGATGACTAAGCTAAGGTGACCATATTTGTAATGACCTCAAAGCGGGACACACATTAGGAGGGTCAGGGGGTCCCCCCCCAACCATGTTAAAGGTATTTTCAAAAATTGACAGAACTAAACGTCCTAAACTCATTATTTTATCTATTTTTGCACTTAAATTCACATAAATAAGCATAGGAAAAACTTGACTGTTCAGGTAGTAAAAGTAACACAATTACACTAATCGGAACATCAGTCAAATTAATTTATTAATAATGAAACAAACAAAAATACACATTTAACAATTGAAAATATTGTAAGTTACACAGAAAAATCAACTGAATGAAGTTTACTGTCCGAGAATAATTGGAATACTATGTACTGATCTAGAAGTTTCTCTTAGTAATTAATTAAACACTAGAATGTAAACAGAAACGGCTGATGTATCTACTTGGAATATACTATATTACTAGAACATTCTAATATCAAATAGAAGGTCCTGGAACGTTCTCATTGTGTACACAGAAGAAACTAGAATACACACAAAGACGCACAATTGTTTACTTATTTCCGATAATGACTCCAACTATACAAACAAACAAAGCCGTGGTGCCCCCCCCCTCTCTCTCTCTCTCTCCCCTCTCTCCCCCCTCTCCCTCTCTCTACCTCCCTCTATCTCCCTCCCTCTCTCCCTCCCTCTCTCTCCCTCCTCCCTCCCTCCCTCCCTCTCTCTAACTCTCTCTCCCTCTCTCTCTCCCCCCCTCTCTCTCTCTCTCTCTCTCTCTCTCTCTCTCTCTCTCTCTCTCTCTCTCTCTCTCTCTCTCTCTCTCTCTCTCTCTCTCTCTCTCTCTCTCTCTCTCTCTCTCTCTCTCTCTCTCTCTCTTTCTTTCTCTCTCTGGTCCCTAGGTCACTCCCGTAACAATACAAAGGTAAAAAGTAGCGAACTCACTCAGTGAGGTAACCTATGCTACGCGAAACTACAAACTATCCAAAACTACAAAATTCCCCGATGCAGTTATAGTTTACAAGGAACCAAATAAACAATACGCTTAAATGTTAAAGTGTATGCAATGTCCTTGTTGCTTTTATATTGTGAAAGAGTCAGTCAAGAACATTTTATTTTGGGATATAATATTAGATAATTTAAAGCGGAACGTTTATTCGTTTATCTTTATCCTGCCAAAGCGGGACATAATAGCGTCCCCCGTCCCCCGAGTAAATCTGGGGACAGCGGGACACTAACCTAAAAAGCGGGACTGTCCAGCCGAAAGCGGGAGGGATGGTCACCTTACTAGCAGTAGCCTACTACACGGGGTTCACCCCTCTGTTGAGGACGCCAACAGACTACCGTCAAAATAGAAAGTCAACAAAAACATTATGTTTGGTTTTCAAACAACATAATTTACAAAAAACCATCATGTCACCATTTATGTTATTATTATATTATAGTTATTATTTTTAGTATGAAGTTATAATGAAACACTATGTAATATATATTTTTATTATTTAAACAGCAAGAAATATTAGTTTTCTCTTAATTAGTTTTAGTGTCTCTTAATTAGTAGATATGCTAAAGAGATTAATATATATGCTGCTATGTAATTTTATGAATAAATGAATTTAATTGAATTGAATTATTATTAAGATGTGTTTTGTTTGATTTTGTTGATGCAATATTGTTTAAAAGTTTTTAAGCACTTACTTGTAACTTTTTATTTGTATAATTATGAAGAGTATTTATTCGGTTCAGATTAAAATGGCTCTCTAAGGCAATATACAATTTATTTTGTACTAAGGCACTTTCGCTCTATTCAAATTTGAAACCTTTATAGAGCAACCCCGCAACAATGTTGGCAACACTTCCCCTTCCACTGTCCAGTCAGTCAGTCCACGTGGTTAGCCGACGCGGCGTTATTACCATAAATTATATATCGACTGTTGCTAGTAGTGCAAAAAGAGTTGATTTGTTGTCAACATGTTATCAACAAATGTTGGCAACATTTGGTGTAAACGCGGCTTTACTAAAGTATCAAGTAAGACATTATTATGTTTCTTTATATCAGGTGAAGAATAATATTGAGTGCATTTGGTAATAATATTGAGTGCAAGAGTAATGAAGGAATTGTGGAGTCATCATTATCGAACCAGTTTGGTTTCAAATACTTTAAGAGTCTGCAGAGAATGTCGGCCTTGTTGGTTGTGATCCTTTAAGAACAGTGTTATTTACGAATCCATACTTTTTCGTTATTTATTGACCAAAAATTGTGTATGAGGTTTCATTTAAAACTTTATCATACCGCGCATTGGGTTTGCTTTTGATATTTTGAATACATAAGCCAAGTTTTTTTAAAAAATAGGTGAAAATAAAAGCTTCAAACAAATTTTTTTAAATAATTTTTTCTCTAAACCTAATTAAAAATTCGCAAAGCAATTCCAACGCTCAATTTTATTCTTAATTAACTGCAATTTGTTTGGAAAAAATTGCTATAGGCACGTTGAAAGTTTTTGCCCATTCCTAATTATTGTTTTTTTTTTTTTTTTTTTTTTTAATTTAACATTTAACAGTGTTAGCTTATATGAAGAGTGTTTTTGATGGCTTAAAAATAAATAAAATAGCGAAACAACAGTGATGGTTGAAAACAATATTGTAGGTACATTTTTAATAAATTACATTAAAAAAGAAGTTAGCCACCATATTTTATTGCAATTTTGAACGTTTTAAAATACATATTTAGGCGAGCTAATTAGTAAATATTTTGGTTCGTTAAAGCTCCACTTTATACGGTAAACATTGTCAGTTCAATCCCAATAAGAGCGAAACTTTGAAAGGGTTCAGCTGGTAGAATCTAACCTCCGGATGTTCATTTGTCATCAATGCCTTATTACTGAGGAATAGTCGGTATTCGTTTGCAACGAAGACTGTGTATTCAGTCATACACTCATTATGCTCGGTCGAAATCAACATTTGCCCATATAATATGTTGATCGGCGTTTAAGGACAGTATTTCGACAGGTCAAATTCAAATGTTCATCTGGGTGATCAACTCACTCCTTGCAATTGCACTCGCACACAGATATTTATGAAAATATATTTAGGCTTACTTAAATGAATATTCTTAATGTAATCGGAATATATTGCTTATAGATCAAAGTTACTCTAAGTTCGTTATGGACAAAGAATGGGCTTTTCTATTGTTAATAGGGATAAATATTTAAATATTTGAGCTTTTAACTATACAATATTTTGAACTACCAAAAACACTTGAAATCACTGCTACAAACTGCGTGAAGTGGTTCGTGAAATCATCCCTAGCTTCTGGATTATTAATAAAATGTAACATTCAAATGCTAATTGCATTTTGTTCAGGACTCTGTAATCCTTTAAAATATTAGTTATAAATTGTAAATATGTAGTTAAGTCGTTATTTGTATCTACTGTATAGTAAGGCCACTCCTATTTTATTGATTTAATATAACTGGATTATAAAAAAGAGAATTTATCCATCTATTATTTCGTTAGTTGGGTCAATTAGGTAGCGTACCAAGTAAAAAGATGTAAGATAAAATTGTAAAGGAAAAATTAACCTACATGGGTTGGGGAACTTTTAAAATTTCTTTTGGGAGAATCCTTCAGAGGGAGTATTAAAAACTGTAGCATAAGTCGATAAAATCATAATTGTAACTATTTTTATTTCTACCAAAAAGTTTTAAAATACATTTTCTAAAGGAGGTTTAGTAAAAACGACATTCTTTAAAAGTTAATAATAATAATTGCATATTGCATTAAGTAAAAAGTTGAAAGTTTTCTGTTATTATAAAATATTTAACGCATTATAAGTGTAACATCATTCGACATTTGTTTGAATTAAAAATTACTTTTTACATTTACTTGTTGCAGATTAATGTTTTAATGTCCTCTTATATGGATAGATCTGCATATGGTCGAGCTTATTATTGGAGGCCTATAGGAATTAAATTTGAATATTGTTGGCTCCTTGGTATTGTTAAAATTACCTAGATTTCTTTCGCCAAGTTATTCTTTTATAAACGCGTATACCCCAACTTCTCTTGTACTACAATGAGGTGTCGATTTATATTTCTTTCGGCACTGATAAATGTATTATAACTTATTTACTTACGTCGTTATTGGTACAGTCCCAGACAAGCCGGATACCACGCTCTGTTATACACTGCTGCTATCGACTCATTACACTCAACAATAGCCAATGATGCAACTCCAGTGGGAGTGTGATGGTTTACAAACACAGGCTCGCCGTCGCCGGTGTCAGCTGCTAGTATATCAACTAAAATTAGTCTGTCTACAGATTAGAGGATCTAAAATAGTCGAAACACAGTGTCGTGGGGCTATACGGCTATACCTACACTATACGGTCAAGCGTCGAAACATCGAGGAGAAAGTCTTTACTGTATATGTGCACAAGTTATCTATGCTTAGGCCTAATACCGTTCTAATTCGTCAAACTTTTCATTGTAAAAATGGGGTTTATTAGTTATTAAATTAATCAAACATAATTACAAATTTGATGTCCGGGTATTTTTTTACATCATTAAAAACGTGGGTTTAAACTATGATTTGTTTGTTTTTAACAAGGTATGATCATTACAACATTTAAAATAAGAGATAACGTTCAAAATATTTTACTTCTCGCTAATTTTAACTGATATTAACGCGTTGTTGTTTTATTTAAATAAGGTTGCTTGGTATTTCATAACATAGGACAATAAAATGAACTTAACGGAATACTTTTTTTACAAACCTAAAGTTCATGACAATATTCATGAAGCAACAAATCAACAAAAAATAACCCAGTTATTTAGGAGATGAAACAACACAATATTAATAATTTATATTACTCTAATCTCAAGTTGTAGTTTGCTATTATTTTAACTATACCGTTCTTATGAAGAATGTTATATCTAAAAAAATTACTGCATCTGCACCTTAAAACAAAAGGAAGCTTAGTATTGCTAGTAAAGCCAACAATCAACTCACAATGTTGGAGAGTAGTCCGCGGTCGTCCCAGCCCACCACTAACTACAGGAGGCATGACTTAACTGGCCTTCACCACCGCTCCTAGACGCCCATTCTAGAAACCAGAAAAGGCTAGGCATTGGACGCCTTGGTGATGACGTAGGCGTAATAAACGTGCGTGTTGCATCAACCTCAGAGAGGAGTTGTTCAACGAGTTGGTTTAATACTTGATATCACCTAATCATGATATGGTTCTGTAGCTATGTTATCCGGGTCTAACAGTCGGTAGCATAGTTATTTCAAATTAAAACTAGAAACAACAAAAGAGGATCAAGGGGTGAAATGGGGCATTTTAACTGTGTGAATTACCCTATAGTTAAAACATATCTATTGTGTTCTAAAAAGAAAGTTGTTGGTTGGTATATGAATTATTAATATTAATACTGTAATACGTTATAATGAAGGTGCAAAAACGTAATGACAAATTACGTTTTTGCACCTTCAAGGTACAAAAAAAACGATTGTAGTTTTATACCTGTTGAAACGTTGTGTTAGTTTTAAAAACGCTTGAAGCCTTGGAAATCTCTAACAAACTAATCGATATGAACAATCCAACGCCAAAGAATATCTCAAACAATATTAGAAATAAATAGTAAATTGTACTTTTGAAATTAATAAAAGCGCCGGACAAAAGATGCTTGTTGATGAGTGCAAGTCAGATAACGGGAATAATACTAATGAGAACAATAGACCAATTATGTTCAGTTCAGTCGGCCACATGGATGATGTTCGAGTGACTTCCACGTCTCTTTGATTAATGTCTTCTTTGTATTTAATGATAAGGTAAGACTGTACAATGTATAGAAATATAAACTGAATAATAGAGTGTTTCACATTTAAAATAAGAATATATATTCAGTGGAATATATTTTAGCTTTTGTGTTTTTTTGCCAATTTACCTCTATTGTTCTTATAAAACTAAAAAAAGAAAATTGCATTTGTTTATGTCATATCATCAAGAACTCGGCAAGGAAAGACTAAACACAACATTTTTAAAACTGTACCTTCATATTTATTTAGTAAATTACACAAAGCTAATTCACACTCATAATTTGTTTACATCGAGACTGTGTCACACGCATAAGGTGGCAGGAATTTAATATATTCAAATTAATATCTCCTATCAATATAAAATTATTATTCCTATATTTAAATAAAACGTCCTCAATATCATCAATAAATAAATCCACTGATTGGCTATGCAATCGATAGACAGCCAAAACCATCAACTTGGTCCTAAGGATGGTCAGCGATAACAGCAGACAATCAGCCGATCGGACAGCTGATAAGACTTGTCCGTCGCATGAAAGCACCTGCCTCACAAACACCACAACCCCTCCAGACCGATATTCATTGTTGCACTTAACTATCGTCGAATAACTATCTATTTTATAAAAACTTGCTTCGTTGTCGTAAATCCAAATCTCTGTTAAAATACTCGTAATTAGGTCTGGAGATCTTTCTAAATTTGCTAATTCAACTAAAAATCTATCAAAGTTTTCTCTTAAACTACAAATATTTTGACAAATTATATTAAAATTAAAATGCATTAGAAAATATAAAACAATTCAAGAGTATACCATTAACAACTATTACCAAAATTAGATCACTATAAGTAAATAAGTTTCATATTTTAATAATGTTACTTGAAATGTATATTGTAAATAAAAATACAAACAATACACTAAATGTATATAATTCGTAGTTATAATGTATGTTTAAATACACTTTTGTATAGCCAGTATCATGTAATCTATATTAATATAATTCAAGTGTATGTTTCAATATAAATTATATTGTTCTTAAGCTGGAAAACTACAGTGCACAAACATTTACGTAACCAGCAGTTCACAACAGAAAGTTCCTCAACACATGATTCATGGTACTTCTCCGCTCTGGAATGATCTCTGTAAACAACCTCTAATAAAACCAACTGCACTTGCTGAGGAGCAGTAGTATCAATCAGTAGTATCAAGTAGTAGTATCGAGCAGTAGTATCAAGTAGTAGTATCAATCAGTCAGTTACTCTCAATTGCTAATTCTTTATTGTCTCTATCTCTAATTCTAAATCTAATTCTATCTCCAATTCTAAATTTATCAAGTGCTAAATTATTCGAGGTTGTATAAATCAAAACAGTTTCAGTAATTTATATTTATTTCTTCAAGAATATACGTATTACTCAAATTACTTCGTGTTGTTCATCACATCAACCTGATAAACTGGCCCTCGGTTCACAATATATTTAACGTTGTAATAACATTTGTTGTTAAAATAACTAGTTTCGACTACAAAATCTACTAAGTTTTTATAATTTACATTAAAACTGAAACGCAATGAGAGAAAAAATATATTGAAAGGTTTTGTAAAATTTGAGAAAATTTAACAGGTATATAAATAAATTGACTCTTTTTAAAGATAGAGATTTTAGTTCCATTAACAGTCATTACAGTGTCTGAGACTGAAAGTTTATGAAAATATTGTGTGAACTATGGCAAAAATCTAAAATATACAACTAGACGTATTATACAAAAGGACAAAAGAGATTGTGCGTAAAATGACAAAAAATAATTAATTTAATAAATCAAATGTTACTTTAAAAGTACGCATTTCCTTGAATGTATGTACAGAGGTACAGTACTGTACTAATAAGTTTGAATAAAACGTACCAAAGTTTATCTGGAACTACAATCATTATGACATTTTACAATAAAATTTATACTTGTTAAAACAAAAGAATAATACAATATGAAAATAAAACAAAATTAAAAAAATTTTTTTCAATGACGTTACTCTCAATTATGAAAAGAGCTATAGAGATTCAAGGTCAGATAAGTGGGTGATTACCTGGACCTTGTCGTTGTCATTCTAACGAATCAGAATTTTTCCGCCTCTATCCAGAGATATTTGTAGCCCTTCTTGGTCTTGGTTTCCAGCGCGTGAAACAAAAGTCGGCGCCTCGCCGGACTCAGGCTCTCGTTGATCCACACAGGGTTGTCGCTAGGCAGATTCAAGTGGCGGGTAGACAAGTCCTTCTTCTCCCTCTTCTTCTGCAAGTTCTGCAACAGAGCTTCAGCGTCCATGCGTCGTGCCATCTTCACTATTATCCCGGCAGGTTTACCTCCACTAGATTTCTTCTTCAAACGGTGACAGACGTCCACCATTACCTCTTCAATGGGGTGCCCAATAGCCTCTCCCACCTTCTTCACCAAATCCATCGTTTCCGCTGGAGTCTCTCTGCTGCATATCTTCTACGTTTTCTTCTAAAAAAGTTACTCTTTTCTTCAAATTTTGGTTTTCTTCCATCAGCCTTTCAATTGTTGTTTTCAAAACAGAGATTTCCTCATTACATTTCTTTGAAAGATCAATATTTTCCTTCACCTCTGCATGACAGGACTCGATAGACGTACCTAAGCTCTTCTCTACTCTTAAACATTCGTCTCTTATCTCCTGAAACTTCTCCAATACGTCCTCATAAGTTACAGAGCTCGTGGCAGATTCCATCACCATACTTTTGCGACGCACTTTACCACAAGGTTGACACCTCCATACTTCATTATACTCGCTCGTAATGAAGTTAATATCTTCCGGAGGAAGATTAACACATTTCCCGTGGAATCCTACTTTACAGTCACTACAAGCAAGTTTAGATTTAACATTTTTCAGAGACCGGTCCTTTAAAAAAACACTGTTCTTCATGTACGTGTTTTCCCTAAGATGTTAAGGTGCTATTTTGCGAGTAGCTAATCGAAAGTGGAAATTGGCATTCTGAAGTAGTTAAAAAAACTCTTATTTTCTCTTAGGTCACAAAAAAGAGTATTGAACGCCCAAAGTAAATGCCTTTTGTAGAGAATTTGATGAGCCCATACACTTCTGTTGCGTTTTCTTTTACGTATGAGACGAAGCAAACTGACCACTGATTGTACATGTTGTCTCTCTTGATCTATATCTAAGCTGCAACTGAGGTTATCTTGTGAAAGACACCCAGGCCCGCCGAGAGGGGGGGGGCAGCGGGGGCATTGCCCAGGGGCCCGGGCCTTCAAGGGGCCCGGGCCCGGACCGGGCCTGGCCTAAAATGTAGCATGTAGTATAAGTAGTTATAACGTTATAATATAATAGAGAATATTGCTGAACGTACTTTTTCAATAATTTCACATGTTGTATTTAAAATAAAACATTTTTAACGTCTTCTTAAGACTTATTGATGATAATTTTTACAAAAGTTTTAAGTTTAAGGCTTATTGCGTAAGCTGTGGGGCACTGGCACTGATGTGATATTATTACCGACCGCGACGCACGACGGGTGACGCTACGATTCGTAGGATTGTGTTGCCGCCACGGGCAATTTCAGCCTGAGGGAAATTTCGGGCTTTGGCGAGGGAGGAACTGTCGAAGCGAAGTGGAAACACTGGTTTAGTGTCAGTTCGTTGTTTTGATTGTGCAGTGAGTGAGGTTATTGTTCTGTTCTGCTGTTTACCGTGTGTGAAGTGGCGTTGCCGGCGTTGGTATTTAGCTATTGTTTTGTTGTGAAATGACGATCGTTCGGTGTATAGTTTATTGATTGAAAAACTGTGCGTTTCTGAGAGTTTTGTAACTACAAATATGGACCCTTATAAACATAAATCGGGGGCCCTTAAAAGAAAAGAACGAGAAAAGCGACTTGAGGCTAGTAAAAAGGGATTGAGGACATTATTTGAAGTTGGTTTAAAAAAAGAAGATTCTAGTAACGAAGACGTATCATTGGAAAGTGCATCAAGAAGTACAGAAATCTGTTGTAAGAATGATAAAGATGACAATCAAATCTCTTCATTTCAAGCGGAAACGAACAGCCATCCTCAAGTAGGCCTAAGCCTATTCAGCTTGAAACCTCATTATTACAGTCACAGAATGCAGAGATTACTCTATGTAAGGATAAAGCAGAAACTAGTACTAAAGAACCATTGCTTCAATTTGAGACTTGTGAGAGTGAGCTGTTTTCAAGTGAGGATATTCCACCCGAAAGTAGGCCTACTTTAATTAGGCGTAATTTAGTCATAGACACAGTATCTGATCAATATGACCTACTACAACTGCCAGGATGTCCAACTTCAGATCAACTTGAAAGTTAGGTCCGTAAAGGGCCTAATTTAATTCCTGAATGTTTACCAAGTGATGGTAAACGACCCTTCCCGAAGGTTGTTATATATTCCAAATCTAAGAATGGAGAAACCCGGCCTAGGGATTGGTTGACATGGAATAAAAGTAATGAATCACTTTTCTGTTTTCCATGCCGTTTATTTGGTCGTAGTAGCAATGACAGTTCTGAAAAAAATCGCTCAGTACTAATGAGCAACGAAGGTTGGAAAAAAGAATATACTTGGAGAAAGTTATACGACAAGCTACCTAACCATGAAGTGAGTGAACACCATAAAACTTGCTATTTAGAGTAGAGAAAACTAGAGAGGCGACTAAAAAAAGGTTCAGACATTGGTACATTGGTTCTCAATTAGACAAAGAATTGAAAGAAAGAAGAAAATATTGGAATAAACTGTTAGAACGTATTTTAGCAGTTATTTTGTTTTTGGCTGAACGAGGTTTGCCCTTGAGAGGATCATCATCAAAAATCGGTGACCCGCAAAATGGAAACTTTTTAGGAATCATTGAACTACTTTCCGTGTATGACCCGGTTCTGCATGAACACGTAACAAAAGTGAGGGAGTGTCAAAAAGATGGAAAAAGAATTCAAGCACATTATCTATCATGGCAAATCCAAAATGAGTTTATAGAAACATGTGCCAATAAAGTAGTAAATGTTATTTTGGCTGAAAGGGAAAAGCCAAATACTACTCAATTTTAGTTGATGCAACCCCAGATGTTTCTCACGAAGAGAACCTTACATTTGTGTTAAGATACATTTTTGAAAATGAAGACGGTTTCAAAATTTCAGAAAGATTTCTTAGCTATGTCAGTTTGTGTGAAAAAACAGGCCAAGACATTGCAGATGCGATATTAAAGTAACTAGCCAACCATGGGATTCCCTTAAACGATTGTCGAGGTCAAGGTTTTGACAATGGCGCAAACATGGCTGGCATTTACAAAGGAGTGCAGGCACTAATACTTCAAAAGAATCCATATGCTCTGTTTTCAAACTGTGCCGCTCACAGCCTTAATTTGTGTGGTGCCAATGCTGCTGAATGCTGCACAGAAGCAGTGACATTTTTTGGAATACTGCAGCGTTTGTAAAATTTTTTTTCGAAATCTCCTACCAGGTGGAAAATTCTGGAAGAAGAAATTAATTGTTCTCTCCATAACCTATCTGAAACACGGTGGTCAGCTAGGGTTGACGCAGTGAAACCAATAGCCCAAAATCTTCCTGGAGTCAAACGAGCTGTTTCCAGATGCACAGAGCTAAATCTGAGCGCTGACGCAAAATCAGAACTTAACGGAATTGAGAAATACCTGCAAACTTTCAATTGTACTTTAATGTGTTCCGTTTGGTACAAAATATTATTGCCAAACGATCACTTTTACAAAATACTGTAGAAAAGAGATGCAACCCTTGATGTAGAGATTTCTAACATTGAAAGCCTGTTACAAGAGTTGAAGGATTTAAGAGAAAAATTTGACAAAATTTTGACGGAGACTAAACTTGTTACTCAAGCTATGTCTGCTATACACAAAAACACAGAAATGACACTGAATGAACGAAGACGTAAAAAAAGGAAAATTTTCTTTGATGAAGAATGTGAAGAAGAAAGAACTTATGATGGAGACGAGGATGAAACCAAGCAAGAAAGAGATTTTAGAATTAATGTTTTTTATACAATTATTGACGCAGTGATAGCTGGATTGACCCATAGATTTAAAACCGCAAGAGAGCTAAATGATGTTTTTAAAATACTGTGGCAATACCTCTCATCTACAGAAGAAACAATAGTTGAGGATTCCAACCGACTATCAGTTACTTTTCCAGAAGATATATCAAAGGATATTAAAGAAGAAATAATCCATCTGAAAACAATCCATCGAACAAATTTAGGAAGCACGGCACTGAAACCATTTGACCTTCTAAACAAATTAAAGGAACTGAAGCTTGATTGTCTTTACCCCAATGTTTGTGTGGCGTTAAGAATTTTTTTGACATTACCTGTGACAGTTGCTGGGGCCGAAAGAGTTTTCAGTAGTTTGAAACGGATCAAAAACTTAAATCGTTCTACAATGGGACAAGAAAGACTGTGTGGCCTTACAACACTTGCTATGGAAAGTGATCTAGCACGGCAAATTGACTTTAGTGAAATTATTGAAGAGTTTGCAAACAAGAAAGCGAGAAAAATAAACTTTTAGGAAAATGAAAGTTAGGCAAACTGCTAACTCATTTTAGTAGGCAATTTAGTAGGTAACTCATAAAGTTAGGCAATTCTCCTTACTGTACTGTATGTAGAGAATGAGTAATAATTGTTTATCTGTATACATATTATCGAACGTGTAACCTTTTTCACCTAAAATTGCCTAATGTATGCATTAAAGGGAATATATTTAATTGTTTACTCGTAGACCAACTATTAATAAACTAGTAATTAGTTTTCATTTTTAAATTGTGTCTTAATCATGCCTTGAACCTTTGTATTCAGCTATTTAATTTACCATGAAATTATAACCTAGTAACTCTTAGTGGGTTTCTTCGACCAAGCTTGGCGTTGGCTTGGGCTTGATCTACCGGGCGTCCGGTAACCCGCAGTGAACGTGTTAACAGCAGTAAACAGTATTTAAGTATGAAAATATAGATATCTCTAACTAGCTTTTTATTAAAAAAGTGAGAGATCTTTAAATAACAGATCTCTTGTGAAAAAGAAAAGAAAAGTCCTTTATGGCCTTAAAAATGTATATAAACTCTGAGATGGTGTGATAAGTGCTGTTAATAAGTTTAAGACCATCAACCACCGCGCCGGCGCCGTTGCGTTGGGGGGGGGGGGGGGAGTGGAGTGGGCCCGCGGCAACGATTGCCCAGGGGCCCGAGATTTCTCTCTGCGGGCCTGAAGACACCCGTTAGAGAGTTCGCTCGGTGTCATGTGATCTGAAAATAAAAATGTCCGTCCATCGATACTCCGTTTGAGCGATCGGCCGGACCGATTGTCCCAAACCTCACTCGTATTGTCTATCCTTGTGTGTATGTAAAATTATTTCAGGTAGAGAATAAAATAACTCTTATATTTCTTCTTGAGTATTATTTATTTGGTATTTAATTAATATCAATGAGTACTGTACAAATAACCTTTAAACTGAGAATGTACATGACATTATGGCAGCCTACCTTGCGAAAAATAATTTATTTATTTATTTGTTTATTTATTCATAAGACGCCGATCGTCAAGATATGGGCGAATATGGATTTCGAATGAGTGCGATGAGTGTAGATGAGCGAATGTAGTCATTGTTACAAACTAAGGCCGACTATTTCTTAGAAAGTGTCATTAATTAATAGCCCAATGACAAATGAGAATGAATGTGTGTCTACTATTTTTCCCCGTCTTCCTTTATTTGTGTACAATTTCGGGGGGGCTCCAGCCCTCTTATATACGCCCTTAGGCATTTGTAGAAAACGTATCAAAGATCTATTTCTTTGGATGGATTATGTTCCTATGAGAGTGTCTGTTATTGAACAAATTTGTATATGAGTATAATACAGTGTTTGTTTGATTCAAGGAAACATGTAGGCCTACAACTTACAGTATATTTTTCTTGTACAGAATAAGAATACTATGGAATTGTTCTCTCTTATTCTTTGCACAAGTTTTCTTTCTTTTTCATGTTCATGCACAAACAATAATCAGTATCATTGTATATTTTATTGATTATTCAATTCTGGTATCCTACCTGTCCTGCTCAGGGAGTTAATTGCTGGTATATTTATCTCATTCAACCACTGTTGGTAATGGAAAGCTATAATATGTACTTCTAGAGGCAGCAGAATGGAAGTTGCCCTAATGGGCTAATGCACTTTTCAAGTTTCGTTCCCTACTCTGCTGGTGTCCCTCATATGATTTTTTATTATTGCTTCATATTACAGTATATTCATTGTATCATTTCTTGTTTGGGCCTGCATTATATGATTTTTTTTTTTTATAACACCTGAATTGACAACTAATTAATTATCGTAAATATATGGTATTTAAACTTGTTTAGAAAAGTTTATCTGTTTATTAAACAACCCTTTTTCATTACTATTTAGTTATTAGAATAGCCAGAATAAAATTAAAAGTGTATCCATTAATTTTTCTATCAGAAAACAATAATTAATGTTTATCGTAAATGTATAAAAAATTTATAATAAATTTAAATGCACTAAACTGAAAGATGTGGGGTTTTCTTGCAATCAGCGCTTTCCACTTCAATAGTGTTATACAAGTAAATATTAACATGAAACTGAACATCGTCTAAATTTTTGCTTTTATTTTTATGGGAATATGAAAGTAAAGGAAAAACGTTTATTATTGAGAAAAAATAATTCTTCTTCATGTTTTAAAGATTCTAATATATAACAGAATAATATATAAGATCAAGAGAAGGACATTCTACAGATTTATCTGCACTAAACAAAAGAAAATTATTTGCTGTATTCCCTTTTAGAAAAATTTTGTCGAACACAAACATTTTAACTAAATAATATAACCAGATAATCTTAGATTCTCATTAAACAATGGAGATCTCTATTAAGGGAACCTACCTTCCTTTTCATCCTTAGAAGCATGCTACACTAGAGAGACCTTCATGAATACTTTCTTCAGAAGATATTTTACTTTGGAAAGTAAAGGGTTTATTCTTAGATAAGTGTTCAATTAACAAAAATAATAAAGAACATTTAGCAAAGTTTAGGTACATTACTATCCCACAGATATCATCATTTAATTTTATTGATTAAAGTTATTGTATGTTTGTGAACAATACTCTGTTTTCTTGAGGAGATGCCTGATCTTGGTCGTAGGAGTTGGCAATCCATAATATAAATACAAGGAGTAAGGTCCCAATTTGTCATCTCTGGATTTCTCTGTGAAAAGATTAGGTCATAGGCATGAGTACTTCAGAACTCTTTCAGTCTTTGGTAGCAGGTTAATTTATCACTGAGATAAGAAAGAATATAAATGTCTGATGAATGTGTTGTACATCTGTGAAATTTCAATTTTGCCAATATGATGCGGATTTGTCGAACTTGAATGCATGTGATCGATTTAACATCTACGACACCATAATCTGGCTATTGTGCCTCATCATCTACAATGTATAGTAATAAACTAAACTCTAAAACCATACTTTTCTTTTTAATTTTGTATTAGTTTTTAATTGCTATTACAATTTTTTAACAATGTTTTCTTCTACTAATAAATTATAACTAGTCACTTTGACTTTCCCCATACAATTACTTGGATAAGAAGTAATAAAATCCTTGGTAGACCTTGGTAGGAAAAATATGGTTTTCTACTTTGTGACAAAAAGACTGAATGATTTCTTTAATTTATGAATAAATACAGTTGTTTATCAAATAAAACTTATAATTATATTTTATATATTGTACTTAGGTTTTGTATTGTACATTTTGGACTACAGTAATGCAGTTAAATAAATTGTTTTTTATTACAATTTGGTGTCTTTTCCTATAGCTATTGGTTGTATCATACAGATTACCACTAATTTGGATTAACGGGGTTTTACCTTTGATATGTGTGTAGTTGTCACAGTCATTATCATTAACAGCATTAATTCATTAGGTTCAGTAAATTAAATTAATAACAATAATATTTTGTGTTTTAGTTTATGAAGCTCTAAAATGAAGCTGCACCAAGAAACACCTTGTCGTATATACTTTGAGTGGCCGATGTTGTGTGCCGAGCAGACTCAAGTGGCGCGACATGAACATTACATACTCAGTGAGTGATTATGGCAGACATTCAGAAAAAGTTTCTGTGTCCGCGGTTAGTTGATTACTTGGCTATTGTAGGAGCTAGACCTCCAACCCAAAGGACAGCCAACAATGCCTCACCACCTGTTCAGGTATGTCAACTGGTAACTGAAAATAGGATGTTTTTTGGAGGTCAATCCAAATATTTGAATTATTAAATAATTTCAGTTTATATAGCATTTATTTTATCCTACCATAGAAATGTGAGTGTGAACCGTATGATCATATACAAACTTTTGTAAAATATAAGATGCTATTTAATTATTAAGTAAAAACATAAATGGGGATAGTCGTATTTAGCTACTTTGATCGACAAAGTAAGGTTATGCAAAATTACATTTTACAGATTGTTATAATTTTATTAAGTATTATAATAACTTGAATTGCGTAAAGAATATCAGTTACTGTAATTGTGTCAAAATACTCTTTACTTGTAATGATTATGATTTGATGGAGTGTTCAAATGTTTGATGTGTTAATTGAAACACCTGTACACTTATACACATATAGTGGTATTGACCCACCCGCCCATTCATAACGTACAGTGGTATTGACTCTCCCACACACACATACATGTACAGTGGTATTGACCCACCCGCCCAATCATACACGTACAGTGGAATTGACCCACCCGCCCATCCTTACACTACAGTGTTATTGACCCTCCCGCACACACATACATGTACAGTGGTATTGACCCACCCGCCCATCCATATACATACGGTGGTATTGACCCACCCGCCCATCCATATACATACGGTGGTATAGACCCACCCGCCCATCCATATACATACAGTGGTATTGACCCTCCTGCGCACACATACACGTACAGTGGTATTGACCCACCCGCCCATCCATATACATACGGTGGTATTGACCCACCCGCCCATCCATATACATACGGTGGTATAGACCCACCCGCCCATCCATATACATACGGTGGTATTGACCCTCCTGCGCACACATACACGTACAGTGGTATTGATCCTCCTACCCATTCATACACGAACAGTGGTATTAACCCAACCACCCATCCATACATGTACAGTGGTATTGACCCTCCCGCACAAACATACATGTACAGTGGTATTGCCCCACCCGCCAATTCATACACGTCCAGTGGTATTAACCCACCTGCCCATCCATACACGTACAGTGGTATTGACCCTTCCGCACACACATACACGTACAGTGGTATTGCCCCACCCGCCAATCCATACACGTACAGTGGTATTGACCCACCCACCCACCCATACACGTACAGTGGTATTGACCCACCAGCCCATCCATACACGTACAGTGGTATTGCCCCACCCGCCAATCCATACACGTACAGTGGTATTGACCCACCAGCCCATCCATACACGTACAGTGGTATTAACCCACCCGCCCATCCATACACGTACAGTGGTATTGACCCTTCTGCACACACATACACGTACAGTGGTATTGCCCCACCCGCCAATCCATACACGTACAGTGGTATTGATCCACCCGCCCATCCATACACATGTGGTGGTATTGCCCCACCCGCCTATTCATACATGTACAGTGGTATTAACCCACCCGCCAATCCATACACGTACGGTGGTATTGACCCTCCCGCACACAAATACACGTACAGTGGTCTTGACCTACCCACCAATCCATACATGTACAGTGGTATTGATCCACCCGCCCATTCATAACGTACAGTGGTATTGACTCTCCCACACACACATACATGTACAGTGGTATTGACCCACCCGCCCAATCATACACGTACAGTGGAATTGACCCACCCGCCCATCCTTACACTACAGTGTTATTGACCCTCCCGCACACACATACATGTACAGTGGTATTGACCCATCCGCCCATCCATATACATACGGTGGTATTGACCCACCCGCCCATCCATATACATACGGTGGTATAGACCCACCCGCCCATCCATATACATACGGTGGTATTGACCCTCCTGCGCACACATACACGTACAGTGGTATTGACCCTCCCGCACAAACATACATGTACAGTGGTATTGCCCCACCCGCCAATTCATACACGTCCAGTGGTATTAACCCACCTGCCCATCCATACACGTACAGTGGTATTGACCCTTCCGCACACACATACACGTACAGTGGTCTTGCCCCACCCGCCAATCCATACACGTACAGTGGTATTGACCCACCCACCCACCCATACACGTACAGTGGTATTGACCCACCAGCCCATCCATACACGTACAGTGGTATTGCCCCACCCGCCAATCCATACACGTACAGTGGTATTGACCCACCAGCCCATCCATACACGTACAGTGGTATTAACCCACCCGCCCATCCATACACGTACAGTGGTATTGACCCTTCCGCACACACATACACGTACAGTGGTATTGCCCCACCCGCCAATCCATACACGTACAGTGGTATTGATCCACCCGCCCATCCATACACATGTGGTGGTATTGCCCCACCCGCCTATTCATACATGTACAGTGGTATTAACCCACCCGCCAATCCATACACGTACGGTGGTATTGACCCTCCCGCACACAAATACACGTACAGTGGTCTTGACCTACCCACCAATCCATACATGTACAGTGGTATTGACCCACCCGCCCATTCATACACATAGTGTTATTGACCCACCCATACACAAGATGGTATTGACCTACCTGCCCATAAGTACAGTGGTATTGACCCACCCACCCATCAATACACTTACAGTGGTATTGTATATCAATGTAAGTGTATGGATGGTAACATTGGAAATCTGTTATCAAATCGTAAACTCGATTGTCTCCCTCCCATTCTAAGGAACTCAGTGATTTATAGAGCTTATAAGGACTTTAGTAGCTATATCATTTTATTAATATTAGATAAACTACATCATGTTATACTTATTTATTTATTTTATTTATTTATTTATTCGTAAGACGCCGATCGTCAAGATATGGGCGAATATGGATTTCGAATGAGTGTCATGAGTGTAGATGAGCGAATGTAGTCATTGTTACAAACTAAGGCCGACTTATTCCTTAGAAAGTGTCATTAATTAATAGCCCAATGACAAATGAACAGCCGGTGATTATCAGCTGATCCTTCTCAAAATGTATTGACTCTGATTGGGATCGAACTGAAAACCTTTTAGCACATGAAGCTGGGATTGAACCAACTACGCTACCGACCAATTATAGTTTGTAATGCAATACTTAAGTAATGCAATGGGAACGCCCTATGACATAGTTTGTTTAACTTCATAATGCTACACTAGGATCATCTTCACTTCATGTACATGAATCAAAGATTTTTTATTGAACCAGAACAAAATAATAATTTTTTAAAATAAGTGAAGTGTAGCGCAATTGAATCATTTATTAAATTTTAAGCCACCTGTCATGATGAATAGCTTGATTAAAGGGAAAATGTACTTTGAAGGTCCTATTAATTAATAATAATTTTAGAATGCCTTCTTGTATAGCAATAAATTGTCAGATATTCCTTAGGAGTTTTGAATTCTTAAATGTCCTGTGTTTGAATCTACATTTTCTTTATACTGTGATTACCTCAAAATCGGTGAGCCTTATCGACGATTTTCTCCATACCAGTGTAAGTGTATGGGTGAGTGGGTTAATACTACTGTACGTGTATAGGTGGGCGGGTGGGTTAATTGTAGAAATTGGATTACTTTTCTGGAATATTTTGCTATGAAAAATAGTTTAAGTTGAGTTAAAGCTAAAGGAACTGTGTGTGAAAACAGAACTAAGGCCAACTAAGTACTGTACATGTATCAATTGGCCTTAGTTTCATTGATATACAATAACATTGATACAATAATTTAACTAAGGGAGATTTCTTCCAAAGCCTATTCTAACACATTGTGTTTACTAATAAATTTGTTAACTGGTTAAACTCAACAACTTATTTCAGTTGTTATAATAATACCAGAAAATACCAAAACACACAAGTAAATTTAACTTATGTTCATAAAATGGTAAGGAAGGATTGTTATCGTTTAAAATACATTGATTTTTTAAGTAAACGGGATAAAGAAGTTGAAAACAATAATTTACATTTTGTTTTAACTCTTGTACTTCACATCCATTAATAAAGTAATGTACTATTGTTTATTAGTCATTCAATTTAATTAAATTACAAACGAATATATAAATGTATTAATTATTTATAAATGTACACAAAATATACATATTTAGTATAATTAGATCACAGTTTGATTAAGGCTGAAGCCTAATTTGATTTTTGTTTCAATTACAAAATTTATTTCGAAATAAACTTTAACAAATTATACATTATCTACTCTAGAGAATGTGTTGTACAATAAAATATATAGAAAAAATCCCAAAAATGTGTTTATATGCGTATGAACTTAGTTCTTTTTTTAATTTGTTCAAAACACATGTTCTGCTTATAAATGTCTTTAAAAAATCCAATTTTGTTTCTATTTGAAAGATGATTCTTGTTCAACAAAGTTTTTCTTATATTATACATAAGCATTAAATTACTTTTTAAGTTTTGTTAGCCAACATTGTAACTAATTGACAATCCATATTCGTCCATTACTTGATGTTGGACTATGTATTATATATATATTTTTATTGTTCTCGTTTATTGTATAGCTTATCACGGAGTTACAGCGAATAAATAAACTAACTTTATTTCATGTCACATGTTACATCCTTTTTTATTGAACTGTATTGTCTTCATATAAATAGCTTTTAAATGAATCAAAATGTTACATTTAACGGATCAATTTTTAATGTATGGAATATTTATACAAGTAAATCATTTTAAAATGATCAATATATCCTTTTTATATTTCAATCTTTTAATGGTCTAATTTTATTCGCTTGATTTTAATTAATTTGATTGGCTAAAATTGTAAAATAATGTAAAACGTAATTGGAAATAAGTTCTCCGTTTAGACATGTTGAGATTGTCAACAGAGGATTGGCAGTCGCTGACACCTCACTAACGCGATCTACCTCAGGGCGCCCAACTAGCCGAAAGGCGCCCTGACAAAAACGTGCACGCTTTGATAAATGGGAGAGCAGTATCTTTATACTTACTTGATCTCTGGTTTTACTCTTCTCATTATGGGTTTAGAAGTGGGAAAAGTACTGGGGTGCTATTTTTGACTTTATAGAAAGTGTATCCGTAGCCATGGATAAATCTCATTATGCAATCGAAGCCTTCTGTGACTTGTCAAAAGCGTTTGACAGTGTCAATCATTCAATATTATTAAAGAAATTGTCTTATTATGGGTGTCAGGGAACGGCTTTCAATGTATTGTCATCTTACCTAAATAACGGAAAACAAAGAGACAGCTTCGTAAATATGTTATACTTACCAGACTATTTGGAATGTGTTGTCCTGTGGGTACTTGGGGGTAAAGCTGGCCACTAGTTACGCCTGGGTGGACCATATTAATAATTTGATATCTGTATTAAATAAGGCATATTATGTAATTGTGACTTTGCCTAATGCTGTTGACTTAAGAACGCTGCTGTAAGTGTACTTTGCCTATGTTCAATCCCATTTGAATTATGGGATTCTTTTCTGGGGAAATTCTCAATTAAGTGATGAAGTATTAAAAAAACAAATTATAAGATTAATTATGAAGGTATCAAATAGAGATTCTTGTAGACCTATTTTAAAAATTTTAAATATTCTTCCTATTCCATGTCTATTTAATTTCAGTCCCTAACTTTTGTAAAAAATAATTGATCATATTTCCTCTCTCATAATCACAAATATAGTACACATAAGTCAGACCTTTTCCAATATCTTATTCATCACAAACAATGTTTTGAAAAAATGCCATTTTACTCTTCTATTCGATTTTATAGCAAACTATCTATAGATAGGCATTCGTTCTGAACAGTCACCAGTAAAATTGAAAACCTTAACTTTTAATTATTTGAATGAGCACAGATTTTATAGCGTACAAGATTACCTGGATGCTGGAAAATGACTTTAATTTTAAAGATTTTAATTTTTTTATTTTGTATTTAAATTAATATAACTTAGTGTTAGTCTAGGCTTAAGCTCTGATTTGTTGACAATTTACCTACCGTATTGATATTTATATCATGTAATTGGTGTATGTAATGTACATAAATGAATAGAAATAAAATAACTATGTCATATATTAATTAATTATTTATCTAATTATCTGCCATATAAAACATTACTATATGCAAATAATACTACTTTCATTGTATCAGTTCCAAAATTGAATGATGTCCTTGAACAAATTATCATTATTGTTCAAATATTGGGCAAATGGCCAAGATATGGTTTGAAGGCAATACGTTACAGATAAATAACTAAAAAAACTTTATTTTATTTCATCTGAAAGACCCAACAAATAAAAATCACCATATTAAGCTATTAGAGATCAATATTGGCAGAAAACTTAATTGGAATGAACAGATGCAGTTTAAAACAAATTAGCTTGTGTTATATTTTTACTGAGTTAACAAAAATTAATGTCAATAAAGAGATGTAACTTTATTTTTATAATGCTTTCTTTAATTCATACATACAATATGGTATCATCCTTTGGTATAGCTCAGTAGAAGAGTCTGTATTTAAATGGAAAAAAATGGCTGTAAGATGTATTTTATAATCATGTAAGGAACAATTCAAAAGTTCAAAAATAATGACAGTACCAAGTATTTACGTTTTTGCTATTGTCTTATGTATGCAAACACATTTAGAATAACTTCAAGACAGAGCAGACTTTCATAGTCATAATGCAAGAATCAGTCAATCAATCTTCCTTTGACTACATTATATTTAACTCGTATAATCTTTAAAGGTTTTAGTGTACAGTTTTATAGTAAATTGTTGCCTAAACAGCCAACAGTTGTTAGAATGAAAACAAAAATTAAAAATACTCTTGAATCTTGGTTAAGGAATGAGTATCCCACCAATAATTTTATGAAAGAAAATTTAAATTATTTAAAATTCTGACTCTTTGTAAACCGGAAGAACTTTTGCAATTCGTTCCTTTATAATTTCTTCTTAATTGCACCGAGGTGTTTTATGGTTTTCTTGTTGGTTCGTTTTATTCATATTATATACGTATAAATATTCCTTAAAAGAATAATTTTTATCAACAGTTCAAGACTCAGAGAAATAATGAATATTGGTTTATCATATAGCAGACCTGTCAACCTTGAGATATATCAGTGTAGAAGATTTTCCAAATTAGATGGGGGAAAAAGTGTGAAATTAGATAAACATTCCTAATAGTCAGAACATGAACTTTATTACTTCATGAGTAACACAAAAACGATTGGATTACTATAAAAAGCTGGTACCCCAGTTTTAAGAATGTGTTATTTGTTAGAAAAAATGAATTCTTTGTTAAGTTTAAAATTAAACAGTGTTGCAAACTTAATAACTATAGTAATTATTAAAAGTACAATTAATGATAACAAATAGCAATGAATAGTGATATTATTATAGCTTCTTGTGACTCTGTAGTTTGTAGGTTTCTTGCGTTAAAGCCTGAGATGACCTTTGAACGTGTGAGATTCACGGTTATTGTGTGAGAGTTGACAGGTCTGCTATTGTAATGAAGGTACTTTGAATATTGACAACACCAATTACTGTATTATACGTTAAGACAATAAAGTATGACTTATGAATGTAGGCTCCAGAATTGCTACGTCGCTATCCTGCTGATGACCACAAGGACTTCTCCCTCCCTCTGGATATGGTGTACTTCTGCCAACCAGAGGGATGTGTGTCTGTGGGACCACGAAGAACAGCTCTGCGAGAAGCCACTTCTTTCGTCTTCACTCTCACTGAGAAAGATTCTGGTACAATCATAATATTTAATATGTTTGTTTGGTGGCCACTTTGAAGTTTAGTACCTAGCAATAAAAAAATGTTTCATTCTTTATATTACTTTTTTTATGAATAATAACAGGGTAATTACACTATATTTAAAATAAAAATAATAATAGTAACTAGTAATATCACATTTGCAAGATATCTCACAACGTGCAGGCCAACTTAAATCTAGAAAACCACCTCTTCGACTAGCTTCCCAGTTAATCTCAAACAAATTTTTGCCAAAACCAACAGGGCATTAACTTTGAATATGTCTTCTAGTCAAAACAAGATTCTAGTATCAGACAATAGTGTCTGATACTAGCCATATGGCTGTCATCAGTGGAATGAACCTTCCTCGCAAGGAATGGATTATGTTGAGTCTTTTTACACGGGTGCGGGAAGATACAACTATTGGAAGTATGAGTGGGGAATGGCAAATGATTAGTCATGTGATTGTGGAGTTAGGTACAAACTATGGATCACATTGTTTATGAGTGCCCATTGCATTCTTTCTAGGGAGGATTAGTTTGTCTTCATTCAATTGGTGAAGCAGGTGTTGAATAGTAATGACATTAGATTTGGCTCTGTAATGGAGGCTGATATTTAAACTCCAAGACACAAATACTTTGCACATCTTGTTCATACTTGTTTGTTATGATTTTTATGAAATTATGTTTGGGTCCATAATACAATACATCATTTTAAGATTTGCTAAATTCAATATTACTCATATTAATTACCCTTTTATGAAAAACGTGACTTTCTTCATTAACTAAATGGCTAGTTAGATTATCATTATTACTTACATTCTTCAATCTTTGCAATTCCATTATATGTGAAATTTCTTCATCAAGATTATCGTTCAGGAAATACCAAGCCCTACTACCATATTCTTTAACAAATTGCATATGAATGCCATAACTCTTAAATGTCAGTTCGTGTTTTTAGCGATACAAATCTTTAATTGAGTTATTTATAAACAGTTTTTCAGCTTGCTGTTTTGTTTTTCTACCAGCAACAGTATTACATTAAATTTTCACATTAACGTATTTAGGTATTAAACCATGCTGCAAGCATTGCTTATTAAAGTAAATATCGGCAAGAGTAGTATGAACTTTGATTCTAATATTCCTGTAAATCATTGCTAAATTTGCCTAACTGGCATTTACAAATAGTTTTTTAATTAGCATAATACATGTTGGTAAATATACAGTACAAGTAAACGTCACACAACACAAATATATTACAATATAAGCACAAAATGCACAAATATATTACAATACAAGTACAAAATAAACAAAATTATTTGTCAAAAACTGAACTGGCCCGAAGGTTGACGAGGACTTCGGACTTGCCTACCAGCGAGTTAACTCGACTTGAGGTGAACGTTGAGTTGACTCAGGCTAAAAGAGTCAAAACGAAACTCACTTAAAAGTTTGTGAAGAGTCCCGTTTGGCAGTAACATCCAGAATAAGTAGGGTTGATCAATTTTTGCTGGCATTTTATTTAATTACTCAATTAAATATATTAAATTCATTTTTCCATTTGAATGAATAGTGTATTCTACTATTATATTTATTATGTTTGACCATTTGTATAGTATATATATATTACTTTTTGATATTTCACTGTCATATTTTTGAGCATTATATTGTACCTCTACTAAAATTCAATATTCAAAGTTTACAAATAGTTAAGGTTTGAGATTACTCTTTATTCAATTGAAACATTCCCAAGCTAGTTTATTATCTTAGTATTGTCTTTTTGTTTATCTATTTATATTTTAATCTTATTTACCTATTTAATGATAAGTTAACCTTGCTTCTGTAAAAATGCAGGCCAAGTCAAGTCTGACTCGAGTTGGCTCGGTACACAAGTTGAGTCACTTGAGTCAAGATATACTCGACTAGTCTTATCACTAATCTTTACTACTCTTAGAGGCAGTTGCGATAAAATCTAGAACTAAATTCCTTAGAGAGCTAAACTGGGCGCCTGGACAAACACCCTTAACCACTAAGAAGTTATAGATTGTTGTAGTGTTATAGATTCTGAGAGCTTGAACATGTTCTTGAAAGCGTGTTTTGAAAGGCTTTCCAGTTTCTCCAATGTAGAATTTATCGCAATCTGTGCATTCAGTTGTGGGATATCTTGTATACCTGATTTGTTATAAATTTGATCATTATTGTTTACTTTTTGACATTTGTTATTTAAAATGTTGAATTTGTTGTTGCGTGTAGAGAAACTTAGCTTATAATTTATGTTTTGAAAAGTTTTTTTGAAGGCCTTGCCATTTTTAAAAACAATAATAAACACTAGAGGACGCCTCTGCACGCTTCACGTTCCAACTCAGTCGCTCGCTTCACTCGTTACACCTCGGCCTGTGACTGTTGACTACAAGTAATATTAGGTTAGCTGTATAGTGGAATATCACAGTATTAAATTTATTTAAAGTATCACTTACATTACTTGCGTTGCAACCTATTTATTAGTATAAACACCCAACTATATTACTTAGCCTATTGTATTTCAATAACGTTCATTTCATTTGTTTTTGTTTAACCAATGAAGATTTAAAGATTATTTAAATAAATAACTGAGATTACCATTGAAACCTTCAAGTCCAGTAGAATGGAGCCCTACAATCGAATGTGAATAAAACCATGCTTACAACCTTCCCTGGTTTATCATTATATAAGATTTAACCTCCTCAATATTACAAATACCATTGTTTACATTCCAACAGACGTTAAAACTTTTTGGAAATCATTTGAACTATTTGAACAGCTGTTCGATTCAGTTAATTTAAATCTCTCCCCATGTTATTCTTATGGCCAAAAATGTACTTTGAGGGCTTCCCATACTCTTCAGAGTGAAAATATTGAAGAATTAAGACCTTATTTCACAACTATGAACAGAGGCAAATTTGTTGAGACCTCAACCGTTCAAATTGGTTAAGAAATAAGGAAGGAGTTGAGTTGATAAAAAAACTGCTTCAAGTATTATACATAAGGATTCTCTCAACATTAATTGAAAACTGACACAAACTACCTTATGTCTCTGGACATACAAAATTATCAGCTTTTCATTCTATAATAAATATTTTGATAAACAACGAACAAATCCTTGCTGTCAACTGTCTTCATATCTTACTAGATCAGTAAAATTCTTCAAACTATTTTCATTCATAAATAATACTTCTATACTAAAATAGAAAAATTGATAGGCTGTTTTTTGCTTCCAACTAATAATGAATTGATCAATCTATTTTTGTTGAACTGCAAAAGAATAAACTTAACGTCCATCATTCATGATTTTATTTCTTTAAATATTTTAAATATTCATGACTATATGTTGCTACAAGAAGCATTTCATGATAATATGCAATTTTAGCTCATCTAGTAAAATATGGTATACATTATTCATGGCTTTGTTTGACAGGTAAAAGCAGGTATGGAATATGTGTCAATTTCTACCGACCAATGGAGAGGCCTGGGGCAGCCAACACAAGTAGTATCTCACGGGATCGTCGGGACAGACATTTGCGCAGAGAGAGCTGGCGCAAGAGTATGGACAAGAGCTCAGATTCAGCCTTCTCAAGGTGATATGCTGTAACAAAAATTGTTTACTTTACCATAATTAAAAACTTAATAGGACCAGTAATAGGAGACTAGAAGAATCAAACCAGTGACCAGAAATAAATTCTTACTTATTCTATAGATTATGTTAAGTAACAATGAAGCTGATAACATACAAGATTTATTACTGTAGATTTTTATTTTTAATATTAGGTTAAGTTAAAGGGTAAGGAATTAGTTTATTAGGAGTGATAGGGCATCAACAATCTTACCTAAGAAGATGTCAGCTAACACTTTGGAAATGAGAACTCATGAAGATAATTCACATTACATAAATTTCACAAATTTTTTGTGCCACTGGCACTTTCCTCAGGTCAGTATAGAGAGACTGAATGAATGAAGTCCTGATATTACTGAAATTCTAAAGTGCCCTAGGTAGTGAAATAGAATAGTTAATGCCGCAATCCTTATCTCTTAAAAACCAGGATTTATCAGATAAATAGTATGAATCATTTTTGTTTTTGTGTGATTAATGGATACTGAGACATACTGTTGGTTACTACAAGTTGTGTAACACTTCTTCATTATCATAAAACAAAGAGATTTGTTGAAAGATTCATCCTTCTTTCATGCTGATAAATCTGACCTTCTCACCAGTGCTTACATCTGATATTGGTAGTAGCTACTATACACTAATACTGTATTAACCAAACTAAATATTACTTAGTGTAAGTCGTGATAAAAAAATACCTGCAACGCATACGTTTGACTAACACATTTCACCGAAAATTCAACTCTTTTATCTCTATATATTTTATCAATTTTTCCAGTTCATGATAAAAAACAAAGTTTTATAAAAATATTCAAAAGTGCTCCTCTAGAACTATATTTTTTATGAATGGTTTTAATCATTTTTAAAATTTAAATAATATGTCTTAGTGACTACAGAAGTACGGTAGCACCAAGTGACTCAGACCGAGAGAGCCGCCGTGATTCCGAGAGCTCTCATCGTGCCAACCAGAACAGTCGCCTGGCTCCTGCAGCAAATGACTCGGAAAGTGGAGGTTCCCATTCTCCCTCACCACGGGCAAGCAGAAAACGACAGGTCACCTATTTGCTATTTGTTATTTTAAATACAACAAAATGTACTCCGTGTTTAAAATATTTAGTGCGAGTTAAAAGAAAATGCAATACTTCTTAACAGAATATCAATGAAAATGTTTAATTTCCTCAAAATGGATACCATATTATCTATCGGATATCTAGCTTTTGAGTGTAAAAGTGATTTTTATTTACTTCCAATAGATGGTGGATGGTCATCTATTGACAATATCTATCGACTAGTTTGTGAGCACTGCTGGCTTTGACTAAAGATTTATAATTCTATTAAAAATGAACAAGGTTGTTAAAATTGAAAGCCTCAGTGACTTCAAGCATTGACAAATATTGTATTGTTCACTTTAAAATTTTAATTGACGTTTATTGCTTTCTGAGTACATAGTACTTTAATGATATTTAAAGAGTGCATTTTTCAATCCTCCTCGTGCCTCCATCTTGCCATTTTTGAATCCTCCTCGTGCCTCCATCTTGCCATTTTTCAATCCTCCTTGTGCCTCTGTCTTACCATTTTCAAACCTACTCATGCCTCTGTCTTACAAGTTTTGAATCCTCCTTGTGCCTCTGTCTTACAATTTTTGAATCCTCCTTGTGCCTCTGTCTTACCATTTTCAAACCTCCTCATGCCTCTGTCTTATAAGTTTTGAATCCTTCTTGTGCCTCTGTCTTACAATTTTTGAATCCTCCTCGTGCCTCTGTCTTACCATTTTTCAAACCTCCTTGTGCCTCTGTCATAAAATTTTTCAATCCTCCTCGTGCCTCTGTCTTACCATTTTTGAATCCTCCTCGTGCCTCTGTCTTACCATTTTTAAATCCTCCTCGTGCCTCTGTCTTACCATTTTTGAATCCTCCTCGTACATCTGCCTTACCATTTTTGAGTCTCCTCGTGGTTCTGTCTTACCATTTTTGAATCTTTGTGCCTCTATCTTACCATTTTAGTATCTTCCTCGTACCTATGTCTTACGATTTTGTCAAAATTGGCACTATCATGAAATAAAAACACCTCCAAAATCTTTTTAAATATACTGCTTAGCTTTCATATTATAGTAAAATAGGATATTTCAATTTTAAGTCATATTTTCCGAGATTAAAATAGAGGACTAATGGTTATTTGTTTTCAGCGAGTTCGGAATCATTCACTGACCTCTTTGTGCCTACTCACACATCATCCATTTTTCTCCATATTCCGCGAGTGTCTTTTTATTCTCAAACGGTTGATAGATGCCTGCAATGAAAACTCATCACCACGCAGAGTTGGGGCTTCCAGACAGATTAACAGGTACATTACATTTTTAATTTAGATTTTAAAACAAATAAGGTATTATATTATATAAAATGTAACTTCTTTTACAAATTATACAAGCAATAATTTTTTAATTGAGTTTTATGATGTCTTAAAATATCATTGACTATTATTTTAGGATGATATTAAAACTGACAATTTATTAACCCTAAATGTGCGATGAGCAAACATCACATGAGAGGCTTTTTGCATTACTTAAGCTTTACGTTACGTAACAGATAGTAAACTGTACCAATCAATTTAGGAAATCTCTTTTTAGGTAAAAATTAAAAGCCTAAAGGAAGTCTAATATTAGGTAAAAAACATACTAATATTCATTTTCTAAACATAAAAAAAATCAAATACTCAAGTAATGTTTGATAATGTTTGTGCTGTCCATGTGCTTTTCAAACTCTACACAAGCTTTGTCTCCAAAGTGTTTCTTTGTTAATTAAGATAATGTTGTAAGGAAGATAATGTAACCAGTTTTAATTACCAATTAGCTAGTTCCTTAACATCATTAACTCTGTACTATTATTACCCTATACAATTTATTCCTCAAGTCGTTTTATTAACTATATTAATTTTCTGAAGTTAATTGTCATAATGTGACTTTATTTATTATACCATGGTAGTACCTATCTTAACCCAACTACTGGCAACTAAAAACCCTCTATTGGCAGCTCAATTTTCCTAGTTTTGCAAGGATATTTTTAAAAAACAATTAAAAATACTTCTGATCCTTAGATTTAGTATTATTTTATATCATTTTACTTGTAAGATTCTGTGTTTTTATATAAAATAAATAACATAAGTATAAACACTTATTTACTTTTTTCCTTTTATAAAATAAAAAAAAAGGTTTACCAAAAAGATTTTTGGGGGGGGGGCCCTACCTGGAAATATAATACATACTAGTCAATTCACAATTCCAAGATATACAAGTTTCTCCAAATTTTATAAACTTTCAGAAAATGTACAGTTTATAGGGTTTATTATAGGAATTTATAATGATAAAACTAAATATAGTGCATTTTACCGAAAATTGATGTTCCTATGGTAACATGTTATAAAATTGTGTATTCATAAATTTCTTAGCCTGTTATTATAATTTTATCAATCATAAATTATTTATATATATTCTAATAAATTCTAAATTATTTCACTAACAATTCTAATAAAACATTGCATACAGTACTTCAAACCAAAATGTAAACAAACAGTTTACTGACAGACGCCAACTAAAGAAATGGCGAAATGAAATCGTAAACATTGGATTCTTCTTCTCTCCATCTAGTTGTCATGTGGATAGTATTATCGATACTGATAACAATCGATTCAAAATTTAATCGACTTTCAAATAGTTTCGATTAGTTTGACGAAAAACGTAGCCATAACGATATAACATCAAATTTTCACAGTGATGTTTGACTGTCCGATATCGGACGGTCACCACTTGTTGAGAGTGATAAACCATCCTATATCGGACGGTCACCACTTGTTGGGTTAAATAATCAATTTTTAATCTGATATTCCTCATATATTTCCCACACTTGAAGGGATAGTGTGTGGAGCTGTCTGACAGGCCGGATGTTTGACGGTACTCCCTCTGTTGTTATACATGATGTGAGGGAGATAGAGACTTGGATCCTGAGACTCCTCAGCGCGCCTGTACCTGTGCCTGGCAAAACTAGAGTAGAGGTACTATATTTTTATATTTATTTGAATGTATATTGTTTATGGGGGTACTTCTTGTATTTTTAAAAATTTTTTTATAGTAGTATTGAACAATGATGTAGCCACTGTCCTAGTTTGGTAGCCTGTAACAAACTTTGGTATGCAACTCTGACTAGTTCAATCATCCATAAATATAAGTTTGTTTATGTTACCTTTAATTTTAAGATGGTAGACAGACAGATAAACTTTGTAAACTTTAGGGAATTAGAGTAGCCACTGATCTATTCACTCATGCTTAATTTGAATAGTCATTTACCTTGGGTAGGATTATCTTGGGTAGGCATCCTTGATTACCTTGGGTAGACATCCTTGATTACCTTGGGTAGACATCCTTGATTTCCTTGGGTAGACATCCTTCATTACCTTGGGTAGGCATCCTTGATTACCTTGGGTAGACATCCTTGATTACCTTGGGTAGACATCCTTGATTACCTTGGGTAGACATCCTTGATTACCTTGGGTAGACATCCTTGATTACCTTGGGTAGACATCCTTGATAACCTTGGGTAGGCATCCTTCATTAGCTTGGGTGACCACATTTTAAGAACAATGTGACAATAAATAAACTCAGATGGAAGTGTTTATGATATTTGAAAGTTATTTTATTACTCTCAAATAACTTGAAAGCTGTCAAATGCTGCAAAATGAACCCGTAGAACCAGGCCTACTCAAGTACTTTGATTTTAATAAGGTAAATCTATCTATCTAATTTATTGCACTTTTATTTTAGTTTAACAATTGTTTGTTGAGAATATTCATAGACAGAACTCTTGTTTGTGGGTTAATTTGGGTGATGTCTGATCAATTAGAATTTTCATTGTCCTACTCTGGTAGTCCATGATCACCTATGGTAGTCATTCGTGACCCACTTTTGTAGCCAGTGACCTACTTGGTTAGCTTGTGGATAGCATCCTGTGATCAGCTTGGGTCACTGACTTACTTTGGTAGGCATTGATCATTTTAAGTAGTTATCCGTTATCAACTTGAGCAGTCACTCACTACCTTGTTAGCCAGCATATGGTCATTTTTACTAGCCACCTGTGATTAACTTGGTAGCCACTGATCAACTTGGGTAGTCACTGCCCTACATTGGTAGCCTGAGGTGCTTATCTTAGGACCTGGGATCATTTGGGTTAGCCACCCGTGATCAACATCGGTGGACAGCAGAAATTAGTTTAGATTGTTACCCCATCAACAACAGGTAGCCACTGACCTGCTTGGATAGCCTAAGATTAATTTGGGTCATTATCGGTGAATACCTTGGATATCCATTCATGATAAACTTAGCTAGCAACTAACCTATGCGGGTAGCCTGGCGAGATGAATTTTGGTAACTTTTGATCAACTGTGTAAGCCAGCAGTGATTAAATTGGATTTTCATGGCATATAATGATAGCCACCTATAGGACAACAGTGAATCATGCAAACAACAGACAACTTAACTGATGGATTCCCAAACAACATTTAAGCTAGATAATTCTTGTATAAAGCGGCTAACATTGAAATGAAATCCAATTATTTTACAAATTTTATTTTATGTTACAGTTTAGCCTAGCCTTTAACAGGGATTTGCGGGTGAAGCCCCTAACGAGTAGAGCAAGTATATATATTTTGCCTGTGTGGGGTTTTGACAACAGAAGTTTTTATTGTTAACACGTTAAGTGCCAAGGCAACAAGTATCTGAGTAACATACCTTGTAGTGGCAACCTTTATTCGTCATCGTATATGTATGATTTTTGGTATGCACATATTAAATAGATACTAGATCAAATGTCTAACGTTACTTTCTATTTATATTTGTGTTTGAAATATCGGCCGATTGGTCCAGCATGTATTTCTACATTACCAAAAATGTATTGTGAATTGAAATGTCAAGCCGATCGGCCGACCATAAAATTCTCTTTTTTCTGCTTCAATGATTAATAATACAGAAATCCCGTGCTTCATAAAGTCGTATTTTGGTCATCCATAACTGATTTCAAGGAAGATATCTCCATGAACCTAATGGAGCTTCCAGGTTGGTCTACTTCCCCCAGTAAAACAAACAGGACATAACTACCTCAAGGAATCAAACTAGTTTTTTGGAGTTGGAAAAAACAATACACAGCTGAGAAGGGTATTGAAATAAGCTAGACACGTATAGCATCAACAAATAACAGAAAAAAGGCCAAAATATGACATGAGTAACAACATACTGTTGTTCACAACCATGTTACTCATGTCTGTTGCTCATGGTTTCCTTGATCACACCGACTAAATAACATGGGGATAATTGATTTTATTTTAATTTAAACACCATTTTTGAAAAATTTCATGCATATGGTGTTTTCATGAATAATCTTTTTGGTAGTAAATACAGGAATATGAAAATTACAGTTATATTATTTGGATTCGAAGATCAATTTTTCAGTATTTTGAATTAAGTTTAAAAATCCATAGTTTAAGTTGTTAAAATAATACAGTCTTATATTGAACTTGAGATATAAATGTAATCCAGTTCTAATATACAGTTCCATCAAAGAAGTTTTACATGGGAGATTATGATTTTGGTAATGGAAATGGAAAATCGGAAATTGATAATATTTTGGAATTGACCCATCCCTATTTCATTTAATAAATATTTAAGACAACTTAAAGTTACTGGCCATTTCTAATTGTTTAGGTGGAAGTACTGTCTCCAAGACTACACCCACCTCTGACCTTTGCCTTACCCGACCATACTCGCTTCTCACTGGTGGACTTCCCCCTCCACCTGCCTTTGGAGCTCTTGGGTGTTGAGACTTGTCTTAAAGTGTTAACTCTTATTCTTCTAGAAAATAAGGTAGATCTAACATAGTACTATAATGTCTGGTTTATGGTACAAGTGTACCATATTCTTTATAAAATGCTTGTTACAGATACATTTAAAGAAGCAGGTGGTGCGATCATTGGCTAATGATGCTGGGTAAACATCAGGGGGGGGGCTTGAGTCGCATATTCTCCGACCATCACAAAGTCATTGAAAAAATCAGTTCAACACATAAATGTAATTTTTACTCAAGTTTATATAAACCCTAACAGATAGAAAAATAACAATTGAGAAAATATAAAATTTATTTTTTTACAATTTAATTATTTAACCATATTTAAATAGTTTAGTACTTTAAAGACTAAGCAAATATGGTGATTATGTGATAACAGCACATACAATAAATAAGCAGTGGTACCCACAGTTTTTTGAATTTCATTCACATTTTATTGTTTTAGAACTGTATAGCGAGTGAAATACTTTGTTAATTTTTGAGCATTGTACCAAAATAAAATTTAAAGATTATTTTAGGGTTCTATAAATAAAAATTCAGTGGATGTCTACTGAACTTTGAACAAAATTTGAGTTTTAGTGTGGCAGGCAACTCGGCTCATATCATCTTAGTTACTCCTATTGGCAAAATGAATATTATGAAGGGTTATATGAAGTTTTATGTTATTGCAAATAACATAAAACATAAGCATTGTGATATTAAATAAAATACAAGTGAATGTCACGCAACACAAATTTATTACAGTATAAGTACAAAAATATTTGGTGATCGATTTCGGTAAACCATGCTTACCTTACTCAGACCAGAGGGATTCACAAAGAAACAGCATTGTTTTTCAACTATCCTACTAACTAGCACTACTTATATGCTGTGCACTATACATTACTAAATATCTAGTGCATGTAAAACATAGTGCAACTAAAGAGTTGTTTTTGCAAAGTTAGTTAAATGAAACCAACTTTTTCTTTACACTGTTGTAGAATTACATTTAGTTAATTAATTACACTGGGCAACGGAAATACATTTAAATTTCATATGGCTTTTAGTGGATAGAGATGACCAGTTAAGAAACAATTCTCCTCGCCTACGTACACGAGCCCGTTTTTTTTGTAGACTTGTTGGATCACTGACTTAACTTAACTTCCAAACCAATGGAGCAGTACAGGGGTAAAATCTGTTATGATCATTATGGGAATAGGACGTGGACAGGCTGTGTGGTAAGCCACCGCATTAGTCCATTAGCAATTACCGCTACGGCTATAGATAGCAGTTTAAGGAGGTTGGTACGTGTCATATTGGCAGAGTTGTCATATTGTTACCGCATGGCCGTCACAGCAAGTAACTGCAAGCCTTGACTATATAGTGAATGTATACGGTGCCTGCGACCCCACTTACTGCAAGAAAAGGCAACACCAGAGCTGAACCTTACAAAAGATCGCTGAACCCTCTAGTTTGACCCGACTCACCAATATGTTTCTGCTTTTAATTCTAGAGTGATTCTGGTAAAATATTTATAATTTTTATATTGGTATTCGTAATAAAAATATGCTAACTTTATTTAAGTTTCGTGCTGGTAAAATGCGTAACTATGCACTTGATTCACACTATTATATATTTAAATAAATAAATACATATTTACTAACTCAACAAATATTGTAGAAAACAATTGTTCTAAAATTAAATAGTATTTTATTAGTCACCCTCCACTAACTATTGCCAAAATATTGCAGGTTCTAATTCAGTCAAGGGACTACAACGCCTTGTCTATGTCTGTAATGGCATTCGTGACCCTTATCTACCCACTGGAGTACATGTTTCCAGTTATACCCCTGCTGCCTACATGCATGAGTTGTGCTGAACAGGTGAGGGCCACTTAGTAACAATATGCTAACTTTATTTAACTCTATTGCTGGCAAAATGCGTAATTATGCACTTGAATCGCACTCCTGTAGGCAAAGTGTGTAACTACGCACCTAAGACATGACTGCAAACAACTGTTATTACAGTACACACTTAATAAGCTACAAAGTTTTGGGTATCTATTAATTTTACATAAGTTGGCCGGTAACAGTGATATGCATAAATCATCACTTGTTTGAATCAACCTAGTGAGTTTGAATAAGTAAAGTTCCAACTCACAACGATTTTTACTTCCACCGTCTTTGCTGTGTAACCCACAGTATTGTGGTGAATCTTTCAAGATAAATTATTCATGTTTATTACTCAATTATACGTTTTAGATTGTTTACATATATTGATATTTATTTGTTAGTTCATATTTTATCTAAATTTTATTATATATTATGTGAACTCTCTAGTGTCTATACAACATTTGCGGGACATTATTTTTTAATACTATTGTTGTCATGCTAACCAATTGGCAGCTTTTTGTTTTGTTTGCAGTTATAGTAATACAATATCTTTATTTTTGCCTATATGATATATAATGTGAACTTTTTTTGAATATTCTGTTTTTGATATTTAGTGCCACTGAACAGGCACTACAGAGTATTCTGAATAACATAAGTAGATTGACTGTGATAGATATAGCACTAAAAGTAACAAAACATATAGCCTATATTTGATACTTTTTTACTACCAGCTGTTTTCATGTAAAAATGTAAGAATGCATTTATTATTTTTTAAATTAAATGCTGAACTATTACTAATGTCATTACTATGGGAGATAAGGGTTCTTTTTAATTTTTAGGAATAGAATTTTTTAAATTTCTACTATACAAAATCAGCATTCAGTCAAACGTTCAACGAAATTGGGCTTTTGATATTTAACACCAGCTCATTCACTGTAGATATAATATATCATGTCTCCTCCATGTGGCAACAGATGTTATGTGATGCACCACATTTTACAGTACGTTTAGACCCTGATCATTCCTGCGAAGGATGCTTTTGCACCTGACTTCTCTCTAACTTCCTTTTTTGTCATAATCCTTTCTCCTCTCATGTTCCCAGTACCACCAATGCCATGCATGATCTGAATGATCTGATATTGCACACTTGAACATGAATGTAACGTGAACTTGCCCTAAAGCATATATCTAGGGTTAAATGTTATTGTGGCTATTGAAAGTTTAGTACTGACTGTAGTAAAATTGTCCAGCTGCTGCTAGCTCCGACTCCATTTGTCATTGGTATACCAGCCAGCTTCCTTATGTTCAAAAAGAACTTTAGACTTCCGGATGATATCTGGTTGATCGATTTGGACTCAAACAAAATATCACCTCCAACAGGAAGCCAAGAGGAAATTCCACCTCTTCCAGAACCTGAAGGAACCATATTGAAGAACCATCTAAGACAGGTATTTGTTGTTCTTGTATGGAAAGAGTATAATTAGTATATGAATAATGGTATGACAAATAATTTTTTCAAATTAATGATACTTAAAGTTTATCATTTAGAAAATCTAAATAGCTCTAAATTTACTAGTTTTTATAAAAGTTCATACAAATTCCACAATTAAATATTGTGTTCAAAACCGATCAGAGCTTAGACATTTAAAGTGACCTTTGCAGTAAAACTTATTAAAATTAAAATTTATTGCTTGAAAAATAAAATTAATTAAACATTTATTTATCAAAATAAAAATGCTAACATTTTAATCAGTATGTTATAACAAAAAGTTTTAAAATGGAAGAAAATTACAAAGATTAAATTATCAATTAAAAATCAACTTTTTACAACTAGTCCAGTCACCGAAGGGTTTCACCTCCGAAAGTTTTCAAGTTGCATACATTTTTATGAAAATTTTAAGTAAGTTGTAATATAATCCATACTACCAAAGTTTATAGTGCCGATATGCGCTTTCTCCCCTCTCTCGGGGGTGGTAAATTAAAAATCCCAAATAACACCTGGAATTGGTAGATTTACTAATTTAAAACAAAAAATGTCTTATACATTTTTGTCGAAAACAGCAGTTTTTTAGTAAATGGTGAATAAAAATTGCAAGGGAAAACATGATTTTCAATAGTTTTTCACGAATAATTAAAAAATCGCATGATCTAAGAAAATAATTGTTCTTATCAAAAATAAAGTTTATAAAAAAACAAAATGAAACAGTTTATTTTTTATTGCATTATGTTCTATTGGGAGAGAGTTGCATCTCCTTGAAAATAAATTTTTGTCAGCCGTGAATTTACTGTGATATTCAATATAAAATAACGGAAAAATGAGTAGCTTTTACAAAAATACTTAAGCAACTTTTTTTAAAGTATAAGAATAAGAATGTCTTTATAAATAAAGTACGTACTTATACTTAATAAAGTATAAGTATGTACAAATAGCTTTAATTTAAGCTCTTATTGAAGTGTATAGAACAAAAATTGATGAAGTTACAGTGAAAACAGTCAAGGTGACTAATATTTTTTTAAAAGAAATTAGCAATAAAACAGAAGCCATTATTAATATAGTTATAATTTATCAGAATCCAACTATAATTTACTTTACTTATATGTCAGTTATAAGTTCTAGAAGTTTTAGTAATTTAGAGAGCATACTTTTAAAATACAAACTATTAAAATAAAAACAAAAATTATTGATAGTTATAAAATTGCCCTTTTGTTAAAATAATTCCAAAAGTAATAAATATTCGTAAAAAATTTTTAGTAAAATAAATGTTGCAGCTTTTCCAGTGAACATTTATCTGTTTTAAAAATTTATGTAGCATGAAAACAGAATGAGATATGGCTGTTCAAACCCTTGCATACTGAGCGAAAAGTAGGCTACTCATGTCGAACCCTTTAAATCGTAATTGTTTTTAAAGTTATTGGTTTAAAAAAACTAATTTTACTTGAGGTTAAAGTTCATAAAATTTCCTTTAAAATGGGTTCTTAATTGATAAATTATCTTAAAAATCAACAGAGTAATGACTAAAAACTGATTTGTATGATTGTGGACTATAGTTGGAGCATCAATTTTTTGGAAATTTTAAAGCACTCTTTTGAAGTTATACTTCTTTGCGCCCATTAGACACTTTGGGATGGGATGTTGGTCGAGAAACCGCGTCACGCTGAAAAGTAAGAACAAATTTTTAAGAACTATCGATTAATCGATTGTTAATCGAAGAAATTTAATCAAAGAAATTACTGATAATGATAATATAGGTGTATAATATAATAATGAAGTCACGTATAATATATTGAAGATAAATATATTGAATAATATTGAAAAATGTCTTATATTTCATTTGTATATCCTGTCTGTTTGTGTGCGTGAGTGGGTGTATGAGAATGGCCAAAGAAGTATAACTTCCACCGTGTGGTCCGACGCACACCCAATTTTTTTTTATTAGTTACACATAACTTTTCCTTAAGATACCGATGATACCAAAGGAAATATTAAATATATGAGGATATATATATATATATATATATATATATATATATATTCGTCTCCAACCGGAATGCCAGTCAGAGCGCTCATAATTTACTCAGAGTGGCAGTCATCCGCCCGAAAGCCAGTCACGCATCCCAGAAGGTAGTCAGTGTATGGCTTGCCATGCTTACTTTACGTACGGCAATATCTTGACGGTGCTGCAGTACTGTGACAGTTTTTGCAACTACCATCTCCTTCAGTAGGCAAGGAGATGGTAGTTTCTATCATTTCTGTCAAGACTGTCATTTCTATTTCTGTGCATACTGGCAGGGGGAATTCTTTTATAATCTAACAAGATTTACCCTTTGATAATATTGGGTTTTATTACTGTATTTTTTATAAGTATGATATTAATACGAGATAATATTTATTTAATACAAGATTATATAATGTATAAGTATTGCAATATCAAATATAGCAGTGCACTTAGTCACTATTTCATTAATTTCACATTGTGTTTTGGTATTATGTATGATTTTATCTTGTATTTTCTTACAGTCCAATAACTGTTATTGGTTTGTGATTGTACACTTATTATTTTAATAATAGGTCCATGACTAAATACTCTCATCTATAAAATAGTTCAATTTAGTGGCTTATTTATTTAAAAACGACAATGTAGGTTGGTGATCGATTTGGTTTGTCTCCTTAATCAACCTTGAGTAGGTTAGGTTGCCATGATCAACTTGGCAGCCCACGTGATTAATATGTGTAGCATTTGTGATCAGTTTTAATCTTATTTTTTAATATTTTTAACGCATTAGACTGGATTGTTTTTTAATCTTAGGTCATAACAATGATAATCCAAGACTTAGCACCCAAAAACTAACATTGTTAGAGGCATGTAATATTTTACCTCGAAAATGTTTGATCCTAAGTGACAAAACAAAATGGCTCCTGGCAGACGGCTTGCTGGGGGCCATTAGAGTGTGTGGGTGTTGAAACAGGTGATTTTTTCAATGAAGAAACAAAGTGCTCGGTAATGCTGATTCTTCTTTTGATGTATAAGGGAATATAACTGAAAACCGAGTAAAAATTGCCAGAAGCGTAAGGGGTGGGGGCAAAAGGTCTTCCAGAAGCTGACAAGATATTGCAGGAAATTTTCAGCCAACTTACAGTTTGAGATATTTCTGGCGAATTGTTATTTTGTTATTTACATACAAAATAAATAAAGTGTGAATTGTCAGAAATAAAAGTGGAGGAATTAATGAGTTATCACTGTACGAAGTACTGGGTGGGTGGAATTTGCTCAGGGCGTATTTCTGGCCAGCCAACTACTGCACCTGTTAACTAAATGACCCTTCACCAATGCACACACATACTAATATTGTTTCTTAATATCGTCATAATGAAGACTGGTGATTTTTAATGAACTTTCCTTATGGTAAATTTGTATCTTTACATTGTTCAATACATTTGATTTACGAGGTGAGTTTTTAAAGTAAGTACCGTTTTGGAATCCCGCCTCTGTATCGCTGCAGTCGGCGTCCAGCGCATGCATGCTAGATACTACTATCTTTTGGCAAGCCACAGCCGCCGTTACAGACCCATTTGACTGTATTTAAGGTCATTTATGACTGTTTAAAATTCCTCCTCTGATTAAAAATGCCACCAACTGTAAAGTACTTGTTGTGATAAGTTTTCGTACGATAAAGGCATGAAAGCAGCTGACATTCATCGAGAGATCTGTGAAGTTTATTGAGAAAACAGAATGAGTGATGGGATGGAATGGAAATGGGTGAGAGCTTTTAAGGTTGTTTGAATGTGCATGATGATGACTTGGTGGTTGATGCAAATGGTTGGTACTGATGGTGCAAAAGGTTAAAAGGTTGATGAAAAAAGTCAGAAAAAACAGACGCTTTACAAATGCATCATTATTTAGTGTGTCTTCAAGTGTCAAGAAGTGCCATTATTGAAATTGTGACAGACTATTTGAAGTACAGAACGTTATGCTTACGGTAGGTTCCCAAAATGCTGACGAAGAATCACAAAAACAAACGTATTTTAAATGTTTTATTTTTAAACCTAAACTCATAGTAAGGCCTAATTTAAGGCTCAGTTTTGTTTCAGAGTTCATTTTAGTCATTGCCAGGAAATTTTAGGCTAGTTTTGGACTATCCACGATTTTGATTATCCAGAAACGGTCAGCCATTCATTATCATGGATAATCGGAAGTCTACTGTACTTTATCGATGACAACACATCTTAGCAACAATCAAAATATAACATAAAATTAGGCTAATAATATAACATAAAATAGTGGTGAATAATAACTATACTGTCAACGTGCGCTAAATAGTAAAAGATTAAATCATGTGCGGTGTAACCAACAGAAATACGAGGACTGCCGCTTAGCGCACAAACTTAACCAATAGAAATAAGCAAGCCACCGCAAGTAGAGTTTAATACTTTTCAAAATTTGAATGTAAACGGTATGTTTTAAATGTAGTAACATCTAAAAGGGCCACTTATTAAGTCCTATTAAAAAAAAAATTAGCAAGTAATATATATAAAGATAACTATATCCTATATAACGTTCAATGACGGTTTTTGTAGACATTTTAATAAAAGGGGTAGTTTTAAGGGTATTAATATCTTAAAATGCCACAAATTAAGTTGTATAGTATAAAATAATAAATATTTAACATATCTCAATACAATTATATCCTACAATGCTTAAAAACATTGTTTTCTTATACATTACAATTAGGAGTGGTTTTCACCCCCTTAAAACAAAAAACGTAACTTGCACTCATATAACTTTTGAAGTAGAGGGTAAGAGGAGCTTAATTCCGAATTTTCAGAAAATTTGGTCTTTCTTGAAAACTTAAGAAGGTTTTACCTAATTTTCACCTTCAGTGACTGGACTAAACTGTTAATAAACTATCAATATTAGAATAGAAAAATAAATTCAACCATACAAAGTATAACAGCTAAATCTAAAAAATCAACATGCATATTGTTAGCTATTTGATACTTAAAACGTATTATAAAAGTAATAGAATACATTTAGAATTTTAACTTATTTTTGTAAGTTTCTATAAAAATGTATTTTAAACAAATCTACGTAATATGAATTTATTTTTAAAAAGTTTTTTTAACATTAGCAGTAAGGCTTCATGTTCTTTCTGGTATGGTACTTACACTTATATGTGGTGGTACATTTATTTATTGATGTTATCTTTTTTATGTTATTTTTTTTATTGGAGTGTTTACTATACATATATTTACTAAACTAAGAAAACTAAGTTGAAGCAAAAATGCTTCAAGATGGGAGTAACTCCATTAGTACTTCCTATATTAACTGTTGTGTTATAAAAGATTTTAAATGATGAGGACAACTATCCTTACCAATTTTTGAAACGTAACCAACATACTGAGTACTTGTAATCAATAATTATTTATTTTAAAACAATTATTCTAAAATTGAAAGTTAAAAAACGATTAAAATCATTATTTAAAATTAAAAACATGGTCAACAACACACATTTACACAAATCTTCTGTTTGTCCAAACTTAGGCCATGCAACTCATGGATCAGGTACGCCATTATCAAAACATTTTAAATTTATTGCATGTTCAAAATATCTTTCATGTTTTGCACAATGCTTTGAGCCATAACGTATAAATTGCATAATGTATTTGATAAACCTTGCTGTATTTTCATTAGTAGTAACAGCTAGATGATGGTAAATTGTTATAGAAAAAGCTCTGGTTAAAAAAGTGACTGCAAATGTTTTCTTCAGTATTGTCAGTGGTTTTTGCTATCTAAGTTGTTGCTGCTATGTATGCTGTTGAAACTGTGTTTTCTTGTAACATGAGCATTTCAAACTGCATAAGAACTAATTTTTCAACTAAGCAATTAAAGTATACAAATTTACTGATTGTATTTATTTCTTCAAATGTTTTATGTTGTACATTAGATGGCTCTTTATTTAACCATTTTGATTCTGGAACAACAAAACATGTTCTGTACGAAAAATTTAAAAAATCCTTGTCTGACTGTTTAAAAAGTGTCTGAAATCCTTATCCAAAATTGTTAATGTAGTTGTTCTCCAGTAATACACTGTACACGCTATTTGTAGAACTATCTGTATATACTGTATGTAAAAATACATATTGATTCTTTGATAACCAAATATCATTCTTGGCTTCAAATGTTTTTAACAACATCTTCTACTGTTGGCAGAGAAATTATATGTACATGAGTTTGAAAGTTGTATATTAAAAAACGAAGAAACTTATTAAAAATCCAGCTACACTATTGTTTTCCTCCTTCAATTTTACATTAAGACATATGTGTTTTGAAATTGTACTTTAAGATTTAATAATTTTTATCCTAGTTGAAATAAAAAACACACCACAATTTATGCCAGTTTTCACCGTCAGTCAACTTTACATTTGTTTTACTTAAAACCCCATTATTGTGTCACATTCATATTTTAAATACATGGTTGACAGGAGTGTTTTCTAAAAGTTTCATAAATATCAGGATTTTAACTTTATAGGTAAGAAGTTCTTAATTATTTCCTGAAACAACACTTTCTAGGCTTCTAGTGATTGTAAAATTAATTTCCTGTCTATGTAGTAATCCTTTAAATATCAATAGAAATGATAGGTTACTTTTACATGCATAAGTAAATACAGATAATTCATCAACACCTTTTATTGAATTCAAATTTGACTACTACATGAACAAACAAAATAAGAACGTACAGTATAAATGTATATAGGCATACTTTAATTAAAAATTAAATTCAAAGAGAAAAGGATACTAAACAGTAATAAAAGTACTGTACAGTACATAACTAAAAAAGTACATCATATACAGTAGTTCAATCTTTTGATGTGCCTACCACTGGGCTGGGAGGGTCAGACTGCCGCCTTTGTTTACGTCTGACGTGTGCTTACCAGGTGTTTGTACCTTTTCAGCAGTTTGGGAGATAAATTTCTTAATCGAAAGCTGGTTGTTGTTTTTAATTTATTGTTATATAGTTCACGATAACACTTAATCACATTATCAACTTCCCTTTTAACCTTAGCACTCCTCGTGTCATCTGGGTCGTTCTCATCAAAATAATTTAAAGCGTTATTAATCATACAGAAAGCCTCTGCCATTCCTTTACTAGTCAAGGTTTTAACACTTTGATTTAAAATTTATTTATATTTGAAAAGGTTTAATGATATGGCATAGGAGCAGGCATATGCTGGGAAAACTAGAGAGATGTTGCCGTGTCGGTAATGAGTCACTGTCCATTTGCTTTCTCAAAGCCAATGGAAATTGATATTTTTTAGTTATGGTGGGTGAATCAAGGGGTTTTCGTTATTCATATATTTAAACGAATAATCTTAGCCACAATATTATAAATAATTATTTTTAATATTGGACAGTCCTAGTTCAAGATTTCTCTGAGATAGGCTTTCACTGAGTTTGAGCAGGAAATAATTTCAGGTGTAATTTTTTTAAAAGTGGAAGATGATAGTGCGGCAGTGTTTCCAAGCGCGGCAACGTTGTACTATTTCTCCCGGCAGTGATCAGTTCCTGTACCAAATCGTTAAACCTTCTCAAATACAAATCAATTTAAACTCACTATATGTACTTACGCATATAAAAGTAACATATCTTTACTATTGATATTTAAAGGATTACAGATTGGCTAAGAAATTAATTTTACGACCATTAGAAGCATAGAAAATGTTGTTTCAGAAATTGATAAAACGTTTTTCCTATAAAGTTGACAAATTCTGAAATTTGTAAAACTTATAGAAAACATTCCTGTCAACCACATAGTGAAATATGAATGTCATACAATTATATGGTTTTTAGTAATACAAAAATGTAAAAAAATAACAAATAAGGGAAAACTAAACAAAAATTCTGTTGCTTTTCTTGTTATAATTAGGATAAAAACAATTAAAACTTGAAATAACTTTAAAATACATATGTCTTACGTAAAACTAAAGGATGAAAAAATGGTTTGACTGAATTTTTCATAGGTTTCTTGGTAAACAACTTTCAATCTCTGTAATAGTACACATAATTTCTGCGGCGAAAGTAGTAATTCAACATTTTAATCGATAGAAGGAATAATTTTACTGTCATATATATATATATATATATATATATATATATATATATAAATACATGTACAGTATTTGAATGTATAAATACATATATTTTTTTCTAAATACAACAAAACAAAAGAAAAATAATTTAGAAAATTCAAACTGAAAATTACAAAAAAATCCACCTGACTAATCAACTTCTTGGTCCATTTCCCTATTAGTAGATTACTAAGAGTATCTCAAAAACTTTAAACAAGAACAACACATAAAATAATTATACATTAGCATGAAGAAGATGATAGGAGTTGTAAACAAGGAATATAGCAAGGTGTTCGTTAAAAACCAGATATGAACAGCTGTTATGTAATGTGTTATATAAGAGAGACTAGGAGACCCCTGCATGCTTCACGTGCCAACCCCGTCGTCACCTACTCGTGAAGGCAGCTCACCCTGCGGCCTCGCCTTGGAACTATACTCTTAGCTCCTATGTGTAACTCGACCTGCAGCCTCGTGGGAGGAGCTCAGCCTGCGCCAAGACACTCTACTACAGGCCTCTTTGTGGAACTCGACCTACGGCCTCACGGGAGAAAGTTCAGCCTGCTGCCTCACCAAGACACTCTGCTACAGTTCCATTTATGGATCTTGGCATGTAGCCTCTTGAGGAAGACCGGCATACTGATCACTAGGATTGTTAATGAGTATAATCATGAATTTTGTTTTTAGAGGCAGGGAAGCCCCTAAACATAGGGTTTTCTAAATTCTGATGTAAATAAGTATTTAAAAGAAGTATACCTTTAATTTGATATCCCACATGAGAGTATTAGTTAAACATTACCTAATTTTGGTTTTGGAGCATATTTTATTAACTGGGAGGGAGTCCTTAAACGTTGTCTTTTTTCAAAATTTAATCATGTAATGTGATTTGGGAGATAAATACCTATACAGTAGAGCCTTATTATCCGACATGCTGTTATTCAACATTCCGTTTCAACCGACATACCCGTCCCAAAATCGCTACTGTAAAAAACGTCTGATTTTCCGAAATAGTCGGGACCGGAACTGACTTTTATACAACGAAAATCGGTTAATTTGTTACAGAATTTGATTGTATGCTGTACATGTACTGTATTATGTGAATTACGTACAACAATGCAATACGGCAATAAGTAACTGGTCAGCTACTGTTTTTTTGAATGAGCAGATACAGCAATTTTGTTGCTTAACTGTCCGATCTTACATTCAGTTTTAGCGCAGGCTGTACCATGTGAGCGGAGCATTCACTACTCATAAGAAATGTATTTTTAAATTGTTGATATTATTAAATAACTCTGTATTTTGAAATTTATACATTATACTGTACCGAAATTTTATTACGTTGTATTTCTTATTGTTATCAGTTTTATTTTGTGTTCTATAACCCAAAGTAATGATTGTTTAAACAGTGCTAAGTTTTAATTCTTAGTAAAGTATATTAAAGTACTTAGTTATACAAAAATTAGCGTTTTTACTGCAATCCCTTTTTGGCAGTTGTTTTTTTTTTGGGGAGGGGGCAAAACCCTTAAACGTTGCCTCTTCCAAGGTGTAATGGTAAAATGTAATTTATGAGAAAAATAGCTATAATTTGATACCCCAGTTGGAAATTTTATTTTAGTACTGCCCTTTTACTAGTTTTAGGAGTTTTTTTGTTTTAGGGGCATATACCCCTTAAATTTACCCTGTTCAGAATCTGATATTATATTTGGATTCAGGAGAGAAATAGCTTTAAATTGATACCCCACTTGAGTAGATAAGATCAGTTTTAACAATTTTTACATTTTCAAAAATTTTAGTTTTTGGGCCCTCGAGACACCAAATTTTTAAGTTAGTAAGCTGAAATTCATATATAAGGTGCACGTTTGTTAATGGTGAAGAACTGTGAAGGTTTGACAAGATTTTCCTCAACTTAGGTAATAAAAACTACTTTTTTAAGTGATTTTCTCATAAGAAATATATTGGGGCAGTTTTGGGGTGAAAATGGTCGCCATCTTGTTTATGAGAAAAAAAAGGAAACTTTTGTGAATTTTCATGGTGGTTTCAGACCAAGAACTTGAATTCAAGTATACATATGTGGGGATAGGACACCGGAAAGTGCCTCAACATTTAGTATCAGTTAGTGAGTTACTACATCGAACTTTATATTATATAGATATCAATACAAACATTGTAATTTTTATACTTCTAGTTTGACTTCTAGTGTTGCAAATAATATTGATATATGCTGAAATCTGCACAAAAAAGGACTACGGATATTTAATGTTTAAGATATCATCAGGATCTCAATGCAAGATTTTTTATGACCTCATAATTACTTGAGACACAATTCATCTTTGGGAATTATACTGTAGAAAGTAGGGCTAAACTGTATTTTTCAATGATTATGACATAATTCTTTACATCTGTATAGCTAGTTATATTAATTGGACAGTTAATTGTTCTAAAGTAAACAGCAATACAGACGTACAAAGTTCAAACTGATCATAATTATTGAAAATAGGACAGTCGTTTTAACATTACAATTAACTATACTTATGCATCAAAAAATCTATTTTCTATCATAATTATTTAAAAAAAGGACAATCTAGTTGTAATTTTTACAAATCAATTCCAACAGGTTAGTTGCTTCTCAGGTTACGATGAGGTCACAAAAATCTTAGAACGAGATTGGCAGCTGATAATATTGTTAATATTTAATTCCTGCAGTCATTTTTTCTACAGTATAGTTAATTATTGAAAAAATTGACAATTTAGAATTAATTGACCAATTTTACTTCAACTTTAACACCATGTTCCATGTTCATTATATCTATACTAATTTGCACAATCAATAAACTTAATTTATATAATAATAAATAATAACAAAAAAAGTTTTTTAAAATAGCAATGTAGACAAGAACAATGTAACGAGATTGTACAATAGTATGAGAAACTTAAACTGAGATTATAAACAAATAATAATAGAACAGTAATATGCAGAAAACATCAAGTATGGGCAGCAAAGTGCTTGTAATTTGTCAGACAAGTTTAAAAACTAGTCACACAGTTATAAAATGTTACTTTGATATTAGTGTTCTAAACTTATATGCAAACTCCTGTATTTATATAGTTTGAAATCTCTGGAAAGATTACTAGTAGGTATTATAATATTTAAAGTAACACAAGGCAACAAAGACATTTTTCACCTGGACTTTTGGTAACAGAGAAGTGTTTCAATCTGGGATTTTGTTTAACTCCCATTTCAGCATCTGGGATTCTAAACACTCTTTGTCTTATGTGATGTAATGAAATAAAAAATAAAACCAAACAACTCGTTATTTAAAAGGCAAAGTTACGATTAAAAAGTCCTCTCTGCCATTCAACGTCAAGAGTCAATGATGTAATTGACCCTTGGAATCCTAAGGGTTAGCTAAATTTAAATTTTTAGTTTTTTAAACTTGCTAAACAAAGTGATTATTTGGTCTTAGAAGGTAGTTTTAAATTTCTAAAATTGTTAGCATAATATTCCATCTAATGTGTAGAGGGTTCAGCTGATTTTAATATAAATTTAACACAACAATAAAGACGGACTCGGTTAGCTGACTTGTTTAGTCATTGTTGTTTCTTGACATTATATAGTCGTTTGTTTTCTTGATCTTTGCAATGTCTAATATTTACCTGAGATTTTAATGAAGTTTTGTTTTTAACAGCCCTTGTTAATGGTCTATACTTACTGTACATATTGGTTCCTTTTTATTTTGAATGTGAAATTTGATCTAGGGAAATTATAATGAAATAAAAACAAATACATTTATTTGTTGTCACTTGCAGACTTTTTTCTTCGCTCAGGCATCTTAAAAGTCTTTTTATGACACGTTTCCTTCCAACAAGTCATATGTTTGTTTATTGTGGAACAAGAGGTGAGAATTTAAGAGAGTAATTCATAAAGAGTTAAGTGAATATACAATAGAGAGAGTACAGGTCTAAAGTTTTGTGTTTGAATACAGGGATAGGTCTCAAGTGTTAGGTTTATGTCGGTTGTAAAAAGTGGTAATATGTTGTCTATGTTGCTATAATTATTTACCTTATGCTTTTGTGAAGTCTGTCTTAAGTATTGAAATCCAGACTCGCACAAACGAGGGTGGGCCTTGAGGAGGGCTGTAAACAATACATCAACTCAGAGGGAAGTAATACACCAACTCAGAGGGAAACAATACACCAACTCAGAGGGAAACAATACACCAACTCAGAGGGAAACAATACACCAACTCAGAGGGAAACAATACACCAATTCAGTGGGAAGCAATACACCAACTCAGAGAGAAAAATACACCAACTCAGAGGGAAGCAATACACCAACTCAGGGGGAAGTAATACACCAACTCAGAGGGAAACAATACACCAACTCAGAGGGAAACAATACACCAACTCAGAGGGAAACAATACACCAACTCAGAGGGAAGAAATACACCAACTCAGAGCAACTCAGAAGGAAGCAATACACCAACTCAGAGGGAAACAATACATCAACTCAGAGTGAAACAATACACCAACTCAGAGGGAAGCAATACACCAACTCAGGGGGAAACAATACACCAACTCAGAGGGAAGCAATACACCAACTTGGAGGGAAAGAATACACCAACTTGGAGGGAAAGAATACACCAACTCAGAGGGAAACAATACACCAATGCAGAGGCAAGCAATACACCAACTCAGAGGAAAGCAATACACCAACTCAGAGGGAAGCAATACACCAATTCAGAGGGAAGCAATACACCAACTCAGGGGGAAAAATACACCAACTCAGAGGGAAACAATACACCAACTCAGAGGGAAACAGTACACCAACTCAGAGGGAAGCAATACACCAACTCAGAGGGAAACAATACACCAACTCAGAGGGAAGAAATACACCAACTCAGATGGAAGCAATACACCAACCCAGAGGGAAACAATACATCAACACAGAGGGAAACAATACACTAACTCAAAGGGACGCAATACACCAACTCAGGGGAAACAATACACTAACTCAGAGGGAAACAATACACTAACTCAGAGGGAAACAATACACCAACTCAGAGGGAAACAATACACCAACCCAGAAGGAAGCAATACACCAACCCAGAGGGAAACAATACATCAACTCAGAGGGAAGCAATATACCAACTCAGAAGGAAGCAATACACCAACTCAGGGGGAAACAATACACCAACTCAGAGGGTAGCAATACACCAACTCGGAGGGAAAGAATACACCAACTCAGAGGGAAACAATACACCAACTCAGAGGGAAACAATACACCAACTCAGAGGGAAACAATACACCAACTCAGAAGGAAACGATACACCAACTCAGAGGGAAGTAATACACCAACTCAGAGGGAAGCAATACACCAACTCAGAGGGAAATAATACACCAACTCAGAGAGGAAAAATACACCAACTCAGAGGGAAAAATTACACCAACTCAGAGGGACACAATACAACAACTTAGAAAGAAAGAACAGAGAATGACAAAGCCTGTGACTCGTAATGTCAAATGACTAATATGGTTAAATATCTTAAATATGCCCTGAGACTTAAAACAAAAAGAAAACATATTTTGTTTTCCTAGCCTGAGTCCAACAGAAATGGTGGTATATTGAACATTTACGAGAAACGAAGATAATGTATAAAAATATCTAGTAATAAATAACAAATATGACTTAAGAATAAAATAAATAATGAAGATAATAGCTAAATATATGACCACCAAATTAACAACAGATATTTGATTCAAATTCAGAAAATACACCATCAGGAAAACTCATATCAGGTATACAAGCGGGACCTCAGAAATACAATTTTTAGGTTGGTCAATTTTGAAGAGTCAACAAAAAAATAATAATTTGGGTTAAGAAGAGGGGGAATAGTGTGGGACTGGGCCAGCAGAAAGACAGCAAGTCAACCCGATAAAACATCGCTACACCTCAGGACCCCTTCACCTTCTTCAGGTGTTTGTGTGGCATAGACTCCCTCCCCACCTGGATCCTGTACCTGGGTAACCTTCAACTGGAACACAAGCAGTTTAAACGGCAGCCAACGACAAAGTCAAGAGCTCTGCCGATCCATCCAGATGCAATGAGAAAAAAAGCACGGCTAAACTCAACCAACAACCAATAAAATATGGACGATGAAACAAACACTCACATTATATAACACACAAAGAGGGAAGTGGCAATCTGAAAAGTTGTGATGTGCCTCGGCAGAGCATAAAACAATTTATATATATCATCGTTTGCTATTCATACCTATCACATAGATTTTTTAAATTTTTTAATAAAAACATAACTTACAGGCATTTCAATGTAAAGTATCCAACAATTTAAAAAAAATGCTATTTCAAATTCCAAAGGAATTTTATTATTTTCTAGATTAACTCTCTGTCAATTTGAGGAATTATGTAACTTTAAGAAAAATTTGCAATATATTTAGTATTGCATGTTTTATTAAATTGATTGATACAAAAATAAAGATCTATGAGCAATATGTATAACATAAACTGATATCTCAAACATACAGTAAACATATCCAGGCAAAAGAATTATGATTGGAAAGTTAATCATTAATAAGACACAAACCAAAACAACCTGAAAAATAACAAAGAAATCTTTTTCCAAATAATGAAACAAATGTGAGCACAAAGAAAGGCCAACTTGTCAATATAGAGTTTGTCTATATTATTTGTCTATGTTATAGGATTGGGCACATATGGGAATAATAATGTATGAAACATTGCATGATTATAGTTCTATATTAGCATGTTCAGATATTGAGTCAGTCATAATGATCTAACTACTGACACACTAACTCCTTTTGTTAATCATTATATTTAGAGCTGATACTTCAATAGACTACATCCATGGCAATGTATCATTGTCATTCCTATTAGTATGACAGGAATAAGGACAGTTGTAATATGCATTGGAAGTATCAAGATTTTAAAATATTTTTGTTAAATATTTCTGTGTACATATCTAAATAGGTCATGTTTCTAATATATGAGACAAATTGAATTAAAAATATATTCAATGGAATAAATGGTGTATTATTTATTTGACACGAAGTTTAAATAAAGGTTATTGCCTTTCACATTAGCTTTATTTAAACTTATTATAATTGATGGAGGTGACAATTATTATAATGAGTAAGTGAACTGTAACTTGCTGATTACTAAGGTTGCTGACAGTTCCTAGAAGACTGACTCACAGAAGCTGAGTGACTGCATCTTTGAATACTACCTTAGGAATAACATGTTAAGTTTAAACAACTAACTGAACATGTTATGTATTTGGTTAATTAATGATGTCACTATGGTCCTGTCGTCACTATGGTCCTGTCTTGTCAACAGATCAAGGGGAGTCTCTTAGATTTACCCTTAGCTGCCTTTTTTTGTAGTAAAAAAAATCATTACTCACTGGTCTACTACATAAGCCGCAGGCGTGTTTGTAAAATTTATTCAGCAAGTTAAGAATCAACTCTCAGTTCAGGTGGAAATTTGAAGGAAATTTGAACTTGGGACTATAGATTCCATAGTTCAAATGTCTTAGCAATTGAGCCATCTCACCAACAAATTCATTTTATTCCGGCATTTCAGACAGTAAAAAAATAAGAAACATAAATCCTAAATTGTCATATTTATCATGTACATTTTTTTTCACCATTGGTAATTTGTTTTTGACGTTTATTTTGTAAAACCTCAGGATGAGATTGATGTTTCAGGCTTTGAGCAGTCTGTCCCAGCAGACACCAAACACACTCTCTGCCAATACAACAACGCCACGGGAACTCGGCAACATGTTGCGACGTGAGAGTGTCAACCCTACTTCCTCTCAGTATCAACAAGTGAACCTTGGGTACATTAATATATCTTGTTTTATTTTAATTTATCTGACACTTTATAAATTAATGTTATAGGCTATGATTAATAAATTATACTTGAAAAACGTAATGTTTCAAAAGTAAATTTATTTCTTAATTATTTATTTTTAAGAATACCTATTTTTACTTTAAAATTATAAATATTTGTACATTTAAAAAAAATGAAAAACATGTTAATCCCTTCAGTTATGTGTAAAATACGTAGTTATAACAAATTAAATGTGTACCTTGAACGGTTTTGTCTTGTAGTTGATTTTAAATCAGCTAAATTCACCACTTCTTAAAGCCATAAGTTCTAATGTAGTGGTTAAGCATTTTTTAATATTTTTTCTGTCTGAAGGGAAGGTACATTAATTAATTCTGTTTATAAAATTGGGAAATAATTAACTCACCGAAAACCGATTGCACCACCTTTAAGGAACTCGGACCATTAATTAATTAATTAGCTCCATTTCCTTCACTATCATTGAGATTGATGTACTAATTTATAGGCAGTATTTCTTTAAAAATATGTTTTGACACATTGTAGGTTTGTCTCGTAAATATTTTGTAAATAAATAAAACGGTTTGTATTGTAACTAATTAAAAATAAATTCATTTAACAGAGCAATAAATATTTGAGTTGTTTATTATTAACTATAGTTATATATTTATATAAATTCAGTTATTTGTATTTTGATGTTATATCTGTACATTTGCATTGTAAATGACTGCTTAACTACAGTAAAAATCTTGAATCAATAGTAGATTTAACATAAAATTCTGCGGCTCATAGAAAGAAAATTGAGAATAGTGGCAGAGACTTTAATAGGTGATGTGCTTCTAGGGGGGGACAGAATCTGTCGCACATGCTCAGTCCACCCGCCATTTACTGGGTTTATCTATACCAGGGTTGTCCAACTTAAAATGGTTGGGGGCTGAAACTGTAAGGTGGGATGGAGCCGGGGGCCACATGTTAAGGGGAGAGTGTCCGGAATAAAACTCCTGGATATATTTGCAGTTTTTAACTCATGTTTTAGTTAAGGCCAATTCCAGTACTGGAAAAACACTTCTAAATAAAATTAACATATCTGTGTCAATTAAAACTACTTAAGTTTCAAAAAATGTTTTAATATAAATTAAAATGTTATAGTTTTAATAGAAAACTGAAAAAACAATTTTTTGCTAATATTATCTTTCTTAGATAACAAGGCAATAAAACACTTTTAAGTACTTACAGCTGATATAAATTTAACTGTAAAAATAACTAAACATAGTGAATTAACATAAAATATGGTAAACATTACAAAAGAAATATTTTACAAATAAATTCAGTTCAGTGTGATGGTTGAGGCTGTGCAGCTGCATCCACCAAAGACTGAATATCTATACATCCAACTCTGTTGTAGATAACCTCATGAGATGGGCAGTGAAGTGTCAGTTAGGCCCATTATATTTTTATTTTTGATAAACTTCATGGTTGAAAAGATGCTTTTACATATGTAGGTGCTTCCGAACATCTATGTCATTTTGGACACTCACCATTAAACTAGCTTCAATCCTAGCACATGTACTTTAGGAAATCTTATCGCGGGCCGCATTAAATGGCCCGCCAGTTGGACAGCCCTGATCTATACTAATGTAATAGAGTGGAATGTTAGTAGTTAAAAAATAAAGTTATTCACTTGACATTAATACCTTGGGGTATTAATGTTGTACTAGATTCTTAATTATGCCATCACAGCCAGCTTTGTTGAACAATTTAAATAGAAATAAAATATCCTCTCAACAAATACATTTATTAAATGTATTATACTAATTAGCTGGCTGCGAGTCTGTGCCTAGGAGTGCCAATAATTATATTTTGCTAGCTAAATCCCCATACTAAATTTAATTACACCCCCTTCTCCCCTGGAATAGTTATTTAGCCCGATATAATTCATAAGTTCACCAAAATTAATTAAATCTAAAAATTAATGAAAAGTTAAACTTAACCAATATGGTGGACAGCAGTCATCTTCTCTTGCCGATCTACGGTGCACTGCCCAAATTCAAAATGTCCTCCTCCCTTTGAGCTCACCGGTTAGCTGTCTACTTTCTTATCGCTGTGGGGGGTGCACCGTCACAAATGGATGGGGTGCTATCATTTACTATTCACGTAAAGTTTAGCATAATGTTTCTGCCCATCTTTCATCTTTAATGGGTGAAGAACATTAAATTTCTGAACTTATTAATCTATGATTTATAATATATTAATAATAAAATACCTTAAACACATTTCTATATGTTTTGTTGTACAATATACATTTTGACTTCTATAAAGCCATCTTCAGGTACATGTATGCAAGGTTATAAAACAATATAAATAAACCAATTATTATATCTAAATTATTCACAGCTGATGCATCAATAATATATATTTTTTGGCAGAATTAGTTTGTAAATTTTAATAATCTTTCAAAGAGTAAATTTATAGGAATTTTATTTTACTATATGCTTTCTAGAGGCTTCAATTTAACTATGATTTATGTTTCAAACCATCCTAATCTGTGGATTTTAATATGAATATATTCTAACAATTTGTTATACTCGCCTTCAAACCTGCAGATCACATAGTTACATTAGAACATAGATCAAGGGTTAGTGACAATATTAACAGAAATGTTTTTCCTTTTTTTAGAATACTGACAAAACTTTTATAATGAAGCAACTCTTATAATGATTCTCTCAGATAGTTTTATTAAAACTTACTGGCAAATTTTTTTGGGATTAGTCCTCGTCGAACCAAAATAATTACTTCCAATTTATCCTGATTACCAATCCAGGTTTAGTTCATTTATATATTCAGAACTATTTGACGATATGGTTTAATGTAGATGTTAACTAAATATGATCATTAGTATTGTCCTTATACTAATGATCATAATTAACTGGCTTCATAATACTAAAATAGATATGGAACTCATTGTAAATTATTTAGATTTTTGGACAAAAGTTATTGTGATCTTTAACATGTATAATTATAAGATTAAATAATGCAGTGATAATAACATTTTGGAAGAAAGAGAAATATACAGGGTGTCCCAAAAGTCGACGTCCAAACTTCACAGACTTGTTATATGGATTATTTCCAACAAAAAATGCCCTTTGTGTATTTATCGTATTGTTAACAGTTACCGAGCTATTGACTTTTTAAATATTTTTAAAAATACGTGTACTGCAACAGAAAAAATAAATTTTGTGCAAGAAATAATGCACACAGAGCCTTAAAACTTTTACAGTATAATTTTAATCAGTGTATTTGCATAATTTTACAGTTTTAAGGCATTTCGGAATGTTAAAAACATAAATTAATAGTGTTTAAACTTTATTTTTTTAACTTAAAACAAAGTTACTATTACATTCAAACTTACTTACTTACTCTTACTTACTCCCAGGGCCATCTATATCGCAGGTGATATTTAGCCGCACCAACAAAGCCTCTCCAGATTGACCTGTCCTCTGCATTCTCTTCCATGGCTCCAACTCGCTGTATATCTAGCCTAACCTGGTCCCACCATCTTTGTTTTGGCCTCCCACGAGGTCGCCTTCCCTCAGGGTTATTTTTGCTAACTTTCTTTAGTTGGGACTCTTCTCTCCTTCTCAACACATGCTCAGCCCACCTTAGTCTTCTACTTTTGACCTCACTCACAATGTCTGCGTCGTTATACAGGTCTCTAATCTCCCTGTTATGTTTCCTTCTCCACTCCCCTTGGTCATATGTGGGCCCATATATCTTTCTCAAGACTTTGTTTTCGAAGACAATTAGTTTTTTCTTCTTTCTTATTTAGTATCCACGTTTCAGATCCATAGAGCAAAACTGGGATGACTATTGATTTGTACAACCTAATTTTTGTTTTGTGTGACAATGACTTGGAAGATAGTAATCTATTGCATGCATAAATGCATCTGTTGGCTGAATTTATTCTTTGCTGTATCTCGATTTCTTCTGCGTTTTTATTTGAAATTGTGACTCCGAGGTATTTGAATTCCGGTACTTGTTCGAATTCATGACCATCAACTTGTAGGGGGTCTTGGGTGTAATTTTGGTCTCTTGTAAAGTGCATGAATTTGGTTTTTGGATCGTTTGTCTTCAGCCCTATTTTTTCTGCTTCTGTTATGAAGACCTTGGTCAGCGTAGTTAGATCCTCTAGCTTTTCTGCCATTATAGCTACGTCATCTGCAAATGCTAGAATGTTCAGTTTTCCTCCGACTTTAACACCCAGGTTCATTTCTTTTGTCTTCTGAAGGGCCTCCTCTAGAGCCATGTTGAATAATATTGGGGAAAGGCCATCCCCCTGTCTGACTCCTGAGTTTACTTTGAAGGTTTCGCTGTTTTGTCCATTTATTCTCACGGAGCATCTTGACTCGGTAACACTCATTTTAGACAGGTTTATCAGTTTTCTGGGGACCCCAAATTTTTCTAACTGTACCCATAATCTTTCATTCATTACATTCAAACAGTGACTGCAAATGTATTTTTACCCTAAGCTAATGCCCAAATATCTTAAAAACTTCCCGAATTAATGCAGAATTCAAAAATACTAACACATTAACAAATTCGTTAACTTCTTTAGAGAATTGGTGAATTTTTCTAAATAAGTACACGATTTTGCGGGCTGGCCACTTGTCCACGCTTGCGTTGCAGCACTTCTTCGCGGAAGTTTTATGCATGGACAAAGCTAACAAGTCATTTCAATAATGTAACTGCTATTTAAACACACATTTTGTGCTGACGTTATAATTTTATTAAGTAAATAATTTTATAAATATTTAGTGTAATACAGTAATATTAAAGTTGGTGAATTTTTAAGTGAAATTAATTGTTACAAGCAAACAAAGCAATAAGGATAATGGCCCACCTGTACAGTGGTAAGGAAATAGATTAAATAAATTACAGTACCATTTTTTGAAATATACTTATTACCTATTACCTATCAGGGAAGAAGGTCGGAATTTGAAATAAAAGTTCAAAATTCCGACCTTCTTCCCTGATACAAAGCTGACAACAACGACAATTTCTCCGTAGAGAATGAAAGGATTGTTTATTATTCTTAATTGTGTTGGTAACTGTTATTCGTTGTCTTAGTTCTTCTTGTGTATGGAAATCAGAAGAAATCACCAATTCCCTGTAGTATCTCCACAAAAATAAATCCTTGGAGTTTAGATCAGATGATCTGGGCGGCCATTCTATGGTTCCTCGTTTTCCAATCCAACAATTTTGGAATTCAGCATTTAGATAGAGCCCAACTTCATGAGAATAATGGGCTGGAGTGCCATCACATTGAAACCAAATATTTTCACGTATGACAAATGTAACATCTTCAAGGATTTCTCTAAGGTTTTTATACAGAAAGTTAAAATAATTTGCTCCATTCAGTCTACCTGGAAACTCAAATGGCCTAACTAATTTACCTTTAACGATACCAGCCCACATGTTTATTCCAAACTAGAGCTGAAAGTTATCATTTCTTATTACTTTAGGGTTTTCATATGACAAATAATGTGTGTTTTGATCATTGTACATTTTTGTTCTTTTGACAAAACTTTCGTCAGTGCACAAAATGTTATTGAAAACCCCAGGATGAATTTAATTTCTTCTAAGCATCTCTCTACAAAAGCGCGCTCTTCTAGCATAATCTGTGGGTAGAAGAGATTGAATTCGCTGCATATGATAAGGATATAACTGGTAACTTTTAAGGCTCTGGTGAACTGATGAACTTGGTATGGAAGTCTGTTTGGATAAACGGTGGACACTTGTAGTTGGATCTTCTTCTATCATATTTACAATTATTTAATCATATTTATTGTTAATACGGGTTCTGCCTAACCTCTCAAAATGTCCGGGAATCTTACCCTCTTGATAAGATCTATGCAGATACAGAAATACTATATGATCAGGAAATCGTTCTCTGTTAAGATACCTAACTTTATATTCCCTTACAACAGCATGGGCATTTCCGTTACAAAGACCATACAACAAAAATGCACGTCTTTGAAAAATATTCCTCTTAGGGGAATACCCTAACAGTGTAAGATATGTCTTAATACAAACTGAAACACTTAAAAAACAAACGTGAAACAAAAAATATAGATTATTTCAGCAAACAACACACAAAAGACTGTTAATGAAAATTTTCAACGTTGCACTGATAACAAATATTCAATGTTTATTAATACCCATCTGGTCAACAATAAAACATCTAATCCAACAACAACAGCTAATTTGTTTTGTGTGTTATTAATAGCTGATTTTATTTGTAGGGCCCTGATATTAGTGGGATTATTTGTAATGTACTGCAGGAGACTAAACAAGTTTAATAAATCAATGTAAAGGGTTTAACAATTATTTATTTAATAAAATTATAAACGTCAGCACAAAATATGTGTTTAAATAGCAGTTACATTATTGCTCTAGCCTTTTTGAAATGACTTCTTAGCTTTGTCTATGCGTAAAACTTTCGTGAAGAAGCGCTGCAACGCGAGGGTGGACAAGTGGCCAGCCCGCAAAAACGTGTACTTATTTAGAAAAATTCACCAATTCTCTAAAGAAGTTAACGAATTTGTTAATGTGTTAGTATTTTTGAATTTTGCATTAATTCGGGAAGTTTTTAAAATATTTGGGCATTAGCTTAGGGTAAAAATACATTTGCAGTCACCGTTTTAATGTAGTAGTAACTTTATTTTAAGTTAAAAAAATAAAGTTTAAACACTATTACTTTTTGTTTTTGACATCCCGAAATGCCTTAAAACTGTATAATTATGCAAATACACTGATTAAAATTATATTGTAAAGGTTTTAAGGCTCTGTGTGCATTATTTCTTACATAAAAATGATTTTTTCTGTTGCAGTACACATATTTTTAAAAATATTTAAAAAGTCAATAGCTCGGTAAGTATTAACAATACGATAAATACACAAAGGAAATTTGTTGTTGGAAATGATCCATATAACAAGCCTGTGAAGTTTGGACGTCGACTTTTGGGACACCCTGTATATATATTTCTTTTTCTCTTTCCAAATTTTACTACTACTGCATTATTTAATCTTTTAAACTGGACTGTTTATTGAATATAAATTAATAACTGCCTTAATCGTAGTAATTATCTCCAGAGATCACATGTTGGTTCACACATGTGCACAGTCTATGCCTTTAAGGTCATTATTTTTTCTGTATTTCTAATGTGCTATATATATTTTAATTTAATAAAGTTGACACTGGTAGCGCAGTGCTGTAACCGAGCTACTTGTTTGTGGACAAAGTGTTGAGGTGATTGTAGGCGATAAGTTCTATGCTGGGTCCTCTTAATACCAACACGGTATCTGCTCTATGGTTGCCATCGACGTGAACACTACTAGAAAAGTCTGGTGTGTCCATGTTGGATAGTAATCAAGGTTCAGACATTGTGCCAGTTAGCTGAAAATCAGACCAACGCTACATGGTTCGGATTCCATATAAAGTTGTAGGTCTCTTAGTTGCCCTGGCTGTTGGGCTATTAATAAATTAGATGTTTCTGAGGAACAGTTGACCTTTGTTAGTAACAATAACCACATCGTTCATCTACACTCATTCGCCCCTTATATTCGCCCATAACTTGACGATCGGCGTTTTACTAATGAATAATAATGACTGAATAATTATTTATAATTAATCTTATTTATTGATTAGTTATGATGATTTTGTATAGTTAAGATTATAGGTTAAGATGCATTGTATGTTTTAGGTTTATTGAGGAAATAAATATTGATTGATCGAACTTATAGAATTATTCAACACTATTGTTATTGTAGCCTATTGACCTGCAGGTACTCCCCTCAAGCCAGGCAACCAGAGCTAATGCAGGGCGTGCCAGGCAGTCAAGGTGTTCCGAGTGCTCACTACCCTCCTGCAACCTTTAATCCTTTTATTTATGGCAATGATGTAGACTCTGTAGACGTTGCTACAAGAGTTGCAATGGTAAGTGGTATGTTTAAGTTGAGGGAAAGTGTTAACCTTTTAGTTTTGTGTTGTAGCTATGTTAAAGTACAGTGGGTAGTTTCAACAGTATATTGTACTAGAAATCAAACAAATTAATCATAAAATCTCTTTATTTCATGGAATGTACGCAAAAATACGTGAAGTAGTGTCATAGTTAGTGATGAACTTACAGTGCAATGAATTACCATTGAGTTAGTTTGCTAGGAGTAATTGTTTATTAATATGAGGTTAATTAAAAAATTAAAAAATGAGATTACTAAATATATTACTAAATATAGTTAGTTCACTGGTATTTTGCAGATCAACTTCGTGGATTGAATAAAAAAATGTTTTAGAAAGTTTAAAATTTGTCAGGGCTTTCTCTCAAACTAAATATTTAATGGCAAACAGTAAACAAGTTTGTTTCCTCTGTAAGTAGGTTTCTTTTAAAAAATTCTAATTTATGATTCTTAACCATTTGATGAGGTTTTGTGTTGTAAACATGTAAAGTATAAACTGTTATTTTTTTTTAATTCAGAAACACATCCTTTATTGTCTTGTAAATGTACAAACTATATACTGTAAAAAAAATTTAATCCTGAAAAAACATGTTTTAATGATTTGGTTTGCTCAGTACAAATTAAAAATTTAAAGCCCTTTTTTTATTGAACCAAACTTCTGTCCATATTCTTTTTGATTATTGTTCTTTAGATAAAAATACCATAGGCAATTTTGCTCTAATATATTTACTTTGTGAATGTACTAGAGCAAAATAAATATATTGCTTTTTATGTTTACTTTGCAAGGTTTCAGTATTACATAGTTTTGAAATTTTTCTTAAAGCGTAAAGACAACTTGATGTCTTATGAATAAAAAGATTTGCCTGTTCATCCCATGATAAGATCTCATGGGATAACCAGTCTTACAAATTTGGTTCCATCTACTTGGTCTAGAATTTAATTTTCAAGCAATATTGTTGAACTCAATTTAGTTCTTGCTTTGTTTTGTTTTGTTGAAGTACTTAACTGATCTCTATAACTATTTTGCACGATTTCTGTGAAATTTGTTTTAATTTCTGTAGACAATCTGTAAATTTTAAATTGAACATTGAATTTTGAATAAGCACAAACAAATATATTCCTAACGGTGTCTGTCGGTAACTATTACCAATAGGAAATCAGGATGCATCGAATGTGTCATAAAAAAGGTACTTAAGAAACATTTCTAATATTTCCTATTGTCCCTTTCATAATAACCAGTGGAGGACTAAAAATAATCTAAAGATGATGATGGAACAAATAACAGGTTAATTTTAGGATAATATTAGGGTTTTTACTTTCAATTCTCCAATATGAAATGCAATTGTGTCAAAGTAGTATTGGATTCATATATTTTTAAATTTTCTTCTTTGATTACAAACAGGTTTTGTATTTGTGAATTATTAAGTAATGGGTATATATTCAACTGCACTATACATTGGCCACTTAGAAAACAACCTTTTCAACGCAGTTGACCGAGTGAGATGCAAAGAGTGGTGCAAGAGAGGCAATGTAATTACTCTTCCCCCATTGCGTAATTACATTAAAATGTTGTCATGGCAACCAGAGCGTTAGGCCACGTGTTCACGGCGCAATAGCAAGTTTCGCCCATTTTACGTCATTAGCATCAATGACCGTTGATTGGTTTGATTAACACCAACGAATCAAGCTTAGAATGATTAAATTAAATCATTATTTAATATGTATTTAGTAATAACAATTAATAATAGCAATAACACAATGAATATTAGTGTAAACCATAAATAGTATTTACACAAACTTCTATAGTTCATTACAGTTATTTTTTCAACTAAACACTGTTGCGGAAGTTGAACACTTGACGGCGGAAGTTAGTTACGTCCGTGAAGCTAGGAAGCTGAGCAGTGGAAAGATTCCCCTCTGCGGCTGGAACCCCTACATGTGCTAAATATAACAAGCAGGTCGCTTTCTACCCGGCCCAATTATAGTGAGGTAAAAACACAGGGTAACTTGTACTTCCTTAAAAATTAAACTTGTCAATAGTCATTTTGTAGTATAATACAAAACCATATATTTGTGTTATGTTTGTACAGGTTAGGTTTTTTAACTCTCAAAATTTGCTGGCCAACTTCACAGAGCATACAAGGACTTTACGTTTGTATCCAAGACCTGTTGTAGCCCTCCAGACCAATAGCTTCTTGCGTTCTAGGCCTCGTGCTTCACCTTTCTTAAATAAATTCGCCAGAACACAGGTTAGTTACTGTTACATTCTTTATAATCAGCCAGTGTTATATCTAGAACTTCTTGTTGTATAAACCACAGTAACTAGAATACCATACAATAGGTATCACAGCAAGGGCTATAGACTGTTACCTCACACAGCTGAATTGATTACTTTAGTAACTTCCCATAATTAAATCTACCAATCAGATGGAATCTTTCAGGTAAATTGTAAAAAGCTATTTAACATAAATCAGCTTAAATTACAATCAAAGAAATGAAAACAAGTATTTTTGTGTTTATTATATGTTTTTCGACACTTGTGACGTCTATTATTCAAGTTACTGTGGAATCAACCCTCTCAAGATAATGTATTATTCATAAATATTTTGTAGATTAAGAATTTTGACTATGATCAAAGTGATACTTGTGAGAATTCAACATCTCATAATTATCTATATTTATATTTTAAATGCTGATCATATAGTGTGTTATAAATAGCTTGTATGACATCGCTAATTTTACGTATATTTAACTCTCAAATATTGGTTTGATTGTTTATGAGTGCAAAGTTTATTCATACGTTACATATTTTGTAATAGCTATTTGAATATGGTGAACCTTTACAACCATATTTAGCTATTTTTCCTCATGTTTTAGGTGTATGCTCCTATATTTTATTTCTTTTGGTAAATTTCATATAATTAATTATTAATATGTCACATTTAGTGTGAAAATCATTTTTAGTTTTACTATTATGAACTTTTAAAGAAAAATAACGAACAGTTTAAAATTAATTTTAGATTTTAAAGCAGTTATCATTGAAAAAATTATAGTTCTTATAAAATCCCTTACAAAATTTGTAACGTATGAATAATTACTTTGTACTAACAAAGAATTAAATTATTGAATTTATAAGTTTGAATCTCATTCCAATTCAAAATTATGTCTAAACACTTATTTACTTAACCAGACAGAGTCAAGACGGTTTAAAACTGATTAAATAATTTGTGGAATTGGCTTCATACCTCTGGGTGCCTCAACTACTTTGTCAGGCTTCATACCTAGGGGTGCCTCAACTACTTTGTCAGGCTTTATACCTTTGGGTGCCTCAACTACTTTGTCAGGCTTCATACTAAAGAAAAGTAAGCGAGAGAGTTATTTTCCTTTATTTTTACAAAATAAAATTTTACCAATTCAATATATTTTTATTTTTAAGGTCCTTAGGTTATTTTTCATTAGGAGTGGAAATATGTCAACTGATTTATACTATCATACTCGCTTTAATATCAACCAGCAATTTCGCCTACCAAAAGTTAATAGATCAATTTTCCGCCATTCCTTTTCCTACTTAGGACCAAAGTATTACAACCAATTACCTGTAGAAATAAAAAATGCCAATAACATAAAACAATTTTGTAAAAACACTACTGCTTGGCTTTTATCTTTACAGGGTCCTGATTTTTTAAATAACATCTTACAATAGTTTACAAAAGTAACTCATAGTAAAATTATTCAATAACTTATCATCTGTCATATAGTTACATTTAATATTAGAGTTAACCCTTTCTATTATTGAAATCATTATTCATTTTATATCTAGTAATCAAAGATTCTTGTCAATATTGCATTGTATAATTATTGTTGTATTTTTAATTATAAATGAATATTCCTTTTTGTTTTAAAAGTAAATTGAACTATTTGTCATACATACCACAATAGGTGATTTATTCTTTTTATTTAATATTCTAATGCTAGACTCAAATATATTATAAGTTTATAATGTGTTATCTATATATAAAAAAACTGGCCATATTACTTGAAAAATTGGCCAATCATTTTCCAAACCAACCAAATGTAATTAAGTTATAGTCATTATTGATTGGAAAAATAAATCATTTATTCACTTTATTTACATAATTATCAAGATTAGCAGTTAATTACCCTACAGAAGTCATTACAATGTTCAATAGTAAAAGAATATGTCACATTGGGGGTCTTTATTGTTAGATTGGTCAGTATGGTGCAAATGTACAAATTGGTATCTATTGCACAAATAAGATTTTAACCATGAAAATGCTTGTGCTTTGTTACCCATTTTTGAAAGAGTTTTTCAATAATTGGCAAACTATAGTGCCATCAAATGCTTCTTTTAAATCAATTAACACTCCTGAAGTTAATTATATTTTCCTACTCCATTAATTATTTGCTTAAGAAATTCTGTAGAAGCACATAACTGATCTTTTAGTATGAAAACAATATTGTTCTGAATCTATGAGATTGTTAATTTCAAAAAATGTGTATAATTGCTCATATATTTTCGATAAAAAAGAGAAAAGGAAAGTGGTTTGAAATTTGAAGGTATTAATTTTCCCCTTTATAATTATCATTTTAGCTGACTCTATCATATAAGACAAAGTTTAATTCTTTAGCAAATTTATTTAGCAAAAATACGATTACTACAAAAATCTAGTGATAATACTGAAGATAGGATACTTCCTACTTTCATATAATGGTTTTATTAAATAACAATAGTAGATTTCAAATACAAATACCAAGTTATTGAAAGAAACTGAGCTCAACCTTTTTTTCGAAATCTCAGAACAATATTAATATTATATTGACCCCAAAGAAAAAAGTAATATAAATTTGTAATAGCTTGCTAAAATTAAATGAAGATGTCCATTGTGCAATGTCTCGATGTATTTTGAAGCACATGAACTGACATAAATATAAATGCAAGGCTCTCTAAAATAATAAAATTAAGTCTTGAAAGGAAGTACTGCTTTTCTAAACACATTGATACCTCATAACAATAATACACCTAATAATACGATATATGAAAATGCATTTAATGATGTTGGTATCCTATTAATTTAACTGTCGTGGATAATTTAGTTTGTGAGTTACATTGGTAATGATAATGAGGTGTTAATATCATTGGTTAAATATAATTTTCTAAGCTTATTACTGATTCCAACATCTACTACATATATCATTATCTGTCATCAGGTTAGTTGAGTGGTGTGTGCTTTGTGCGTTCTATTGTTTTTTGTTTAATCTGTTTAGAAATGGAAGCCGTGTTAAGTGAGAATGAATGGGAAAATCTAGTGATGATTCATTTGATAGTCTTGTCTCGAGAACAACCAACTCTATGGAGTCCTAACCAACAAACGCGATGCTTGGAACAGCATTGCTTTGGACATGTAGAAGGATAGACTGGAAGTGGGGAAAAAATGAGATGTCTGATGGGCGAATAACGTCTTTTGAAAAAGGAGAATAGTTTAGGAATCTTTTTCTCATTGCTATGTCCAATCCATCAATGTATAAACAAAGTTTATCTATCGATGGTGCAATCATACATAAAATGTATTCAACGTGTTCACTTGTCATTCATAAGTTTTTGAAAGTACCATCACATTTTATGTCATTGACCAATGACGCTTCTACTGCGACATAATCAGCGTTTTAAGTCTAATAGTAGATCATTCCCTCCCGCGATATCTTTCACTAGCCACAAGAGACGGAAGAGCCTAAAACCTTTGATTCCTTCCATAAGAAGATAAACTTACAGCAATAGCTGCCGTTAGAGCTAACTCCTATGCCTACACATTTCCATTGATGACTGATGAGGGATGTGCTACTTATAACGTTGCTAAAAATAGCAGAACACCATTTTACCTAAAACATAAAAAACTTCTAGTATTTGCTATAACATTTGCTACATCTAACAGTGCTATATGTAGCAAAAGTTATATAGCAGATTTTGCTACATAGTGGCTTTAATCTAATTTCTACTCTTTTCTTGTTAAATTTCATGTGCCCTAAGAAGTATTTTTTTTCTTCTACAGTACAACAATATTCTATAATATCGTGGCATCGATAGAGCCGTAAAACTAGAACGAATTGTATATTCATAGTAGACTAATTACTAATCTAAACTTTTAAACATGTTCAAATCATTGAATAAAAGAGTCTGTATAACACTGCCTGAAAACTGATATTCTCTGAGGAATGACAAATAGCCGTAGGCCCATGAGTCATACCGGTGGTGGTGGCAGTTTGCCGCTCTGTGTCTAAAGCGACCTATACACTACACTTGCATTGCACGTTATGCTTTTTTTATTTTGCCGCACCGTTCTTAGCATGGCACACCATGTGCCACACACTGTAACAGCAGTTCGCTCTGTGACGTGCCAAAAGTTGGTGTTAAACTCTGATATTTTGATTTTAACATGACCAGCCATACCTGTAGTAATGAACAATAAAGCTTCAACAGTTTTTTTTTTTTTTTTTTTTTAATGCGATACATGAAAATAGCAAGGGGAAACAGAAAAGGAGGCAAATATGGGCTAAAAATTGGTTGAAGAAGATAGAAAAGTATTCTGATTGAGACCCCTGAAATTGAGAGAGGGAAAGACTGATGTATCTCACTCATTATAAAAAGTACAACCAAGCACATGAAACATAACTTCAAAATATTATGGTCTCTCAGCTTGTGTTGTGAGACTGCCCACACACTAAGCATGTTGGCATGGCGCCGGATGGCTTGGCGCACCAAAAATCAAACCAGATCTGATTGTTGTCATGCCATTCAATGCATGCTGTGCATTGTAAGTTCTCCATAACTGGCACGTTTCATCAATATTTGGCAAGTACGGCTTGCAATGCACGTGTAGTGTGTGGGCCGCTTAAAGTAACAAATATATATTCTTAAATTCTTACATATGAGACGCCGACATAACGTTGTGCGTATTCTAAGGCGAATATGAATGATTATATGAGTGTAGGATGAGTGTAGTCTGGTTACAAACTGAGTTCAACTGTTCCTCAGAAAGAGCAATTTATTGCATGAGCAGCAGTGGCAAATTTTCCGCGACGGCGAAAACCGCGCTTTGCGTAACGAGCCTAAACTTGCAGGACAGTGTGGTAAACTAAATGTTCTATAGTAAAATCGTTCTGAAATTTATTGTTTACTTTAAATATTTCATTCTACCACAGTAAAAATACAATTAACACTATCTTATCTTAACTAGTTTTTTTTATTAAAGTTAAAATAAAACAAAAGCTTGGTTTCTCAACAAAATATTCTTACAAATATGTTAATAGATCACAATATGTAAAAATATCTTAATGATACCAAAATAAGGTTTAATTCACCTTTTGAGGCTTCACAAACATTTTTCCAGGAAGGGCTTTGGGGCCTTGGATCATTCATTGAAATAGGGGTTTCCAGTATTCAACGTCTCCTGGACCATGTCACCCAGAGAAAATCTGTTAAAATATGCTGTGATCCCATGTTCAGATAGTTGAATACTATTTCATATTAATTAAGAAACTTTAATTGGACCTAAGTAGATGCAAATGATAATAGAGTTACTATAGAATAATTTTATTATATGAATATATACAATACAATGGTAGTACGATGCATAAAATACTGTATTGTATGTATTGTCTACCGTATTTCATCATGAAAAATTAAGAACATTGAAAATACAGTTACATATTGAACAAGAGGAATGAGTGTAATAAACTATTCATTTACAAAACAGTATACACCTTGCATAAAAGTGAGTTAATTTCACTACAACTTTATGTATAGTAGTTACAAAACAAGGGTGGAGTTTGTAATCTTTGCAAGGGACACATTACGGATTGAAAAGGTCGATGTTTTGGAGTACTGTTTGGAGGGCAAGTGTGAACTGGCGGCTGTTAAAATTAGCTTTTGCAATATAATTTTTCTTATTGTAGTCGTTTATAAGCAGACTCTATTTTCGGCCTCTCTTGAGGAACACAGGGCTTTCTATAGTCATTTGTCATCATTCCTTGACAAAGTCAGATGGTGGTAATTAATTTGTTTAAACACCTTGAGAGACTTTGAAGATTTTATACTGTTGCGATATTGATCTTTTAGTCTTAGGTAGTGTTGCCTTCGTGGGTTGGATCTCTCTAGATCCTTGGTAATACATCTGACTAAGTCCCGAAGATCAGCCTGCTCTTTGTTTGAAGAAATTTTGCTATAAAACCTTTTTTTCCTGTACATTACTTTCTTTTCTGGAAAAGCCTGGTCTATGTAAACGGAAATTCTAGAGATGAATTTCTCCATTTTTGTTTCAACTGAATCTGCGCTATAAACCTCTGGCCATTGCTCATGAGCAAGAAAATTTTTGAATATCAAAGTGTTTTCATCTGTGAATGACCGGCAAGAACAAAACTTTGGGGCAGCCCCCTTTTGCGGAGGCAGCTTGACCACAGTCATCTGAGCATGGTGATCTGCCAAAGCAGTCACAAGAACAGAAGCAGTAACATGATCTTTGGGAAGATCAGTGTATACATGATCAATAATAGACCTAGAGTTTTTAAACTCTCTCATAAATGACCAGACTATATTCCTCAATCCATGACATTCCGTTGCATGCATCAGCCCATTAACCTTTAGGTCTAAAACAGACAGATCTACATTGAAATCACCTACCACAAGTGTACTATAATTCGGTGACATCACTTTGTCAAGGAATGATGACAAATGACTATAGAAAGCCCTGTGTTCCTCAAGAGAGGCCGAAAATGGAGTCGGCTTATAAACGACAACAATAAGAAAAATTATATTGCAAAAGCTAATTTTAACAGTCGCCAGTTCACACTTGCCCTCCAAACAGTACTCCAAAACATCAACCTTTTCAATCCGTAATGTGTCCCTTGCAAAGATTACAAACTCCACCCTTGTTTTGTAACTACTATACATAAAGTTGTAGTGAAATTAACTCACTTTTATGCAAGGTGTATACTGTTTTGTAAATGAATAGTTTATTACACTCATTCCTCTTGTTCAATATGTAACTGTATTTTCAATGTTCTTAATTTTTCATGATGAAATACGGTAGACAATACATACAATACAGTATTTTATGCATCGTACTACCATTGTATTGTATATATTCATATAATAAAATTATTCTATAGTAACTCTATTATCATTTGCATCTACTTAGGTCCAATTAGTAAAGTTTCTTAATTAATATGAAATAGTATTCAACTATCTGAACATGGGATCACAGCATATTTTAACAGATTTTCTCTGGGTGACATGGTCCAGGAGATGTTGAATACCGGAAACCACCTATTTCAATGAATGATCCAAGGCCCTTCCTGGGAAAATCCTCAAACAAGGCAAAAACGATGTGGAACATCATAAATGAAAATAGGGTCACCTCAAAATCTAATCATGACTTGAATTTTGCTGTAAAAAATAGCAGAGGAGACCTGGTTCATTATCCAAAGGAGGTTTCCAACCATTTTAATAAATTTTTAATAAATATCACAGAGTTACACTTTGAATGGCAAGAATACAAGTTTCTCTTCAAACAAATGTTCCACTTCAAATTCCTTCTTTCTAAAACCCGTAAGCCCAGCGGAAGTTATTGATTTGATATATTCATTACAGTTCAAAACGGCATCTGGAATTGATAATGTGTCATCAGGCCCGACCAGAGGGGGGGGCAGGGGGGGCAAAATCCCCGGGGCCCGTGGCCCAAGGGGGCCCGGGCCCGGCTGCGATTTTTTTTTTTAGGAAATTCCAAAAAAATCATTTTATTAAAATATTTTACAACAGATTGAATTTACTTGCGGTTTTAATTATGAAATTATTGTAAGGAATATTATGCATTTGGAAAAGGCAATATGCAAGAAATTATTTCTTTGCATAAGTTACAATTAATAAAAATATATCGGGAATACATTGCGCGTGGGAACGGAAACGGTCGCGCCACCTGATCGGAAGCTCGCTGAGAAGAAAGAAAAGATTCCTGAGCACCAAAACAGCCTTAGCCATAAAGAATGTTACTTAAAATGGAAAGATCTGGAATTAAATCTTAACAAAGGAGGTACTATATTTGGTAGCATTGAAAAACAATTGCAGAATGAAATCACTACCTAGAAACAGATCTTACACAGACTCCTTCACGTAACTTCATTTTTAAGTGAGTGAGGTCTCTCTTTTAGAGGGGAAACTCAAAAGGTGGGTCATGCAAACAACGGCAATTTTTTGGGTGTGCTAGAACTTTTAGGTCATTATGACCCTATTTTAGCGAAGCATCTAGATCAGGTTAAGCAATCTCAAGAATCGAATAAGAGAATGCAAGTGCATTATTTGTCTTGGAGAACTCAAAACGAATTCATAGCAAGTTGTGCTTGATTATGTAAGGAAAGTTATTGTGGGCCAGCTCAAGCGATCTAAATACTATTCTATTATGGTTGACGCTACACCAGACTCAAGTCATGTAGAACAGACCTCTTTTGTATTTAGATACATTATTTTCAAAGAAGACGTAAAAGAATATGAAATCCATGAATGATTTTTGGAGTTTTCCGACTGCAATGAAAAAACTGGAGAAAAAAATCGCAAATCTAATCAAAGAAGTTCTTAAAATATATGACATATCCTTAGATGACTGTAGAGGACAAGGATTAGATAATGGCAGTAATATGAGTGGCAAGTATAAGGGTGTTCAGGCTGATATTTTAAAATTAAACTCCCTGGCTGTGTACTCACCCTGTGGATGCCACAGTTTGAACTTATGTGGAGTATGCGCTGCTGAGAGTTGTACTGAAGCACAGACTTTCTTTGGTGTTGTTCAGAATCTGTACAATTTATTCAGTTGCAACCCGAAAAGATGGGAGCTTCTGAAAGAGATAGTAAGATCTTCACTGCACTCATTGTCTGATACGAGGTGGAGTGCTAGAGTAGAATGTGTGAAACCAATAGCGGCACACATAGGCAAAATCATTGAGGCAGTTTCATCATTGTTGAATCTTAACGTAACTGTTGAAACGAGAGCCACAATCAATGGGGTTTTAGAATATCTTAACACCTTCAAATGCATCCTAATGGCGTCAATTTGGGTGACAGTTTTGGTACCCATCAACTATAGAAGTCAACTACTTCAAACTATGGATGTTACTTTGGATGTTGATAGTAGTAATATAGAGAGCCTAATTGATGATTTAAGTGCCTTAAGAAATAACTGGGACAAGATATTGTCTGAATGCAAACATGTTGCAAATACTTATGGTATCGAACCGGAACTCCCCACTTCCCGTGCAAGAAAGAAGAAGACTTTTCACGATGAAACAGCTACAGAAGATGTAATGTTGATTTTATCCCCGGAAGAACGCTTCAAAACAGAAGTTTTTTACACAATAATTGATGTTTTGGTGGCCAACCTGAAAACGAGGTTCACCGCACTGAGAGAAATCGAAATGAAATTTTCATTTTTATGGAAGTATAACGAAATGGACGAGAAGACGATCACAGAAAGTTGTGTAAGATTCGCCGACGAGTACAATTCAGCTGTAAGCAGGGATCTAGTTGATGAAGTGATTTACTTGAAAACTGTTAGTAAATCAAACATCTCAGATACGTCGCTGAAACCAGCAAAACTTTTGAACAAGCTCGTGTCCCTTAATGTGACAAATCTTTTCCCCAATGTGTGCATTGCTCTTCGCATATTCTGTTGCCTACCAGTATCCGTTGCTCAGGCCAAGAGATCATTTAGTGTTTGAGCCGAATTAAAAATTGTTTAAGATCTACTATGGGTCAACAACGATTATCTGATTTGGGACTGTTAAGCATAGAGTCAAAACTTGCAAAAACTCTTGATTTCGACCACGTAAACCAAAATTTTGCGGATATGAAAGCAAGAAAAGTTATGTTGTAACTAACAGTTCTACTGTAAATAATTAAAAGCTAAGTTTAATTTAATTTAATTTAAAAAAGCTAAGTTTAATTAAGGAAGAACATTAAAACGGTTTTAACAATTATTGTTAAAACCGTTTTAATGTTCTTCCTTCCTGTGTCAATAACATGAGTGTTCACTATTCCACATCCCAGTTTATGAGTCAGCAGATTTTCGGGAATTTTCGTTCAACTAGGTTTGGGGGGGGGGGGCCCGGTCGGGTCTCATCCCCGGGGCCCGGTCTGGCTCTGGGCGGCCCTGTGTGTCGTCTAAACTCCTGAAATCCTGCTCAAATTTAATAGCAATTCCTCTTTTTAACATTAGTAACAGCTCATTTGAACCTTGAGTTTTCCCCGATTTTCTAAAGCTCTCAGTTGTAAGCCCACTTTTTAAGAAAGGGAAAAAAGAAATGCTTGACAATTAGAGACCTATTGTGATAAAATCTTCACTCTCCAACGTTTTTGAGAAAGTAGTTTTAAATAGATTGACTTCTTTTATGGATAAACATAATATTTTATTTTCTGATCAATTTGACTTTTTAAAGGGCAAGTATACTGTTGATGCAATGTATTCTCTTACTAACATCATAGTAAAAGAGCTGGATCAAAAGAAATATAGAAATATGTTGCGGGTATCTTCTTTGATCTCCGTAAGGCCTTTGACACGGTAAATCATGTCTTACTTCTAAAGAAACTTGAGATTATTGGAATAAGGGGCACTGCTCTAAAATGGTTCTCCTCCTTCCTCACTGGGCGTATGCAAATAGTAAAGATACCTTTTGTAGATCAAGATTTTATGAAATACTCATACTCAGATGAGAAATTTGTCATTTCTGGAGTCCCTCAGGGTTCCATCCTGGGCCCACTACTGTTCATTTTATCTATAAAATGACTTAAAATCAAGTGTTTTTAAAGGTAACCTTTGTTTTTTCGCAGACGACACTTCACTCGCTACATCACATCAAGCACGAAAATATTTGGAAATTGACTGTTATGTTGAATCAAATAATATTGTGCAGTGGTTCCAAGAACATTTTTTGTGTGTCAATTCTGATAAAACTAAACTGCTCGGTTTTTCGATTGGTCATAAAGAAACATTACATCTACAATTTTCCATAGGTGAAAGTGTTATTACTGCGGAACATGACGTAACATTTTTGGGACTTCACCTTGATGCGAAATTAAAATTTCATGTTGACATAGAACGTGTCGCTAGCTGTTTATCTTCGGGAGTTTTTGTATTAAGATGTATGTCCACCTTCTCCAGTATTCAGATTCTTCTTTCAGCATATTATGCCCTCATCTATCCATTTCTTGCATATGCAGTTGTAATTGCATATGCAAGAAATCAGATAATTTCAAATGCATGGGATCTGAGCTTATATACGAAGACTCTTTTCATTCTTGAAAAACGTGCTGTGAGGATAATTGCAGGAATCAGAAAAACAGAATCATGTACACCCTACTTCAAGGCTTTTCATATACTCACCTTTTCATCTATTTACATTTTGGAGTCACTTATTTTTCTGAAAAAGAACCAACACATTTTTTTAGAATTTCTACCACCTTCAAACAGTATAACCAGGAACAAAACCAATTACAATATACCACCATACAAATCAAATTTTTTCAGAAACCACACAACTTATAATTGTATTAAAATATTCAATAGCCTTCCAATTACTCTGAAACAAGAATGTAATGTGGTTACCTTCAAAACCAATGTAAAAAGATTTTTACTTAAAAACCGTTTTTATACCGTTAAGGATTATTTTAATAAGAAATATGTTTAGTTTTAATATTTGTAGACCTAATATTTGTATTATAGGTTTTAAAATGTATTGGGCTATTTTTAATCTCGACTGCTAATGCAAGTAACTTTGTTTGATGGCAATAAAGATATTTTGAATTTAGAATTTTTGGACTTTACATGGCAAAATTGTCTTTAGCTATTCTGCGTGCTGGGGTTTATATGTTAAGTTTCTAGGTCTCATAGCAGTAAAAGCTGGGTTAGACCGGTTTCATCCTGCTCCTCCAACCATGCCATCATAGTATTTAGTGCTGAAAAATCTTTTTCATGACAAACTGTTCTTATTGTTGTCTGTAATTACAATATTGCAATATTCATCACTATTGTTTGGTGTATCATTTTTTGCACCATTGCAACAATTTCATTATTCTTTAGTATTTGGAAGCCTGCTTTATTGTTGCTAATTTCCAACCACTCCTCTGGGACCTGAATATAAAATTCAGAAAAATCTATAAATTTACTTGCATAACTCCAAACACTTGTCAATATCTTCCTTTATGGTGATTAAAGGTTCTAAATTATCACCAATCTCTCGTACAATAATTTACTAAGCATTTTTTAGATTATTTTCCTCTAGGCTCGCCAAGAGTCTGCTACCGTGCAAGAACAGTCTTTAAACCTCGAACTGGCAGTTGATTTTTCCCAGAATGGCAGGCCATTTTTACTTAATGTGCAGACGTTTGTTGTAAAATTCATAAAAAATAGTTATTTACTATAAACCTACTTATATCTGATATCAATATGTTCATCATTATTTAGACTATCGTATGATATAATATTGAGGTCAAGTGGTAGAGAGGAATCTATAGTCCTAACTTCGCCTCCAAATTAAAGACAAGGCCTCACAACATGAACTATCTTAATTTGTGTAGGCAGTAGAGTTCCTTGCAGAGTGGGCATTGACACCCAGTAATGTAGCCTTCCTGCGAATACACACGGGCATGTTTGATCCTGCCATCATAGGCGACAAGGCCAAATGGTTTGCTCATCAACTAGAGCCAATTAACTTTTCAGTCTGGGATGAAAACAGCTCCCTCAGTGGTGCACTGAAGTATCTCCCTCAGCAGGAACAACCTACAGGTAAGTTCAAATAATATTAATTTGTTACTATTTTATTTAATTATTATTTTTGTTTTCAACTGAATGATTCTTCTATTCATGACTTATCTCCCCTCCTTTAGAATATTATTAGCCAGTGTTGCATGTTTCTTCCCTGTGGAGACAATATAAATATCATCCACATTCATAATCTACTTAGTATATTAAAATCTTCAGACTGCTACAAGTAACAACTCCAACTGCAAAACTCGAATGTGAAGATCTTGGGCATGCCTTGTTTAGGTATTTTGCTTCATAAACACAACCACCCATTGTTCTGACAGCAAATTCACTATCAACTTGACATTGTCTTTGATCAAAATTCCTTAGATAATTCTTTCTGTGGTGATATGTCTATTTCAGACCAGTTTTAAAGTTTTAGGTTCTCTATAAATATTTTGTCTGGACACAGAAAAGAAAGCAACAAAGGTTGCATCCAACAGAGCGCTGAGTGGGTGTCAAGTTATAGAAACTTGAGTTGCCAGACAATGTCAAGTATCCAGTCTCTGTGCGGATGGCAGGGCCAGCACTGTTGTCAGTCCCTCCCTTATTCCCCTCTGAATCTAAAAGGATAAACATAATAATTATTACTACCAATTTCTAGAGATTTAGTTAAGCAGTAACTGTAACTGAGGTGCTCCCTGCTTCCTTAAAAAAACAACCTCCATTTCTTTTTTCTCTGTGGTTTGGGTTAAACATTCTGTCTCTTAAATTTATGTTTATTTGATTAAAAAATATTACTTATGATAGCCAATGTATTTATAAAAATAAAAAACGAGTGTCATTTCTATAAAGGGGTACCACTGAGGTTGTCACAACACAGTATGGGTGAAACTTTTGGTGATGTAAAAACTGTAAATAACAGCTTGAAACGGTTGTTACCAAACCTTTATTTTTATTATTTGTGTGTTTAAACTAATTTTTATGTTTCATGATGCACATTTTAATTTGTTAATATACTCTTTAATAAAGTACAACATGGTTTATTAGATGTTATAAACTATTTTTTCTGTGACTTTGTTAGATGAAAGTGGATCAGATTCTGAAGGCGCCGACAGTACAAGTTCATCCTACTCCTCCCTCAGTGACTTTGTTTCAGAAATGGTGTCTTCAGACCTCTCACCTAGTAAGTACAGGATTATATAAAATTGTCATCTATTCACTACAATAGAGTAAAATTTAAATACAACCTGGCCTTATGTTTGTACTATTTTAGCTATCTGTAAGATTACAATTTAACTAAATTTATAGTATTGCCCATAGGTTTCACCACCCCAGAAGCAGGTCCAGTGGGGTTGTCAAGTGGTGTGGATGTGCAAGCAGTCTACCACCCCCCTTCAGTTCTGCAAGTCCCAGGGGATGTTGCTGTTCCCACTAGTTCTCCTCATTCCCCAGTCTCATCATCCGCTTCGTCCGAGAGTGATTTAAGCCCTCAGGAGTTACGGCCAGAGATGGTAAGTACAAACATATCTCATTACCTATACAGCCTGATGTGTAACTCACTGTTAGGGAATACGATTTCTAAGGTACTTCTAGAAATGCCAGAGACTTGAAATTTGGACTGTATATAGCCAATGTATTTATATTTAGATGTAGATCTAATAGTGCAACCACCAGAAAAATTCAAACATTTCCATATTTCCAAAATATTGATGGGCACAGAATATGGTTTCTTTCCAACAGCCGTTTAACCGTTAAAACTAATTTTAAGGTACAAGCGTGGCATATATTTTTTTTTAGAGGAAGAAACCTAGATTGTAACTACCAATACAATACATCCAAATAGTAAGAAAGAATTTATACGAGTGTTTATATCAAAACTTCATTTTAATTCATTAAAAAATTGTGAAATGAAATTTTCGAGTAGCGAGGAATTTTTTAATTTTTTGGTCAGGCTAGTTCGACCAACGTAAACAAGTTTTGTAACTAACCAAATGAATTAACTAGAAATCTTTTATGACGAGTAGTTTTTTACAATGGGGCTTAAAAGTCAAAATTATTTATTTCTATACGTAGAGTAGGGAGAGTATTTTAAGTTTTAATTTTACCCCCTAGAACAAATTCATAATATAAAGGCATCGTTTTTTAAAGCATACCATTATTTACAACTTTTATGTTTAAAGTTATTCCCTATCTATTAAAGTTTTGTTGTAAAAGCTATTTTACTCTATACAATATACATAATTTTCATGAATCGTTTAACTATTTTCTATTTGTAAATTTTTAGACTGGTCCAATTCTTTTCCTGAGGTAATAGTATGATTGGATTCTCTAAAGTTTTCAAGCTTAAAGTTGGTGGCCATCTCTTATACTCTTTTAAAAAAGTGATATTATAGTATGCATACTCAAGCTGCTGACAGAGCCACGGTAACAAGAATAGATGAGCTTGCCAGACCATTGTTGTCGCACAGATATGGTGTTTGGCTACACATATTTTCTAGAAACTATATGGTACGTGACCCAGTAAAATACTTTACTCAGTTTAAAGTTTTGTAAAAGGATGGCTTCTCGATATTAAGACATTAGCATCAATGTTCCACGAACCCAAAGAACAACCTACTTCAATTTAAATTAAGAAATTAGTGACATATTAATTTTGTAAAACACTTATTAATTTAGCTAACCTTAAGTTATCAACTTAGGTAGTCATCCGTGATTAACTTAAGTAGAACCCCCGTCATCAATTTGGGTAACCCCATTATCAACTTAGGTGGTTCCTATGATCTATTTAAATAGCCTATAAAATATTAAGGTGCACCTGTGATACAGTTCAAGAGTGGTTAACCTATTTGTTTCCTACAGCTAATAATATATTTAGCCAGCATATGTTACCTCCCGTAATCAATTTGTGTAGCCCGCTGCGTCCAGCTTGGATAGCAACCTGTGATAAACGTGGGTAGCCCCCGTGATCATCTTGAGTAGACCCACTTATCAACTTGGGTAGCCTGCGGGATCATCTTGAGTGGCCCACATGATCAACTTAGGTAGCTGTGACCAGCTTAGGTAGCTCTCATGATCATCTTAAATAGCCAACCTACCTAATTGGATCAGCTGTGGGCAATTCCCCTGATCATTATCAATAACTTGGGTAGCCCCCATGATCATCTTGAGTAGACCTCGTGATCAACCTTAAAAGCCCTCGTGATCAACTTGGGTAGCCCCCATGATCATCATGAGTAGACCCAATGATCATCTTAGGTAGCCAACCTAGATCAGCTTAAGTAGCCCACGTTATCATATTGAGTAGACCCCGTAATCAACCTAAATAGCCCCCGCGATCAGCATGGGCAGCCCCGGTATCATCTTAGGTAGCCAACCTGGAATAGCTCAGGTATCGTCTGTGATCAACTCGCATAGACTCTGTGATCAACCCAGTGATTAACTTGAACAGTGATTAACCTAGGTAGCAACCGTGATTGTTTAAAATGTTATATTTAAGATTTTATATAATATAAAAAGCACATGTGATCATCTTGGGTAGCATCCGTGTTCTCATTGGTAGCATCTGTGATCAGTTTGGGAAGCTAACCTTGATCATCTTGGGTAACAATTATTGATTAAAACCTATTGTGGGTTAGGGGGCGAACCAATAAGCACACATAACACATAAAGCCGGATTTGTAACTGACTGACTGACTCACTCACTCAGTCATGTATACAAATTCTAACCAACTTCCACATGAGCTAGAAACTTGAAATTTGGCACACTTTTAGCTTTAACAAGCAACTGACAGGAAAATTACAAAAAATTAAAATTTTAAATTTTTAAATCCCCCAAAAAATCAAAATGGCGAACGGGAATATTGAATTGTGTGCAGAGGTTTACTTACGGCTTCATTGTGGGCAAACCGTTGGTTGTAGAGCAAATCTGACAGCATACTCCAGGTTTGTGATTAATGTTCTACAATTTTGTTAAGGAGTTTTTTTGTATTTTTGATATTAAATACACAAAAAATTATTAAATTCCTATTTAATTTTTTTAATTTAATTTTTTCCATCTTTTTTTGGTAACGGTATAATTTTTAATGGCGTTAAGTTATAGTGGCGTTGTATCTTCTGACTGCAGACGAGGGAAGGGAGCACGTGTGTGACGTCACTGGCCTTATTCGCCATTCTCAGTAATGCCACAACAATTCATTTAAATTGCATGATCGTCTTTAAGTCTGATGTTTTATTAAAACATTATATTATAATGAAATCTATACTATTTCAATCTATGTTTCATGACGAGTATACAATATGTAAACTGAGTAATTTTTTTATTGTAATGTACAGTGAATTTTATGAGAAAAGACCCTTGTAAAATTAAGGACATGAAAAATTTAGAATAAGGTCAAATATTTAATTGTTGGTTTTCAGAAAAAAATTTTAAGCATGAATGTTGTAGATATTTAGTTAAATTAAATCTTTTAATCTATATATTATTTGTTCCTTTACAATTCGTTTGAAAATTGGTCTCATTTGATCTTGACTCTGGTTCACCTATCAACATCTGTTCCTATTGTTGTGATATGTGTCCTTACAGAAACTTGTTATTTTGTAGAATTTTCTAATTACAATAGCGTAAATATATTTAGTAAAACAAATATCTGAACTCATGTAATGAGAAAAATACTTTTGACACTTAGGTGATTTTCAAAATTTGTTATAATTTACTACAGACAAATAAATTGTGTGGATTCGTAAGATAAGGTTACGAGGACAATATAATGTACTAATATGAAACTTATGACAAATTTATGATACTATATTTATGAATTGTAATTTTTTTAAATGATGAAGTGCTTTCTAAGTTTGAACAAACTACTAATATGAATTAGCATGGTATATAAATTATACACACGGAGAGAAGTTTAAAGCATGCCTTTCATATAACTTATTTATATATGAATCAATCCAACTCTTCTGATTTAATATAATCCATGGTAACTAATCAATATACGGTAGTTATCACGGCGAGGATGTGTGATCTCTACTGTCTTTTATTCTAGATATCGTGATATAATCTACCATTACATTACATTTTGTAAGATGATATTGAATAATTAGTTTGTATTCATGAGTATACAAAGGTGATTAAAAATTATTCATCTATAAATATGGAACAATCATGATCATCTTTCAGTGCTACGTCTAGGCCTCTTGCTTAGATAAAATCAACGGTATTTTGTGCTATACTATGATGATTTCATTAAATAAATCGATTGGTTCTTACAACAATTTGGTCAAATCTGATCAGTATGTGATACAAAAAATTCTTGTATTCTAACTTTTTCACATAGTTACGATTTTTTCCTCTTAAGAGTTCACTGTACAATATAACTGAATTACTAAAATGTTGTAGTTTATATTCTTTATAAAATACATATTTAAATTACTTTAGTTCCATTATCAATAAATATTAAATAAAATAGTTTAGACATGATCGTTCTGCATTAAATTAGTAGTTCCCTGGACTTTTTGAGAACGTTTGTATTATAGGCTAATAACGTCACAGCACACGTATGTGACTCACAGATGCACGCTTCACTCGCACAAATAAGGTTGAAAATTTCAGGGGGTGTCCGGACATCCAGAACATCCCCTGGGTACGTCCCTGTAGAGAGATGGATATGTCACAGTTAAAGTATTAAACTAGATTTGCCAACTTTAGATTTGCAATAAATTAATATGTGTAAAAATGTAAAATGTAGTGAACCCAAAACTTGTTTTTATCACTACCTTAGAAGACGGATATAACTATTTAATTGTATTCTGTATTCTATATAACAGAATATATAGGCACTATTTCTGCCACTTGAAACTTTTGAATAAGTAAAAAGGCTCAAACTAATTTTATTCAGTAGATAAATTACAAATTACTCACCTGATTAAAAAATATGTAAGTACCCAACGAGAGACTGGAAGTAAACTTAACGTTCATTTTGTGCAGTCAATTAAACAAATTAATTACTTGACAACATCAAATTAATTAATAATGATTAAAAAATCCCTAAATAAATCACAATAACATTTGTAGTAATTTTTGTAATAAGAATTCCTGTTTGGAAGATACTAAACCCCTATTGATAAATAAATCACAATAACATTTGTAGTAATTTTTGTGATAAGAATTCCTGTTTGGAAGATACTAAACCCCTATTGATAAATAAATCACAATAACATTTGTAGTAATATTTGTAATAAGAATTGCCGTTTGGAAGATACTAAACCCCTATTGATAAATAAATCACAATAACATTTGTAGTAATTTTTGTAATAAGAATTGCTGTTTGGAAGATACTAACCCCTATTGATAAATAAATCACAATAACATTTGTAGTAATTTTTGTAATAAGAATTGCTGTTTGGAAGATACTAAACCCCTATTGATAAATAAATCACAATAACATTTGTAGTAATTTTTGTAATAAGAATTCCTGTTTGGAAGATACTAAACCCCTATTGATAAATAAATCACAATAACATTTGTAGTAATTTTTGTAATAAGAATTGCCGTTTGGAAGATACTAAACCCCTATTGATAAATAAATCACAATAACATTTGTAGTAATTTTTGTAATAAGAATTGCTGTTTGGAAGATACTAACCCCTATTGATAAATAAATCACAATAACATTTGTAGTAATTTTTGTAATAAGAATTCCTGTTTGGAAGATACTAAACCCCTATTAATAAATAAATCACAATAACATTTGTAGTAATTTTTGTAATAAGAATTGCTGTTTGGAAGATACTAAACCCCTATTCAACTAATACTATATTCTATACTGAAATTCACACAAACAATACTACTGTTTGTGTGAATTTCAATACTACTGTTTGTATATGGGTGGGTCAATACCACTGTTTAGGTGTAACAAATGATTCCTTATCGGAAAACAGAAGTTATAAATACCACCTTTGTTGTAATGTTTGATGGAAAGTCGAACAAGTTTAAGAAAGAAATCAAGCCTCTCTCTGACATTGCAATATATCTCGGCATTCCTGAACGTTTCAAATCGTCACCTTATATCTTGGAGCGTTGAAATATAGGAGTATATAGGAGTATGATAAATAAATCCCACAGTAAAAAATATTTTGATTAACTTACTTTAATAACTTTAACTAAACAAGTAATGAAGTTCTTAATTGTTTTGCTTTTTGTGTTTTGCATAAATACCACCAGAAATTTTTGTTTTAAAAATATTTTATGAAGAATGTTTTAGATGACTACTTTTTTGTGTTTTAGATTAATAAAAAATATCTAATAGCTTTATTATTGAAAGAAAATGGTTCTATTATTTTATATCATAGTTTCATTTACTAACTTTGAGACTACAAAACAAAAATAGGTTATGTCTTAGTTAACAGGACTTAAGACAATCCACACTGAAAGTCATACATTTTTTTATTTATTTCCATGCAAACATTTGACTAAACTAATAGATAAGTTGTAAACCACAGTAGACACAACTGCTTGTAGTGTAGTTAGTAGCATTCTGTGTAGGAGAGCTGTAGCCAAGGTGGAGAGTCTGACAGCAACTCTACTCCCCGGACAGTGATCAGCAACAAGTCTTCTGCCCAGGACTCAGACACCTCACTTGTAGACATGCCTCGCCCTCCCTCTACTACCCTTTCCTCCCGTAGACCCATACCAGTGAGTGTATCTTTGGATTTGTCTACTTCTGGTTATATGTTACAAAGTGTTTACTCAGTATTCTTTCTTAACACACTTTTATACGATACTTTATAAGCTTCTGTTTCTTGCTACCATATAAAGAATTTTCATTTTTTCGTTACCTTAAATGTTATTTATTTTCTAAAAATATGTTATAGGTTTTATATATGTTACGAATTGATAGTTTTATATTGGTAAGTTAAATTGTGCAGCTTGGATTGACATCATTTTGAGCATGTACCAGAATATTTTAGGTGTCAAATATTTAACTCAATGTATGTGAACAACACACGTTTCATATTCCTTGTTTGGTATTTGATGTACTTCTTCACTACCCAGGAAAATGCATTTGACTGATAGTAATAGCACACGATTCAGGAGGTCTTTTTAATAGATCAATTTGTTGTCTAATCGTAAGATACAATTATTATAAAACACAATTATAAAACTAAAAGCTGCAACCTTTTAGTTCGAAATTGACTCTCCAAACTTGGTTATAGCAATTTTTATCAGAATTGTGTATTTGTAGTGAAAATAAAAAATTTAATTATAAATTTATTGAAATTAGAACTTCATGTTCTTTTCTCCTTAAAAATGTATCATATTTTAGTTATTTATTTATTTATTAAAATTTACTTGACATATGATACAGTTCGGCCACTTTAATTGCGACCTTATTAGAGAACCTGTGTGAAAGAGACAAAGCTACTCATTGAAGTGAGACTGAAAATAAGTCTTCTCCTACCACTAAACTAACGTGCCACTGTACCACTTTAACATTTCGTTGTCATGGGTACGCTGTGGGAAGCCCCACCTACTATGTGATCGTGCTAGGTGACCATTGGCGGGCAAGGCACGTGGTGGCAACTGGAATCTAGTACAGCTGAAACATGGCATAGGGCGAGAAGGCGCTGTGATATGAGTGTTGAATCAGCTTATGTAGGGCGGTTTGTTGTCATTACTGAGTTATATTGAGGTTAAAATATAATTTGATTTCCGATATTACTGTTTTAAATATGTATAATTTATTTTAAATATTCATAATTTGATTGAAATGTTCAGTGACCTACCTTCAAACTGAAATAATATTTATCACTACTTTCATTAATTTTTTATTTACATATTACTTCGTATACAAATTTAAAAAGTGTTCATTGCTAACTATATAAGTCGTGATAGATCAAGCAAGAATGTAATATCCAATTTCAGTAGGATTTATAATAACTACAAAAATGACAATATGCAAGATTATGGCTATATTATCGACTTTTATAATTCAAGCCGTTTTCTCTACTACCTTTAACATAACCTACAAACAATGGGAGCGAAGGAGATGAAGTGCCACGTGCATCTTAACCCACCACAATTATGTCCGTTGTTCCCACTCCCATCTAACCTATTATAGGGGATATTATAGTTTTCCCTACCATATAACCTACTACCTTCTCCCTACCATACTCACCTGCAGTTTTCCCCACCATATAACCTACTACTTCCTACATACTCACCTGCTGTTTTCCCTACCATGTAACATACCACTTCCTCCCTTCATACTCACATTCTGTCTTTCCTGCCATCTAACCTACTACCTCCTCCCTACATACTCACCTGCTGTTTTCCCTACTATATAACCTACTACTTCTCCCTACATACTCACCTGCTGTTTTCCCTACCATCTAACCTACTACCTTCTCCCTACATACTCACCTGCTGTTTTCCCTACTATATAACCTACTACTTCTCCCTACATACTCACCTGCTGTTTTCCATACCATCTAACTTACTACCTCCTCCCTACATACTCACTTGCTGTTTTCCCTACCATATAACCTACTACCTCCTCCCTACATACTCACCTGCTGTTTTCCCTACCATCCAACCTACTACCTCCTCCCTACATACTCACCTCCTGTTTTCTCTACCATCTTACCTACTACCTTCTCCATACATACTCACCTACTGTTTTCCCTACCATCTAACCTACTACTTCCTCCCTACAGACTCACCTGCTGTTTTCCCTACCATATAACCTACTACCTCCTCTCTAAATACTCACCTGCTGTTTTCCCTACCATATAACCTACTACTTCATACATACTCACCTGCTGTTTTCCCTACCATGTAACATACCACTTCCTTCATACTCACATTCTGTCTTGCCTACCATCTAACTTACTACCTCCTCCCTACATACTCACTTGCTGTTTTCCCTACCATATAACCTACTACTTCATACATACTCACCTGCTGTTTTCCCTACTATGTAACATACCACTTCCTTCATACTCACATTCTGTCTTCCCTACCATCTAACTTACTACCTCCTCCCTACATACTCACTTGCTGTTTTCCCTACCATATAACCTACTACCTCCTCCATACATACTCACCTACTGTTTTCCCTACCATCTAACCTACCACTTCCTCCCTACATACTCACCTGCTGTTTTCCCTACCATCTAACCTACTACCTCTTCCTCATATACTCACTTGCTGTTTTCCTTACCATCTAACCTACTACCTGCTCTCTACATACTCACCTGCTGTCTTCGATACCATGTTACCTACTACTTCCTCCCTACATACTCACCTGCTGTCTTCGATACCATGTTACCTACTACTTCCTCCCTACATACTCACCTGCTGTTTTCCCTACCATCTAACCTACTACCTCTTCCTCATATACTCACTTGCTGTTTTCCTTACCATCTAACCTACTACCTGCTCTCTACATACTCACCTGCTGTCTTCGATACCATGTTACCTACTACTTCCTCCCTACATACTCACCTGCTGTCTTCGATACCATGTTACCTACTACTTCCTCCCTACATACTCACCTGCTGTTTTCTCTACCATCTTACCTACTACCTTCTCCATACATACTCACCTGCTGTCTTCCTTACCATCTAACCTACTACCTCCTCCCTACATTCTTACACGAAGTCTTGCTTACCATGTAAGTAATATATGCTACCTATATACTCACCTGTTGTCTTCCCTACTATCTCACCTAATACCTCCTCCCTCCCTACAATACCATTGTATGTGTATGAGTGGGTGGGTAGGTCAATACCACTGTACATGTTTGGGAGGGCGAGCGGGTTAATACCACCATACTTGTATTGGTTGGCGGGTGGGTCAATACCCAAAAATAAAGTCTTTCTTAAATTAACTTATGCAGAGAATATATTATTTCATTGTGTACTATTCACTATGGAAATAGTACTCTAGTGTTATGGGTGTTACGGAACTCTATGATAAAGGAAACTATCCATGGTAACTATCTACGGTGGGTATTGACCTACCCACTAACCCATACACTACAGTGGTACATACTCACCTGCTGTCTTCCTTACCATCTAACCTACTACTTCCTCCTTATCTACTTACCTTCTATTTATGAGATTAGTAAGTAATATCTACTTTTTAAGATAATTTCTGCTTTAAAAGGGAATCTCTTTTCCCAATACTTCTTGAATATGTTGTCCACTTTACTCAGCCTTACTTACAAAAACTATACTCCTTCCTCAATTAATTTGCACTTTATATATTAAATGTAATGTCATGTAAACAGGTGCCACCGATGAGTCCAGGACCAGCACGGCAGATGAGTATTGGGAATGTGTTGGCACGCACTGCAAGTGTATCATCGGGATCTCCTCCAACAGTGACTCGACAGGGCTCACAATCTAGTCTTATAGACCATCTAGCATCTCATGCTAAGGACCTTGTGCGTGAGACTCGTCAAGGCAGTCAAGAAGGCATTTTAGCACATATGGATAAGGTGAGAAAAAATTATGTAAAGATATAATAAGAATAGTATTAAGTAATATAAGTGATTTTTTAAAGATAACTGTTCATGGCACAATAATTTTGATAGCAGCATAATTCTTAAAAGTAGCTGTCAAGTTATCATATTTTTGGTTACAATATCAGTAATCATACCTTCATTAGCACTGTTTCTATATTATCAGCATAGGTGCAGAAAATCTGTTTATTTTTGGCAGTGTAACGTCAATTCTTGAAATAATGATTTCCATACCAGCTCGTACATAGTTGTAGTTGTTTTGTAGGCTCAGCACCCCAGCATTGTTATGGCCCATTAATGTATTCCAATAATGAGAATTGATTAATTTACTTCCATCCCTCCTGCTTAGAATTATTTTGCCAAATTATCTGTAGGGCAAAAGTAAACTTGTATTGATTGTGGTTTTTAAAGATTAAAACTTAGATATAATTTACTATTCTGAATGTAATAATTTTTAGCATGTTAGCTTATTTCCCTTTTACAGATTGTAAATTGTATTTTTTAGCATTAAATATGAACAAAATATATTTAATAGTAAAATACAACCCATTATTAGCTGAAATAATTATAAAATATTGGAAGGGCAAGTATTTAAATATCAGGTCAGGTAACTGTTGACTACATAATTAACATTACATTAGTATCCTCCAACTGCAATTCTGTCATGTTGCTATACTGTTCGATAGATGATACTGGTTAGCTGGAGGACGGTACCAATGAAGTTGCACCAGTCACCTTTTTATGCCCCGACTGGGATTCAAACCCAGGCTTTGTCATCTCCCTGGTCACCAGAAACAGCAACCTTAACCATTAGACCAATGAGGCGCAATTTGACAAGTACCAAAATGAGTACAGCTAGAGCTCTCTGTGAGAGAATGTTGTATTGCTATTTTCTAGTACAATAGGCTGAAGTTATTGTTTTCCTCACTAGTGCTAAAAATAAGACTAGAGGGTTATTTTTAGCACTCTAAAAAATGAATGTGTTGTCTTTCAACTGATTTTTAGTGCATTTATTCACGATGGAAATTATGAGACGTGAACTGCTGTCTGTAGTGTCTTCCGTCTCTAGTGGGTTAATTAATCTGATAAGCAATATATTTAAAAGTTACATAAGGGGCCATCCACTACTATAACTATACATAGGGACCCATTCTACTTAGATTTGTCTACTACTAAAAAATAGTCAACTTAAAAATAATATGTTTAGTACTATAAACAATTCTTATATCTTAAATATATTTTGCTGACTTCAAAATAGGGGGTTTAATTAACTTGATTTACTTCCAGTTTACTCTAACAGCAAAGAAAGCTGCTGGAGAAGCACAAAAAACAGCAATGGAGGCAGGGAAGACAGCTGCAGGAGTGAGCAAAAACACTCTAGAAGACCTGACTTATGTAGGCAAGAGCACTTTGGGGGACTTAACAAAAAGTGCAAAGGAGGTGGCCTCAAAAAAAGGACTTCTCAAGGTAGGTGGGCCAGGAGATCTGGTCTAAGCCTGCCGACAGCACCATAATTGCTTTAATTCCAAGCTTGATAGAATTGTATCTTATTACACACATAGGTGTGTTAACAACTACAGACAACATCATTTTTATTTAATAACTGTAAACTTAGCATAATTGTTTCAAATTGGTTTGTATTTTTAATGCAGTAATAATCATTTTAATTCATTCTATTTTAAAAGTATTATAAACATAATGAAAGCCAAAGTTTCCAATCAGTATGTGATTAAGAAAATATGGGTTTAAGGTTCAATCCAGGCTGGGAAACTAAAAAATAGACACTATAACCCCCCAAACAAAATACAGGGTCATTTCCCTTGTTTCAAACGGGAGAAGGCAATAAGGACAGTCCTCCCAAGTTCATAAAAACAAAAGAGCATGTTTGGGGAATAACCAAGAGGAAATGAGCTGAGTAAAAAGTTCTTGTCAAGTAAATTTAGCAGCAAATACAAGAAGAAAGTTGGTCTGATCTCTGCCATTGTTGCCATCTGTGGTGAAGGAACTGTCTTGGAAAACTGAAAGTATTTCATTTCATAATTGGGCTTGGAGTGATTTATACTTAACATATTTGACTATGACTATGTGTATGACCATGTACAAAACTGAATAATATAATTTGAATTTCAAATGGATAAAGTAATTGATTTACAACCTGGTATATTTATATCAAAAATATCATTATTATGCACTCAACTTGTTAACTATTATCACAGTGTTTCTGTAGTAGCACGGTGTTTCTCTAGTAGTACAGTGTTTATGTAGTAGCGTGGTGCAGATTGCGCACCGTGGACACAACCGAGAATAACTGTTGTTATACAGTGTGGCGCAAAAAGAATGCATGGATTTTAAAAGGCTATAAGTTGGTTAATTTTAATCACACCAAAATTTTAACTACACCAAAACAATCATCAAACAACCCAATTTGAGAGTTGGGTGTTAATAATTATAAGACAATTAACTAATTTTTTAAAATAACATCAGAAAGATGGCGTCCTTCTGCATGAATACACATTGCAAGTCTCTCTTCAAAGTTTTCCATAACTTTGTTCAAAGTGTCCTGTGATACAGCTGCAATTTCTTCACTTATTGCAGCCTTCAATTCTTCGAGTGACCGAGGTTTACGACGATAAACTTTGAGTTTCAGGTGTCCCCATAAAAAGAAGTCGCAAGGAGTCAAATCTGGCGAACGTGCAGGCCAATGGAGATCGCCGAAACGTGAAATCACGTGACCAGGAAACATTCCTCGAACGACAGCCATAGATTGATTACTCATGTGGGCTGTGGCTCCATCCTGTTGAAACCATGTTTGTTCCATATCGAGCCCCAAAGCTTCAAGATTTGGCTGCAAAAATGTGCGTAGCATTGTCACGTATCGTTCAGAATTAACAGTGACTGTTTGGTCACGCTCTTCAAAAAATAAGGTCCAACGATGCCAATTTTAGAGACCCCACACCATACTGTAACTTTAGGACAACGCAGTGGTTTTTGATGCATTTCCTGTGGGTTGTGAGCTGCCCAATAGCGGCAATTCTGCTTGTTTACTGAGCCATTCAAGTGGAAATGAGCTTCATCACTCAGCATTACAACATTATTGTCATTTCCAACGACATCAAGCATTCTCTCGCAAAAAACTCTTCGTTTGTGAAAATCACGTTCATGGAGCTTCTGAACAATCATTATCTTGTAAGGGTGGAATTGTAACTCACATGTCAGGATGCGCTGTAGCGATCGACGTGATATCCCCAAGGTCGGAGCACGCCGTCTAGTCGAGCGGTGAGACTTTCAAGAACTGAGGCTTTGACACTTTCAACATTTTGCGGAGTTCGCGCCGTACGAGGGCGACCAGTCGATTTACTCTTCAACACTGATCCTGTTGTACGAAACGAGTTAACCCAACGAAGTATCAAGTTGCGATCAGGTACCGAACCATTACGCGCGACATTAAACTGTAAACAAAATTTTCGTTGAAAAGTGATGACAGATTCATTTGATTTGAAATAGTGTTCAACAGCAAACACGCGATGCTGCACGTTCCACTGCTCCATTGCTACTAAAACTGGACGCTTCAACCAACAAAATGGCGTCGCTCGGCGGTCACTGACCGCTCCCCTCCACTGGTACTACGTTACTCAAATCCATGCGTTCTTTTTGCGCCACCCTGTAGTACATACTTAATACATTACGGCTAAGTTTTAAATGTCTATGGATTCTATGTTAGTTGCTAGATATAGCGATATTCGAGGATTAAATTGTATAGTTTGAATGTTGTCTTAACCATATGGTTGACCTTTCAAATGAGTTTGTTTGAATTTCTAAAAATATTTATCACAAATTCAAAAAAATATATCTATCTGTCATGGACAGATAGAGTCATATTCATCACAGAGCTATTCCAGTCTTTCCTCCACAACCTGGATTAGCCACTCTCGGACATTCGGCAGTTGTTTGTAGCAAACTTTAGTAATTTTGGCACTTTTTTGTAATGGCCTATGATCTTTGAACAGAAAGGATGGGTTACAAGCAAAAAAATAAAATCAAGTTTTTACTCCAAACTGTTTAGAGTGTTTACCAAATTAAGAGACAATAACAACTGTAATCACTGTACAACAATAACACAATCAAATACATTCTTGTCAGATGGTACTTAGTGGCATGTATTACAGCCAAACTGGCAAATCATTTTGTTTTATGGTGATAATTTTAATAATAAATGCTCTAATATAACATGCAACAACTTATTTAGATTTACAGTATTAGTTTAACATCATCAATTTTATTTTACTTTAAATTGTTTTCCATTGTGAGTATAATAATTTGTATAAGCTATTGCAATTAATTTGTATTAATTAAGTTTACACAATTACGATTACCGACCACATTCTACTGGAAATGTTAGTCTGTATAAGTAAGGAGCTGCAGATTTTACTTGAGATCTTGCCCTTACAAAGAAGATATTAAAAATGTCAAAAAATAAGGTCGGCTGGTATCGGACAAAACAGTTGTCATATATTGCTGCTTGGGGCGGCAGCTGTCACACGACCTGATTATCTGTTTATTATTGTTTAGTTAGTTATTATTATTATTGATTAGTGATCTGATTATTGTTATAATAATGTTTGTTTTAACTTTAAGGCTTTAGGAGATTCTCGAGAGAGGAGAGACTCAATAGAACAGCAAATTACAAGCCAACAAACTTCATTGGTTCAGCCAGACATCAGTAGAACCACTGGTCGTGACTTCTTCAGCAACATTAGCAGTGACCTGAATGGAATTGCTGCACAGACCACCAGCATTTTCAGTGATCTCTTCGGTAAAATGTTGTTTTTTTACTGTTTATACGCTTTTATAATCATAACTATTTTGCAAACACTCATTCTATAATTAAAATGTACCAGATGCTCTGTGTAAAAAACAAATGCTTTGTTGTTGGCACTGATATTTAGAATACAGAATTTACAAATGTAAATTAGAGCAGTGTTGTTAGTTGGATTTTTATCAGCTTTTAGGCCTGAGTGATGTGTTTATACTAATGCAGTTAATAAGAGTTTCACTTGATAAGAGAGAAAATAAAGCATTCGTAAAGCACTGTATTGTTATGGCTTGGCAGTCTTTGTTAGTTCATGGCTACAACTATAATCTTAGTTTTCTGATAAAACTTCTTCAGCTCTATTGTTGCAAGGTACAGATGTTATCTCTGAATGGTTTCACAAGCTAGCTCAGTGCTTACTTTCTGAATAGTTTAAAATGCAGCAGAACTGCTTACTTACTTTTGAGACCGGCCTAAAATGCAGCAGACTAGCTAGAAAGCCATTTTTTGGAGATTTTGCAGACACTTAGGAAATTTGCTATATTTTAATAACTATAAATGATATATTCTTGAATATTTATTTGATAAACTATAAAACTGGCTTTTAGACTGAACAAATTTCAGCTGGAAATGTGTGCGTTTAATACTATACATCACTTATAACTTGAAAGTAAATTTGAAAAATAAAAAAGAATGTCCAAGCCATTACTCATGTTAAAAAAAAAAAAAATACTGAGATGGAATTCTGTACATTTTTTTATGGAATATGTTCCTAAGCAAAGGAAAAGTTTCATTTAGGAAACATTTTGCAGTTGGGAACTATTAATATTTGATCAGATTTCAAACGAAACCCTAAAAAAATCACAATTTTCAACCAATGTTGATATTGTCATGCTAAACATGCAGAAAATAACTAAATTTTGTTCTAAGTATAAATAAGTTGTGTAAAAGACAATATAAACAATCAAATATACAGACTACTTACAAACACGACACAATGTAAATAGCACAGTTCACAATTTAAACAAGACTAACATCTGACATAAACAGATGTTGTCTATACATGGCGGTAGTAGGGACACGTCAATACACGATTAAACCATAAGAATATCATGTAGCTTATTACTATTAGTCCAGTCACTGGAAGTGAAAAATAGGTAAATCCTCCAACAGTTTTCAAGAAAGACCAAATTTTCAGAAAATTTGGAATTAAGCTCGTCTTACCCTATGATTCAAAAGTTATATGAGTGCAGGTGCGCTTTTTGTTTTAAAGGGGTGAAAACCATCCCTAATTGTAACATATAGGAAAACAATGTTTTTAAGCACTGTATAGGATATAATTGTATTGAGATATGTCAAATATTTATTATTTTATACTATAAAACTTAAATCATGGTCTTTTAAGTTAATAATACTCTTAAAACTACCCCTTTTATTGACATTTCTATTTTAATATATATTACTTGCGGTGGCTTGCTTATTTCTGTCGGTTAAGTTCGTGCGCTAAGCGGCGGCCTACGTATTTCTGTCGGTTACACCCCACGGGATTTAATCTTTTCTTGGAGTCAAGAAAAATGGTTAGTACAATTAGAATGTTGGAGGAACTAAATAAAGATCTGAATAATGAAATCACTCAAATATCACTTAAATTTTAAGAGCTACGCCACTCAAAACAAATAGACACAATCCAAGTAATGGATAAAGAGTTAGAAAATAAAAGCTCCAAAATATATGCCTTGCTTTATGAAATAAAAACTTTACAAGAAAGTTTGATGGAAATAAATACGGCTTTAGAAGTAATGGAGGAAGGATGGAAAGCTGATTGAGGCATTATATCCCAAATGAATGAAAAAAACTATTAAATATGAAAATGACCTGAGAGAAATACAAAGTTTTTACCAACATTGAAACACTGCCACTTATATGTCATATACATCATTTACCTCTGTAAATTCTATTATACCTGTAGATACCATAACTACATTAAAATCTAGTAAGGAAAAGGAACTATTGACTGTGGACAAAACCAAAAGAAAGTTAAAAACAATCATGTTCTTATACAACTCCGAATCATACCATAAAACTAAAGACGAATTCTTGAGGCAAAATCAGCTACCAAGGCCTAAGATAACACTCTTATATAAGAATAAGAATAAGAACTCTTTATTCCATTGATCTTTACAATAAAGAAATAGGACACGTCAAATAACAATGCATTAAGACACACTTTCAACTTAATTCCTACAACTAAAAACAACTACAGTAACTAAAAACACAGTTAAAACTACAGTCCTAAAAACAACTAAAATTACAGTACATTTAAGTTTGTATATTAAAAAATCACATCAAAATTACAATTGAGAAATTCATTCATATGATAAAAAGGGTGCTGTACTAGCCAATTATAAATATTATTTTTAAAGAGTTTAAAACTCACAGTTCTTGCACTATCAGGCAGCTTATTAAAGAAACGAATACAGTTGAGTTTGAGAGATGTGCCAGTTTTGGCCAATCTATGAGGAAGTATGTTAAGCTTAACTCCACCTCTAGTATTATACTGGTGAACATCGTTTCTAATTGGAAAGTTTTGTAAATTTGATTTGGTATATAAAAGTATCTGAAAAACATACAAATTTATAACTGTAGGAAGTTTGAGTTTGAGTTTTGAGTTAGGAATTTATAACTGTACAATTTGATAAAAATTGGTTTACAGTGAGTAAGTAATCCAACTCCTGCAATATTACGGACTGCCTTTTTCTGTAATAATAGAATATCATTTACAAGAGGAGAATGGCCCCAAGCTAAAATACCATACAGTATATGTGATTGAAGAAGACCAAAATATGACATTCTTAAGTATTCAAAACTTACAAAGTTTCTCAACTTCCATAGTAAGTAATTTACTCTTGATATTTTTTTGCAAATTGTTCCAATATGCAAGGACCATTGTAACCTTGAATCGATGTGGAATCCTAGAAGCCTAACAGACTCAATGTTAATATCTTTCTTAAGGCTTAATGTTAAATATTGCGTTTTATCTGGATTAGAAGATAATTTATTTGAAGAAAACCAGGAAAGAGCCTGGTCTTCTGCTTCAATAGTGATCTGTTTCAAGGCATTAAGGTTGTTATGACTGGCCATTAAAGTAGTGTCATCGGCATAAATAATAGAATGAACATTTAAATTTTGCGGCAGATCATTTATATACACCAAGAAAAAGAATGGTCCAAGAATGGAACCCTGAGGCACACTTGTGTTAATATGTTTCATAGTTGAACATTTATTTTTTATAGAAACAAATTGACTCCTGTTAGATAAATACGATTGAATTATTTTTAAAGAACTATCTTCAATACCATAAAATTTTAATTTTTTCAAAAGAATATCAAATGGAACACTGTCAAAAGCCTTACTGAGATCACACAACACCAAGGACACTGACTCTTTTCTTTCAAAAGCATTCAGAGACAAATCGATTAGATTAAGTATTGCAGAAGTAGTGGATCTACCCTGACGAAATCCATGCTGACATGATGAAAGTAAGTTATGTGACTCAAAGAAGTTACTTAGTTGTTTGTACATTAATGATTCAAATACTTTAGAGAATATAGGAATTATTGATATTGGTCTGTAATTTTGGGGTAAACTTTTATCTCCTTTTTTAAAAATTGGAAGATTTTAAATCCTCTAAGAAGATTTAAGAATTTTAAGGAAATTGCATTACTCCTATCACTAACACCCATTTCAATATTGAAATCTCCAGCAATAATTAACTTTTGATTGTGTTTTTGTATCTTTTTTACAGTAAGTTCAAAACAAGTCAGGAAACCATCAACATCCCCACTTGGAGATCTATAAATACTTAATATAACAACATTTGTTTCCAGCAATTTAATACAACAACATTCAAAGTGTGTCTCAGAGTAAAACTGTGATACATCAATAACAGAAAATTTAATAGAATTTAAAATATAAATACCCACACCTCCATTCTTTTTAATTTTCCTACAAACTACATGAGCAGGTATAAAATTAATTGGGACAAATACATTTACTTGATTTTCTTCCAACCAATGCTCTGATACGCACATTAAATTTAATTTCTTTTCTCTACATATGTCTTCTAATTCTAGAATTTTATTTCTAATACAGCAAACATTAATTTGCATTAGTCTAAAAAACTGTCCTCTAAATTACCGTTATTTTGTATTATGGGGGTGGTTGGTGAAGGGAAGTTTGAAGGAGTGCTGGTTGTTGGAGTAGTGACAGCTACAGAAGAGATATGGTTTGTTATCTTGACAATCATCTACCGGAATCATTCTCTACATCCAGCCATATCCAACCAGGAGCCCCAATGGAGGTGGTAATATCTGCTGGATTAAACAACTAAGACCTTCAAGATTATACTAAATCAGACGTTATTATTTTGATTGCAGGAACAAACAATCTTTCCTCTCACTCTATTAATATTTAAAAATCTCCTAAATACCTGCTTTCAAAAATTGAACAACGTGCAAAAAAGACCACCCACACAAACCTGATCATTGCAACGATTCCCTACAGTTACAATATGAACGAGTACAATATGTTGACTTTACGCTAAACGCCATAAGCGCATATACATGTAATAATTACAAAAATATTATTTTCGTAGTAATGTTTCTAATTTAATCTGGTAGTGCGTTTGGGTTATGGGCAGTGACTCATGAGAGACACATAGTGTGACCTTTTGTTGGCCTGTCAATCACTTTGAGACTGTTTTTTGTCTGGCAGTGTACATTTCCGCTGCGCCGCCCAACGCCACAAGCACATATACACGCAGCCACTGTCAAGCTGAGTGGTTGTCATTGTCCGCCGCCTTACAGCTTTGAAACTGTGTATTTAGTTGTTTTATCATTACTTCAGTTTAATATATGTTAGTAATTTATTAGTTTTAAGTGTCAATATAAATAATCCGGCCGATTTTGAATTTGTGGAAGGTACTAAATACATCTAATCAATTGTATTTACTTATTTGTTATTATATGTGTTATATGCAGGCCCCGTCTTTATCAGTTTGTGTACAATTAAATGTACTCAATTATACATATTTTATTGATAGTAATAATATTTTGTATTGATTCATACTGTATAAGTGATCTATGCCTGAGGCTTACTTTCAAGTAAAAGTTTGCTTATTTACATATTCATATATAAGAAAAAAAGGTAAAGTAAGCAAATAAAAGTTTCAAAATGTTATCATATCTTTTATTTTCCTGTACAGAACAATAAAAAAAATGAACAACTAAAAAATTTTAATTTGATTTTTTTACCATAAATTAGCGCTAAATGGAAAATAGGCATTGTATAAATGGCGCTCTAAGGATTAAGAAATGTATATTTTGGCCTATTTCAAAGTCATATAAGCTATTGTCTAATTGTATGGGGGCATTCCTCTCATACCCAAAATATTTTTTTAACACAAAAAAAGAGTAATTCGGACTATGTGTGGTGTTGACTGGATGGAACACTGCTGTCCACTCTTCACTCAAACAAAAATAATGACAGTTGTGAATTTGTACATTCTACATGTTCTTCTTTATGTCAAATCTAATTTAGATGAATTTAACACAAGAGGTACAGTACATAACTATAATACTAGAGGAAACCAGAGACTAGATCTACCACAACAGACTGTCCGCTACATCCAATTCCTTTAAAATTAATGGTATTAATTTTTTCAATAAATTGCCTGTGTCTGCCAGGACTGTGACAATAAGCAAATTTAAAAAGGGAATTACTGATTGGCTTATAAGTAATCCATTTTATAAACTCCAAGAGTTTTGTGAGGTTAATTGTAAAAATTTAGATTTTACATAATCATGTATGTATGCTACTGCGTTATTTAGTAAGCCTTGACAATCACTTTAGGTTAAAGTGCTATAACTAAGGTATTTTTGGGCTTAATACTTTAGGGTGTTTACCTTAAATATTTACACAGCTAAGCTGAGACTAAACTGTTAACTACTAACTTTGTTAAGTAAATACCTTATTTAGCTATTCTGTACCAAAAGTACACCATATGATTCAAATTGTCCATGTAAATAAACATATGGCTAAAACTAAACATGTAAATAAACTTAAATATATTACATTTCTCCCCTTCCCTTTAATTCCATATTGTTGGAGCTAATATTCATCATGGTAAAATTTGGGCTTCCTTATAGTCCTCTGTGATCTTCTACCCACATCGTTCTTAATCTTTCCCTTTGAGGATTCATTTTCCAGATCAATTTCTTTTCTTTCCACGTGTTGATTTCCTTTATTTTCTGTGCTATCAGAATTTAAATAAAATGATTGTCTATGGAATTGTGGTGAAGTTCCCGATGATTGGTTGAATTGTGGTGAAATTCTCGGTGATTGGGTATCTTGATACTGGAAATGTGCGTTAGATGAGAAAAAGTGTTGTTTGTTATAGTCTGACAGTGAATTTTGTTTGTTATAGTCTGACTGTAAATTTACAACTTCAGAATATCGAGTTCTCAAATGGTCAGCATGTTGTCTTATTCTTTGCCATCGATATTGACTCTATAAGACAACGGTGCCGTTTGTCTTAGCACTAATCCTTCTCTCCAATTCTCATCTTTGTTTCTTTTAACCCATACTTTCTCCCCTCCTTCAAATGTCTTTGGTCGAGAATGAGTATCATGGTAAAACTTTTGTTGTTCTAGAGATTTTTCCATTTTATGTCTTACATCTGATTTGAGTGTATCAATCAGGGTCCTTAGATTTCTCTTAAAAAAAAGCTCGGCTGGTGTTCTCTCGGTTGAGGAATGAGGTGTTGTTCTATAAGACAAAAAAACCCTCTGAAGTCTCTGCTCATGATCATTGATGTCAGTCATCAAATATTTATTCTGGAATGTTTGAATGACTCTTTCAACACACCCATTGGATCGACTATGATATGGTGTTGTTCTGACGTGAACCATGTTGTTTTTGCGACAAAATTCTTCAAATTCATCTGCCACGAATTGGTTTCCATTGTCTGTAACTAACTTTTTTACTAGTCCGTATCTACAAAAAAGTTCTCCAAGTCGTTTAATAACAGACTGACTAGTTGCATTTTTTATTGGAAATATTTCTAGCCAACGAGAATAAGCATCTATTATTACTAGACACATATATCCATCAAAAAGCCCTTTAAAATCTATGTGGATCCGCTCCCATGCATTCTCAGGAATGTTTCATGAGTTGAGTGGTGTTTCTATGTCTTGTCTTCTAAAAGTTTGACATCTAGAGCAAGCTTTTACTAAATGTTCTATATCTTCATCTATCTTTGGCCAGTAAACATACATCTTGGCTAAAGAGCGCATTGGAACAATACCTGGATGTGAGACATGTAGATATTCAAGAATATGATTCCTCAATGATCTCGGAACTACTATTCTTTCCTGCCAAAGTAAAATTCCTTCTTCATATGACAGTTCAAATCGTTTGTCATAAAAGATTTTCAAATCGTTTGGGATTAAATTCCTTTGAGGCCATCCTCTTACACAGTAAGATATAATATGTTTCAGTTCGACGTCTCTGTGAGTATTATCTTGAAGTGTCCGTTTAGTTATTCTGTAGCCCACAAACATTAATTTCTAGCTCAAATCTCTGATAGTAGTATTTCCAAGGTTCTTTGTTAGTATCGAATGTTTCAAATTTGAATCGTGTTAAATCTTTACCTGTTGTGTTTTCGTTTGATGTTTCAGTTGATGAAAATGATACGTCTTCTTTATCATTTATATCCTGTCCGTTCAGCGCCATTATGTAATGTTATTACTTTAAAGAAAATGTAAATTAGTTTGAGAATACACTTTAATAAATAGTGTCCATAACACTGACTAGGATGTCAACAAAAACTAAAAGTACACCATATGATTCAAATTGTCCATGTAAATAAACATATGGCTAAAACTAAACATGTAAATAAACTTAAACATATTACAAGTATTATGGTTATATTATTGATTTTTTTATACAATGGTTTCTATGGTAACGAATTTTGTAATTTATACTACACACGGATAATGTAACACAAATGTTTTATTTATGTACATATCTATCCTCGTATATTTAATATTTCCTTTGGTGTCATCGGTATCTTAAGGAAAGTTTATGTGTAACTAATAAAAAATGAGTACTCCAAAATTTCAAAAAAATTCTATGCTCCAAATATAATCTGCAATCATACAAATCATATTTTAGTCATAATTCCGTTGAATTTTAAGATAATTCATCCATTAAGAACCCATTTTAAAGGAAATGTTATGAACTTTAACCTCAAGTAAAATTAGTTTTTTAAACCAATAACTTTAAAAACAATTACGGTTTAAAGGGTTCGACATCAGTACTTTTTGCTTAGTATAAAAGGGTTTGAACGGCCATACCGCATTCCGTTTTCATGCTACATCAATTTTTAAAACAGATAAATGTTCAGTGAAAAAGACGCAACATTTATTTTAATAATAATTTATTAAGAATAGTTTTGGAATTATTTAAAAAGCAACTTTTTAATTTTCAATAATTTTTGTTTTTATTTTAATAGTTTATATTTTTAAAAGTATAATTTCCAAATGATTAAAACTTTTGGAACTTATAAACTGACATATAAGTAAAGTAAACTATTGTTTCTTCTGACAAGTTATAACTATATTAATAATGGCTTCTGTTTTATTGCTAACTTCTTTTTCAAAAATATTAGTTACCTTGACTGTTTTCACTGTAACTTCATCAATTTTTGTTCTATGAACTTCAATAAGAGCTTTGTACTTTAAACAAAGTCACTTAAGTATTTTCGTAAAAGCTACTCATTTTTCTGGTATTTTACATTAAATTTCACAGTAAATTCACAGCTAACAAAAATCATTTTCAAGGAGATGCAACTCTCACCCGATAGAACATAATGTAATAAAAAAAAACTGTTTCATTTGATTTTTTATAAACTTTATTTTTTATGAGAACAATTATTTTCGTTGATCATAAGATTTTTGGGTTATTCTTGAAAAACTGTTGAAAATCATGTTTTCTCTTGCAATTTTTATTCACTATAATAAAAAACTGCTGTGTTTTCGACAAAAATTTATAAGACATATTTTGTTTATAATTAGTAAATCTACCGATTCCAGGTGTTATTTGAAATTTGTATTTACCACCCTCGAGAGGGGGGAGATTCATCCCTGGGGGGAAAGCGCATATCGGCACTATATAACTTTTGTTCTATGGGTTATTTTTCAGCTTATTTCAAATTTTCAGAAAAATTTATGTATCTTGAAAACTTTTGGAGATGAAGCTCTTCGGTGACTGGACTGTATGAAATCTATTATATTTTGTTTCCTTGATTGCTTGAATATATTGTTTCCAGAAAATGCGGTCAAAATATGTTATAAGATAAAAATTAAAACTATATCGGGTAACTTATAATAAATTGGAATTTCGCCGTATTTGCTATAACTATAGTCTCCAATTTGGAAATTGGTCTCCAAAGGGTTATTTTTCAGTTCAGTGCTTGTGACAATGACATTGGCTGATATTTAATTTGCAAAACATCAGTTAATTCACAATAAACATCTCTCTTCACATTCTTTACTTTTTAGTTAAATTTGTATTGTATGTGTTAGAGTAAGTTTCATTTCCCATGACAGAGATGATATGGCAATATTTTATAGTGCTATTAAAATATATACTTTACATTTTTGTTAAACCCATACAAATTTGTTTTTATGTATCCTTGTCGATTGCAGACATTTATAAACATTGAGGTGTAATTTTTGTACCTGGCAGATTTCTAGCAATGAACTCATGCCTGAGAACAAAGAAACCTGCTGGGATTTGACTCATATCTTACAGGAGACTGCTTGACCATGGAGCTATTGTGTTAGTGGTTGAAATGAGTATACATGTTTTACAAATCTGTCTATTTTAATTGAAAATTGCGTTAAATTATTTTTTAACATTAAAAAATATTGTGTTCATGCTTGAAAAATAACCAGTGTTTTAGTTATTATACCTCTAAATCCATTTCTTCAAATCCATCATAACACGGAGTCTGTTTTGAATGCTGACACACATATTTAGATCTTTCCAAAAATCTAAATATAATAAAATTTACTAAAATCTATATTAATTGTTGTTTTAAAGTTCTATTTAATGTACTGAACAACAAATGTTATTGAAACACAAATGTACCTTGAAAAATAGTAAAACACGAATCTACACAATAGGCATTGTTCTAGCTTTAATTAATTCTTTTGAAATTATTTTAAATATTTATTTTCAACAATTAGAAAGTACGGAATACAAACCAGAAGTTACATAGGTTAGCAGTTAGCAGTTGACTAAATAGGCCTACGCTGTTGGTACAGTGATCAATGTTACCCTCAGGGGCACATGCCTCATTTTGTAATATAAGTACTTATGAATGGTTGTTGAAAGTGGGAAAAAATATTTTCTAACATTCTAAAAATCTGTGATTGACAAACTACCAAATTTATCTTTGTAAATATATCATGATAACACTATTGAATAAAGATTAATGTCCTGACTGATGAATGAAATCAGTAGAATCTGTAGAAGGGGCGTGCTGTTTGTTGTAGGCAACAAGAGTCCTCGTCCCACGCGGGAACAACAAACTACTGCTCCCTCCAAGCCAAAAGAGAAAGCTCAACCTTTTGGACCATTTCCCAAAGGTCAATTGTTTTCTCCTTTTCAATTTTGTTCATAATTCATGTTTAATGTCTGCTCCAACTTATCTTCCCCCTCCTAACTTACAAATAAGTTAAAATTATATATATGAATAACTTTTATTAATTTCTTGCCCTTGTTTGTGCCTAAAAATAAAGTAATTTTTCTGTGTTTGTTTCTCCTTGCACATATTTGTTTGCATGAATATTTGTTACTGTGTATAGACATTTTAAATATGTCATTTGCTTTCTTGATTTTTGTTCTCTAGTCACATCAAATTTTTTAATAAGTGATTGTGTTATTAAATCTAATTTAATCACTTCATTTAGTAATTGAATCTAAAAACATTTAAATAAATGTCTAAAGATGCAAAGACTACTTTCAATATACATAATTTTCAAATAATCTTGGTGACTTTCTTTTACATGTCAGTTTGTTTGCAAACTACATAGCCAAGTTAATATTTTCCCTAATTGTAGACACCCAGTTTCAGTGTAACACTAAAAAATAATAAAATAAAAACCTAGAAGGTTGAAACTAAGGTGTTGATAGCCGGCCCACTACATATTTTAACAATTGGCAGCAAGCACCTATATGTTTCATGTAGAAATAGAACTTATGAACTCAGAAAAAGGTCAATCTTTAAAGCAATTTAATCTAAGATGGTGAAACAATCCAGAGAAAACAGAATTATTATAGTGTATACAAAATATTGTTGATCACACTTGTATACAAAATATTGTTGATAGTAAAAACTACATGTTATTTAATTTAAAAAATCAGGAACTATTTAAAAGTCTCCAGCGGACATTAAATATATTCTATTTTTTTAAATGAGCACACTAAATAAGGATATGGAGTGTATTATATTTGAAAATAGGAAATTATTAACAGTGAGAATAAGTTCAACAACGGCAAAGACGGCAGTCAATCTAACCCCTACCATTGAACAGGCACAACGTGGAATTAACAGTGAGAATAAGTTCAACAACTGCAAAGACGGCAGTCAATCTAACCCCTACCATTGAACAGGCACAACGTGGAATTAACAGTGAGAATAAGTTCAACAACTGCAAAGACGGCAGTCAATCTAACCCCTACCATTGAACAGGCACAACGTGGAATTAACAGTGAGAATAAGTTCAACAACTGCAAAGACGGCAGTCAATCTAACCCCTACCATTGAACAGGCACAACGTGGAATTTCCTCTAATTTGCCACACCAGTACAACATTATTAGGGTGTAATGGACATGAGCAAATACCACTTGGGCATCTCTAAATTAGGTAACACTAAAATCAGCCTTTTCAGACCCCCCTACCCTCCCTTTAACGGTCTTGTCTTGGTTGTACTAAACCCCTAAAAAATTAAGTAATGCTGTCATCAACCCGCCCTATAATAGATCTCATTCTATAAATTGAAATTTAATTTATGATATTGAATTTTTTATTATGAAACTCACCATAACATAAAAAAAAAATATATATACACACACGTACACTAGTATATATATACCTTGTTTCCTTGTCCACCTTTTTAGATATTGTAATAAAATGTAGATTGGAACACAAGAAGACAATCACTATTCATTAATATTGGAATGATGTTACTAAGAGTTTATGTTACTAACACTAAAATCTTTTATAAAGAATCTTGTACTTTTTTAAAAAAAACAGTAAATTTTGTAAATGAATTCAAACAAATTGTTGACGATTAATAGTTGCATAACGCTCCGTAGAAACCCCTTCCTTGTAATTGTGCATAATCCTGCCGAAAACTCTCCTCTCCCTTCTAGATTGTTAACATAATTTAGAGACAGCCCCTTACTTTGTTACAAGGCCACCAGCATTGTTAATAAATTTGGTTAAGAAGACAGTGATTTTCCTTCCACACTTTACAGTCTGCCACAAATATTTAATCCTCCATGAGTTTTGTTCAAGCCTCGTACCCAGGTACTTCATACCTGCTTGTCTAAATCATCATTTCCTGGTTCAACTCGAACCTGAATGATGGTTTTTTATCTTACATGTGGTGAGAAGCATGATCTCACCTAGCCTTCTTCTTTGTGAGAATCAAGTCATGACCATACGTTCAGAGTGTACAGGCTCATAATCTGACTCAGGGCACCTTCAAGTGTCCAAATAACAGTTATAATAATATGAATGTTATTCACATATTCCACAAAGGAAGATCTGCTCTGTCATGTCTGTCCGTTCAATTACACCATATTGTAAACAATGCTACATGGATCCAGCCCCAAAAGTGATCCCTGATTATTAGCGGCCATGATCTCCTTTTTGTGCGTATCGTCCAGTGCCTGATAGATCAACTGCTTACCACTATAACTTTACAGCAATCTGAGCAGATAGACTGGAATGTTAAAATCTTTGCATAAGTCCAACTTGCAGAATTGTACCACTTGCATTTTGGACATCTAGCATAGCCAAAAGTTACTAGGCCTCATGATCAATTTTACTCCTGCTGGAAAAATTCAAACCTTGATCACACTTTTTCTTCGCACTGAAAGTAGTATGTACAGCCCAAAAACTATATTGCCATAAAATCAAAATTGCTTTTTCAACCAACTTTTGTTTAAGGAGCCTTTCAAGAAGCTTCTATAGGATTTCTTTACCTATGAGTGCTTTCCAAGGAAAATAAATAATAAAGTACAGTATAACTATTTTTAACATGTTAACAACAATTTAATAATTATGATACCTACCTGTGACTCTCTAAGGACAATCCATAGAGAAGCCTCACAAAAAAGTACAGTGATAATTACCATTGCGGTGAATGTTATTGTTGTCATAATGCTTTTAGGCAACATAATCAATTGATATAACTCTTTAAGCAAACCTTTCATCATTAAAAACTATTAAATTATTCAGAATTATAACAAATGTTATTCTCTGAGCCCAGTACGGTTCACAGTTACATTCTTACTAAATGAAGTGATCAATAATCATTTTTAACGCTTAACTTCTGTCTAGTTATATAATTTTACTGCAACTTGTTATTCCTAAAAGGAACTTATTGTTCTCAGGACTCATTCTAATTATAAATTATGTTCTATTTTATAATAATTTCAACTTGCATGTTTTTATTTTTGTTCAAACTATTATTACTTTTGTACATATTTTACAATACTCTGTTACTGTAAAAATAATTATCCTTATAACTTTGCCTTCAAATTTAACCTCAACTAGATTCAAATTTGTTCTAAAGGAGTGTAATTGCTCAGTTGGTGTAATAGGTCGCAAGGGTATTGTTGAGCGTTCTCCACTTATTCGCCATGCAAGTGCCAGGGGCAGACAGGATGAATTACAGAGGCAACAAAGCAACGAGCGGTCGACTGCCAATTCCGACAATCAGGCGTTCCTTAAGGATGTAAGTTATTGAATACTTGATCAAGCGTACAGGGTAAAATTGACAATAAAATATTTGGAATGTAAGACAAATAATTAAAAATTTTAGTCAATAGTTAAGTAGATGATTATTGATTGAAAAATAGCATTGTTATAATTACAGTTGAGAACCTACTAACATACACTTTAAGATTAAGATTGAAATGAACAGTATGATCTTTAAAATAAAAACAAAAATTTTTATGAATATCTAACATTTAAACAACTTAAAGTTATCTAACATAATGATTAAAATAATAAATAAATAAACACAAAACAATAAAACTTTCATAGTGTAAAGTTTTTTGCATTTGTATGTGTTTTTTTCTTTTAGGAATCAATAGCATTATGTTGGCTTGGAACATTTATTGGAAAAGTTTATTAAAAATGAATTTTTTTCAATAAATCCTTAAGAACTTGCCCTTAAAAATTATATTAGGAACTACATTTCGTATTTTCCTTTATGAATAAGAATCCTAACATATGGTTCTATACAAAGAGGCTTACTTTAATATATTTAATTTGTAGTTCTAATAATCTGTATGAATGTTGCGATAGCAACTTGTTTTCTTGTATTGAAAACAAAAAATAAGTAGGTCAATTAGTTTATTTTGTGATGTCAAGGCATTTTCATTTAATTCTTTATGATTTGCAATTTATTGTTGAAGTAATCAGCCTCAACAATTATTTTTATAGTTTTGATTTCTTTTTGACGTCGCATGTAATATTAGTTAATTGATTATTATGCTTATAAATAATTAACAGAGAGAAATTTTTCTTAATATTATTGAGTTTTAACTGGGTTTTGATTTTAGTTTAATAATGAGTTATTTATGATCTTTTAAAAATTATAAAGTCATATATAATTTATAATTGTTATTATTTTTATAAACTTTATTGTGGACACTTTGTTCCTAAAAGTACTATAATTTATTCATCACTACATTTTTTGGTAATATGTTATGGTTTTTAAAGTTTCCGGCAATGTTTTTGTTTGCAAATTTTGTTCTGTAAGTAGTAAGTTAAGCTTAGTTTTCTACTTTCAAATGGGTTGTATATTTGACAGTTGAGGCTTTAGTTATATAATTAATTACTTTTTTCTTCTAGATTTGTTCTTATATGAAGTATATTTAAATTTGAATGTATGTCCCAATGATTGTAATGTGTGTATGTATGTTTTCGATGAATGTATGAAATATATGTGTATGTTTGGGTGTGGATGAAAGATAATGTATTGTGTATGTGTGTAGGCCATTTAATAATAAATGTTAGCAAATTTGGAATCTCGTCTTACAGTTTTATAAATAAAAGCCAATTTAATTGGTTTCAATGAGTTCTAATAGCGTCTCTAGGTGTTGTAATAAGTTGTTTTTGTATTAAAATGTAAGAGGACTTAAAACTAAAACAAACATAATTTATCAGAACAGTCTCATAACAGATCACAATGTTTTGTGTTTGACTGAAACATGACTGGATGGGGCCGTTAACTCGGCGGAATTGTTCTGTGACTCATTCAGAGTGTACAGACGTGATTGGGTGGGGAGGTCTCGGAGTGCAGGTGTCTTGGCGGAGAAGCTCAGTTTGGCGGGCATGTCACTATCTCATTTGGACTGTGACCATGACATGATTTGGCTCAGGCCTACCAATGATAATGGCTTCAGTCTTTATGTCTGTGTAATCTACTTTCCACCGAAGTCAAAAGTGTCATTATATTTAAAATTCTATGATTTGTTTGATGTTCATTCTGAACTTCTTCTTGAAAATGAAGTATGTATAATTGGTGATTTTAATTTACCTCTTATTACTGACAGCAATTTTAACCTATAAGTTCGAGGTGAACTGTATAGAGAACTGAACAAATTTTTATCTTATAGTGCAATGGGGTTGTGTAATAATATCAGGAATAATAACATGCGAACCCTTGACTTAGTTATTTTGTAGAGAGAAGTGCGGAGGAATTGGTACCAATTGACAGCCATAATTTATTATTGTCAATTACATTTTATATTCAAAGAAGTAAATTTAGAATTATGGAACAAAATGAACAATCATATAATTTTCAGAAAGCTAATTTTGTAAATTTATATAACGACCTAGACAATATTTCATGGTATGATTTATACGAAACGGTAAATTTTGATTATGTGCTTTTTATAATCATACTTACCATTCATTCATTAGATAATTTTGTCCCGAAGAACCAAAATACGAAGCCGAAATACCCCGTTTGGTACCCTTGTAAAATTATATTTAGTATCAGGTAGAAAGAAATTTTGTATTGCAGGCAATGAATTATATTTATCACGGTTTAAAGAGAGCAGAGGAGTTGTTAAAAGGCTAATTAGCGAGCATTTAATGATCATGTTAGAAGTATTGAATACCAATTAAAGAGACCCAAAACAGTTTTGGGGGTTTATTAAATCAAAGAAGAAATATGAATTAGCAAAAACTCTTATGGTGCATGGACCCTGTGGTCATCTCAATCCTTCCTGTGTTTGCATGCAAGATGGAAAATGTAAGAAGGATTTTCCAAAATCTTTCATTGACGAAACAAAAGAAAATGTAAATGACTATCCACTTTATTGGTGAAGAGATAATGGCACGACGATAACTAAACTGTTTCTCAAAATGTTTAATTAAAAAATTATGCACCTAAGGAAGCATTAATCCAAGCAGAAAAACGCCCCCCACTAATTACAATATCGAGTAACGCTGCGGAGCAGCACGGGTCCACTAGTAAAGATATTATTACTATGGTAAAAGCAGGATTTAATTTTAAAATAATTATGTAAACAAAGCAATAATGAAAATGTATTCCAAGGTGGTGAATCAAGTATTAGAGGGAGAAGGTGTGAAGTGGCTGAAGATGAACAGGCTGAAAAAGTTGATGGAGGACGAGAGCTATCGTAACTTCATGGTGAGCAAACTGAACCGCACATTGGAACGCAAGATCAGCCCTGCCGACCACATTGATGATGTGGTGAGTACAATATTCATATTATTCAGTATTATTGTAATGAGATAGAAACATCAATATCTGCTTAAGGTAGAGTCTTTTTATTTACTATTTCAGCATACCAAAAATGTAGGGACATGGTCTTATATGGATCATGAGTAAGTGTAATGAGTAGATGAAAGAAAATAATATTTTAAAATTTACATTTTAAGTACACAGAGGTTATCCAGGCCATCCTCTTAACCAATAACTGGCATACCTCTCCCCTTCAGCCTAGCACTAATTTGTCTAAGCCCATTCTACCACAATTTGATTGCTCACTAGTTGTGTATGTCAGCATGAGTGAGAATATGCATAATAACATTTTTTTTAAAAACAAATTAATAAATACCAATTTTCCTTTATTTTTAATTTTTCTGTAAATGTTAGGCAACTCATCTCTGGCTGACAGATAAGTTTACCTTCTCTTATGTGAGCTCGTGGCTCACATTTGAGAGGGCGTCCAAGGGTATTTCCAAGTCAGTACGGCCAACGAGGCAATTATTTTCTCACATCCTATTTTCTGTCTCTGTATCTGTCTATTAGGTTAAGCATTTTCTTTTAGGTTAATCCTTTTGTATGAAATGAGTGTGTATGTGTATGCCCTAGAACAAGAGGGAGGGGGGGGGGAGTATGGCCCATGTTGGCCCATCACTCGGGATATTATTTGTATGTAATCAACTCTTATTCATTATTCATTTGTAAAATACATTCTTGATGTGCACTCTCACGTGAGAACCAATAAAGGTCGACTTGAATTCACCGATTTTGACACCGCAGCATTTTGCAATGTGCAAATGCACAACACAAAACAAACACCTCTATGAGATAGTAGATCTTGTGAATCACTAGTCTGAAGTAGGATGCTGTTCTTTTTGCGATGCAGGGTGGCAATAGTGATGTCCTATACCCTACCAGACTTAAATCGTTGTTTATTTATATTAATTTTTTGATTAAGTTTTTTATACTTTGTCAGTGTGGTGTTATTGTTTATATATTTTTATCTGTGGATTGTACCTGTTATTATGTATTTAATGAAGTTAATTTTTGCAATTTCCAGTGTCTTGAGTAAGCCTGCTCGGACACAAATTAGTCTAAGTTGCTAATCTAGTCATAGGGCCTCAGTTCCCCTGATGTGCCTGACAAGTATTATATTTATATTAAAAAAATGTTGGTAGAAGTTTGTCTAAAGTTGTATAGTTTGGGTACAAGTTGGGGTCTAAAGGTAATACAAGTTGGGGATATTACATCGCTTTCAATACACTCATTTGAAAAGATGGCCATTGGGGACAGGAGTTGAGGGGAATAACCTGGGAGGGTAACTCCGTGTCCGATAGACTTAACCAGCTAATATACCAGTCTTATTTTTCCTTTAATCTTCCATAAAAAAAAAAAAAATAAATAAATCAAAAAACCTTTTCTCTTTTAAGTTGCCTTCATTCTTGTTAAGCAAAAGAAACAATAAAATACAGTATTCTGCACGTGATTTTTTTGAATGATTGATGAAATAACCAGTTGTATTGTAAAAAAAAAGATGGTAATAAATAAAAGGGCATAGATAATTATTTTTATTATATATTAAGGAAGCAATGCAAGATATTTATAACAATTATAAAACTTAATTATAATTACTTAATGACAATTATAAAACAATCAGATTTATTCTTTTTTGAGGGATCATTGTTGTGCTATTCCATCTGCTGTGTCATACTGCCCATTTCATATTGGCTGAACTGTCAAAGAAGTGGCTTCTCTATTATACTCCAGAAGAAGATCTTCCCTCATTACTATTGTGCTATCTCGAGGAGGACCTTGTTTTCTTGATGTCATGAGGATGTCGCCCAGTCAGCTGGAGAGGCGTCACTCCTTAGAGGTGGAGAGTTTCTGGCTGTTCCATTAGAAGCTGTTTGCTGAGATCCAACCTACCAATACCAAAACCAACAATGTTGTAACAATGTCCACAGGATCATGAGGCCATCAAATTTATCACCTTTCATTTCCTTACATAGTTCCTATAGCATAACTAATAAAACACAACAACTCAATGAGGTCCCCTCAGGTGTATTCCTCACCGTCCATTTGCAACAGGCAGGGTTCGGCCACGAACCCTGCTTCGGACAGCATCTAACATTAATATTCTAGCTCACAGACACCGCCCTGGCCTCGGAATTAACTGGCTGTTGGTTCTGCATGCAGATTGGAATTCTGTGAAGTGTTTATCCCCATGAGCCACAAAAAATAAAAAAAAGACACATATACAATACTAGGGGTAACCCCTGCATGCTTCGCGTGCCAACCCTGTCATTCGCTACTGAGACCCTTCCCCCACCAAAACTGGAAGTCGCATGCCACCAAGTACTGGGGGATGGCTCAAAACCAGACAGGCGATAGGATCATGGTTGGCAGTTGGAGGGTTAAATCATAACTCGGCAGCTGAGCAAAAACTATTTATTACAAAAAAAGAAATAAGTATTTTTGGCAGAAGGCCACAATATCAAAAACACTCAAAATAAACAAGAAACACAAAATAAACAAGAATTATAAATTATACACAAAATTAACAAAAGCTACAAATACCAAAAATGACATAACAGACGTGCCTATCTGCAGAATTACTAGAAACACAATATTAACACGTTCAATGCAGATGACGCGTAAGTGAGTCATCTAGTGGCCTGACCGTGTGCAGATGATGCGTATCTGTGGTATTGCGCGTGCACGCATTTCTTGTCAAATGTACTGTCCCACGCATAGTTGTGTAGTTTCAGTGGCTAATGAAAGTGACGGTAAGTAGTTTTACTAACATAATGTGCTGTTCGTTTGTGATTTAGCCTACATTATTGTTGATAAAATGAGTGACAAAAATCCTAGAGATTTCCGTAATCCTGATAAACTAACTCTCACTGAAATCGACAGATATGCGGATTATAATTCAGAATATGTGATGCAGAAAACGAAATGGGCCCATTTGTCGGCAATGCTAATTTTTCAGTACAGTCCAAAATCATTGTTATGGTCAAAAAGTTGTAATTTATGTTTTTTATTTATTAATAATCTTGAGAATGTTTTTTATATGTTACAAGTGTTACTTAATGCATTAAAATATTAAAACAATTCTAAAACTGCTTTAAAAGTAAGCTATGTCACTGTTACGAAAAGGGCCCATTTGTCGTTATGGGAAAATAACATGGCTGCGACATATGGTCCCTTTTCCAGACGCACAAGGAGTCAATGTATCGCTTCCAAAAACAACATACTACTGAATTCTAGCGGATCTTTAACAAACTACTGGCAGTTCTTTCCAATAAAAGAATATTTTCCGCTTGTTGGTATTTTGTTACCGACAAATGGGCCCTTTTCATTTTAATGTAAAACGAATTCAAACTTTGCTGACAAATGGTCCCTTTTCCATTATTGACTAAATTAATTGTAATTATGAATTTAAATATGAATTCTACTATTTCAATTTGTGTTAATAGATAATAATTTTACGTACTAGTAATTTAATTTGATATTTTTTTTGGAGTTGGCAAACCTGTTGCACGCATGTGAATTGCAACTTTTTTTCTTCAAGTCTGCTATGCGCTGTCGATGTCACATGTGTTTGTAACAGTGCCCATTTAATTACAGTGACATTGTTGTATAGTGTAGTCTCAAATAATGGAAGAAAAGAGAGTGTTAAGTATTGTAAATAACTTTGGTGTTAATGATATTGATGAAGAGGACTATAAGGTGTATGAGGAATACTTTACAAATCGCGATCTGTCTCACAGCAGTGATGATGAATCAAGTGTTGAAGGTGACAATACAGCATCTCAAAACAACAGTCTAGAAGATGTTTCACTGTTATCCGATGTCCCAGTGGTTGCAGAAGGTAACGTGAGTAATATAAGTATAGTTGAAGATATTATTATAGAAATAGAGGAAAGTTTGGGGAATGCTGAAGTGGTAGGTGAGGAAGATTGTGGAGGAGAATTAGTGTTGGTAAATCCAACTAATAACATAGACCTACTTGATTATAATGCACATACCGATGTAAATGAAATTAATTTATTCTTAGAAAGAGGATGTGGCTGCAAACAAGTTTGTTGCCGGAAGTTTCATTTAGATGAGTTTCTTAAAATTGAGACCCATCCCCCCACCAAAGCTGGTAAGCGTGCCAACCGGGGGATGGCTCAAAACAAGTCGAGCGATGGGATCACGGGTGGCAGTTGGAGGGTCAAAATAACACTCGGCAGCTGAGCAAAACTAGTTTATTACCAAAAAATCAACAAATAAGCAAAACTTGGCAGGCAGAAGGCCAAAACAAAATTAGGCAGAAGGCCACAATATTAACGGGCAGAAGGCCCCAATATAAATTAGCACTTAAATCAATAACCATAAACACTAAATTAACAAGATACAACACATAAACTACAGAAACAACAAACTCCACAAATACCAAAATTTAACAATCAATTTTTGTATGGCCTATCTGCAGTTGGGCCTGAGACTCCCAAAACGTAAGGAAAATTTATTAACAAAATTTAAAAGGTGACAAACTTAGAAACAAATTTAGATAACCCCAAATAAAAGTGAAAATTTAGAAAACTTTTGGATCACAACACTTAAACCCGGCAATTTAGCCCACACATCCCTTGATTCCACCGGGCCAGGGAGTAAGCCGGAATCCCTGGGCAGCTCCGAATTAAATTAACTAAAAGCACAATAATCCCCTTTTGGTGAGTTTAAAAATTAAACAATTTAAAAGAAAATATAACACGGTACCGTTCGAGTAAAAAATCACTTCAAAATCCCCCCCTAATACACTTAACAAAAAAATAAATAACAATAACTAGGCCTAAGCATATAAATAAATAATAACAGGATTGAATACTGGGGACCTAACAAATATAAAAATCTAAACAAATGTAACAAGAAATAAACTAATTAAACCAATAACAATAAATATCAACGTTTTCTTCTTTTTTTTTTCCTGAAATTTGAAATATATAGATATCTAGCAATGTCCCCATGGCTGTGTTGCATCACTGTTAAAGTTCAAGTTTTAGGCCTAGGCCACATACAGTTCCATAATCATTTTTTTTCTTCTTCTATATTTCTTTTTTATTTATTTATTTTTCTTTTCACAAATCACCCCCAGCTCAGCCGCCGGGAAAAATAAGGAACGCACTGACCTGAGGACAGAAGACTTGTACCCTAAAGATGTAGAGCGGGTAGCGGGCGACTCCAGGCTCCAACATGGTCCTCAGGCCAGACTAGCAGTGAAGATGATAGAACATTGCCCGGACGACCGGCTGAGGGTTGAAAGTCCCACTCAAGGACCCTGGACTGCAACCAGACCACAGCACATTAAAAATAGAACAGCCAAACCCTTTTACAAAAATAACACATAACAACTAAATATAAGTGTGCCTGATTTCGCCAAACTTAACATGAAGAGACAAACTTATACATGATTGTTGTACCGGGTCTTTGACCGGTACATTTCGGTTTTTTTTCGTTGTCTGCCAGGCTGCCTGAGATCGCTCACGCTCTGCGTTCCGCGTACTTTGGTAGCCGTTGGCCAACATGGTCCTCAGGCCAGGCTAGCAGTGAAGATGATAGAACATTGCCCGGACGACCGGCTGAGGGTTGAAAGTCCCACTCAAGGACCCTGGACTGCAACCAGACCACAGCACATTAAAAATAGAACAGCCAAACCCTTTTACAAAAATAACACATAACAACTAAATATAAGTGTGCCTGATTTCGCCAAACTTAACATGAAGAGACAAACTTATACATGATTGGAGCAACAAGACAGTGAAAGATTAACTTTAGGCTATGGAATATTTAACAACTTACAATTTAACCAATTACAAGTTAACAAATTACCAAAGAATAAATTGCGTATATGAACTAAAAATGACAAACTGAACACTAGGCTATGGAAACATGCACAATAGGTTATAACATGAAAAGCTAAAGATAGGCTAGGTTATTGTCAATGAACAAAAAATATGGTAAATCGGTAACTACAACTGTAAAAAGGCTCAATAAACATCATACAGAATTACAATTGAAAATAAAACAAGATATAATAAAGCAATTACTGGTAAACCTGTAACCTGGAGCACATGGCTCAAACATAGGTTAACTAAACTAGACAAAGAAAATACAAATTTAACAAAACCCTAAAACACAAGCAAGAACGATTAATATGATGGAAACAAAATATTCTCACCAAAAGGGTGATTCGATATTAGAAATTTACAAAATGAACACTTACGTTACAGTGTCTCTCAGCCACGCATAGCTAGTTGATCGGCAGACAGCACAAGACTAACCTCCGCAGACCCACTGAACAGCTCGAACCATCTAGAAGGCTGGCCAAGCGGACCGAAGCTTCTGGAACCCGGAACTTAACGGAACCGGGCCAACGGCTACCAAAGTACGCGGAACGCAGAGCGTGAGCGATCTCAGGCAGCCTGGCAGACAACGAAAAAAAACCGAAATGTACCGGTCAAAGACCCGGTACAAAATGCGCCAAGATTGTGCAGAATTAGATTATTATGAGTGCAATGTAAATAAACTGGATCAGCTTATTTTAGGGCAATTGCAATGTCTAACTTTGGATTCAGATTTGACATCACGTTCAAAACACAAGCAAACTGAACGTAAACGTGCCAGAGCCAATTATATTCTGAAAGGGGTGGAAGTATGTAGAAACACTTTTATGTTTGCACAAAATATAAAAGAAAAACGTATGAAGCGTTTAACTAAAGTATATCTTGATTCTGGGGTTGTTTGTAAACCACATGGTAATGCTGGTAAACTAGCAAAGAAAGTTACTAGCTTCGAAAGAGCACAATCTGTTGTCAAATTTCTTCATAATTTTGCAGAGCAAAATGCAATTTTATTGCCAGGCAGAGTAAGCACAGTCTATAATGCTAATCTGCAGTTATTGCCATCAAGTGAAACGAAGCTTTCAGTTTATAATAAATACACCGCCTCTTTCTCTAGTGAAACGATACATAAACCTGTTTCTTATAAAATTTTTTCAAATATTTGGAGAGAAACCAGTGGGTATATTTATTCAATGAAACCAAGATCTGATTTATGTCCCACTTGTCAAAAACATTACACCTCAGGTTCACAAATTGCACTAGCAACAGTTGAGGACAAATTAGAAAACTTACAAAAAATGAGCAATCACCTTGAACTTGTCTCACAAGAAAGGGGGTTTTATCGTAAGACAATTCAAGATACCCGTGTTTTTTTTGTGGCAGATGAAAGATATGAGCCTAACAGTTGTACTCGTAAGACCCCAGTGCACTATAGCTTTGATATGGCACAGCAGGTCCATATCCCAAGTAATCCAATGCAACCTGGACCAATTTATTTCCTTGTTCCTTTTAAAATAGGGATTTTCGGGGTCATGTGTGAGAAAATCAATAAACAGGTAAATTATTTGATTCCTGAGAGCCTTAATATTGGGAAAGGGGCTAATCTGATTGTTAGTCTCTTTCATGACTATCTGCGTAAGTTCAGCCAAGGCGAGGAGACAACGTTTATTCATGCAAATAACTGCGTGGGACAAAATAAAAATAATATATTAATGGGTTATCTGTCCTGGAGAGTTTATTGTGATTTCAATAAGAAGATTGTTCTCTCTTTTATGCCTGTTGGACACCAAATTTTCCTGTGATTGGGAATTTGGGCTGCTAAAAAAGAAGTTCAGAACATGTTATGTCTCTTCAATTAACGAGTTAGTTGAAACCATTGAACAGTCAACTCCAACTTCAAAAGTTAATTCTGCTATTCCTATTTGTAATGAAGCTGGTGTGTCTAATGTTCCTGTATATGACTGGCAAAAGTTTCTGGCAGATGGAAACTGTAAAAAAATTCCTCGACTAACAAGCTACAGCCATTTTGAATTTTTAGCTTCGGATAAAGGAACAGTGAATTGCAAACGCACACTTGATGGAAATTTTTATGCCCATAAGATTTTCTCTACTACTGAGGGGCTAGGCAGCTTCCCAAATGAAATTGCTCCCAGTGGCCTGTCTCAGGACAGAATAAAATACCTTTTTCAAAATATTCGACAATACTGTTGAGAAGAATGTAAGGACCTTTTGTGCCCTGAAGTTGCTGGGGAACAAAAAGAAGATACCGTGGATGGTTTGGCTATAGAAGATGAACCAGAAGTAGTGGTCACTACCAAAACCAAGAAGCGAAAGTGCTCAGTCTAAATAATACACTTTTTTTTATTGTCATTTTAAATGTTTTTATCTATTATTGTTCAAAGATTGTATTTGCTATTTTCTTATTGTTTGCTGTTTTATTATTGTATTGTTATTGCTATTTTAATTATGTTAGGTTGTTAAATTATAATAACACAACTTTAGGTTTAGATGAAATAGAAGTAACATGCCCCGATTTCTGTTCAAAATTGTTAATATTGTATTATTTAAATAAGTATTATTAAGCATTTTTTTATTATTTAAGATATTGTATGTGCTATTTTCTTATTGTATACATTGTAATGAATGTTTTTATGCAAGTTTCATCTCTTAAGTATGAAAACTACCAATGTTATTGAAAATCAAACTTTATAATGGGAATATCTCAAAAATGTGTTTTACGAATATTCATAAATTGCATTTCATAACTTTGTTAATTTTTATGGTAGAACAATAAATCTGGTGTCTAAATGTTCAGAATTTTATTCCCTACTATAAAATGATAAAAAGTCATATTTGAACAATTACGACAAATGGGCCCTTTTTGCTTTCTACATCACATATGATGAATATAGTAGTAATGTCAGTTACAGACCTAGTGGTAGTGAATCTAGCGACAATGAATTCAGCAGTAATGACCTTGAAAACTCTGCAGTGAGTACACCACATATTGTTTCGACTTTCCCAAGTGATAATGACACGCCTGGTCCAAGTGGCGAACTCCACTTATAAGCTCCCGCTCATTCATACACGTACCGGATGGTAATGGCAGAAATTCGTCCTGGCGGCAGGCTGAGGGTGAAACATCCAATTCAAGGACCCTGGAGTTTAGAGCTATTTAGCCAGACATGGCTGCTGGTATGGGTGGCTGAAGTAGACGAGTGGAACATACAGGACAACCCGACAGACCTAGAGCTGAAATCACGGAAAGACCATAGTCCGAGCCAACGGCCATGAAAGAAAACTATCAACAGCGAAAGAGCGATCTCAGGCTCTTACGCTGGGAAACCACAACGATCAGTAACCAAACATGTATCGGTCAAACGACCTGGTACACTACGCTCGTGAAGGAAGCTCGGCCTCGCATGGAGACCAGAGCCCTCTTTGTAGAACTCGGCCTCATGGTGGAAAGTTCAGCCTGTAGCCTCACTAAGGCACTCTACTACAGTCCCATTTTTGGGTCTCGGCAGGTTGCCTTGTGAGGGAGATCGGCCTGCAGATTCTTAACCAATTTTACCATGAATTTTGGTTTTAGGAGTAGTGGAGTCCATAAACATAGTCTTTTCTAAAAACTGATGGTGTATTAGTAATTAATTGAAGAATACCTTTGATATCCCACTTGGGTATATTAGTTTAACATTACCCAATTTCGGACTCTTGAGCTTATTTTTTTATTTGGGGGTGTTGTTGTCTCTTCAAATTGACTGTCCTGCAAAGTATGGCTGTTTTTATAGTAATGGGATCTAGTTATTGAAGGTGCTATTACGTTTTTACAGAGGCACTGTTTGCTGTACACAGGCTGTAGAAAGAAGTTTTTAAAGAAGCAGTTCAAAAGATGAAATAAATTCAAAACATATTTAGAAATAATTTTGCTTGGTTTCTCTTTTTTTTTAAATTATAGTTGATTTAACCCAGTAACAATTGTATTTGTATCATAACAGTGTGTGAGCCACGCTGTGTGGAAAGGCATGCTGACTGTTCTGCAAGCCATCGTGAAGGGCCTCGAGCACACCTACAGCAACAATGGCCTGGGAGGAATGGCATCGGTGTTTCAAGTGCTAGAGATAGCTCACACCCATTACTGGACCAAAGACTTGGCAGAGGGGGGCTTGGATGCAAGCATGCTCTCACAGGTTGGATTCACTATTTAAATTTTTTATTTGTTTCATTTAAACCATTTACCAGTTCATATAGGCCACAGGCCTCAGCATGAACTTTATTCAATAAGACGGTACCGACACTCAGCTCAGTTGAACCTTGGTTAGTAGTCCGAAGCCTTAACCACTGGGCAGCAACCAGAGCAGTACCCTTAAGGTCAAAAATCTAGTTTCTACAATTAACTATTAATTATAATAAAACTTTTATTTTTCTTTGAACAATTTATAAGTTCAGCTGTGACAATTCTTTATAAAAAAAGGGCTGACAGCTCTGATGTCAAAAGCATTTGACGTAGGCAAAGAATGCTTTCTGTCACCATAAGTAGCTCTTGTTCCCACATCCATTTCATGGCTAAGCCAGAGCTGGTAGCTGATATATTCAGATCAAAATACTCTTTATTTAACAGATTGTACATAAATACATTGAATTGCATCACCTCCATTGTAGAATAGAACCCTGGGGTACACCATGCTTGATAACTTTTAATTTTGATTGAGAAGAAATGTTTGATTGTGATTATTAATAAATGTTATTTGATCCATAACAATAGCAGCCCGGTTATTCCCATTTTTGAAAGTTTTTCTAATGGTTGATAATGAGAAACGCTCTCAAAAGCTTTCGTTAAGTTCATGAAAACAACAAGGACCTTATCACCTTAATCTAACAAATTAATGATCATGTCTATATAACTTTTTTCTACAGAAAATTGAAGTATCAAATTTTACATTTGATGTCGCAAAATAAACATCATCCCAATTTTCCTTGCTCAATAAAGTGGAAAAATGTTTGAAGTTACTTGCTATCGGAAAATGTTTTAACAAGTTTAGTGATGTGTTTATTATTAATAATGATTTTATCTGTACTTTGATAGATAACAGTTGACCATCATGATTAGATATTTGAATATTAAAACAACTAATTCAATAGTATCAACAGCATAATTAATATAAAAAATATTAACAATGAAATGAAATAAAAAAATTACTTAACTGTACAAATTGTGTAATAATTGGTGAGGTTAGGACTAAAAAGTCCTCTCTTACCATTAACCATAAAAAACCATTAACATGTGTTTTCGCTATCTTATGTGACTGGTTGCAAAGTTAAATAAATATTGCATGTAAGAGTTATTAATGGGTAATTTAAGCTTATTACAGTTTACATATAAAAGATTTATATTAACATCTCCTGCAACTATTTATTGAAAATAAATTCCAAGGTGGCATTTAATTTTGTTAAAAATATTTTTATGTCAGAACAAGGCAAACGATACATATCATCCAGCATGAACTGAAAGGCGCCAGATTTATATTCAACCAGACAACATTCAAATCCTGTTTCAATATTTAGATTTATGATAAATGGCAAATTTCAATCTTTAACCTTAATATAAGTATCTTTTGATAATATAAGAACCCCATCACAAATATATACAGTGTGACAAAAAAGATCTTAAAGAGTATTCAGAGACCATTAGCCGTTCTAATTCAGCAGTCACTAATTTGTGCTCACATAAGATAACTGTTATTGGAGTTAATCTATTAAAGTATTAATCCTTAGAGCGCCATTAATACAATGCCTATTTTCCACGAAGCGCTAATTTATCGTAAAAAAATCAAAATTAAATTTTTTAGTTGCTCATTTTTATTGTTCTGTACAGGAAAATAAAAGATATGATAACATTTTGAAACTTTTATTAGCTTACTTTACCTTTTTTCTTATATATGAATATGTAAATAAACAAACTTTTACTTGAAAGTAAGCCTCAGGCATAGATCACTTATACAGTATGAATCAATACAAAATATTATTAATATCAATGAAATTTGTATAAATGAGTATTTACTTGTACATAAACTGAAAAAGACAGGGCCTGCACATAACACATACAATAAAAAATAAGTAAATATAAATAGCACTTGATTACGATGTATTTAGTAGCTTCCACAAAATCAAAATCGGCCGGTTTGTTTATACTGATACTTCAAACTAATAAATAACTAACATATATTAAACTAAAGTAATGATAAAACAACTAAATACACAGTTTCAAAGCTGTAAGGCGGCGGACAATTACAACCGCTTGGTTCGACAGTAGCTTGTGCGCTTGTGGCGTTGGGCGGCGCAGCGAAAATGTACACTGTCAGACAAAAACCTGTCTCGTAGTGATTGACAGGCTAACAAAAGGTCAGGAGCCACACAACATGTCTCTCATGAGTCACGGCCCATAAACCAAACGCACTACTGGATTAAATTAGAAACATTACTACGAAAATAACATTTTTGTAATTATTACGCATATATGCGCTTACAGCGTTTAAAGCAAAGTCAACATATGCATGTATATACGCTTACAGCGTGGTAAGGATTAATTTCTAGTGAGTCAATTCTCGTTCATAAACACTGGATGTTTTGGAGTTATATTTAAAAAAAATATGAACTGTCACAAATCTGAGCCTGCACCGCCAGACTGTGTCTTATGTTCACCCTAGATTGATGTTTAAGTGTGCCTGTTATTTTGTGATTGATGTTAGCTGATATTTAATCATTAAATAATTTACTTAGTTTAAACATAAGTCTAACATATTAGGATCATTATTTATACAATCTTCTGGTGTTACATTTTTATAAGATTTTGACGCTTCCAAAATGCTTTACTTTTGTACTTTACTCATTGATGTTAACTTCCCTATATTATATTGTTGTGTTGTTGTTAAATGTATAGCGGGTTTTCTAGCTTGATTTAACGTTTTTAAGTTAAAGTATAAGTTGTGAAGGGAAAGATAATGCCATACACATTTTATGATGCTGGGTTGTAAAGGAAATTATGATTGAAGTGATAAAGTGTGTGTGCAATTATTATAAGAATATACTACGAGGGTAATTTTTAAAGTAAAAACCGATTGCGCATCGTGCCCGCGCATCCGGTCACGTAACGTCCATTCAAGGCCAGCACTTACTGGCCTGTCTCCGTCAACGCCGCCATTACGTTTCACGTCTCTGCTGATGCTGGTTGTGTGGTTATACTGCTTTGTTTGTCGCAATGTCAATCAATAATTACACCGACTGTGAAGTACGTTCAGTTATTCGGTTTTTAAACGCAAAAAATGTTCGTCCTGCTGAAATTCACTGACGGCTTCTTGAAGTTTACGGTGAGGGTGTTATGAATGATGAAAATGGTGTAGGCTTTTTATGAAGGAAGGACAAGTCTTCATGACAAAGAACGACCTGGACGGCCTACTGTCATCAATAAAGAGTTGGCACAAAAAGTTGATGAGGAAATTCGCCAAAATCGGCGCTTCACTATTGACGAACTTAGTCACAAATTTCCCCAAGTTTCAAGATCAGTAGTTTACAACATTGTTACTGACAAACTGCATTACAAAAAAATGTGTGCGAGATGGGTGCCAAAAATGTTGACACAAGAACACAAAGCAAAGCGTATGGCATATTCTTTGTCCTTTTTGGAGCGCTATCACAGAGATGGTGATGAGTTCTTAAGTCTCATTGTGACCGGTGATGAAACATGGGTTGCATACTATACTCCTGAGACAAAACGTCAATCCAGAGAATGGCATCATTCAAACTCTCCGACGAAACCAAGAAAATTCAAGCAAGACCCTTCAACAAGAAAAATCATAGCCAAGGTTTTTTGGGACCAAAAGGATATTCTTCTGATAGACTTTCTGCCACGAGGAATGACAATAAATGCTGAAAGATAATGCAAAACATTATTGAAGCTTAGGCGCGCTATTCAAAACCGCCGACGGGCCCTGCTCTCTAGCGGCGTCATTCTGCTTCACGACAACGCTCGGCCTCACGTTGCGGCAAGGACACAGACGCAACTGGACAAGTTTCTTTGGGAAATACTGGATCATCCACCATACAATCCTGACTTAGCACCATTGGATTTTCATCTTTTTCCAAAACTTAAGGAATTTCTTGGTGGAAAGCGCTTGGAAAATGATGACATGTTAAAAGAAACAGTTACGAACTGGTTTAACAGTCAGGCGGGAGAGTTCTTTGATGATGGGATCCAAAAGCTGGTACCACAACTTCAAAAATGTGTCAATGTTAATGGTGACTACATAGAAAAGTGAAAAAATGTTCATATTTAAGTTTGTGATATCATTTATATCCATAAATAAAGTTTCTCTTATGCTATTTGAAAACGGTTTTTAATTTAAAAATGACCCTCGTACTTTATTGTACTCCATCAAGAAGCTAAAACTGTTAATTGAAGACCAGTTAATAGTGCATGCTTTGATGCTTCGGTATAGATAAATACATCTTCAGCTACCGTCTTATTTGTGGGCAATCAGGAGGTTCGGGGTCCAACCAAGAGGAGTTTAGGGCCCCTTCCTGTAAAAAATTAAATATTTATTAATTTCATCTTTGCCTTTTCCCTAAGCATATTTCAATGAAGAATATTCACGCTCTTATTTTAGTACTTTTTACAACATCAACTTTCCACTGTTGTTAATGAGGAAACTGCCAATGTCACCACTTGAAATTTTCCATTTAACTTTTCAACAATGTAATCATACCAATATATATCAAACCAATATAATTTTATTTTAAAAAGCACATGATCAAACATCAATAAAACCCAATATTTTAAAAAGTAAACAGCTATTAATGTTATATGTTCTAATAGAATATTCCTAATAAAAAGCTAGTCCCAGATTCTTGAGAGGGGCAATTTCTCCTACTGCTCCCCTCAAAGCATTCACGCTTGGTGCTCAGGGCCTCTTTTGTAAATGGGCCCGGTGGGGCCGGGCTCAGGGCGCAAGATTGAGGGGGGCGCAAACAAGAGAAAATATTTTAAAATCACGCGCCAATGGATTGCGCGCCATATTTTAAAATCACGCGCCAACGGATCGCCCACCAACCCTCTCCACTCCTCCCCCCACTCCCCCGCTTCACGCATGACTCATCACTGTCACTGCCTGCATGTTGCTACTTGATCTTTGCTTTGTCTTTATTTGTCGTTCGTTTTGTGCAATCGCGTGAGACATGTTATTAGTTGGCTTGTGAATAAGTTTATTGATGTGTTTTTGCTAACTATTTTAATGCGATTGTATTTGTATTTATGTTCGGTTTGATCTTTTATCATAAATGGTACAAATAGTAGAATAAAATGCTTGTTCTGTGATTTGTGAAATGAGTAAAAAACCAAGTGGCAGTGAATTTAGAAAGAGGGCGGCCAAAAAGCTTTTGGACAGTGAAAAAGTGTTACAGAAAGTCCCTAAAATAAGTAGTTTTTTCAGTGAACAAAAAACTGTACCTGTAGTAACTGTCGCATTAGAAGGCCCTGAGGATGAGGAAGGACCTACCCTGTCGAGGGAAGAGGTATGTAAACCCAGAAGCAGTGACGATGTTTATCAATCAGCTGAACTAGTTACGACTGAAACTGATGATTCAGTAAGTGAGGTATTGCCGAGTACAAGTACAGGTACAATAAATTTAAATTTTAAACCCGGCTGTACAAAGCCAACCACCTCATCTTCAGTTTCATTTTTATTTGATCTTGATGACCCGGCTACTTGGAATACTAAAGATGAATATGTGCTAAAAACAATCTTAACTACAAACGTAAAGCAAAACTTGAATATTGATTTTTCGAACTCTGTCAGAATTTATCCAGACAAAAAGCGTACATTATCTGACAAAATCTTCTCATGTGTTTTACCCAATGGGGAAACTTATAACAGAGATTGGTTATTGTATTTCAAATCAAAAGGTTGTGTTTTTTGTATCCCATGCTTATTATTTCATATAGAAAGTAAACAAACTGCGTTTAGTACAGGATTTAACGATTGGAAACACGCAAGTGTGCTCGTTAAAAGTCACGAGCAATCAAGTGACCACAGGAAAAATATTTGTACATTTTTGTACAGAAAAAAACCGCATCAGTAGACACTTTATTGTTATCTCAATATGAAAAAGAAGTGAAATATTGGAGAGAAGTTTTAACGAGAGTAGTTAGCGTTGTTCGATTTTTGGCATTGAGAGTCCTTCCTTTCCGAGGAGACAACCAAACATTTGGTTCCTTATCTAATGGTCTATTTCTAGGCTGTCTTGAACTCTTGAGTGAACATGATCCGTTCCTATCTCATCATATAGAGAAATATGGAAACAAAGGGTCAGGCAATGTGTCTTACCTTTCGTCTGACACCTGTGACGAATTCATTTCAATTATGGGCACTAAAGTCTTAAACCAAATAATTAAAGAACTCGAAGAAGCTCATTATTTTTCTCTGATAGTTGATTCTACGCCGGACGTGTCGCACACCGACCAGTTAGCAGTTGTTTTAAGATACGTTTCACTGAACAATGCGTGTGCTAAAGAATGTCTCGTACAACTTTTACCTGGTGTTGGTCGTAAAGCGGAAAGCCTACAACAAGCAGTTTTAACTTTACTTAAAAATCTAAACTTAGATATTGAAAATTGCCGAGGACAAAGCTACAACAATGCATCTAACATGTCAGGTTACTACACAGGTCTACAGGCAAGAATAAAATCCGAAAATAACAAAGCAGATTATGTTCCGTGTGCTGCACATTCCTTGAATTTAGTTGGAGTTTTTGCAGCCGAAAAATCATGCCCTGAAGTGACTAGGTATTTTTCGTTTTTACAAGGACTTTTTACTTTCTTCGCGGGGTCAACTTACCGATGGGGATTGTTGAAAGGATGTATAAAAAATGAAAACAAAGAAAGGCGAAAGCAAAACAAAAACAGTGACACGCTCACTTTACCGAAAAATTTAAGCCAGACTAGATGGTCTGCTAGAGCAGACGCTGTGCACGCTTTATCTAATGGTTATAAAGAGTTTGAACTTGTGCTGAAAAACCTATCTCAAGATGTTTCACAAACACCTGAAACGAGAGTGGCGGCTGAGGGGCTTAGCAAACAGTTGGGAAAGTTTGATACGGTTTTTCTTACTGTACTGTGGAATGATTTGTTAATGATAATTGATAAAGTTAGTTCAAACTTACAAAAAGAAGAGTTGGATTTTCTTGCGGCAGTTAAACAATTACAAACGCTTAAAATGTTCTTAGAAGAAAAGAGGGACAACTTTGATCACTTTGAGAATGAAGCAACAAAAATGTGTGGAATGCAAGCTGCCAACTACAAAAGAAACAGGAAACCAACACTATTTGCAGATGCAGACGAGAAAAGAGAAAGTTTTGACACAAATATGGACCCTGAAACCAGATTTAGGACAGAAGTTTTTTTAACAATAGTTGACAATCTTACGGCACAGTTCGACACAAGAACACAAAGCTATGCTTCTCTTGGAGACAGATTTGAGCTATTTAACAATTTTAAGGTAAGATATTTTTAATTTTCAACCTCCTTTTCAACATATTATTTTTATACTATGTGTGTACCTGTCATTCTAGTTCAATTTATTTTCACTTAATATTTAATGTAATACTAGAAAGCTTTACATATTATTTTTAAATTGAAGGTAACAAACAGGTAATAATGTATTATATGTTTTTATTTGATTTTTTATCTGTCATCTTCAATGTAAAAGTACTGAAAGTTTTGATATTACAGGACAAAGAACCTCAAACAATCAAAACCCAGACAGAATGACTCGCATTATTCTACTGCAATGATATAGATGTGGATAGTTTTGGAGAGGAGTGCCTTCATTTCAAGCAGTTCTTAAAGGTTGATAGTATAGAGAGACTTCGAGACGCATACAAGTATTTAAGAAGTTCTGAAACAGGTCTTGTCTCTACTTTCCCAAACCTTGAAGTAGCCATGAGGATCTATTTAACTCTACCAATGACGAACTGCTCGGCTGAACGAGGGTTTTCAGCTCTAAAAAGGATTAAGTCAGTGACTAGGTCAACACTTGAACAAACTAAGTTGAACAATTTAATGATAATGTGTACCGAAAGTGATGTAACCCTAAAAATGAACTTTGATGATGTCATTAATGAGTTTGCTGAGAAAAAATGTAGGAAACGACCAATCATGTAAAGTTTTGAGTATTTATGTTTGTAGTTTCACCTGAAATAAAAGCTAAATTTGGTTGAATTTGAAGTTTTTTCATATATAAACCCATTTTATAAACCCAGTTGATGGAAGGGGGAGGGGCGGAGATCGGGCCGAGGCCCATAGCGCGTTACATGCAAACCGCGGGCCTGTTGGTGCTGGCAGGCTTGTTCAACCAGTCTGCTATATATGGTAGCATTAAACTTCTCTATCAATGATCTTACAATCTAATCTCACTTTGACTTACTGCCTTGTCCTCTCACAAAACTTGTGATTCACCTCACAATATGTTCTTCTATGATTCTCTCACCTGTATTGAACATTTTTTTTGTACATGGATTTTTTATACATAAAATGTAACCATGTAATTTTTATCATTTTAATGTAACCATGATATAAATTTGGCTAGTAGCTATAGCCACGTGGTTACAACTAATCAACTGTTTCAGTCAAGTAGCCCGTTTGGGAGCCGGGAAAATCTCCGCTCGCCACAGAGTCCGAGTAGCTCCCCAGTGCCTTCTCATTATCCTACTGATGCTTCTCGCAAGTCTTCCCAGGCCAGTGCCTTTGGTAAGTTTGTAAAGAGTATTAAATTATATAGTGAACTAAGTTTCATTAATTTCAAATTTGTCTTCTCATTTTTGGATATATAGTGTTAATTCCTGCTCCAAAAAACAATTGAATTATATTTTGATTTTCAATTCTGTTACAATTCATTTTGTCAGAATTATTTTGTCTGATAAAGATGTACATCATTTACCTAATGTAGAAAATTAATTTAATATTGCCTAATTACCAACACACCTCCTAGGCTTTTATTTCTTTTTTATAACTACAATTTCTCAATAGGCTGGATACAAATTTTTGTTAAGATATTTAATCTTTTCAAAAAAATAAACAAACAATTTTTATAAGTTCGAGACATTAATTAATCTATATGCACAAATTAAATTATGATAATTTAATCAACCTATTTACATAAAATAATTCCTCTTGAGCACTTAGCCAACTAATTATTACAAATTCCAATATTTTGTTTTAAAAGAGGGAAATTCTAGTTTAGAGATTACAATCTTCGCAATCTATGATGAGTATCCATTAAGTTTATGTCCAGTACTGCTCTTGCACTTTTTTAAACTAGGTTCAAACTGTAATAACAAACTAGTAATATGCCGCCATTGTGACCTGTTTACAATTTTACATATAATTTTGTTATTCAGATCATTGATAGGGTTGCGATATTTTTAGTGAATGAAACAAGGACACACTCCTCTTGGTGTCCAAGGCTCTAAATTGGAAAATAATTTGACACTAAATTATTTGAACTGACTAAATTTTATTTTGTTTTTGTATTTAAATTTAAAACAAGTATTGTAGTTTTCTTAGCTGGACAATGAAGTAATATATTTTTATATGCTCTTTTTATTTACTATTTTTTTAAGTTACACTAGAGCAATGTTGATCAAGAAATTATAACTAAGAACAGCATAAAAATGAGTTTTAAAATGGAGATAAAATAAATGTGTATTGGGCCTTAACTATGGAATTGTTTAAAACAAGTTAGTTTATACTGTACATTTATTGTATGACACTTACTTGGTATACTAGTACAGTAGTACTTTTCTGATAACTTGGCTCAAGCTTTAACAATTCAGGTGGTGTTTTTAAATAATCTAAAACTCAGAACAGGTTTAAGGGTAGTTTGTAGTGACAGATCAAGATATTTTGAACTGTTTACACAGACAGTCGATTGCAATCATCAGTTCATTGTAAAATGTAAAGACGTCAATGAAAAATCCTGTTCTAGATTTAAATAGTGATCCAGTGTCGAAAATAAAACTATTTTATGGTTTTCAATGTGTTCATAGAATCTTTAATACTTTTTAAAAAATTGGTACAGTTTAGCGTCCCGAGAGAAATTATCAGGACATCAGGACATTTAGAGTGAAACAAGTGACTGTCCCAGCAAACCGGGATGTATGGTAACCCTAATCATTGAAAATGTTTAGCTTCAAAAGGTCGTTCTGTTTTAGGGGATAGCTCGGGTATCTATGGCCAGAATCCCTCAGTGCGTCTGGTACAAGAACCCAGTGAAGAGCAAGGCTCCCCCTCTACAGCTGACGTGTTCCGAGATCTACTCAATCAAAAGCGACAGATGCTGTTGAGCAAACTGACATCATTAGATACAGAGGTCAGAACCTCTCTTTCCTCTTACCACATCTTTGTGTTTTTCCCCTTCATAAAGCCATTTTTGTATTCTTTTCTTTGCATGGCTGCTTTTACTTTGATGTTACTTAGCCCTCAAGACAGATTCTGATTTATTTTATAAATTTTTGGATGCCCGTAAGTTGGGATCAGTTACAAGTTTATGTAACTATCATTTGTCTTTATTGTGAGATTTTATCTGCCACAAGCTCAATAGTAATATTGAATTAGAAAAGGGGTTTTCAAACTGGGGGTGCGAAGACTAGTCAAAAGGGCACGAGACCAGTTGGAAATAAAATATGAAGCTACTATATGAGACCAGTGAAAAATGCAAGCTCATCCATTTCACTAACAGACTACCTCTAAATTCTCGTACCACTACTTCTTTACCTAGTAAATTACAAATTGAAATGTTTCATGTGATAGTAGACATAATTCTTTGTCAATATAAAACTTGTTTTTTCATGTGCCCAAACATTCAATACAATTTATTGTTTAAAGGGAGTGAGGGTAGTAGGTTTTCATTTCAACAGGAGGAGGCATGGCACAACGCGGTTTGGGAACCCCTGAATTAGAAATTTCAGGATAGTTATTGATAGCAGAGTAACTTAGTGTAAAGAGGCCCGTGGTTATCAAAAGGCCAAGATAGGTATGTTAAAACAATATTAATAAGTGCAATCCATCCGTGCATAACTTTTTTCTCCAGGGAGTGACTTTTTAATTATTCTGAAATGTTGTATTCAGACTTTCAAGATGAGATATTGCTGGTAAAATTCCAACAATCTTTGTAAAGACCAACAGGCTTTGTCGATAACATATAGTACAGAAGTTTTTATTACAAATTACCTCATGTTTAAAAGATCAGCTAAGCAATCTGTGAACATGGTAAAATCATAATACTGGTACCACCCTACAAAACAGTTCAAAGCTATAAGTCGCTTCTAGAAAGTATAAGGAATCAATTTCAAACAAAATTAATTTTTATAGGTACTTCTGTTGAAATGGTTTAGTTTCAAAATGTTGATTTGCAATAAGTCATGTGTTTGTTGAAGATAACAAACTAATAACATTTTCATTTTGGGTGATAAAAGTGTTGCATAAAGTTTTACTTTAAAATGTAAACGCTGACACTAACAGCTGTCCGATGAGTCACTGAGCCATGTGAGGACTTGGTGGGATGGCTCTTATTAAGGACACTGTGTTATATTTGATAATGCAGGACATCCAAGTATGTTACAACCGGGGACTACTGTCTATGTAAAATAGACTCATTATATTAGTGTCTTCACTTTACTAATAGTAACATAATAAGTAGTTTATAACAAACTATTCATTCATTATGAAGTTTAGTTATTTAAATGGAGACCTGCTTCATATGTGTAGATTTATTTTACTAGATTTCAAACTAGATATTGAAATAATTTATTGTTGTGCCAGTGTTTACATGAACTTAATTTTATACAAAGATTTCAACATTATGTAGTGGTCAATCCATTCACAATAGGCAATACTGATTACAATTATTGAAAAAGGGCATGTACATAATTGCCATATACAGTATATCTGCATATATATATATATATATATATATATATATATATATATATATATATATATATATATATATATATATATATATATATATATATCAAAACACTTATGTATATTATTGCCTTATTAAAATACTGAATGCAATTCTTACAAATATAACTGTGTGATCTGCTTATTCTTTCTAATAATATAACTTATGATAGACTGTCTACACCAACAGACTATTACAGCAACTCACACACAATATTTTTTTTAATGAGGCTGGTCTCCTCCTTAACCTTACCTTAGGGTCACACTTGGCGTATTTCATGTCGCGGTACAACCGTGACATAATTGTATTGCATTGAATTAAATGGGTACAGTCACATTCAGCGTGTTTCCGTCGTGGTAGATTTCTGACCGCTACTGGGCGCAGTTGTAGGCGGTGGCGTTTCACCGCTGGAAAACCGCTCCACATGCTATCAAATAAAGACAGTCACGTTCAGTGGACTTGTCGCAGTCTGTCCTTTCCCCTCTCCAAGTTATTTGTTGTTGATGTCAGTCATTTGTACACAACCTGCGCTGTGGGAGTTCTTATATTTGTTGTTGCTTAAGCCACGTTTACACCAAATGTTGCCAACAAATTGTTGACAACAAATTATGGCGAATATGAAGAATAGTCAACATTTGTTGACAACAAATCAGCTATTTTTAGCACAGCTAGCAACAACTGATATAAGGTACAGAGCTGCGTCGGCCAATCACGTGCATTGGATAGTGGAAGGGAAAGTGTTGCCAACATTGTTGTGGGTCGCTTAAGCCCCGTCAACATTGTTGTCAACAACAAATTGTTGACTCTTTGATCTTTACCGACTACTGGTGAGTAATGTTGGCAGCACTTTTTCGGTGTTGACCACAATGTTGAAAACAAATGTTGACGAAAATCTTATTACGACTTTTGTAAATGTTGACAACCTTTGTTGGCAACAGTGTTGTCAACTCTGGTGTAAACGCGGCTTAACTGTTCATTATTGTTATTTTATTCTTTATTATTATTCTTTTTTTTTTACTATGTTTGACACGGAAAATTCATTAATGAAATTCATCTTTTTTCCTCTGTTGTGGAAGATGTCTAACAAAGATTTTTTTTAAAGGAGAGGCCGATCTCCTTCTTAGCTTTACTCTGCCCATTCCTTATAGACTATTTATCTGTGTGATGAACTTATTCAGACAGAATAAGGGGGCAAACCAGTACAGTAGAGGGTGAATATCACTGATAAATCTTCCAGTCTAAGGCGGATTCGAACTAGCGTTATCTCTAGACCAAGCTCAAAGTCCTGACGCCTTTGATCATTCGGCCACTGACTTGCCCAATAGTATTACAGTAATAGATTATTATAGTAATAGATACCTGAAAAGTAAAATACGGATAGAGATAGGACAAAATATGATTGACATCTGTGACATCTGGGAACTAAAGTCACCTGAAGAAAAGAACAAAGAAGGTAATTCTCAAATTATCTATTTAATTAGACAATCTCAAGTTCAAAATCAAAATTTCTTGTATAACTAACTCTCTATTTATTTTATTAACAAGGAAAATCAAAAGTTACAAATAAAATTGCATTTTAATCGTTAAACATAAACATAATACAGTAAAAGAGCATGGTACTGGCCCTTTTGCAAACGCTCTGTATTTAATGGGTGCACTCTGAATCTCCTACTTTTCTTGCGTTTTAAATATGAACGACAGCAATTGCCAAAAGCAAGTCATCCTCTCTTCGTGAAGACATATTTTCAAGTGATGGACCTAGGACCTCAGTCCAGTAGAGCGGTAGCACCGCCCAGTGTGACAGCACTCACCGGATCCGTTGGAAACAATTGAAAAGCAGCGTTTCTACTGCAACGTGAAACACGCTGAGTGTGAACCTAGCCTTACTCTACCCATTCCCAATAGACTATTGTTCTGAGTAGAAAACTTCAAATAGAGTAAGGGAGAGAACTAGTACATTACAAGGTGAATATTACTGATAAATCTAACAGTCAAGGCCATGATTCGAACCTGTGCTATCTCAGATTCAAAGTTCTGACGCCTTAGACTACTTGGCCACTGGCTCTCCTAAATAACCTATATATGGGATCTTTTTTGTCATCCAACCATTACTTTCCTCGTATTTTTCCCAAACTGGTTAACTGTTAGTTCATCTGATTTCCAAGGTTATTCGATTTCCGTTGTGTTCATTTGTTCGTTATATATTTATAGTTTCACATTTCCTGTTGTCAGATGTACTCTGTTGTTCCTTGAAAGACACTAGTGTAATTTGTTGAAAGTTAAAGTCTCACCGTTGTTTTTCTCTACAGTACCTGACCAGTAATAAAGTCAACAACACCGTAGGCCAGACAACATTGATCACTTTTTGAGGCAGTATATGAGGCAGAAAAGATGCTTAGAACATAAATTACTTTGATATTGCATCCATTATGTTGTTTAAAAGCTCTTCATCTCAATCCATGTTACTGATTTAAAATTATATTTGTAGGTTACTTAGAGAGAAACGGTTATCAGGAGTTGTAATGTATTATAGTTTACTATAGTAATGATCAACAAAACAGGTGTACATCACAGAACACCAATTTATCACAATATAGATACAGAATGTACAAATATTATGTAATTATATTGTAATACATTTATGTTATGTAACGTTCTCGTGTTTTGTATTTCTAATAACACATTATTTGGTAATAAAGAAACTACTTATATATGTGTGACATTAAATTCTAATCCTAATTATATATGTAAGTAATTAATTATGACTTTTATTATATATTTACGCAGGCAAATAATATATTCTTGTTAAAGAATATTTGATAAAATTTCTATAACTGATCAGAGAAATACCATTTGGCCAGACTTCATTTGTATTTCCAGCTTTTGATGTGCTAATATTCTGCTTGCTTCAACATCTTATTTCCATAAGAGAAATTCATGTACTTGTAAGCAAATGCAGAACTCTTGTAAAATAAATTATAGGTTTAATTTAATGAAAAATATAACGGAAAATAAACTGTAAAAACTAATATTGAATGGTTTTATACTGTAAACTCATGTGCTTCAGAACCAAGCTGTGTATGTGCTACTTTGTGTTTTTGCATGGTTGTTGTGATATGTCATGTAGCAATCTAAGCCTACCACCACCACACGCACAGCACACATGTATAGTAGTGCTCATTTTCACTGATATTTCATAGATTAGTAAATTATTGTTCGATTAGTATTATTCAATCAAGATGCCTACATCTGCACGGCTCCATTCCTTGTATAAGAGTTATAAAGTATAAGAAAGAAATGAAACATTGAGAAATAATTCAGTTACAATACACATATATGACATATCTTGATTTGTGCAAACTCTTTTATGGCCATAGTTTATTTTTACATTTATCAATGTTTTAAAGATTACTCTAACTATGCCCTTTGCATGTCCATTTAATTTTATTTTCAGTAAGGATATTCTTAATTATTCATTTTAAATGATAAAATAATAGAAATACTGAAAACTACCTATACCCAATCTAGAAACTGCTTTTAAAGTTGGTCCATCCACATCATAAACTACAAATAAATACCTGTATAATTGTTTTAATTAATTCCATTATAACCTAAAATGCGCTGTGCTGTAACCGAGCTACTTTGAAACAAAGTGTTGTGGAGATTGTAGGTGATAGGTTCTATGCTTGGTCCTCTGTCATCGACATGGACACTACTAGGGAAGTCTGGGGTGTCTGTGTTGGGTGGTAGTCAGAGTCTGGATGTTGTGAATGGAAGAGAACTGATTATTGGGATTGTCAGTTAGCTGAAAGTCAGACCAATATCACATGCTTTGGATTCCACATAAAACTAAGAACCTTAGAGTGCCTGGATTTTGGGATACTAATAAATGGCTCTTTCTAAGGAGTCTACCTTAGTCAGAAACAACTTCATCTTAACTCATCACAAACATTCACCCCTCATATTTGTCCATATATTTAAGCCAGCCGATCCTCTCATTGTGCAGATGGCTGTTGACAAGCTAACTCATCTTTTAGTTGTAAATATGGCTGTTAATGGGCCAACCCATCCTCTCATTGTACATATGTTTGTTGACGGGCCAACCAATCCTCTCACTGTGACATATGTTTGTTGACGGGCCAACCCATCCTCTCATTGTAAATATGACTGTTAATGGGCCAACCCATCCTCTCATTGTAAATATGAATGTTAATGGGCCAACCAATCCTCTCATTGTGACATATGTTTGTTGACGGGCCAACCCATCCTCTCATTGTAAATATGAATGTTAATGGGCCAACCAATCCTCTCATTGTGACATATGTTTGTTGACGGGCCAACCCATCCTCTCATTGTAAATATGACTGTTAATGGGCCAACCCATCCTCTCATTGTACATATGTTTGTTAATGGGCCAACCAATCCTCTCATTGTGACATATGTTTGTTGACGGGCCAACCCATCCTCTCATTGTAAATATGAATGTTAATGGGCCAACCAATCCTCTCATTGTGACATATGTTTGTTGACGGGCCAACCCATCCTCTCATTGTAAATATGAATGTTAATGGGCCAACCAATCCTCTCACTGTGACATATGTTTGTTGACGGGCCAACCCATCCTCTCATTGTAAATATGAATGTTAATGGGCCAACCAATCCTCTCATTGTGACATATGTTTGTTGACAGGCCAACCCATCCTCTCATTGTAAATATGACTGTTAATGGGCCAACCCATCCTCTCATTGTAAATATAACTGTTAATGGGCCAACCCATCCTCTCATTGTACATATGTTTGTTGATGGGCCAACCAATCCTCTCATTGTGACATATGTTTGTTGACGGGCCAACCCATCCTCCAATTGTAAATATGACTGTTAATGGGCCAACCCATCCTCTCATTGTAAATATGACTGTTAATGGGCCAACCCATCCTCTCATTGTACATATGTTTGTTGATGGGCCAACCAATCCTCTCATTGTGACATATGTTTGTTGACGGGCCAACCCATCCTCCCATTGTAAATATGACTGTTAATGGGCCAACCCATCCTCTCATTGTACATATATTTGTTGACAGGCCAACCTATCCTTCCATTGTATACATATGTTTGTTGACAAGGCAACTCATCCTCTCATTGTACATATGGCTGTTCACGGGGCAACCTTTCCTCTCATTGTACTCATGGCTGTTAATGGGCCAACCCATCCTCTCATTGTACATATGTTTGTTAAGGGCCAACCCATCCTCTCATTGTACTTATGTTTCTTGAAGGGCCAACCCATCCTCCCATTGTACTCATGGCTGTTGACAGGCCAACCCATCCTCTCATTGTACATACGGCTGTTGACAGGCCAACCCATCCTCCCATTATACATATGGCTGTTGACAGGCCAACCCATCCTTTCATTGCATATTATATTATTGATGAGCTATTGTACTTATTTCAATAGACCACTTTCCTATTATAGTGGCGACTTTGAAGTGTTACTTCTGTGTGCTTTACCTTCCAGGTTCTAAAATAATTATTGAGGGTAGCTTAATCATGTGTGTTCTTTCTGTTTTTGATATATCTTCGTTTTGGGTGGCGAGAGCAATATCATCTGCATATATTAATTTTCTGGACTGTAAGGCAGATGTAGACAGTGTAAATAAATAAATAAATAAATGAATTTATTTTCTCAATTTGCTACAAAATAACATTCATTATTTAACAATTTTCACCAAGTATACAAAAATAACTAAAAAGAAGAACTGTCCAAGTTCGAACACTGTACTTGCCAAGACTGATGTCAACGTAACACTAAATATATAAAAGAAAAACAATATCTATATCTACATAATTTTTATCTATCTATATCTATATCTACATAATAATCTACATACATACAAACTATATCTACATAATATAAACAAATATGTATACAAGATTCTACCTTGATCAGCCGTATCCAAACAAACGAATGATGGTGTATCCAAGATTATTAGAATTAAAGGCTACATTGCATTTTAAAGTGTGTGTTTTGTATAAGCAAAAGGAGAAAATTTAGGGCCTCCAAGGCATTTTTTGCCCATCACATTTGTAACATCACATTTAAATCATGCGAAAGTCCTCAGTAACTCAAAGAGCTGCCATTTTGTTTTTCAAAAATTATTTTTTTCTCAAAAACTATAATATGCAACATTTTGAAATTTGGTAAAAACCTTATTAATAGTAAGACCAACTTATGAAAAAAATGTCAGAATTTTCTAAAATAGGAATTCGAAATGGCGGCCATCCAACATTTTCAAATAAGAACAACTTTTAAAAGAATAGTCGTATAACACTTTTTTTAGACAATTTAAAGGCAAATCTAATAATATCCTATTTATTTAGATCTTAAAATAAAAATAAACGAGGTATGACACTTTTTGTGGTGCACGGCAGATGGTGCAGATCACTGTACGCAGCCAATACAACAATGTAACAATCACCTAGCCCCTAATAATGACTTTAATAAGTTAATGCAAATTTGTTTTTTCACTAAAAATAAGAATATTAGCTAAAACAACCTTGTTTTCCCTTAAAATCTTCTTATATTTTCATTACATTCAGCAATGAAAATACAAAAGGAATTGTTTAAACCTGATTTGTATTAACAAAATAATAATAAATCCTAACTTAGTTAATAAATATTGAATAAATTTAAACTAGTTTAACAAATTAATTAAGTTATAAAATCATTTATAAACATAAAAAAAGTTGATGCTCCTATTAAACTGTTTAAATAGTTGCTGGTAATTAAATTGTCTAATAGTAAGTCTATATTGATGTCACCTATCAGTATGCATGTTTTGTTCAAGTCAAGACAGTCTTAGTAATTTTCAAGTGCAGTTGTAAATAAATAAGAGTCACTATCATGAGTCCTGTACAAAGCAAGTAAATTATAAGTATTGTTTGAGTGAACAAAGTTTAACTTGAGTCCGTACACATCTCCAAGTGTTACTTGTGCAGCTGTCACTGACAAACATTTATCAACTAAGATGACTATTCCATCACACTTATTACGCAACTGCTCTGAAACAATAACATAAAAACCCTCAACGTAAACTCCATCCTCTCCACCCTTCAGTCAACATTCTGACACAATAATTAAATCGAGACTTGAAATGAAAGGATTTAAATACAACATAAGATCGTTAAAGTTTTGTGAAAAACTTCTTATATCAGTATACAATATTTTAAGACCACCTCCATCGTTATCTTTATTCTCATAAAAATTTGAGTATTTGTCTAACATATCAAGCTCTTAACAAAAGGAAAACGTATTGTTATTTTCTATGTCATCCTCGTTTGTCATTATTCGAACAGCCCACGACAGCCCAACCTGCTCATTTACAATGTAAAGCCATTAAAACATACTTAATTACAAAACAACATATGTACATTTATGTGGATTGCTAATACCATAATAAAATAACTGAATTAAATACTAGACATTCAGTATAACATTATTATTAACAATAATTTGCTTTATATTGAACTAGTTTATGAAGTAATAAGTTATAACAAATAAAATAAAACAGTAAAAGTACACTACATTATGTGATTCATTATGTTCAATCAACAGTTCACTGTTAAAATAACTGAAGAAAAGAACTAAACATAAAAACTTTGATTGTTTAATCTTATGTCAATTAAAAAAATTAATGTATATTATTACAAAACTATGTAAGATTAAAAAGGACATTTAAATTATTAAAATGGTAGGTCTTTAAAAACAATGACAACAATTTATAAGTGGAATGATCACATCAATGATATGTACAAAATGAAAATTTATCTAACAAGAATTTAACTTAGAGACCCTATCTATTTTCTTATTAATTCAACTTTAAGGACATGGTGTACAACTTACGACTGTATGCAGTAATTACTAAATATTGTGCTTCTGGATATTATGCATAGTAAAGTAACAGGATATGTTAGTAAAAATAAATTGTTGATAAATCAATAAAACTAAGTTAGCTAGAACTGTTGTTTGCAATTTATATGATTATGTATGATAGATAAATTCATACATTTTAAAATATTTTTAAATTGAAATAAAGACTATAATTTTGACAGCATAACAACTTCAAGTTCCTTCATTGTACCCAAATATTTAATAAAAAAAAATGAAAATGCGTTAAACTATTAGTGATCAAAACATTACATGTGCTGCATTGATTTTATTCAAGAATAAGTTAATAATAATAGTCAAATGTTAAAGGCTGAAAAATCAATAAAACTAATTTCACTTGAACTGTTGATTGTAATTACTGATTGTTGTAGTAAATAAAAGATATATTTTAAACTATTTAATTTAAAATACATGCGGATAATTTGACATAAAATTATTACAGCTTAAAAAATCCTTCATTGTACCAAAATATAGAAAACAATAAAATGCTTTCAACTGTAAGTGATTACAAATTTATATGTAATGAATTTATTTTATTTAAAAGGATTAGAGCAACACCATGAAAACATAAGTGGAAAACAGAGAACAAAAATGTGTACCTTAATCACTTTTGTAAGAACTAGCGCAATCGTATCTATCCAAATTCCTGACTCCCAGCACTCGAATCGACTCGGCGTTCGGGGTAACTGTCAGCTTGATGGTCATCTTGTGATTGATAAAACACGTGTGACGGATCTTATTTTCTTTAATCAGTATTCTACCTCGACCCAGTAACTCTTTGTTGTGGGGAGTTAACTGCTCATTGATGAAAATATTACTTGGTGCAAGCGATGGAGATAGGTTGGCAGAGCCAATACCCCTCTTACTGCTAGCAGCAGATAACAAGGATTCCTTCACTGCTCGAGAAACAAATTGAACAATAATGGGTGGATGTGTATGTTTCTTTGAGTAAAGCCGTAGTCTATGGCGATGGATATATCCTCCTTTTTATACTGGATGTCGATGACTGGTGCTAATTTCTGCAGGATGATGTAAACATTCTCATTAGTAGTCATCGGAACGCCAACGATCTCAAGATTAGAAGAGCGAGAAAGCTGTTCAGAGTCCCAGAGTCGTAGTCGCAAGTCTTCAACTTCGCTCCGCAGGCCATCTCGCTCCTGCTCCAATGTGTTGCAACCCTGACTCAGTTTGATCTATTCATCTTCGATAGACTGTAATTTTTTTCAAAAATGCTGAATTTGTCCGTGAGTAATGATACGGATTTGGTCACTTCACTCATTTTTTTATCGATATTTTCAATGATTTCCATCTTCATTGCAGAAAGAGCCTCTATAAGATTGATTGCGTGTCACCAGTGGAAGGATCTTCGTTGATCTTAACTGATGCAGATTCCACATGGCAAGTGTCGCACTTCCAATTTTTCAATTTAGATTTAGTTATATTTTTAGCTAAGCCGAGACGTGTACAAGAAAAGTGGAATGATTCTGTATACTCAACACATTTTGCTATATCACCACCAGAGAATTCAGTCGCATACTTGGAAAATTTTTCTGACATACTAAGTATGAGAAATAAAAAGATCTATAAAATAACTAAACTTTAAGATGTAAAACGTAAACTGACTGATAAGAACTTGACGACTGATATTTCAATTGAACCATTATTAAGCATGTTAGCGCCGGAAATGTGCCGATTTCAGTGGGTTACGTTCTGTTAGGATATACCTAAGTTGGATAGGTTAGGTTGTGTTGGGTTTGGTTAGGTTATGTTAGGTTTAAGTATGGACTAAAGTAATTTATAGTCAGTTTGATCAACATGACGGCTGCATCACATCTAGCAGCATGCAACGATCTGATGACAAAATTTACTCGCTTACCTCCCACAAATTTAGCTACAACTGAGTTGTAAGCCTTACATAAATTGTTTGAGTTGTACAGGCGTTTTATTCCAACAAGTCCATCGTGATCATTAAGACCATCGGGAGTTGCTGCTAACCAAGGGTGCCCTTGCTCTTCACTAAATGACCAGTCTGTTGAGTTTATTTTTCTGACCAACTGTTCTTCGAGGTCTCTATGTGCCTACAGTGTTATGAACAATATTGTAGGCTAATCTATTAATGATTTACAAATTATAAAAATACACTATAAAAATACACTATACAATTTATTGTTATTATTTTTTGTTTGTTTAATTCTCACCAAGAGGGTAGTTTCTAATGTTTAAAACTAAATACAATATATATGTAAAATATTAAAATCGGACCTTACATTATAAATAAAAACTAATTCAACTTGTTGAAGTCTGGTGATATTACTCTTAAATTTTAGAATATATTTCAATGTAAAGCATATTTTTTAACAAATCTAAAAATTGTGTAGTGTGAAAACCAACCAAAAACGGAAAAAACATGTAAGAAAATTGTTTGTGTTATGTGAAAGAAGCCTTTGTATGAGCTACTCTATACAATGTAACAAAGATACTTTGGAGATAAGTATATCCTAAAAATAACTGTGTTGGTATTATTATGAACTATGCCAGTTACTCATGTACGGGCAAGGCCACCATTGCATGGACAGACAGACAAAATAGACAGACATTGTTAAATTTATTAAGTTTTATTCATTTGTTGTCCTTATTAAATATTATTTTCCCCTTATATTACGCTCAGTTCTTCAATATATTATACTGAATTCAATTCAATATATAATATATTATATTATATAAGTGAAGTGATTTGTTTATCATACAATTTTTTCTCACACCTATTCAGCTCATTTTTTAACGGTGATCTTAAGAGTAGGTTTTAATTACTATGTAATTTCCTTTGTACAAAAATTACAAACTACAAAAGGTAAAACTGCGTAAAATACTGTTGGAATTTAAGTTAACTAAGAATCAGGTGAATGTATGCATTCTGAAATTTTTCTTTAGAACTCAGCTTGTTTCATTACTTTGAATTTATTACTAAATTAACTAAGAATAAAAAAAATGGAAAATGAAATGGAATGTGACATGTGATTGAAATGTTGGCTACCAGAACAAGAAGTAATCTATGATCAGTTCCCATAAGCATTGGAAGGTGGTTTTGGTTTGTTTTGAAAGAGATCTGGTTTTGTAATCTATATTTATGTTTTTAGGGTACTCTTTAAACATATATGAGTCTAAGCATTGATTTTATATAATGAAGGGTCTAAGTAAGTAACGAGGGTAGTAAGGTATCCAGAATGAATAGGAATGAAATTAAACAAACGAGAAATTATTTTATGTTGATTTAAACTGAATAATAAGTATTTAATGTTATTATGATTTTTTTCAAACGTTATGTTTCCATTCCTGCAATGCTGAAATGATATAATGTAACGAAATTAACAATTTGGATATTTAGGGAGTTTACAGGATTATGTGGTTTTTATGTTATGATATTACTTTTTACATACTCTAAAACCTTGAGTGTTCAAGTCAAATTTTCATGTGGACCCCCCTTCTGCAATTTCTGGCTACGTACTTGGGCCCAGTGCTATTTCGAAGGGGCTTACAGGTGGAGGTTTTTTAAATAAGGACCAAGCCTGCTTACTGCTGTGGGTAAAATCTAAGTTTTCTACTGTATTTACCCACTTCTCCTTCTAGCATTATTGAGAGAGTGCAGCAACCCACCCGCCCACCCATACAAGTACAGTGTTATTGACCCATCTGCCCACCCATACATTTACAGAGGTATCGACCCACCTGCCCATCCATACATGTACAGATGTATCAACATACCCGCCCACCCATACATGTACAGAGGTATCCACCCACCCATACATGTACAGTGGTATTGCCCATCACCCACCCATACATGTACAGTGGGTATAGGTACTGACCCACCCACCAACACACGTACAATAGTACTGACTCACCCGCTCACGTACAATAGTACTGACCCACCCGCCCACCCACACACGTACAATAGTACTGACTCATTCGCCCACCCACACACGTACAATAGTACTGATCCACCCGCCACCCACACACGCACAATAGTACTGACCCACCCGCCCACCCACACACGTACAATAGTACTGACCCAACCGCCCATCCACACACGTACAATAGTACTGAACCTTCAAATCTTCCAATGGGTTTGGATTATTTACATATTACAACAATATGAAAACAATGAGAACAAAACAAAGATATTTGAAAAATCCTTTCTTACCACACACAAAACTACAGCAATACCCATACACGTACAGTGGGCACTGACCCACCCCCACCCATACACGTACAGTGGAACTGAATTATATTATAACAGCCCACCCATACACGTGCAGTTGTATTGACCCACCCACCCACCCATACACGTACAGTGTTATTGACCCACCCACACATGTACAGTGGTATTGACCCACCCGCCCACCCATACACGTACAGTGGTATTGACCCACCTGCCCACCTATACATGTACAGTGGTATTGACCCACCCGCCCACCTATACACGTACAGTGGTATTGACCCACACGCCCGCCCAAATACGTACTTTGGTTTTGACTAACGCACGCGCCCATTCACGTACAGTGGTATTGAACACGTACAGTTCAGTAACTGTATGTATATGGGCGGGCAGATGGGTCAATACCACTGTACGTGTATGGGTGGGCGGGCGGGTCAATACCACTGTGTATAATCAGTTTGGAGATAGTAGTATACAATACCACTGTACGTGTATGGATAGGCGGGATGATCATCACTGTACATGTATGGGTCAGCAGGCGGGTATTTGTAGAAGTTTATTGGCAAAAGGCAATCATTAATTATGTGATCCATAGTTTGAATTTTGGCCCCACAATCACATAATAGGATTTTGTCATCATAGAACATCAAGAACTATGTCTGATAGCTTTGTCAGAGTTTTTGATGTTCTTAAACTCCTTGTATGGATCTTCAGATTATCGACTCCATCCTGGTATGTATTCTTTTCTGAAGCTCCTGGGGATACACTCAGAGGAAACAAAAAATCTAGTGAAAGGATCATAATTCTTTATTAAAGGTGGGACAAACCTGATGCCATCTTCAAGCCTTGATGTAAAGGCCTTCCAGTCAGCTTTGTTAAAGTTCCATCAAGGCATTTAGGGGAAAAGATTAAACTATGGAAACCTGAACTCCCACAGATATCAGAACAGGCCTTTGTTGTTAATGGGGAAAGGCACCAAGAACACTCCTCCTAATATTTAGGGGCCTTAGAGGCTGTTCACATGAGCATAAACATAGATCTGCGAAATAACACCGAAGCCAATCAGCTGAGAAGAAAGTACTGGTATCTTTAGAATAAAATATAAGAAATAAGTTGTTTTCAGCCCAGTTGGTTAGGCTTCTCCGATTAACGTCGTTCAATGTACAACTCCATTGGCTTTGATGACTGTTAAAGTCCCCAACATACAGGACCGAGTGTTAAAAAAAATGGAAGGCCATAAGGTATTATTATGTGGTTTATACACATTCACTATGGTAGTATCAGACACCACAACTTTTTGCAGGGTTTTAATCTCATCAATGCCAAGCTTCACATACCAAAAGCTCTATGTCTGATAGCCTCCACCATTCTACACCCAGGGATATATCATTCTACACTCAGATCCTCGACACTTAAATAGCAGATATTCAAATCAAGAATCTATATCTTTATAATTTTGCTAGCCCTTAGAAGGACCGATTTTTTTGTTGGCAGCTGGCAGAGTTGGGAGATTACAGAAGTGACAATTCAGCTATCAAAATCGTTTTTCGTTTAGCATCACTCAAGGGGCACAAACAAGTTAAGGATTGCTGCGGACGCGAACAATATCATCCCCTTTGAAAAACTGATAAAAAATTACTGTTATTACTAAATTGATATGTGCTATTCTCTGACCTCAAAATCTAACTTACTGCTCAAAGTTATTAGTGAAACGTTATTAATGGTGAGCTTGGGGCTGCCATGAGTTGAAAGTTCATCATGCAGACTATGCAGTCAGAATTCTGTAATTTTGGAACATTCATCATTTTGATTAATATCTGTGTTCTGCATTCTGATTAGAGGTTGTTGGTCTAAAGGACTGATTTTCATATTCTTTGGAGTTCATGACAGTTATAATCGTTTTTTTCAGCATTACATAAACATGTAACACAACTACCATTACATAAACATGTAACACAACTACCATTACATAAACATATAACACAACTACCATTACATAAACATGTAACACAACTACCATTACATAAACATGTAACACAACTACCATTACATAAACATGTAACACAACTACCATTACATAAACATGTAACACAACTACCATTACATAAACATGTAACACAACTACCATTACATAAACATGTAACACAACTACCATTACATAAACATGTAACACAACTACCATTACATAAACATGTAACACAACTACCATTACATAAACATGTAACACAACTACCATTACATAAACATGTAACACAACTACCATTACATAAACATGTAACACAACTACCATTACATAAACATGTAACACAACTACCATTACATAAACATGTAACACAACTACCATTACATAAACATGTAACACAACTACCATTTAAATACAATAGCTGTTTATTGCTGATAGTTCCTTTTACACAGAATAATTTCTTAGTGGACTAAATGTTTATGGATTAGTAATTCGGAGTATTGCTTGTTATTGCCAAAAAACTTATTTTAATTGCTATTATTAAGATAGTAAAGTTTAGTATGTTTTCGTCAAAACTCCCCAAGTTCATCCAAACTAAATAATATCATTATGAGAGTGCCAATTTTAAATAAAATAACTGATTTCAGAAAACTACAGCAAGTAACTTCTTCAAATTTTTAATGCAGAGTACCTATATTTTACTATCCATAATTTCTTCTTAAATACAAGCAAATACAGACCAATATATTTTGTGACTTCACTTTGTTTGTCCATTTGGATTATATGTAGAAGCTAAAAAAATATTAAATTTCTTTTTTTTATTTTCATAGTGTCTTATTATAGACTATTTAACTGGCCATTGTGTATCTGCTTTTTTGGCTATGTAAGAAAACGTTTACACTTAAACAGATTGTTGTTGTTAAAAGTGCAGTGTTTTAATAATTAAGACAACTTTATTTTTTATTTGCTTACTTGCTTTATCATTTATGTAGTAAAGCTTTGGCTATTTTCTTCCTTCTATTTTACTATTTGATTTGTTAACTGCTGTATTTGATGATTAGATTTGTTAGATAGTTTGCAGTTTAAATTGTCATTGCTTTGTACTAGATGTCATCAGAGTTTCTATTATAATCATTGAACTTTTTATTTATTTATTGTTGGTCATATTGTTATAAACATTTTTTACTAATTTTAAGATGCCTATTTTAGTGCATAAAAAGGAAATAGTTAAACAACAATAAGTACCGTATATTTATGCCTGCTGGCCAATTCTTCAGCTATTTAAATAACAAAAAACTGGTTTGGTCTCTATATATCAATAAAAAAATAAATAAATAAAAAATATATATTGTTTAACATATATACTGTATATATATATATATTAATGTAATTATTTAGTACGGCACAACACTTTATTTGAATTAAAGTTTTAATAATTTGTTTCAAATAATTACACTGTTTTAAAAGTCATTACATTAATTAGTTTTTGCTTTTATTATGTTTTGTAATTATAATCTTGATAGAATATTAATGACTTTGTTGTTAGTGCACAATGTTAATCAGTAGAAGTGGTGAGTGCGTGTGGTGAGTAGGCTTTGGTTGCAGAACTCTGAGCTGGGTGTGGGAGGGCTGCATGGGTCGCCTGATGCTGGTAGTTCGTCTGAGGCAGGCTCCATCATCACCAATCCTGCTTTCAGTCTGCAGCGTGGCCACCGCAACAATCTCTCTTTCCGCAGCACTGTCTCTGATAGTGAAATTGAGCAGGGGAATGTAAGTATATCAAGTGATTATTAGCTATTCAACACCGGTATAAAATTTTTCCATATTTAGTATATTCCAATCTGTTTTTAAGTGCCAATTGGATCATCAAAATCATTACTCAAAGAAATAATCCAAGAGCCTTTGCCTATTGAGAGCCAATACTTGATAGATGATTTTATTATCAAATTGAGATAAAGCTAGACAAATATATGATTAAATTTAATTACACCTTTTATTTTTTTAAGAAATTATTTCTTTAAATTCAAGAAATATCAAAATCTCCATTATTTATATAGAATCAAACAATTACTACATTGTAGGCGATTAGAGGTTCTAAATTCTTTTACAATTTGAGTTTAATCTTTAAAACTGATCAGCTAATTTTTTATCTGTTTATATGTCATTGACCTAACCCCTGATTTTTCACTAATTAACACGCAAGCACATGCGCCCCTTTTGTGACGTCTCAGCACGCGCGACGGCAAATTGCTCACACAGCGTTTAGGTTACCCTAATGCCTTGGTTTACATATTTATTTTTGTGACAATTTTTTTGAAAAATATTTGGTTCCTTTTGAGTTTCTTAAGGTGTATCTTTCATATATATTGTATCTATGATTCAATTTTTCTTTCAATTAATATCATATCTATGATATTAATTGAAAGAAAAATTGAATTCAAATCGTTTGCAAATGGCATAACTCAATACCATCATGAGGACACGCACCGTTAGCAAACTGCCGTACTTTGAAAAATCTCAAACATAACGCGGCATAACGCCCTGTTAGAAAACTGCCGCTTTTATTGGGAAAAGGTTTGCGGGTAAAAAAAATTATAATTCAATATTTCACAAGTAAAAAACATTTATTTTACATAAGTACAAAAGTAATACGAAATGTTTATTAATTAGAACGTGAAAGCACGCGCATTAGCAAATTGCTCACGATTTACTGCACGACACACAAACACTTTGAATTACTTACTCCAATGGTCCGTGACCAACTGGCGAACGTCAAGGGCGTGTCGAGGGAGGGGCAAGGAGGGATGAGCTGGCCGCATACCCCAACTCGCTCAGTAGCCCCAAAGATCTGCCCGCATTTCTATTGGTGCGGCAATTTGCTAACGGGTGCGTGTGCTCGCGTGTTAATACTAACCGCAATTTATATCCTAAAAATTTTAATTCAAATAAAAATTAATTGTGTATGAATTTCTGAATATGAATCAGTCAAATTATTAAATTTTAAAGTAATAAGAAGAAAGTGGACAGTGATACTGATGAAATGAATCAGAAAGTCTGTATTTATGATGTGAGTGTGAAATGTCTGCTATAAAGAAAATAATACAGAAGATTTTGCGCTAAGGACATTGATGAAACCTGCATTTGTGATAATAATGTTGGGAATAAAAAAATTGTTGAATACATTAGTTTTCAACCTACAGGGAGCTTTTTTTGCTTGTGCTTGTAGTAATTCATCAGTTCAAAACTGACATATTATATTAATATAAAAATAAGGTAAGCTAGTCAGAAAACACTGACAGTTAAAATTCTTGTTTAAAAATACTTGGATTAAAGGATGATTTTAAGCACTTGCATACACTTAATACAAATGTCAATAGAAGAAGTTTCCTTAAATGTACACCCACCCATTCACATACTCTTGCTAAACCCCCCATTCCACATGACATGCCTGATACTAACACAAAGAATATGAGTAGCTAAATCTTAAAAACCTGCTTATAACCATTTTTTATATTCTATAGGCAGTCCTTGGCACTTCTTTTCCCAGCTTATAAATGCAATATTCATTTATCATGTTTAAGTCATAGATTTGATTATGTAACTTGAAATTTAGCCCATTTAAAATCTAATGAAAATTAGTAAAAATATATCTTCATTGATAAATTACTAGAATTATTGCTATATATTTTAATTTTATTTGTTTATTGAACATATAAGTTTAATTGCAGTTTCCTCGACAACCAAAACAGCGCACACCAAGTGTTTGGTCTAGTAAGTCATCGCTCAGCACTGGTTTCCGCTATCATGGTGGTAACCTTCACAACACATCAACCACTCCAAGCCCTGACTCTGGCCGAATATACCTATTCCAAGGTAAATAATGACACTGTATTAATATTAAACTTGATGAGCCTTTGATAAAAATTATTGTCTTAATCTCCTCTTCTTTTCATTTCTTTTTGTCTTAGTATATTCACTTCAAATCTTATTTTTTTTATAATATTAAAAAGAATCAATTTAGACCAACAAATGATTCCTCCTTTAAATTGCTGTACTGAAACAGTTGTAAAAAACATGATTATTGGACTGCCTCAAGGATCACTTCTAGACTTTTACTATTTTTAATTTATGTTTAAGGTTTCTTTTTTGTTTAATTTATAATTTTAATAATGTAGGTATGTTTAGTTATAACGTTTCTTCTAATGTTTCTATCTGCGGTTTTAGCTAAAAAAAAAGACAATATTGTATTATCTAAGTTCGTTAAAAAGCCTTAACCAGATGGACGTTTAGTTTTAAGTTGTTTTATTGAAAATTTCTTAAAATTAAATATTGAAAAAGTTTAATTTAAGAATTTTTACTGCAGTAATAAAAACTTTCATATCACAGATCAAATATAATCTTCGTAAAACAAGGAAGTAAATTAACTATCATGACAATAGCTAAGCAATTACAATAGCAAAGCCTTTTTTTTTGCCTATTTTACAATATACTGAATTGTTGATTTTAAATTCTTACATTCTTATTCTTACATATGAGACGCCGACACAACGTTGTTGGTATTTTAAGGCGAATATGAATGGTTATATGAGTGTAGGATGAGTGTAGTCTGATTACTATCTGAGTTCAACTGTTCCTCAGAAAGGGCAATTTATTAATAGCCCAACAGCCAGGGCAACTAAGGGACCTACAGCCTTACGTGGAATCCGAACCACATAGTGCTGGTCTGATTTTCAGCTAATTGACAAGCCTGATACTCAGTTATCTCCCCCACACAACATCCGCACAATGATTACCACCCAACATGGACACCCCAGACTTCTCTAGTAGTGTCCACGCTGATAGCAACCATGAAGCGGATGCCATGTCAGTATTAAGAGGGCCGAGCATCTAACCTATCGCCTACCATCTCCCAAACACTTTGTCCCCATGTAGCTGGGTTACAGCACTGCGCCACCAGTGCCAACCCAGCTATTATACTTGTATTATATTTTAAAATATAATACAAGTATAAGTAAGTGACTTCAAGGACTCCCATGCCTCATATTTGTCTCGGCCAAGTACAGTAGTTTTTGGAAACAGAAATAAATGTCTGAAAAATATTCCTAAAGACACTCTATTTCATCTCACAGATAAATGAAATCAAAATATCCCCTTTTCTACAGTTATATATTTACCTTCCCTAATTCTTATATAGTTTACTGAAAAATAAACAAAATGAATAAATTATTTCACCTTTTTTTAAAATTAGTAAATGTTCCAATTTTGTCATCTTTTCCAGACTTTCCCTTTTAAAATTACCTAAAAGTTGATTATATGAAATAATGAAATATCAAAATTAAAGAGACTAGATACTTTAAAATGTAAATGGCTTAACACATTCAGTGCTACATGGCCGTAAAGTCGGTTATGCCACCTAACCGCTAGTAGCTGTGTGGCCGTCTAGTCAGCCATACTGCCTAACTCACATTATTAATCAGTAGATTCTGCACTTCTATGGTATCCTATGAGTAGGACGTGGTTTTCTATGAAAAATGAATTTATTTCCACTTTCAAATACAAATTAAAATAGACATACATTGCTTGGAAATATTTCACCATCAAGTCCAGTAGTGATGGCTACGGTTTACCTATCTTGACTTATCAACTTATCTATTTGTAGTTATGGTTATTTTTAGAGTTTCTATTACTGTTTTTAATTTATTTTTTTTTGAGAAATTTGGAATAAAATCAAGCAAAGTAGATGTAGAATATACTGCAAAGAAGGAAAAATTTAAAGACTGTATTTGTGTTCTACGAATGCCTTGACCAACCTGAATTGTGTTCTGTAGCATGTTTTGACAAATTTATATCTCAGATTAGAGGTATTGTGAAAAAATGTTAGATATGCACCTGATAATAGTAGTTTTTAATCTTTTTCATGTGTTTTACCTAATTCCTTATATTAATAACTAGTTTATTACAAAATAGAGTGGTGTAAAAAATCTTGGATATTAACTTTTTTGCCAAGTCATTCGCAAGGGGCTGATGGCTGACTAGATGATCATTCATAAAAATTAATAATTTTGAGCTTTCCACATATTCAGACTGATTTGACAGTCATAAACTTAATAATCTTGGTTCTGATCTCATTGTCCTGCCTGTTTATAGTTCTGATCTCATTGTCCTGCCTTTTTATAGTTCTGATCTAATTGTCCTGTCTGTTTATAGTTCTGATCTCAATGTCCAGCCTGTTTATCCTTGGGAACACTTGTTTATAAACTTAACAAAATGCCCCTCTCCTTAAAGAAGTTTTAATTTTTATTGATATTTTTCTCTTTCCTTAAAGACAAGTGTCAAAGATTGCAAATGTTTTTATATAAGCAAATAACATTTTTTTAGTTACAAACCAAATATTTCCTTAGGAAGTGTAACTAATAGTTAGGCAATGAAAATTTAAATTCTAGAAATCAATCGCTCACAATACCCTATAAAATATATAGTAGTAAATTGTAAGTTGTTAATTTCAGTAATGAAGATTGATACTTTTTATAATGTTTACTCACTGAAAAATATCTCCACACACTAGGTCTACTAGGAAAAGATCGCTCCTCACTTTGGGATCAAATGCAATTCTGGGAGGATGCATTTCTTGATGCAGTCAGCCAGGAGCGAGACATGGTGGGAATGGACCAAGGGCCAACGGAAATGATGGAGAGGTACATTTATTGCTGTATTCATTTTATTTTTTATTTAAAAAACAAAACAAACGATATGAAACTTTGGCTGAGTTGCCAAAAGTAATCTACAGATGCATCAATAGCAACAAGAAAATAATAGAGTGCAATTTCAAATAAAGTACTAACCAACTAAGATACAATGAGGAGAGTGTCTTGCCACAGTTGACTGTGAATTTACTATTTTTAGAGTTATTTAGTCAAGTTATCTTGTGTAGAAACGTCCACTACTTGTTTCAGAGCAGCTCCTCTGTTTTCAAGTGATAAACTGCAAAACTAGTTGTAATATAGATGAAAACATATACTTTCCCAATGAATTTGTTTATATTCAAAGTAGAAGTTAATACTTAGTGTATCCTTACCGTTTTGGAATCCCGCCTCTGTAGCACTGCACTCGGCATCCAGCGCATGTGTGCTAGATACAGCCGCCATTACGGTCCGTATGGTGTATTTGACTGTATTTAAGGTCGCTTATGACTGTTTAAAATTCCTCCTCTGATTAAAAATGCCGCCAACTGTAAAGTACATGTTGTAATAAGTTTTCGTAACGATAAAGGCATGAAAGCAGCTGACATTCATCAAGAGATCTGTGAAGTTTATTGAGAAAACAGAATGAGTGATGGGATGGAATGGAAATGAGTGAGAGCTTTTAAGGTTGTGCGAATGTGCATGATGATGAACAAAGTCTGAAACCTTCACTCATTACTGATGACTTGGTGCAAAAGGTTGATGAAAAAAGTCAGAGAAAACAGACTCTTAACAAATGCATCATTTTGTAATGTGTCTTCAAGTGTCAAGAAGTGCCATTATTGAAATTGTGACAGACTGTTATGCTTACGGTAGCTTTCCAAAATGCTGACGGAGAATCACAAAAACAAACGTTTGATGAGAATCACACAAAAAATGTTTAACCAGTTCTCTCACATTCCTAGACCATTAGAATCGTGATGGTTATGATTTGTAAAACCAAATTTATTGTCACTGTGACAGACTCACGATGAGTATCAGCTGCTTCCACACCCTTAGCGTTATGAAAATGTACCCAGCGCATAATTCACAGTCAGCGGCATTTTTACGACCTTAAATACAGTCGATTGGATCCGTAACGGCGGCTGTGGCTTGCCAATAGATAGTACCCAGCACGCATGCACTAAACGCCGACCACAGCGCTACAGCGGCGGGATTCTAATATGGTACTTACTTTAAAAACACGCCTCGTACTTGCCATACAAGTATTTACTTTCCTTTATTCACACGAATTTCAGCTGAATTTTAGGGTATACTTTACTTACAAGTGTTTACAAACAAGTACAAATAAATACTTCAGTTTTATCACATGAGTTAGAGTATTTACTCTAGGCAAGTACTAGTAAACTCTTTACTTGTTTTTATTCACTCTGCCCATTATTTTCATCAAGTGGGAGACCTCAAAAATGATGGAGAAAACAAAAGTTTGTAACCCCATTTCTGTGTTGCAAGATGGAGCTTGATTTGAATGTTGGAAGGTGATTCTAATGTAAAGATGTTTATAATCTTACCTTGGAGTGGAGGAAATTACTTAATTGGAAGTTTACAAATTTTGGTCTAGGAGGTAATCTTAAGCGTAAAATATATTTATAAAAACTACAAAGCTACATGAGGTTTTTTTTTTTTTTTAATTAGTAAAAGGTATTGTTTACTCCATTTAGATAAGTTTGTACAGTACATAATCTTATTTAAATAATCTGGTGAATAGAGACATATTTGTAGTAACATTTTTAAACTAAACCATGCTTTTTTTATTTAGTTGTAACTTGTAACTAAATATTTGGGCTAAAAAAAGAGACTGAATAACTCAATAAAATCTTCATTGCAAATATGTACAATTACGATCTTTGTTCGTAAATACATGCCATACTTATTACACACAGTTTTCATGTTTTATATTTTTATTTTTATATTGTTTTTTACAAAATTATAAAGGAAATAGGACGCGATTCAATAGCAAAATTATGAATGTAGGCCTCCATAGAGCATCAATTTAAAAATATTTTCTAAAGGCTATTACAAATTTGTGTTCTTTTTTCTTATCCACAGTGACTAATTCTCATTTCATTCCAATCTAAATTTTCATGTATATTTTCCTCGACTTCATTCAAATCATTTTCGATTCTGTCTTTTACCTCCCAATAATCATTTAAGTGTTTTGCTGTATTTTGAAGCACAGCACAGATTACTACTAATTTTGGAACTTTCTCCACAGCAGTTCTTACTTGACTAGATAATATGGGGAAACAACGTTTCAGCTGGCCAAAAACTCGTTCAATGTTACTCTTTCCTGAGAATGGGTAAAATTGAAATTCCGCTCTCGAGCATTTCTTGCTTCATCAAAAGGAGTAAGTAGCCAAGGAGTAATTCCATAGCCACTATCACCAAGGAGGCAAACGTCACCATCGTATCTGTGCACCACCTTTTTGACACTACTCATCCGCCAAATCTTACTGTCATGTACACTCCCTGGCCATTGAGCATTAACACTTATTCATCTCATTAGTATCACAAGTCTTTTGGACGTTTATTGAAGTTTTGCCTTTTCTGTTTACGTATTCATAACCAATATCCAAAGGTTTCATTATATGCACATGGGTACAATAAATAACACAAATAGCACTTAGAAAGCAACATTTTGAATTCCAATCTGCTTTGGGCTGATCCATATCTTCTATATAGTGTGGAAATTTAATCTAATCTTCTGACTTTGCTACTATCTTATCTAATATACTGGAAAACATTTTACAGACCACCCTTTTATTCCACCCTAACATCAATAGCAACACCACTTTGATAACTTGGATCACTGACATATTTGATACAAATTTCCTTTTTTTCTGTGCTCCTAATCCTCCGCCCCCGGTATCGGTGTTTTCATCAAGAAAACAGGACATAATAAGATCCACACTTTCACTATCAAACCGTAATAGCCACTTTGATAGATCAGGACTAATATTTTGCCAGTCTCTGTAGTGCTTGACACCACACATGTTAAGATATGTAGCCATCATAATGTGCAAGTATGACTGACAAGCATGGGTCAGGTAAACTTGTGGCAGGTAAACTCGCCACTGAAGTATTTACTTCCGTTTATTCACACTGTTTTCTATGGTTTCCGAGGATATACTACCTCAGTGAGTACTTACTCGCGAGTACAAGTAAATATTTGAGATTATTCACTTCAACTATAGAACTACAAGTTTTCGGAATTGCAAGCATTTACTCCGTGACTCGTTTTTATTCACCCCACCCAATATCATGTATGAGTAATTATTGAAGGGTCAATAATATACAAGAGTACATTTAAATAATGCCTGGTTGGCCACAGTACCAGGGAGCGGTCATGGTACAGACAGGAGGCGGAGGGCGACAGCGAATTAAGACTGACTCGCAGGTCAGACAGGTGGTGTGATACTTTGGGGTAGGTTGGAGTAGGGATATGGCGTGATATGTTTCAGCCAACCAGAACAGTTTGTTGAAATCACCTGATTATCATACGATGTTACAACAGTGGCGTGATATTTCTAATTAGAATTAGACTTAACTTAATATATAAGTTAACATAATTAAATCTATAATTTCAATAACTACCTTTTCACTAAAAAAAATAAGTTTTCTAAAGCTGTTTTGAGAATATTAATTGTTATAAAATATTGAAGTTATTGAATTAAGTCGTTTTTATTCTTAATTTATTTTATTCTATTTGTGGGTAGGAGTTGTTATAGTCCATGTTATATAAGAAAATTAAATAATAATTAAGATAATGTAACAAATTAACATACAATGAACATTTATTGCAAATATATTTAACTATTCTTGAGAGTTTGATAGTGTTTTACATTTTACAGATACAAGTGCCTAAGTGAAACAGAGCGTAAGCGACTGGAACATGAGGAGGACCGACTACTTTCAACAATGCTGTACAATTTAACAGCCATTATGTTGATGATGAACATTAATAAAGGGGAGTTCCGGCGCAAAGTACGTCGACTCCTGGGAAAAAGTCACATCGGTCTTGTATATAGCCAAGAAGTCAACGTCCTCCTTGACCAGATTGAGAACCTGGTATATTTCAATTTAATTAAATAATTATTGACCATTTTGCTCCCAATTCCTTTTTACTTCATGTTGAGGGCTGTTTAAGTTAAAGATTGTTATTATTGTTCACACTGAATTGCATAAACAAACGTTAAAATTTTACTCAGACAATAAACAAAATCCTTTATTGACATGTTTGTTGAGAACAGTACATGCCACATTGAGATATATTCTAAGGTTAATTACATTGCTTGTTTTACATTTCATGTTTAAAAATTGACTTTCTTAGTAAAATGGTCTCTCTTGTAGCCAGGCGGTTAATGCTTTTTTTTTTAGACGTTTGGGTGGTTCTTTCCTTAGGTGTTCTGGATGTTTGTTGAAATAGGCTGCTCCCTTATACAATATTTTCTTTTCTGTGAGGCTCAGGTGGTGTAAGGAAAGGGTGAAGTTATGTCATTGTGTGTGATGTTGATGAAGATCTCTGTTTCTAGTTTGTCTTGAGTGTACTGCCTGTAGAATTACTTTTAGGAATTGAGGTTCACTATAGTAAGGATCTTCAATTTTCTAAATGCTTTTTGGCAGCTTTCTTGGTGTTGTAGTCCCTCCAAACATCTTATTGCTAGTCTTTGCTGCCTGAGGACCCTGTCCATGTTGCAGTTGGCTGTTCCTCCCCATTGTGCTAGGCCGTATCTGAGATGTGCCTAAATAGTGAAAAGTAAGCCATGTTGGCTGCGTCTTTACTGCTAATTTGTTTAATTCTGCATATTACAAATATGCTGGTGCTAAATTTTTTTGCAAAGTTGTTCAATGTGTGCTTTTTAGGTTATATGTTCGTCGATTAATATACCAAGGTGGTTTGTTTGGTTTTTTGTTTCTAGGTCGGTGATTGGAAAATATGTGTTTTTATGTCTGGTGGATAAGTTTATTTGAACAGTTTTACTTTCATTCAGCACTAAGTTGTTTGATATGCAGTACTGTTTTGTTATGTTTAGGGTATTGTTTAGGCTTCTGGCAAGTTGTTGCATAATTTTGTCAGATATTGTTATAACAGTGTTGTCTACGCACTTGGTTGTAAGACAGATACATTCTAGTTAGTTGGGCAGGTCGTTTGTAAGCAGTAAGAAGGACTGGGCCCAGCACTGATCCTTATGGCACTCCCATCTGTATGTTGGCTGTTTTTGAATGAACTTTTTCTAGTACATTATTTTTGGTGTATTGAATTTCCACCAATTGTTTCCTGTTGTTTAGATAGTTTCAGAATCAGTCTGCAGTTTTCTCTTTTATACCCATATTTTTTAGTTTTTGAAGAAGATGTTCGTGATTTAAGCAGTCAAATGCTTTTGTAAAGTATAGGACTAGACTAATAGCATTAAGGCATTCTTCTTATTTATCTATGATAAGCTCCATAAATTGTATTAGGGCTATAGTTGTGGATCACCCTTTTTTAAAAACCATGCTGATGTTTGGTTAGTAGTTGTTGTATTCAATGTATTATAAAAGTCTTTCTAGTACTATTTTTCCTCCCGAAAATTTTGGAGAAAGTAGATATAAGTGATTTTGGCCGGTAGCTGATCATGTCGGTGGTTGGTCCTTTTTTGTATTTTAGATGTACTTTGGCTGTTTTTAATTTTGTAAGGAAAATTCCTTGCTGTAAGGATTTGTTTATGATGTGTGTTAGAGGGTCAGAAGTTTCTTTTTTACAGTTTTTACTAAGTTTGATGAGATGTTGTCTAGGCCAGATGAAGTTTTACTTTTTAGAGAGTCTGTTGTTTTCTCTACTTCTTTTCTTGTTGTTGGTTCAAACTGGAAGGTGTTGTTGGTAAGTAGAAGATGATCCTGGTTTGTGGAATTTGTGACGTTCAGGTGACTGTTTTGAAGGGTTCTTTATGCTATTGAGGAGAAAACTTATTAAAGCAGTCTGCTACTTCTACAAGGTTGTGTAGTATTTTTTAATTTTTCTTTAATGTATATTTGATTGTTTGATTTGTGTCTAGCTGTCTTCTCTTTGTTTATTATTTGCCATAGGGTCCTGGGCTTGTTTTTGGAATTGTTTAAGTGTGCTGCTATAGACTCTTTTTTTGAGGTTTTTAAGCTTTAAGTCATAGTTCTTTCCTGGTTATTGTCTGTTTTGTCTTCGACTCGACCTGTGCACAGCTCTTTTTCTAGGGCTAGAATGTACAGCTCTTTAAGCCTTGTGCATTTGATATCCCAGGTCTAGTTTTTGTTGTGTTTGTTTTTAAAAGTCTTTAACGGGCAGATGGTGTCGAGAGTTGCTTGTATGATGTTATGAAATATGTTATAAGCTGCATCAGCATTATTTGAGTGGTACACGGCATCCCATTTTTGTTTGGCTACAGTAGAGTTGATTTGAAGTTTTCTATCGAGTTTTTATTGAAATTTCTCTTTAGTTTCAGTGGGATAGTGTTTTACAATGCTCAATGTGGTTAAATGTACTGTGTGGTCGGAGAGGCCGCTTTGGTATTTTAGTACAAATAGTTTTTTAATTAGCATAATACGTGTTGGTACATATACAGTACAAGTAAACGTCACACAACACAAATTTATTATAATATAAGCACAAAATGCACAAATATATTACAATACAAGTACAAAATGCACAAATATTATGGTGATCGATTTCGGTGAACCACGCTTACCTTCCTCAGACCAAAGGGATTCACAAAAGAAATCCTTTTTCACAATGTTATCGCAGCACATTGATAGCACTTGGGACCCAACTTAATACACTAATATGAAGCAAGTTCACTATAGCTGTACCAGGTATGGATTTAATTGGAAAGGATTATAAACTGTAACTTGAACAGTTATTATATTAAGTTACTTTCAGTGGTTCACTATAATCCCCACAAACACACAATACTCCAAAAGAATGTTTTATTTAAAAATATTTTCGTTTAGCTAGTTTGAACATGTGTAATGACAATATGATTTGCTATGTACAAATACAGTACTATAAGTATAACAATTTAAGTCTGTTTTGAATGGTCTAAAATATATTACAAAAAGTTGTCTGAAAATTTAAAATTTGGCTCAAGTTCAATGTTATAAATTTGATAATTAAGTTGATTTTATTGCTTGTAAGATATAGGTATACTCAACTGATGTTATTGGAAACTGCTCTCAATTACTGTTCATGAATAAATAATACTTTTTTTAAAAAAAAACTTCACTCGCCAGTTGACATGGGCCTACAGGCCTGTGCGTCAACTTTATTCAACGAGTGAAGTACCGACCGTTGGCTCAGTGGGGATTCGAACCTTGGACCTTGCCCTCCGCAGTCCGAAGCCTTAGCCACTGAGCCACCACGCCGGCAAATTAGTTACTAATTACTACTAAACAAATTACTACTAAACACAATTACTAATATTGTGTTTAGTAGTAAATTTTAAAACAATTCTAAACAGATCTCCTAAATTGGAAAAGGTACGAGTTCACTGCTGATTAAAAGCATCATTATTACTTCAAAACCAGACACTTCATTTTAAATTATACCTGTGTATACTATAGGTAGTGGGGTGAATCATCTGGAATGTGTATGTGTTTAAACCAAATTATTAATCATATATATATATATGGAATTAATTTATTCGAAACATTCCACAGTATTCCTGTTTTGTTATGTCTGCAGCATGGTAACGATATAGACCTCAAGCCATTAGGGTCACGGCAATCTCATCGTCAAAGTTTCACCGTACATTCAGGCTCTGACTCCTCAGGGGATTTGTTGTTCATGGAAGTGCGGGAAGATGGAATTGTTCTTCGCTCTGTCAATGGAGTAATTGTTGAACGCTGGTGGTATGAGTATCTAGTCAACATGACTTACAGCCCCAAGAATAAGGTATGATAAAATAAGATCCTTTACTCTTTTTTTAAATGAAATTAAAAAAAAAAGAAAGAAAACACTAGTTATCACAACAAAATTTAGAATAATAAGTATATTTTATTTTTACTTTTTAACACAATTTTCAAGAAATATAACCATTAGCTATAAATTCTAACTTTATCTTTTACATTTACTCATATATATAGAGTTACTTCCATCTTTAAATATTTTATAAATACGTGTTTATATTACAACAATATCTCTATTGCTTCCTTCTCGTACACTAAACATCTTACTGATAGCCTCTTAATCTCCTCATTTGTCATTTATTTCAATCATAATAGCCTTGCTTTCTTATTTTTTTAAAAGTTGTCTCTTTTTTTAAGGTTATTTAGTCTGTCTTCTTATTTAGCACGTTAGCACATGTGTTAATAATGTTAATAGCACACCTATTTTAAGATTAGAGAACATGCCATACGTCAATTTGCTCACATGTGCCCTCTACCCCTGTCAGTTATTGTAATAAATTTGAAAGCTGTCATCATGAAAAATTTAGTATATTTAGATATTATGGGACATGCTATTAACCTACATTTAAACTTTTTAGTAATTAAAAATATGTTTTTTCGTAATCCAACACTAATTATTTTGCAATTTTCCAGAGCATGCTCCATTAATAAACTGACATAGTATTAGTACTTGACCATTTCATGATGGCATGCACTGTTAGCAATTTGCCACAATTGTAACATTGACACAATTATCTACATGTGTGTAAACCTATACACATTCGCTCATCTACACTCATCACACTCATTTAAAATCCATATTAGCCCAAATATTGATGGTTATCATCTTAATCAATATTTTTGAGTAAATAAACAATATGGCATTCCAATGAATTACCAAGTTTGGACAGTTAATTGTAACATTTTATTTAGAGACTCTTCTGCTGAAAAATGCATTTTTTCTACTAACAATAATACAATTTATATATTTATTTTAAAAAGTATGTTACAAAATAATAATAATAATAATAATAATAATAATAATAATAATAATAATTTTTTTTTTTTTTTCATTTATTTATTTCTTTCTTTGTACAACAGATATTCTACAAGTAGTCTTTTTTATTTATTCCTCTAGCCAATGGCTAATTGAGGAAAAATCTTATTTATAAATACATTTGCTATAATATTTACATCATAAAATACATATTTATCCATTTATTTCTTTCATTGTTACTTTTCAATTAGTACTTATCATTATTCATTTTTGTTTCCTTCTTCTTTATTAACAAACTTGCTAAGTTTCTTAACATTTATACACTCAAAAGATATTAATTAGATAAAAATTAAATCAGACATTCAATACAAAAAATTATATTAATTCAAAACCAATATCTTATTAGATCCAAATACATATAAATATGAAAAGTAATGCAAGATAATATAGCTTAACACATTCAAATAAAACATAACACAATAGAACACAGTATATTATTTATAAATACCTTGACCACTCCAAATATTAGGAATATTAACGAGAGTAAATATATAACTACAATAACAGTAACAACAACAACAAAAACAATAAATCAACTATAAACTTATTCTCCAAAAGCCAAAAAAACTTTACAAAAGGAACATACCCTTATAAGTAAATTACAATATTACCAATTATAAAATATATATTAATTGCGCTCAGGCTGACCTTATTACATTAACTTATTCTTACAATCTAATATACAAGTTAAAATATACAAAAGGGACGATAATAAATAAATAAAAAGTACACCTTTACAACTTTACATAATCAATTAAATTAGGCTAATGGAAAAACCCTCCAAGGCAGAGCCTGATTGGAGAAAAGCAAACCATATACTTAATCTATTATAAACTATTAATTGCAGTCAGTCAAATACAAATAGTATCATTAATTACTATAACAGTAAAGTAAAAATATTAAAGATACAAATTCAAAAATAAAGATCATCCATCCCTTAAACTCAAGTTACAATAAAAACAAAATGTTTAGTAGTTTACAAAACAAATAAAATAATCACATTTCAGTTTCAACAATTGAACATAAACCCTTGTGTGCCGATACATTAAAAATTAGGTTTCAAATTTTACTTATACATGTTTAATATTTGCATCTGAAAGTATACTACTATAAGCTTTGACAGTCTAAAGTGACGGTAAAGTAATAATAATCTACATAATGTAGATGTATGTGAGTTTATGTAAATAATTACATAAACTCACATACATCTACATTCATACTTATACACATTTACATTCACCCATTTATACATGCACATTCATTTGTAAGAACATATCCATACAAAAATGTCTAACAAATAGGTCTTTCAATAAATAGAAAATAATAGACGCTAACAACACTGCATTAAAATTTTACAAAGATAAATAAATAAATAGTCAGAAATTTCTGAATTCATACAACCTATTCTATACTATCATTTTCACTTGCGTACATTTTAAAACATCTACTTATGTAAAGATAGGTTATTGTTCATATTTTTATAATAGCATTTTTATATACTAAATTTGAACATGTATTAGCATTTCATTAACGTCCTCAATTGTTAATAGCCAGCTTCTTATATGCCTAGCAAACAATTTAGCATTGTTGATGTCTTTTATTTGTTGAGGTATTTTGTTGTATATTAGAGGAGCTAAAAATTGATATGTCTTAGTGAAATAAGTTCTCGTTGGACGGGGTATCACCGCATTGTCAGCATTGCGCAATCTTAGCGCAACTCTTTGCATAACTATTCCTACTCCTAATAAAAAAATACCTTTAACACTTTGTAAATATATAAGTTTCTTAGTGGCAATATTTTCAATGCTTTAAATAATGGCCAAGAAGACTCATGTTTCGTCTTTTTCTTTACTATTCTTATAAAATGTTTCTGGATGGTTATAAGTGGTTTCAAGTTAGTCAAATATGTTCCTCCCCAACATTCAATTCCATAACTTAATCTACTATGCACAAAAGAAAAGTAGATCATTCTCATTAGGTCTTCGCAACACATTTGTCTCATGAAATAAAATAGTCTCAGAGTGTTAATTAATTTATTTTTAACTAGTGATATCTGTTTTTTCCAAATCAATTCATTATCTAATATCACACCTAGGTATTTTACACTTTCTTCACCTCTTATTTCCGAGCATAATGTACTGCAAGTTTTACCACTACATAAACATTCCACACACTTAAAAATAATTTTTCCAGAAAAATTTGAATTTCCTCTCAGACTGAAATTTATATAATTTGATTTACTGACACTTAGAACCATCTGATTTTCAGAAAACCACCATCGTAATGACTCCAAATCTGAATTGATATTTGATCTAATATCTTCCCAATTGTCACCTATATAGCAAAAAGCTGTATCGTCCGCAAACGACGTTACCTCACCCTTAAATTTTGCTTTGCATAAATCATTTATGTATACTAAAAAAAGTATAGCTCCTAATACTGATCCTTGGGGGACTCCATACTTAATTTCACCAAAATTACTGAGAACAAAACAATTTAAACAGTAAAAAGGTTTGTACAGTTTTATTCATTCTGTCTCTGAAAATGAATTTTTTTCATATTTACAATAAGTCAATTAAAATACTTATTTTTAAAAGTAAGTTATAAACAAATTAAAAATAGTAAATAAGTTAATACAACTTATTAGTATTATTTCTACTTATTATATTACTGGAATAAATGCTAATGTATTTAAAAATCATCTTTCTCAAAGTCTGCTAGTCTCTCTTCCTGGGCTGTAGACCGGGTGCAAGTTGGTTGCATATGATACTTGCATATTGATAAATCACAACGATTACAGATAACAGTAGTTTTCCTGTTCTTCCTGCATGGGTAGATAGCACAGATTTTATAGTGACCTCGCTCAAGTATATTTTGTTTCCATCATACTTTGAGAAAAAAATAGTTTCCAGCACTCTTGTTCAGATTTTACCAGTTTAGCCTCTCTTCTAAGACATGGAAGATGAATTATTAGATTCCTACTTAGTGTCCTGCTTGTTTTCTGTTCGGTTGTATTAGACCAAATTGTTGGATTAGGATAATCTTTACTTGTTTAAGTCGGATCAATAAGGACAGAGGATTGTTCAACATTATTAGTGTTTGGTTCTATATTGAAGTCCAACTGTAGATAGTTCTTTAGATTCAGTGGGATCTACTTTGTATTACGTGGTGAATTCTGAAGCAGGCGTATATGTTCCGCTGAGTTGTCTAAAGCATCCAAGTCCTCCTAAAACTTCATATCTTATAAGGTTCCTCCCCCAAACTTTCTTTAGAATCACAATATTTTAAGGCATCATCTCCTTCAACATCACTATAGTCCAATGATGGATCTCCTAATTCACTAGTATGTAGTTCTTGGACAGAATCCAACAAGTCCCCTACTTTACATTCTTGCATTACAAATGGATCCATTGTTATAAAAATATTAAAAAAAATAATAAAAATAAATTTAAAACATAACACGTTAATGTCAAATATAACATTCTAAAAGTTTATTTATTAAAATCATATCACCGAAACATGCCCATTAGCAATTTCCTGACAACAATGTCGAAACAGCATTTTGTGATGAACGCCTGTTAAGAATTCTTGTGTTAAGAACTGAACATTACTGAAAAGAATTCATTCTTGCTTCTACCCTAGGCCATTGTTTGACATATTTGGATCAAGAACAATAGATGGGAAGTCAACTGAAGATAAGATAACTCTTGAGCCTCTCTTTGAATAAAGAAGAAAAATATAGTGACGTTAAAATTGCGGCAATTTGCAGCCGTTATATGTGCTCACATCCTTATATGTAATATGTGAAGCCGTTTTTTGTCAACGCAGCTTCTTCCTTATTTCTTGACCAATTTAAATGGTTGAAGTGTCAACAAATTGTCTCTCTTCATAGATGTGCAATAAGGTCTTAATTCTTAATTATTTTTGCCCTGAAGGGCACGGGAAGCCCTCAAAGTACGTTTTTGGGCTATAAGAATAACATGGAGATAGATTTAAATGAATCGAAAAGTAACAGCTCTTCAAATGTAAATAATGATTTCCAAATGGCAGTAACAGCTGTTAGAATGTAAACAATGGTGTTTGTAATAGTGAGAAGGTTAGATCTTTCATAATGTTAAACCAGGGAAGGTTGTAAGGTGGCTTTTATTCACTTTCGATTGTAGGACTCTGCTCTACTGAACATGTCTCAATAGTATTCTTATGCAGTTATTTCATTTATTTAATTAATATTCAGCTGTTAAACAATAACAAATTAATTGAACACGTTTGAAATAGGCTAAGTAATACCATTGGGTATTTATATTAATAAGTAGGTAGCAATGAAAGTAATGTGAGTGAGATACTTTAAATAAATTGATTATTTTGATTTTACGTGATACAGTTTACCTACTAATATATTTACTTGTATAGTTAAAGGCGAGGTGCCATGAACGTAGCGAGTGAAACTTAATACCAAATGGCATTACCGAGGCCGAAGACATAGGTAGCAAGCAACGGGCCTGGCACGCGAAGCGTGCTGGAATGTCCCCTAGTGTTAATGTAATAGGAGAGATAGGATATCAACAAACTTTCCTTAGAGAACAAGTTCACTAACACAGTACACAAGTAAAGATATAAAGGTAAGTTTGCTGATGCCATATCTTTCCATTACATTAATTCCTAGGCTATGCATAATAATCTCTAATCTATATTTATATATTATTTTTCTTATTCTCCTAACAATAATCCTGATATAATACAATTACAATTTTAGGTCTTATGTCTTTGGAGGAAAAACAGTGGCCAGACACAGCTTCATAAGTACTACACTAAAAAGGTAAGTGATTTTATTTTTTAATAGATTTATAAGAATTTTAACTCTTAACAAATAAAAGAAAACTGAAATCATGCGGCTTTTAGCTGGTTTTTAAATTTAAATAGACTTATTATATTGCCAACTTATACATGTCTAATTTAAAACTGAGTTATTAATGCTCCAAAAAAGCTAAGTACCTAGGAGTAACCTTAGACCATAAGGTCACTTGTAACCATCATGTTTCTGCTACTATCAACCGAGCAAAGTGGGCGCTTGCAGGGGAATGAAGCTTCATGTTGCTTACTGGCTTTACGAGGCAGTCGTTTGCCTGCAGATTTTCTATGGGGCTATTGTTTGGTGGAGTAAAGATTGCCAGAGCACAGCAAGAAACAGCCTTGTAAGTCCTCAAAGACCACCATGCTTAATTAGTTTCCACTCCATCTCCACAATGGAAGCCAGGAAGGCTGCTAGTGTAGGTAAGCTCAATAGGAGAGATCTAAATTCAAATTCAAATTTCAGGCCACTGCACTGAAACCTGTGTCATAGACATAAAATTCCCCTTCTTCAAACCATACTTAGTCAACATTGAATCCAGGAAGGACTGGAGACTAAGGAAAACAACAATCCAAGGAATTGTCTGGAACATGAACGGTTCTGTCATGGAGGGTGTGGATATGGGTTCTACGGTCCCTTTACTGGGACTCACCCATCATTTGGAGATGCTGTACAAGCTCTCTTTGCTATCCTCGTTTGCACCCAACTAGAGCTAGCAAAACAACTCAGGGGTAAACAGATCTGTATTAAGTCAGATAGTCAACCTGCTCTGTAAGCTCCTCGACTCTTGCCAATTCACCTCAAAACTTCCTTGGTGAGAAATCGTCACCAAGACAGATGGTAATGGTTTCATGGCTAAGCTTATGCTAAAACTGTTGTGAGGGGACACTACCCTATACCAAAAATATTACTTACAAGTATGAACTGAGATGATATACAGCTGGTGATTGCCTATATAATTGGACATTGCCACTCCAGAAAACATCTAGCAATAGCAGAGATCCACTGATAAGACACCATTTAAAGGGAGGCTCCTGAGTCTACCAAACACTTATTGGTGGAATGTAAAGCCCTGGAACTCAGGAAAAAGAGAATTTTTAGGATGGAACTTCCAGATTAGAAAGTGGAAGTCCATCTGGGAAAAGATTCTAGAACTGCTTAAACTGGTTGGAATTGGGCAAGTAGACAACAGGTTAGCACAATAAACCTAGTACTGTCTTGTCTTGGGGGGTGGGGCTTGGAGTTCTCGCACAACTAAACTATTTATGCTAAAATATTAGATCTTTATACATATAAATGAAGAGTTTTGATAAGTGCATGTATAAATGGTGATGTACATTTAACTTTATTTAATACCTTTCACAGAAGCCAAAACTAGCAATATGTAAATTATGTCTCACTTAAGTAGTTTATTTTTTTTAAATAACTTATAAGGACCCGTTTAATATGTTAAATTGTTCACAGAATGTATATCTCTAACCCCTACATTCTGATTTAAAATAAAGGTTATTTCAATACATGATTTTGTTATGAAGCTAATTTGGTTCAATTATCATATTACATAAACATTTTCTATGTGTATATTTATATACATATATTTGTTATTTGATGTATATATAAAACTTTCTATAACATTAAGTTTGTACAGATTTAATTTGGAAAGCCATAAGTAATGCTATTTTCAAACTAAATTTTCAAAAAGTTTGTTGGCTGTGGACCTCCGGAACTTCCTACATATTGAGAGATTCATCAAGTACCACTAAAAATATGGCCATGGTTCAGGAAAATTAAAAATATAGGAGTAGAGTTATGTGGGTTAGAAACTAAGAACAGAATATAATGTTCAAAACAGTAAGAAAATTGAACAAAGCTACCAATAAAAATGCATTTCCCCAGTTTGTGTCTATAACATTTAATTCAGTACGCAACTCAATTTGTGTTATCAGTATTTTTGTTAGCTTGCAATTGTTATTTTCACTCTTATTTATTTAAGGTTAATATTCGCCATTGTAACACTCATGTTACAGTGCAAAGACCTGTATTATTGTATCAAAGAGTCGATGGAGCGAGCAGCCGCTCGAGGACAAGGAGCTCTTACTGGTGTGGAATTGGGAGGAGAGTTTCCTGTGCAGGATTTGGCCTCAGGGGAGGGCGGACTACTTCAAGTCTGCATGGAGGGAGTGGGATTGCTTTTCGCTAATAGCAAGGTGAGATGCATGTCTATGTAACATTTTCAAGGCCATTCTCCAATTGCCAGGTAAGATAATGGGCTCTTTTGTTCAAGAAATAATTGTAATTTTTATTAGTATTTCCAAAGGGAAAAATTGGCTTCCAGCATTTTTAAGTGGAGTGTTCGTATTCAAATCTGTAGGCTGGTGTGTAGAAGTTCACACGGGTTTTGTGTGCATAAGTCCATAGCTTCTGCTGGTCCTATTTAATTAACATTCAGCATGAAACATTTTCTATGTTGCTCTCCTAAAAATATTCAACAAAATAATGTTTAGTTTGATGTCTATGAAATCAATGTAATGAAGAGTTAACATATTTCAAAACCTTGGTTAGTTAAGTAATGTTCTTTGGATCAATGGTCATTTAAATTGATTGGATAAGAAATTGGGTAATTTACATGGGAAGATATTTATCATGAATAATTCATATGACTTCATACATTTTGCAGTGTCACAACCCACTTAATTGGGTAGTAAAAATTAAATATAGATGAGATTAATTCAAAGTGATCAAAATCAAAAAGCAAAAACCTTTAACAGAATACTCAAATATTTGGTGTCACAGGCACCTTTTACAGGTGAAGTTGGAGATAAATAAAATCTACAGCAAATGATTGTTAATTGTCATAGTATGGGCGGTGAAGAGGGCTACAATCTTTATATGTTTGCTGATGGTTGAAGGATAGATAAATGTCTCCCTAAGATTTGGAAAGTCAGATGAGTTTCTGATTCATGGTGAACCAAGAGTATTTTCATGCTTATGAGATACTATTTTAGTAGTATAACAAAGATCAAAATTCTTGTGCTTCTTACTGCAGTTTTTAGTTTTTCAGTATACTTTTTTCTAGGAGAACGAATTTGAAAATCAGTGTAATAGAAAAGATTTTAAATATTTATATACACAGTATATGTATAAAATAAATATGATTGCTTTAATTTAAAAAAATATATATAATATACACTTTGAATTATATTACAGTTGTCAAGTGTATCCACTAAATGGGGAGTAAATTTAGATTTTCAGCATAAAAAATATGCTATGCTATTTATACTCGGACATTTCAATCTTTAGATTTTTAATTACTATATGATACTTTATTTCATTATTTGTATTTATTGATATGTACGATTTATTCACCAAATACTAAATGAAAATTAGTATATTTCACTATTAAATCACTCACATTACAATTTTAATTAAAATGAATTTATCTACTTTTGTATTCATATTAAATTATACTAACATTACAATTTTATTTTTTCTGAAATTGTTAACAACTTTTCATACAAGAACTATACAAATTACTGAATTATTAAAACAAACGTTTGAAAATATTTTTGTAATTTTTCTTATTGTCTGTTGAAATGTTAAGTACTTCTCTCAAAAGCAGAAGGGCATTGCATTTGCTAAACATACAGTAATTATACAACAAACTTACATATAAGTGATGTAAGCAATACGAGCATATTAAAAACTGCAGTGCTTTATCACACAAATATTCTTAAAGGAAATTATCATTCTTTTTTCTACATTTATTTTTGTGAACTTTCATTGGTTTCATTAAATGTTTGAAAGTGAGTCAAGGATACATATTTAACGTATTGTATTCAGTTAATTTTCATACACGTCAAGTATTTCAGTGATATGAAAATAATTCAATGCAGATTAGTTATAAAATATTCCAGAAAAATAAAAAAAATATAATCTATATTCTAAGTAAAACACATTCCAATAATATTATTTTTTGACTGTGGATTGACTTGTTAAGTTTCACTTTTAAATCTCTTCATTTAAAAGTTAACAGTCCTTTTTTAAATGTATTTTATTGAATGATATTACTTTTGAAAACACAGAGCAAGGACCACTCAAAACATTCCTTAAATTGCTTCAAATTGCTTGCTCCTTTATTTAACACCGTACAGCTCTGTCCTTGTCTATGGATTTCTTCGCCACTTAAAGTCCACTCTTTTGTCTCATAAAAATAAGGTAGTACATTTTTCAGCATACACCATTTAAAATCTTTCAGTTTTTGTTCCAATCTATCGATGTTTTTTGTTTTTATACAGTTTCTTTTTTCTACCTTGTCTATCTCTCTATCATTATTCAATTATGTTTCGCATGTTTTATCGATTTTTGTATTTGTTTTGTCCGTTTTTGGATGTCGTCTGAAAATAAATTCTTTGAATTTTCCTTCTAATCAATAGGTACGCTATATTAATATGCATCTTACGGATTCAAAGAGGAATTTTTTAATTTTTTCCGTCTCTTTTTAACATTCTTTCTTAAAACTTTATAACACCTAATTTGTAATGACAGAAACACTTCTACACTTTCTAATATTTAAACTTAAATGACAACAGTTAAAAGTTTAAGGAGCTTTTGAGATGGTCCTTAATTTTTTTACATTTTCCTGAATTCCATGAATGTATAAATCATCTAGGTGAAATTTGTATAGTTGTAGGTGTGTGTAGACACTAACGGCTCATACTAGCTTTTGTTCTTCTTTGTTCATGACTGTGGTTCCGATTCGGATGGCAACTCCTCAGGATTTCGAGGTACTGCACTGTTTTCTAGATCTCACGTTGTCGTTCATTTCATTTTGTCTTTACGTAGAGCATTTCCCAATTTTACGTTGGTTGTTTTTTGTTTGTATTTCCGTTTCAAGCCCATTTACTTAGTTGTTTTGTAGATTTCCATGTTTCGTCCGCTCAATTTGTCCACTGCGCAATTTTATTTTTAAATATGTTGTTTATAGACACTTTTGTTTATTTTGTGTTGTTAGTCATTGGTGAATCATTTGAACATTATTTTCAGTTCTATGAATAAAAAAGCATGGGTTGCACAAACTTAGTCTAGATGTAACTGTCCTCACTAACCTCTAACTATAAAATAACGCCCTGGCCATCTCATAAGGTTGCCTTAAGCTTTATACTTATTTTCCTGTAGTTGCTTTGCACCCACTTTGTTTGCGCTTTTGTTGTAGCCTGGCTTGAAATTGTGCATATTGCTTATTCATTGTTTAGTTGTTTTATTGTTATTATTTTTTATACATTACTAGGTGTTCAATTAAGTAATGAAAAAGTAAAGAGAATCAGAAAACAACTTAATTATTGAAAAAGATTTTATATTTAACTTTTATGAGGTTATTTTAAAACTAAAAGTGGTATTTCTCAATTTTGATTATTATTATGTAAAAAAGAAATAATATTATTATGTGAACATAATAAACTATTCAAAATAAAAGCAAACATGAGGAATTTAATCTGTGCCAAAAACATATGCATTGTTTGTTAGTAGAATAACTGAACATGAATTTTTACTTTAAATTAGTGTTCAGTTATGCAAATTAAAGTCTCATATCTAGGATTAAACTACTTCCAACAGAACAAATTAGTAAAAGATATAAATATAAACCCATTTTCAACGAACCATCTCAAACAATAAAATAATAATATTATTACAAATACATATTTAATAAAGGAACATTATTTTTCCAAGTCAAGTGGTTTTAAATCTAATAAACTTACGTGACGTATTGCAACATAAATTTATGAGGATAGTTGAAAATGGGTTTCTCTGTTTGTTGTAACAGATATAACCTATGACAATTTTATTTTCTCCAGTTTAACTATTATTAAACTCAGTTTAAACAATTATGTTATTAATTTTGTTTTCAGTTCTTTGTGAGGTTAGATCATATCCGGAAATGTTTCACCCAGAAAGGTGGCATATTTATCCTAGAAGAATTCAGTAAGTGTTAGATTATTTTTCTTAATTTCTCTTAACTCAATAAAATGTATTTGTCAGTGGCATAGCCACATTGGGTTACTTAGTGTCAGAGCCCCTCTTAAAATTAGATTATTTCCCCTCACCATCCATAAAAAATAACCATAAATAAAACTATAATGTAATTATTTAAATTAATAATGTATTTATATTTAATTTAAAACAGCTCTACTGTTTTTCTAAATAAACTGAATATGTTAGAACTCAGAATCTCAATATCAGCTGTTCTACATGGACTTGTCCAGATTCAAATGTCGCCAGCCCAGCTGTGATAAACAGACGACAATGCATTCAAAGTAGATAGTGTGGTCCGTTCCTGTGGTTGAAAAATTAATCTAGCCAGAATATCTTAACGCAGCCGTAGTGTTGAATTTGTTAACAGGACTTAAAATTCAATTAATTCTTTTAAACAAGTGTAGATTGGATTTCAAATGTTAGATAAGTTAACAAACAAATTAATACAATGTCATTGTAATAAGTTACTTCACAATAAGTACTAATAATAAGTTATGCCATTAGCTATTCAATAAATATGTTATCTTGTAAACATAAATGATTACTTTCATTACAGTGGTGTTTTTCATATATAATTTATGAATACTCACTCCACCTGCTTTACTTATAAGAAATTTATATCCTGAAAATAAATCTCATATCTGAAATAATTTAGTGGGATTGTATAGTTGTAGAAAGTGGTAAAATATTTCAGGTATGGCGGAGAACATGCCACTTAGGGTGGTTATAGTATACAAGTCCCTGAACATAAAACGGCCCAAACCCAAGTTTTAAGGGTCCCGGTCGTCTGTAATGACGTCATAAAAATGGCGGCCGTAAGACGATGCTGGTTTGCCGTACATTTGTTATAATGACTAAATGCCTGAACTGATTTTAATGAAATTTGGCACGCATGTGCTTAGATATAGTACGTCAATGGTCAAACTTGATCAAGCTGTTTGAATTTAAAATAATTTAAACTTTTGAATGCTAACTTTTGAAGGTTCAACATTTTAAGTTGTACTTCTTATATGATCTGCTGCTATAGACAATATAGATCATAATCAGTCGTCAAATACTGCCCATAACTCATTTCATGGTTCTAGTGTGACTATCATTCAACACCTAAGAACTGTCTCTGAAGTTCTTACAACTACGAATTTTATATAGAAAAATGGAGTAGAATTATCAACGGTAACCTTTCTAGTTCCTACACAAATTTTACACCGTTAGGAAAGTTAGTAGAAGACCCACTATAGCACAACGTGGGTTTGAAGACACTAGCTTCAAGCCAGATTTGTAGCTTAATTCAACGAGAGAAATAATCACAAACGATGAACTCAATGAAGGGGAACAATATAATTTGCTGCCTTTCATTCCAGATCTCACATCCAGCATGAAGTACATAAAAGCCACTCAACACTACTTCCACTTTTCCATGAAGAGATTGCTTCTCCATCAATGGTGAAACATTTAATGAATGTAGTTATTACTGCTACACCCAAATTGAACAAAGACCAAACTCCCGTAATCACAGCAGACCAACCAGTTTACACCATATCGAAACGAATTTGGTGGCATTTCCAAACACTCATGGTCATAATGATGATGGGGGCCTTACATATTGAGATGATGCTCCTAAATATCCTGGGTAAATGTTAGTCAATTGCAGATGGACAAACACCCTTGTGCAAGCTGGAGTAACAAGTAAACAAGCTGAAGCATGCTTAACATCCTCTCATGTTAAAAGAGCTAGATATGCTCATGAAATAACTATTGTTGTTCTTTACACTCAACAAGAGCAGGCTTACATAAAATATTGCAAAGAAACAAACGAAAATGAAAAAGCAGTATGGAAGAATAGAAGAGTGCGGGAATCTCCACAGTTTAAAGCCCCGTGCGAATTACAGCAGGACCGGCGGGCGGTAATAGATTTTGCTTATTAGGTGCTCCCACTGCGGCGGGACGGCAACGGAATAGCGCACTTCTAGAGGAAATGGCCTCAGTATGTCGAGAGCTGCAATTCAGCTGCAATGGATAGTGAGGACGAGAGTTTAATAGTTGCTACAATAAGAACTAAATATTTCAAAATTGTTAACAACAATAAATTCATCCCAGCCCCTGCAGTATATTGAGATAAAAATCATAATGCAATGTAAATACAGTACTCTGTATTTGTTCAATTCAATGACATGCTAACAAATGGACTAATAAACACTTTATGTGACGAATAGCAAGTGTCTTTGCATAATTTGTAGTTCTTGTTCCACTTAAAAATGTTAATAATGTTTTTATTTGACTAGTATACTTACTTGATTGATTCAGGAACCCTCCTATCTCTTCCCACACAATATCATGCCGTATAATATCAAAATACTCCGGGTGACGCATGTTGTACACTTCAGGGTAGTTTTCAACTAGAGCAATCAGCGTCACGACATTCATCTTCAATTCACATTTTCCACACAATCACAGGTTGTGAAACCGTCTCTGAAATCCATGGAGTAGGCAAGAAAAGAGCTTGGAAAGTGTGGATGGCATTCTCAAATGTTAATACAACTTTTCAATTGTTGTTGTCTGGCAGGAATCCAGACAATGAGCCTGTTATGCTGACAATGCAAAGATTTGTTGTTCTTCTCTATGACATAACATCACACCTTAGTAGTGTTAATGACTGTAGACGTATTCTTTTTATTAATAAGAACAGAGCCATTGAAAACATCCCACCCACCGAGAATGCACTATTTTAGCATGTGAAGCGAGCTACTCTGCAAGCAACAATGTGGATGCATTGTTTAGAGACAGACTTCACGCCTCCTCCACCTGCACAATAGGGATGGAAAAAATCTGACGTCAATTATTTACCAGTGTGGTAAACCATTCCTGAAGCATCAAAAACTTGTGAAGAGCTGTACTTGTATGTCTGCATGAAACGGTGCTCTTCATGCATATGTGTATAGACCGCGCGGCGAAGGTCCGGCCTCGAGCCCGCCGGGCGGTGATAGGGAGGAGACGGGTGGAGGGCCCAATATGCCTGCAGTCCTGGAAACATTCGCTAGTGTCAGACTTTCCCACACTAGGAGTCTTTTCCATGCTTGCTTCTAAAATAAGTTACGTTAATTGTTACCTACGGATGCACATTCAGTACGTTTCCAGACTGCGTGCAATATATTGGCTTGTGGTTTAGCGTGTTAAGAATTTTTACTCAAGTGTACGATAAACAATTATTTAGTTGGTTATATGTTTCTTTTTATCTAACTACTATAGTGTAATAAGTCAGTTTATATTTTTTTGTGTTCCTTAAGTGTGTTAAGAGTCTGCAGAGTCTGTCGACCATACTGGTTTAATTCTCATAAAAACAACGTTATTTTGAATCCATATTTTTATCATTATTTATTTACCAAAAGTTGTGTATGAGTTGTCATTTAAAATGCTATCATATTGCGCATTGGGTTTGCTTTTGATATTATGAATATATATGCCTAGTTTTGAAAAATAGGAAAAATAAAATCTTCAAACTAAATAATTTTTATATTTATTCTATTACATTAATTATAAATCCAAAAAGCAGTTCAACGAGTAATTTCACTCTTGATCAAATACAATTTGTTTGGAAAAGACCGTTTAAAAATAATTGTTAAATTTGCACAAGCGTGATCATTTGTCCGGTTCGAAAAAACATCGTTCTAATGAGATTAAATCCAACTTGGCCGACAGCCTCTGCAGACTATTAAAGTTGTAAAATTAGTGAACGTAAATCCTAAATAGTTTATTCCTTTAGTGGTTCCTGCTTCAACTATGGCTCGCTTTATTCCTAAAGTAGCTCAAGGAAAAAACTACTAGAAGTCAGGGTAGGGAAATTATTTGGAAAGTAAGTGAGTTCTTGGGGAATGAGGCCAAATTAAGAGATGAACAACGAATCCCCGTAAAAATCGTTAGAACGAACTGCAGTTGCATGTGGCGTTTCAAAAACTTATAAAGGAAATTTGGTGTGAAAAGTGTTTATTGGACACTTCAGCGGAAAGAAAGCGTTCGTTCACAACACAAAAAAATACAAGAGAAAAAGAACAGTGACAGAACTAGACGATTTCGACAAATGTGTCGTTAGAAGAACCGTCCATGAGTTTTATAAAACTGACGAGTCACTCCCAACTCATTTTTATTTTAAGCTAATTTAAATAAAAATTATATGTATTTTAACGGTTCCGGAAATCACAGAAATATATTTGTTAGTGACCGTAAGAAGTATATATTTTTTAGTTACTTAATTTCAATTAAAATTATTAACTTATAATTTTGTATGATATATTTAATTGTTGTTATTGATATACGTTTTAATTTTTTAACTTTCAAACTCAACCTATTTGATGTTTTTATTTTAAATAATGGTCTAATTATAAGAAATATCAAAATACAAATACTTCATAAACACGTAAACAATCACCCTTTACGATCTGTCTGTGACCGCCTCGCTCAGAGTCGATGTTTTTATATGATTAGTAGGCCAGCCAGGAGGCCGGACCTTCAGCGCGCGTACTATAACAAGGTCTACTGTGTACCCTGTTATGCTTATGTGAAGGCCACTGTTCCCGGAATGATGTGTATCAAAAATTTCATTATAGTCCCGTACTGATAAGTGTTATATTTTGCAATTTTAAAGGCGGTATTTGGAAAACCAATATACGAGTATTTTCAACTGCCATATTTGTCAAAAGTATCTACATTGTTTGTAAGCAATTGTATTATTTTGTGAACAAAGGTAAATATTTCTATAGTAAAAATGTTATTTTAATATACATACACACTGTAATTATTTATTTAAAAAATTCATAGTTCTTTTTAAATATATATATATATGGCCGCTATTTTGTAACGGCTTGATCGAGTTTGACCATTGACAAACTGAACTGAGACCGATCAGTTAGTGCGCAGGCTCACCCCCATTGACGGACGCTCTTTTAGCTTTGCTAGCTTTGATACTAGTGATACCTAACTTGTATAGCGCATGGGAGTGATTGCCCTTTCAGCTGAGTAAGTGCTAACACTACTTAACCCCTAAAAAAGTACCCTTCAAAATTTTAAACCCTAAAAACCTAGCTGTTCAAAAGTTATAGTACCATTAGCGTAAAAGTTAAAGTTAAAGTTAAAGATTGTCTTATTTTACCAGGCGAAGTTATGGCTACTACTTAGCGTACTTAGTGTAGGTTAGCGTACTACATCGAGGTACTATATCTAAGCACATGTGTGTAAAATTTCATTAAAATCGGTTCAGGTAAATAAAATACTAAATGTCATTATAATAAATTTATGGCAATCCGGCATCGTCTTACGGCCACCATTTTGATGACATCATTACGGATGACCGAGACCCTTTAAACTTGAGGTCTGGGCTGTTTTACGTTCAGGGTCTTGTATATTATCACCACCCCAAGTGGCATGTTCTCCGCAAAAACTGAAATATTTTAATGCTACACATCCTCACTAATTAGGTATATTTTAATTAATGTATTAAAGAATGTATGACTTATCGTGATAAATAATTACATAAATTATACTAATGCATCTACAATTTCTAAATAAGTGTATATTTGATGTTAAACATGGCTTGAAAACGCTTCTGTAAAAACTACCCCCATCATATCTTGCCCCACTCCCTACTCTTACATAATGAATTGGGAAAATGTTCAGAAACATTCAGAAACATTCAGAAAAATTGGGAAAATGTATGTTCAGAAATAAATGCAATACAGATTAATTTAATCAGGACAAATATGAAAGGTTTAATAATAAAAATGAAACATAACGTGTAAGTTATCTTTCATACATTGTTAAACATTTTCCCATTATTTTAAATAAAATGAAGGATAGATCACATAATTGTATACAGTTAACATTCATTTAATTTTGTTTTGCTAGAGAACTATTCCTTTATTGCTTAAAATAGACTTGGCTTTAGTTTCAAAACGTTTGATCGAAACATTGATGAATATTTTTGTTAGATATGACTCCTTATTAACTATGAAAGTACTTTAATATATAATAATCAGAGGGAAAAAAGTGCACTTGGGGTACATTTGAGAGAAAAAATTACTTACATTGAACATGGTGAAATAATTTAGGGTCTCTGGACTATTTTAAATTCAGTACAGAACTGGATGCTCAGGATTACTGATAGTAAGTTGATCAAGTGTTGATAATTGTTTGGCCCTTAAACAATGAATATTTTTGTTCCTACTAATTATATTACAAGATAAATTAAATTTCATTTGTATTCACATTATTGTTTTTATTTTGATGCTGATACACATGGAAAAGGGGCTCTGTTTTTATCTTTTATTTGTATATATATTGGGATTTCAAATTACTTATTACATTTCTATTATATTATTATATATGTATTTTTCACATTATTGACATTTTTTATCTAATGACAATCACTCATGCCTATGCACAGGCCTAGGCTCATATGAACATGTGTTCATGTATATAATATTGGTTTAAGATAATGTTTATATTTTAGTATTGGTCCAATTATTATCTAATTGTATTTGCGTAATTTACCATGGAAATAAAAAAAATATTATTAAATAATATATCCGCTGATGGGTAATTTAAATTATTCTTAGCCTTAAAGCTGTAAAATGTGTAGATTATGATCTTGAATCTAGATTTATTTGACAGTAAAATATTAACAGGTTAATTTGACACCAACAGTTATCAAATTCTATTTATAGCAAATATTTTGAGAAGAGACAAGTTTCTCAGGGTTTTTGACTTTTCAATCATGCCTATGTCCAAACATTCATTTACTGAATTTTAGTATTGGGATGAAGAAAAATACATTGTAGATGATATAATATTGCTACAGTCACAATAAGCATTTTGCAGAGAATAAAGTGAAATGATAAGAATATTGCAGTCGTCATTCAAAATATTATTTAATATTGTGAAGATACATTGGGACAAAAGTAATGTCTGCAAGAAACTTGGTTTGATGTTAGTCTAACCGGGGTAGTTCCAGAGGTTGGTATTTGGAGGTTTAAGGTTCTGTAGATTCTAAGGAGATAAAAGGCTCAGAGTCTAGCCGGGGTAGTTCCAGAGGTTGGTATTTGGAGGTTTAAGGTTCTGTAGATTCTAAGGAGATAAAAGGCTCAGAGTCTAGCCGGGGTAGTTCCAGAGGTTGGTATTTGGAGGTTTAAGGTTCTGTAGATTCTAAGGAGATAAAAGGCTCAGAGAGTTTACTTCCTCAGTTTCGGAAATCTCGTCATAGCCCAAGTCATTGGGTATGAAGTTTATGGATGTTAAGGTACAATATTTTTATTGCTAAAATGAATCAAGATAGAAAATTGATAGCATTGGAATGAATATCCCAAAACAAATTGAAATATTTAACTAAAAACAAGGCTGCTCTTTGTTGTAAGTGGTTATTGAAACCACCCAAAGCAAGGATGAATGGCGAGTTTAAAAACCTGATGCTGTGCACTAAGATCAGGAGTATTATAAGCGTCAAATAAGTGATTGAACCATTTTAAGAATAACAAGATAGTATCGCTGAATATAAATCTGAACTAAGTACCTTTCAGGATAAGTAGGTAATGTAGGTATAGAGTTCACTCAGATTACAAGGAGGTTAGACAAGCAATGCAACAATGACTCTCAAGGTCTATAGATAGGTCTATAGACAAACCTATTAGAAGGCCTTTAGTATATTATGCGACCACAAACGAAAATAACTGCGCGTAGCCAATTTACTGAGCAAATATCATACGCAAATAGGGGAAATGTGTTATGACAGCTGTTATAGCAAATAAACAACAGCTGATGTTACAATGTACGTTATACTGTGGTTTGTTTTATTAAACCGTTCCTAAAAATAAACTGTGTTTGTTTTGTATTCTTGCCGTTTTGTGTTTGTATTCTTAAAAAGTGTTTGTTCTTAAACATAGTGTATATGAATATAGTGTTGTTCTTTATTCTATTCTATTCACGATTATAAATATGTATTTACTATTATAATATTAAATAAGGATTGTCAGTATACAATCCTGAATGTAAAAGAAGAATTAATTTAAGTTAATTCTTAAATTAATTAAAAATTAATCTGATTTTTTTAAAAATATTGCTAGTTGACTTTCGTGTTCTTCAAAGCTCTCCAGACTAGGAGTTGTGTGTTTGGGTCTTGTGCCTGAGTTGAGAGTGTGTTTGGTTTGGTGGGGAGCGTAGCTGTCACAATGAAAGTATTGAAGCTTATTTGTAGTTTTAAGATGAAGAACCTTTTTGGAGAAGGTTTGCCCCTAGATGATTTCAACATCATGACAAATTATTTTGCTTTGTGAAATATTATAGATAAAACTGGATGAAGAAAATGTTATGTATGAAACTTACAAGACTGGATTTACAGTCTATGCAGACAGTAACAATGTCATTAAATAACACAATCAGGATGCCAGCAGTGCTATTTGTTGGTCAAGCCAAGAACAGATTGGCATGGAAATAACATTATGGAATAAGCAAACAAAACATTGAAATAAATATAGTGAAATATGTTTAAATTAAATGCTTGGTTGAGGGAGGTGGTATTAATATTTTCCCTAAAGTTTTTTGTTTTTGACATTTTTTGATAGTGCCATTTTTGTTCCCATGTTAGTACTTAAAACTTGCAGGTATTTGTTCCATTTATCTTGTAAACTCCGAGGTTTAGAGCACCCTTTGCCAATTATTGACTGATCCTACACATTTTGTTTCACCAAGGAATGGTAAGGTCATTAATGCCTTGAAAATGTTTCGGTTACAAATACTTTTTTAAACATTTAAATTGTTAATTATAATAATATAATAAGTTATATGAAATAGTAAAATAAAGTCTGATAACTCTTTTTTTTATCAGAAGGGCTTCTAGTCTTTTAGCAATTAAAACTTATTTACTTTTCTTTAATGGTATAAAACATTATGTATAATAAAATCTAAATTGCGATCTTATTTTACAGATCCAAAAACACGGCAAGTTATTCAGAGGCGATATAAGTCTTCAATGGTATGTATCAGTATCAGTACATACAATGATAACTTTTTATTGTGAGCTGAATCATTTTATTTCAAGTTTACAGTTAAAGCGTGATGCACGTATGTTTGTGTAGTAGAAGCTTAGTAATATTTATTAACAAATACAATAATATATTTTCCTTCTTTTGAATATTGTTTAGTAGAAACAGTATTTGCTTTTATTTCATAAGATCTTGTTTTCTTGGATGTGTTTTTTTATTATATTCTTATTTTGCTGAATTAACATACTCCCCTATGAAAAGAAACATTTCATTATGCCCAAATCTGGGGTGTGAAAAGGTTTAGGCTAATATTAAGAGTCAAAATAAAATTCAAATATTTATCAAAACAACATCTAAACAAAAAAAATTGTCTATAAGAATAACTTTGGAGACTAATGGAGATGGAGCACCAAGATAAATTCTAAACAACCCATAGCTATCTTATGCAATTTATAATATGAAGTCAGTAAGTGTCATCAGAATCTTAACACCCTATATATAATAGAAGTTTCACTAAATCTGAGCTGTGTGGATTTGGACTTCATATTTGTTTTTCTGTAATATGTCCCCAAATATTGGCACTAATGAAATAATATGGATAAACAAAACATTTATAATGTAAATTATTTCAATTAAAATTATTTTATGTTTACACATAAAATAATGTAAATAAAGACAGTACTATTTATAAGTAATGATCAATTAGATTATAGAGATGCACTATGAACAAAAAATGTTTGTAAGGTTTATTTATACAATTTTATTATATTCAATTTGTGCAAGTTCTTTTTACAGAATTGCTGAATGTTTCCGCATGATTGTTGTCTGCATGTCTGTTCTTGTAGGCAGCTGAAATCATCCTCTCCATCCACAGAGTGATTTCCATTTTATTTACTCGGACAATGGCTACTTCATAACACTTGCATGTCAGTTTGTATGCTTTGTTTATCATTTTTGAGTTATTTTTATTTAATTTATTAGTAGCGCTGGCATATCATTCTCTACATAAAATAGATAATTATTAGAACATTAACATTTTCATGTATTCTTACAAATATATCAATAATTAATCAAAGTGTAACGTATTATACTGATCTACATATATTTATTGTGCCTTCACAATGCAAGAAATTTAATAAAATGCTACCAAGTAAATGATAATAATTTGAATATTATTATTTTAAATTAAACAGGTTATTTTGATTAAACTGGAGAGATAAAAAAGAAAACAAGGTAAGTCTACTAAAGACAACGCAAGACTCCAAGCTTACTTGGCCAGTTCCGCAGATCAACTTTTACTTATGCTAATTCAGTAGATTCAGGACCTAATTCAATAGAATTCAGCTAATTCAGGATCAACTTCTAGTTATGCTAATTCAGTTAGGATGAGGCCCTTGCTTAAAATATAACTAAACTAAATTAAAATAATTTGAAAATTCTCAGCACTTCAATAAAATATTTTATTTGCATTTTATGTTATCTAACAACAATTTTATCACGCAAATAAAATATTTAGTTGGAAAAAATAACAATTTTTAAATGATTTTATTTTAACACCGTACTTCTGCATTAAAGAACTAGAATAAGAAAATTGATAGTTAAACTAAGCATAACAAAAAATCTACCATATTAAGGAAATGCAGAACTGTCGCAGTACAACCACATTAAATACATCTCTTCCAATGTAATGTTTAATTTGTTTGCCAAAAGGAGTTCACGTCTGTAGCACACCATTATAAGCATCTTAAGCAAAATTAACCAGCTTCAAGAATCAAGATCTTTATTGGCCACTAAATAATTTATAATTACAATAGGCTTTGTCAACTTAAATCTAATATCATAAAAGTATATTTTACCAACATAATGTTATTACTGTAATTAAAAAGGTTAACTAAATCTTATCTTTAATTTTCACAAAACATATATTCTTCAATTGTATAAAATACGTTTAATACAATAAACAAATAATACTACATTACTACAAATATAAGAACAAGTAATGCAATATTTATCAAACTTATCTTTAATCAACTTTCATGTTAACACTTTCATTGCGGTCGTTCCCTTTCGGGAATGGCACTTGACCCCATTCGGACGCTAAAGTACCCTATCAGGGAAACTAGTTGTTTGTTTCGTAATACCTTCTGTTTCGAATTAGCGTCTGCTGGGGAAACTTTGTTTTTTGCATGGCGTGGTCAGTGCGATCTAAATACTTAAAATTTATGTCAGCTTTATTTTGTTAGTACAGTAGAGCGTCGATTATCCGAACGTCGGTCATCCGAACCGTCGGTTATCCGAACGCCCTAATATGTATGTACTGTAATTCATATTTTGAACGTGATTCTCAAGTACGTAATTCAAATTCGCGCGCCAACCGAAACTCCCGCTGCGCCGGTGTCGTTCACTGTATGCAGCGCTTAAATACGTCTGCCGCCTACGGCCTACGTGACTCGGCGCTCATAGTATAGTCACTAGTCAGTGGCTTGTGAGCCTTTGCCGGGAATGGATCGTAGTGCTGTTGTGCTGTTTGTTGTGACGTTTGGTTCGAGACAGTTCTGTTCGAGACAATGTCTTCAAAAAGAAAACGCGTTGTTCTAAGTGTGTCGGATAAACTTACTATAATAAAGCGATTGAAAAGTGGTTCTAGTGGAGCAAGTTTGGCTCAAGAATACGGTGTTGGTAAAGCAACAATTTCAGAAATAAAAAAGAAGAGCGATTCTATCTTGAAATTTGCGTATGTGCTTGACAGTGCTGATGGAAGCTTGAACAGAAAAACAATGAAAACTGCCAAAAACCAAGATTTGGACACAGCAGTTTATAAATGGTTCATGCAGGTACGGTCAAGGACAGCCTATATATAAGTGGCCCTTTGATATGCGAAAAAGCGCTTGAAATGAACAATAAGCTCGGTGGTGATGCTGATTTTAAAGCTTCTACTGGGTGGCTGAAGCGTTTTAAATCCCGCCATGGAATACGAGAAATAGATATTCAAGGGGAAAAATTGTCTGCTGATGTTGCAGCAGCTGAAAGTTTTAAAATTTCATTCAAAAATTTGATAGAAAAAGAGGCTTTTAACCCTGACAATGTGTATAACGCCGATGAAACTGGCCTTTACTGGAAAAAGATGCCAACGAAATCTCTAGTTTCTAAAAATGAAATGTCAGCACCTGGTTTCAAAGCTAGCAAATCCCGCATAACTGCAATGGTGTGCGCAAATATAACAGGAAGCCATAAGCTTCCATTGCTTATTATAGGGAAGTCCAAAAATCCACGTTGTTTCAAGGGAATAAAGACTTTGCCTGTCACTTACAAAAATCAAACCAATTCATGGATGTCTTCTGATATTTTTGTTGAATGGTATGAAAAGGTATTCATCCCAGAGGTAAAAAAAGATCAGCGTGAAACTGGAAACCAAGGAAATGTGCTTTTATTGATTGACAATGCTACATGTCATCCCTCAACTCTTTCTCTTGAAAGAGAAAATGGAAAATTTAAGGTAATTTTTTTGCCTCCCAACGTTACATCCATACTCCAACCAATGGACCAGGGAGTTATAGAGTCGTTCAAACGTTTCTACCGTAAGGCATTATTGCGTATGGTTCTTATTGGCCAAGAAGAAGACAAACCTATCTTCCAACTCTACAAAGACATTAATCTGAAGGATGCTGTGTACATGGCAGCAGAAGCCTGGACTATTGTCAAAGAAACCACTCTGAGAAGAGCTTGGGGTAAGCTTTATAAAGCAGACGAGGCCAATGAACAATTGGAGGAAAATCCATCTTCTACTCAAGAGGTTCCAAACAGCCAGTTTGTTTCGGAGGTAGCTGAGCTTATAAACCAGTCATCTGGTTTTGAGGAATGTGACCAGGAAAACATTCATGAATGGCTAGAATGTGACGAGGATGACCCTGGATATGAGGTTCAAACAGATGATGAAATAATTGCCAGTGTTCAAAGGCTTAATGAGGATGACAACGAGGAGCCTGATGATGACGAAGATCACGTTGAAGAAAATAAAGGACCATCACATGAGGAGGCTTTCCACTGCTTGGAGACGGCAATGAAGTGGTTGGAAAGACAAGATGAAAGTGATGCTCTCCAACTGCTCAATTTGAAACGCTTACGAGATTTAGCAGGAAAAAAAAGAGTGTCAGGGCTAAAGCAAAAACAAATTTTGGACTTTTTCTCTAAATAAAAAGTATGCATTGTACTGTATCTATGTATAATAAATTGTTCTTTAAAAGTTATATCCATGCATTCTGATTGATTTAATAATAGAATTACATGAATAATTTTAGTTTGATAATTTTTTAGCCTTTTAACTACTAAGAATTTCGTTACATATATAATTTAAAAATTTTGTCTTTTCATGTTCGATTATCCGAATATTCAGTTATCCGAACACCCCTTGTCCCCAATTAGTTCGGATAATCGGCGCTCTACTGTATTGCATAATCATATACTGTAATTAGTGAAACATATACAGTACAACCTCGATTATCCGGCCTCGCTTTATCCGGCAGTCCATGTCCGGCAAGTAGATAAAAATAAAAATGATTTACAAGATAAAATTACAATTAATCGTAAGCGCCTTTTAGTTTTGAAACGCAAATTTCGTACATGAGTGTTTCGGTGTCGCATTTTGCAAATTGCAGGCACTATATTGACAAGTCACCCTCTCTTGACAAGCTAAATTAAAACGCTCGTTACTGCATATTAATTTAATAATGTGTCTAAAGATCCAAGCTAGCAACGTTGTTTACTTTTGTTCAGTGTAGCTGGCTGAAAGAGTCCATTTAACGAGTGGCGGAAGTGGAACAGTTCATTTTACGTACACTCACACCAAGCAGCGTCAAAAGTTGACGATCGTGATAAACATTGTTTGTTTCATTTCAATTGCTGCAAAACGCGTTGCGTCACAGGCAATTGTAGATGCTCCTCTTACACGTGCTGTCTGATATCAGTTACTAAACATGTATCTCCAATAAAACCAAGTTATTTATTACTTATGTTTTATCCGGCTTTTATCGTATACGGTGTGATATTTGCCACATTAGGCCGGATAACCGAGGTTGTATTGTACTAATTGTCTTAAAATGTTTTCTATAACATCCATTCATCATTTTATTGTTAAAAGCCTTTAGACATAACAAGTTTATTGCATTGTTAAATCTACCCTCAACCAACCTCACTATGTTATTAGTATTTAGTTTGTTAGGTATAAATAATTTTGTTCTTAATTCATTGTATAAAATAATGATATATTATAAACTCATTGAAATTGTAACCAAGAAACAAATTAAATTTCTTTTAGTTCTTTGAGTGAATTTTATCATGTTTCAACTAGTTTTAAATCAATAAAATAATAAATAGACCAATATATATATATATATAAACAATCACCTGATAATTTAAATATAATGTATAACTATCTATAGAATAATTCATATGTACCATATTTAATTGGTATTATTTAATATTGTAATAAAACTATTTATTTCAGTCACTTATCAAAATTCTAAATTTATTTCTAAAACATTTATTATAATGTAACTCAAAATTAATTTGTAATCTTTTTTCAAAAACCTATGCAATGGCAAATATTTCCTACCAATGAAAAGCTAGTATACTGATCAAGTGATTTGCCAGTGTAAAATTAAAAACATAATGCTATAATTAATTTGAGTTCAACAATGAACTTTGAAGAAGAACTTTGAAATTTCGACGTTTCTGCTAGTATTTGATTTGAAAGAGGATGAATTTTAATTAATACAAGTTAATTGATTTCTAATGTATCATTCTTTTGACTGGATTTAACTTGTTGGCTTGTTTTAGCTGCTTTGATATGATTCTCTCTCTCTTCACCCAGCCATGGAGATGTAAGCTAGACATTTTTCTTGAGTGAACAGTTTTTATATAAAGTAAAGTATCAAAAGTGTTTTAACATCAAGAATAAAGTAAGTACTTTTCATATCAGTGAACTGTAACTTTAAATCAGTTAATATCTAAAAACTATCTAGAAGAATTTTGATAATCTATTTGAGAAGAATCACTGGGTGAAACGAATCTATCAAACCAATTTTAGGCCACACACTACAAACCTTCATCAAATATTTGCCATTTCTTTTCACTTTATATAACTACTATCAAGAATACTTTTTACTTAAAATACTCTATCTAACCTACAAAAATAAACCAAGATCAGCACAATATCCATTCCCTATATTTATGTGGTCTCTTTCTCTATACCTAACTGAAATTTATGTATTGATATATATTTTTAATTTGTTTTCTCATACTTAAAAGTACCATTTTTCTTGTAAATAACGTTTATAAATATTTTTTGCTAATAAATCATATTGCACCTAATTTTTCTGAGTCTGTTACTGTATTTGATTTAGTGTAAGTAGATATAATGCAGATGACAAATGAAATTAAATTAATTTTAAAGGTCTTTTTTAAAAACTGTTGTCAAGTTAAAGTCAGAGTAATTTATTGTATTATTTTATTTATATTTTTGTAATATAAATCCATAGCTCTTATCTTATAAGTAGTGGTAGTAGGGATGTGTCAAAGTATGACTAAACACATAAAGTATAGGATTATTATAATCAAATGTGTATGAATTACTATGATTATGATATTACTATGAAATCTATTATATTTTGTTACCATGGTTATTTATCTACATTATTTAACTAAAATTTGATTAAAATACGAGGTACGTCCAGAAAGTAAGTTCCGTTTGGTAATAAAAATAATTTGTCTACAGATACAGAAAAAATATTTATTGCACTAAAATCTACAACTCTTAAACTACTTTTCTACATAACTGCCGAAATTTTGCAGGCATTTTTCATAGCGTGGCACAAGTTTTTCTATGCCTTCTTCATAATTGCTTTTGTACACCTGTTATATACATAACACAATAGCAATACTGAACGTACACCATGACTTCAACACCTGTGTCTTCAACCATTTGGAAACATTTTCTTTCAGCTCTTCGTCATCGTTGAAGTGTTGACCGCCAAGGAAAGACTTCAGATGTAAGAACAGATGAAAGTCGCTAGGAGCGAGGTCAGGGCAGTAGGGAGGATGGTCAAACACGTCCCAGCCAAATCCCTGTATGAGGTTTTTCGTCACATTTGTAGTGTGTGGTCGTGCATTGTCGTGAAGAAAAAAACACCTTTGGACAGAAATCCTCGGCGCTTATTCTGTATTGCGCGGCACAATTTCCTCAGTGTCTCGCAGTAAACTTCTGCATTGATTGTTTGACCTCGCGGTAAGAAATCAATCAGTAAGATGCCTTTCCTCTCCTTAGCATTCAGAAAACGAATCACAGATCTGATTTCACAAGCGGCGGGATTTTCTATCAACACCGACATTTTAAACAAGCACAACAAAGCGTACGAGACTGACAGCGATCTCAAAATGGCACACGTTTCTTCTCCTTGATACAGAGCGTCTGCCGCGCATGCGCGGAACTGCGATCGCAGCGCTGCAGCGGATATAAATGGAAACGGAACTTACTTTCTGGACGTACCTCGTATGCTATAAAACAAAAATAAAAAATTATTTCAAAGCTCCTAATGTAGAGGAAGTTCGCTGTATTTGCTACAACTATGACTACTGATAAATCACTGATTCCCATGATACTGTTTTTCTTAGTTGTCTAAATAATAATTTAACCCTGGAATGGTAACCCTTCGTGATTTTTCTGCACGCAAATAGTGTTTTGTAAATTAAAGGCAGGTTTTTGTCGCGACTGTACCGAACAAACAAGCCATCCCTCCCCACCCCTTTCTGACCTTGATCCACTTGTCGCAGTCTGCTAATGTCATTCGTGTTTTTGACAACACGTATGTTGCTGATCTTTTACGAAGGGTTACCAGTGCCGTAACTTTTTTCTGAGTGTCTAGTTTTGTAAATATTAGTAGTTTTAGTTCAATTTAATGTAAATAGTTGTATATAGACCTATATTTGATTAACAATGGCCTTGCGTCTATCTGAAATAGACATAATGTTAAATAATGACAGTGGTCCTGACGATGACAGTGGAATTGAGTCGGACGAAAATGTGCTAAAGACTATTATAAAAAGCATCCTAGGAACCGAAGATGAAGGTCCACAAAGAGCAAGAAGGCAATAAATAAAAAGAACAACATGGGGTACTTGTCTATATCAGAAAAGGCGAATGACGAGCAATTATTGTGTCAGTTGTGACACTCCCTTCTGTCTTGAGCACCGAGGTGACATGTGTAAAAACTGCTACGAAGACATCTAAAAGACAGTATGAGATCTGTGCTCATTGATGGACTGAGACAGTGATGTTTTTTGTTGTTGAAATTTATACTTTTATATTAATGATTTCATAATTAAAATTGTTTTAACTTTGAAAATTATTAACAAAACATTTTTTTTGTAAATCACTACAAACCAAAAACTTTACGTCATAAATAAGTTTTTTCTGATTTAATTATTATCAATTTTAATAACGTTTGTACTTGTTTAGACTAGTAAAGTATTCAAAATAAAGACTTTGTTGTTAAAACTTGTAATTTTTATTTTTAACTATTTTTATAAGACTTGATACCTCACATCGTAAAATATACGAAGGGTTACCAGTAGTGTAACTTTAAATAGGGTCACCACTCCAGGGTTAAGCACTGATTTGTGTTTATATTTTATTAATAATCCCCTTAATCTAAACTTATTCGTATTGAACACCATACATTATAGACTACCTTAAAAACTTTAACTTTTATTTGTATATCGATATTCATTTTAATTATGGTATTGTGTAGGCTGATCAAATATGCTACGCAGTGTTGTGTGTCTTCTCTTACATGGCAGCAGGGCTTGAACAAAAGCGAGCATTGCAGACTAGCAATCGCAACTGAGCATCCCACCTCTGTCTGCCATTCACAAGTCAGAACAAGACACGTGATAGAGTGTATTGTGTCAAGGATCTTATTTATTTACTAATATTATTTTTCTTTACTATTTGTCAGAGTAAATATATAGGAGTAATTTATTGCTAGGTTATGGCTTCAAAGCTAATTAATTATTTATAAAATAAAATTATAATAGCTGACAGTCGTCAGTTTTAGTCAGAAACTATTTTTCAAACTAAAATTTAATAAAATTAATTATTAAAAAACTGTACGAGTGATTGATTAGAAATGTTATGGTTCTTATTAAAAACCTATCATACATTTTACTTATTTCCATTGTAAGTATATTTGCATTACTGTATTATTTAAATTAAATTACCAATATATGTGTTTATGACAGTTAAGCCAAACGACAAATGTAGATGTATGATATGAATATGATCAATTTCATTGCTGTTCTGATCATTTAATAATGTTGTGATTTTTTAAGATGAATCTGAAAAAAACAGACAGTTGTAAGGAAGGGTTGGGTATTTCTCTTGTGTATACTACAGATAATATTATAGTGCTAGGGATTCCATGCAAGTGAGTCGCCTTGTATATTAGAGTGGTTGACAATACAGTGACATGTAGATACGGACTTTAGCATTCAGAGTTTCAGTTGTTATCATTGTCATATATATGTTTGATTGAAACATTTGTTTTAAAAATCGATTTATGAATGAAATATCAAACATAACGTTTATTATTTTAGCAATTAATTTGGTATCCTCAAGAAACTTAAATGTAACAAAATTTTGTAAAATAAAAATTATTGAAACAGAAGCATCAAGATCTTTAAAAAGAGGTAGATTGCATTATTTTTGAAGTTATAGCATTCTACAAACGGTAGTTAAAAACCATGACTTAAATTTTATTATTTTTCATTCAGTTCATCATTATTATTTTAATCAAATACAGTAGCCTACAATGAAGAAAATTTTACTTAATAGCTCTTCCTAGTAAATTAAACCATGGTCATGTGAATTTCAAAATCCACATTACTAAAAAAATTAGCACTTTTACTATTAATTATTATACTTATATTAAACTTATTTATTGGAAATAAGTTTTATTTTATGCTTAAAATGATTGAAAAATACAGTGTTTTTCTAACAAGAAATTTCTTCACATAATTCTGTCACAAATTGAACTTTAGCTAATTACAGTCCATTTAATGTCTTATTTCTTGCTTGAAGCAGGACCTCCTCTAGCCAGTCGTAATCAGGAGTTTCTATAAGTCTTTAAGTTGACAGTTTGACATATTTTTATTTAATCGATTTTACTTATCAATTCAATTTATGTAGGGGCTGGATGTAAGATTTCCTCTGAACATGTTTTTCTATGATATTTGGAAATCTAAAATAATATAAAACAAAATTAATCCTAAAACAATAATTCATCTTGGCAAGATACATAATAATGTGAATTTTTCTATTGCTCTTTCTACTGTTGCCACCAACATCCCTAAGAGCAAATATTGCCTACTTATTAATTTATGAAAGTAGGCTACGCTTAGCACTACTAGCAATAGTGACCATTATTCAGCATCATTCAAAAGTGATGTTTTAAATGATTACTACAATTATGTAAGATTCTGGAGTTATATAAATTAAGACATCATTTTAATGTCAAACTATTTACACTTGAAATTAAAACCATTGTTCATTTCAATTGTTGTTCAATTCGATGGAAGTTGTTGCTGAAACTTCCATCGAAAGGATTAAATATTAATACATTTGCTGCTGGTAAAGCATCGGTGTCACAGCAATTGTCTGGCAAGATGTGTACATTGCTTTGGTTAGTCCTGGTGGCACACACATTTCACCAGACAATGCCTGTCGCATCAGTGCGTCACCCACAACAAATGTGTTAACACAAGTCGCTCAAAGTTCATGTTCAATTTTTGTGTGTGAACAGAGGTTTGATATTAGATTAGTGTTCATGCAAATAATTATAATTACATACAAGAATTAAAATTGAAGACAGTAAAAAACTGTTTATATTAAAATGAGAAATGAAAGTCTTCTGTTATAAAGACAAGCTTTTGTAAGCAAATGTATAGTATGGGCCTTACTTTCTGTACAATTTGTTGACTGTGGAAAGTAGTTAGATATCTATTAAATCCCCAAATTTATCTATCTTTAATTATTTGTTTACATTTATTATCATTATAAGTTAAATTTAGTCATAGCAATTCAATGGATTTCAAATTCAGAAACTATTTTTCCTCTCTTTGATATACTGCTCCATTACAAATAGCACTTGAGTTGGCAGAAGCTCTTTCTTGTACACTAATTTGGTTTTATTTAATAGGAGTTTTATATCCTTACACAGCTTGTTTGATTTGTATTTATATCTTTGCACTGCAATAAATGTTGACAAAGTCTACATACAATACAGCTGCCAAGTCATACACAGTAATAAAACTGAGTAATTATATTTAAAATTATTTAAAACTATCAATACAGAAAAAAACCATACACTGACGTACTTAAAACTCCATTAATACTGGATGCACCATTATTTCTGATGGATAAATATTTTTAATACATATGTAATAAAATAATTGTAAAAAAATAACTGTAATAAAATATGTAAAAAGACAAAAAGTAATTATTTAAATACATATCTAATTTTAACTATACTATAGTTAAATTTTAATGAATCAGTTAATCACAATTTACTGATAAAAATACTAATGAATTATTGAAATGTTTCTAAATTAAGTAGCGTATTGTAGTTATGTTAAGGTTGGAACTGTTCTACTGAAAATGTGGTTTTGGTTTTCGGTGACTCAAATTTTTACCATTATAACTCTAGAATCATGAAATAATTCTTTGTAGATTAAGAAATTACTTTTCTTGATTCTGGGATTTCAACAAAGATTTGTTTTTAAATGTGTCATTGAAATAACTGCGCCTTTACCAGACACTTGTACATAGATGTACATTATAATTGTATAAATGTACAGAACCCACAATAAACATGCTGAGAAAACAAAGTAAGTAAACATGCAGTTGTAGGCAGGAACTGAAATTCAAATATCTGTGTAAGATTTCTTGGCGTTCTGAATGCTATAGGAATATCATTTGCTAAATAAATGTTGCTATGTAGTCAAATTATTGTTTATTTTCTATTCCATATGTTGTTAAGTTTAAATAACTACACATAAAACTCATTTATCTGTTGGCATTATTTTGATTTTTTATATGTATATTTTTTAACTAATGTTGGAATATGGTAGAATAGAGAAGGATATTTGGTTATTTTAAATTGTTGCTTGAAGACTTGTCATTTTTAGTTATTTTATCTATAAACTGATCACACAGGGTTTAAGTACTTCTACAATTAAATTTTATTTATAACTTATCCTCAAACCATTCATGTATTAATACGTTAACTGCCACGGGCATTTTTACTATGTTCACTGTATTGCTAAACTAAACCTCCGTTTTTATTTATATAATGTCAGTGTAGAGACAATGTATATGTTAGAATATTACATTATATTTAAAAAAAACAATAAAAAGTGGTGGGGATAATTTTAGTACTGATTGGGTTGGCAAGAATTTTTTTCAACGTATTAGGCTATGTAAAAATTCTTGCTAACCCGATCGGGTCCCTCCCTGATTTCATTACCTACGCAGTATTTTCTACGTAAGTTTGATAATACAGCCTGTACAGCTGACTAAAATGACACATTCAGCTGTTGTTCCCCACTTTTTGTTGTTCTCCTAGTTCCCGCGTAAATCTAGTTTCACAGATTTACTCCTGTTTTTCTAGCATGTGTCATCAGTCTGCTGTTATAATAATGGAGTCTGTATCACTCTGATAAAGGCATTTGGTCTTTAGCATTTTCCAGTGATCAAAATGAACCTCAAATTATCAGTAATTAGTACCTTGGGGTTGTATAACTTATGTCGCAATTTCAATAACCTACTATCTACCGAGAAAAATGATAGATACGGTTCTTTGTAAAGAACAAGTTTATCGGATTAAAAACTTTCTAATATCCTCTTATCGGATAATATTTACTCTAATAGGGCAATAAATGGATAACAATTTTATCCACAACATCCGTATCGGAAATGAAACTATTCGATAAGAAGGTATTATGTCCTAACATTTTGCTCATAAAATGTTCTATTAGATAACAACATCTCCAATAACTTAAGTATGGACAACTGGAAACAGACAATTCTGGAATTACAAGTTTAGTAAAATTTAGTTTTTAAATAAATCAGTTTTTGAAATGTTGCTGAGTGTTATACTTTTCGAAAAATATGCCAGGACAAAGACCTGGATACTAAAACATGAACTAAATAACTATTATTTACATATAGTATTTTACAACAAAATAAAATATTTATATAAGACACGAGAAAATTTATTACTATTGATCCATTGTACATGAAAATAGGCTGCATCACATAAGAATAATAGGTTTGACAATAATAAATAATAATTATAATTAAAAGTAACAATAAATAAATAAAAAAATATAAATAAATAACAATAATAAATAAACAACAATAGGCTATTATAACTATGTAATAATTAAAACAATAATTAATAACACTCAAGAGGCACGAGGATGATAAAATCGAGAGATAGCCTAGACCACGGCCAATTTCTGACACACAATCAGGATGTTTACACAAAGCAGAAACAGAAACGGATGATACCAGCTGGTTGAATATAATCCCAATATATTTAAACAGTTGTCAAACATTTAAAAATATTGCTCAAACAAGTTACATCTAAAATACAGAAATATATGTCAAGTGTCCAACAGAGGTGGACATCCGAGTGCGTAGGATCCCAGCGGACAACGCAACTAAAACTTACCCGATCTCAGAGGACACATTTAGATAATCACTCGCTGAGCCGGTGGCAAACTCGTGATGTCCAACTGGGTTGGCCATCCAAGGGGAGAGGGGTTAAACCTGTACATCTAACAATGAAAAAATGTTTAACCCTTTTTCATTATTGTGTAATGACCAATAATGAACCCATTATTTACTCGGTGAGTAAAAATACCGAGATCAAATCTTTTCAAGCGACAGTAATCTTTGGTTGTTAGAATCTCCACTCCTCTTCCTTCTCTATTTCTACTTCAGTGAGCGTTGTCATGTGCTTGTCATCGCAGAAAGAGGAATTCTGTTATTGTGCAAAACCAAAATACCCACAATACGTTGTGGGCAAATGGAACTACCCACAACGCGTTAATCTTTACCCACTGGGCAAGTTTTGGGTATTGAGCAAACAATATTGCCCACAACGCATTGTGGATAAAATGTTTCGGCCATTACCTGAAATAAGTTGTCTACAACACGACAAATATATTAAGCCTCGCTCTCAACGTGTTGTTGGTAAAAATTTCAGGCAGTAGACGAATTCGGCTATTGCGATTAACACACACACGCGCACGCCAGCTAGTGTATTTTTGGGGTAGCGTAACAGTAACGTGATGGCCGCAAATAACCAAAAATTGCCGATGATGCCCGAAGTTGAGAGGCCTACATCGTAGCTAACCTACCTTGCATTACTCAGTACCTAAACTAACCTAACTTAATACCTACAACATAACACCTAAAACAACATGTAACATAACACAAAAACCTACCCTACTATATATCTTTATAAAAATTGGGGAGAAAATTTTGAAAATGTGACACTAATTTTCTAAGCCAAATTGCTACCTGAAATTCTGTTAGTGTACGTTAAATTCCTAAATAATAGTAAAAATATATGTAGTTTTATGGGTTACTATAAGAACAAAGTCAGTCGGATTGCGATCCAATTGCATCAAAAGCTGTTAAATATTATAAAGAGCAACACCCAGTTAATTAAAATAAAACATAATGATATATCCATTCCTAAAAATGTTGTGTAAATGAGTTAGGTAATATTCGCTCTACACTAAAACGCTAGTGACCAGTCTTTCGTGCTTTATTACCTTATTTTTACCTTATTGCTTATTATATCAATTATTTATTCAATCAATAAGTTTTAAATAATCAGACAATAAGAACAGTTAGGTTTATTAATATTTATTAACGATAATTACATTTAATTATTATTATTAACACATTTGTAAAGTAGAACTTCAAAAGCTATGTAATTATGTAACTAGTTAAACATTAAAATAAACTTATAACAATAATCAGCTGACTTGTAACAATTAGTTACAACTGTGACTTTTTATTATAAAAGTAACAAGTGCTTTCAGAAATGCCTGAACTTAATTGTAACTACAACTACCTGTACTAATGAAATAGTGAATATGTAACTTGTAACACGTGAAACAGGTAGCCAATTTCTTCTTTGTTGAAATAGTGCAACTTGTTGCCACTAGAGTGCGATATTAAGCTGCCTACAGTTTTTTTTTCAAACCACTGCAAATCATGAATTGCCAACCCAATCGTGTCGGCATGGCAGTTAACGTGTTAAGAAACAGGAAACTCCTAAACACTATTGATATACTGTAGTTTATATTTGACTAAGAACATTCTTTAAAATTTGAATAAATAAAGTAATTTTTATTTTCTGCTTTCTAGTTTAAGCATGTTTTTAAGTTAAATGTTGATTCTACTATTCAAAACTTATAAGTGGAATTAAAACTCGTCCATATTGAAGACTCAGTTTTACACTAGTCTAATTACACTTATGATTTTCTGTGATATATCAATTTGAATCATTGTGCATGAAATGTTGTTCTTCATGTGAAGACATTAAATTTACTCCTCCCCATTTGTCTGACTGTATTGTTTAATAAATACAAACAATCAAAATTGAGATTAGTCTTTAAATATATAGAGTATATTAATTTTTTAAGTGCACATAAAGTGACAGTGTTTAAATATATATTTACTTCAGGTACTACTGAATACAAATGAATATATTAAAATATACATTATATAATAAGGAATATGTTTCAAGCTAACCATCACTTAAATAAAACAATTTTTAAACTGAGGTTTTAAATTATTTTACAAAAAATTACATTTTATAAACAATTTATGATAAGACAAGATATATGTTGATTTATGCACTAAGAATCATTGATGGTAGTAAAGAAAAAGCTGTACTCTTGTCCTGAACTACAGTAGTTCTTTGAAAAACATTTTGTTTATTTTTGTTCATTGTGAACTATTGAGGGAACCTAAGAATTAGCTTAGATCTATGTGACAGTACAGTAACGGTCTGCTCTAGGTACAGCAATAGCTTTAGGTAATTAATATTTGGCAATACAGTTGTTCACTGTTTTTGTACGTAAGCAATTTGTGTTGTAAGCAACTGAGTGCACAGATCATGTTTTATATTTATGTCACAACTGAAATCTATGTATAATTTTAGTAAACTGTATATAGTATAAATTGAAAAACAGTATTGTATAATATTAATTTTTACATTATCTGTAAAAAATCAGGATTTTGAAATGGTGAAATAGAAGCAAGTGTTTTTTAAGACTAAAAGGACATATAGAGAAAATTAGCTTACTTTAAACATTGCAGTGTTGTTAAATAGAAAGCAAAAGTAAATAAAGTGATCAATATCCAGTTGTTTATAAATTTATTTTAAGATATTTTAAAAGTAAAACGTATATTTTAGAAAAACCTGTAAAGTTCATAATCCCTAAATTTAAAGAGAAAAATCACCTCAGGCCAGCCAATAGCTTGTAGGCGAAAAATTGTGCATGTGAGCTTATCGGTCCATATTTGTAGATTCAATTAAATTAAAAATCATTTTATTCAGACCACATCTTTTAACAAAATAAAACTGCAACATTTTAGATCTATGTTGTTCTCAGCTTTTTTTTTCTTATTGTCTATGCCAGTGACATTTTTAACTTGTGTACAAATGTTGTTATGGGACAACGGTCCAACCCCCTCAAGTAAATTTTAGTGGACCTCTTGGTATTTGAACCTGTGACCCTCTGCATATGAAGCAGAAGTGCTAATCGCTAGGCTAGCAAGAGGTATTGTTTTACAGTTGACTCTATAATCCGACGATAACAGAACCGACACCCTGTTGGAGTACAGAGAGTGTCTGGATTATAGAGATGCTATATGTAGTGCATATGCTATGTGTACTGTATGTACATTTAATGAAGCTTAAGAAATACTAAACTGTACACTGTGTTGTTAAAATGCAAATACAATGCAGAAGAACTGTTTTAATTGATAAAAGTTAATGAATAAACACACAAAATACAAGTCAAGATGAAATGTATTTTGTTATAAAATGACTGAATACTAGTCAGCGGTAAGTTGGACTAGTGGGTATGTTGGAGTAGCAAGCATTGGATTATAGAGCTTCAACTGTATTTCTTTCATTGTCTAAGATGTGTACAGCTGTAAAAAAAGTAAGTTATAGCAAACAACTTATCAATCTAAGACTTTACCAGTGAGTAAAATATAGCATACTGAATATTGATTTTTGTGGGTGAATCGTAATTTTTATCTTCACTCAGAATACAATTTAATGGACTAATATTAATTCTTTAAAATATGGTCATTTACAAGATTCTGCGTTTATTTAATATGTTATAATTTTATAAAATGTGGTTATTCTTAAATATTTAAAAAATGAAAAGTTAAATTGGTTTGACTATTGCTTAATATTTCTTTAGACTAAATTCAAATCATCAATCAGCAGTTATATTCTTCCAGTCAAATCAATTCAGCTGAACTGTTAACATTTTTAAGAATTCTTTGTCTTAACCCCGTGTTCGTCATTTAACCATAAAACATAATATTGACCTTGTGGTCATGCGCACAACTATGCCTTTATCAATACATTTGATGCCTTAAAAATTGAGGGGGCTAGTTATAGAAAGTATAAAGGAGACAAATTAAATCTGCAATATATGGCAACCTGTGGAGTAAAACAATGACCTGCTGATCAACATGAAAAGGTTGCAGAGAATCATCAATGACTTTAGAGCAAAATTCTGACTACGCACATGCAGTCAATCATTATCATCCAGAGCAGAAAACCGTGTTCTTTCTTTATCTTACAAAATTATAGAAAAGGTTTAGGAGGAACAAAATAAAATAATTTTTACATTTATAACTGTCATTTCCCTTCAACATGTGTTTCTCCATTCTACAAAATAGAAAATATGCACAAATAGTTTTTTAATTAGCATAATACATGTTGGTACAAATACAGTACAAGGGAATGTTGGAACTATATTTTTACAACATTTCCCTAGTATGAATCTTCCAGAAGGTGGTCTGAGGAAGGTGAGCATGGTTCAAAGAAATCGATCAACATAATATTTATGCATTTTGTACTTGTATTGTAGTATATTTGTGCTTATATTGTAATATATTGGTGTTGTGTAACGTTCACTTGTACAGAAAATATGCATCTCAAACCAACTCCTTTCCTGTGTGGTGGAAGAGAAACACAGCAGAAAAATAATGAACCTATGTTCTATCGAATACCAACATACTTCCAAGCATGGTATAACTGGTGCCAACTACAGATAAAACAAAACACCTACATATTTTAATACTTTATTAACTTTGAGTATTCTATTCTTTAAAAAATCTCAATCAGAATATTGATAAAAATTACAAAAGGTAGGAGCCACATAACGTACTTTAATAAAATATAAATAAAAATGAATTGAATTAGGTGAAATGGGTTTTTATTCTCAGACCAAAGAAAGTCATATGTAGTAGAATCACCTGTTCTCCCGAAGCAGATAGCACATGTAACCAAAATCGTAACGATAGCTCCACTCCCTCCACTACTGGCCCTTCTTAGTGAGGACTCGGTAATATTCGCCTTTGGTCGGCTCATAGCAGCATTCCTTCTGTTATTGTACAACCAAACACATCACTTGAACGTCAACTGCCCTCCTAATTTTGGATATTTGCAAAATCGCCAAAAATTGTTTAAGGGAGTTCTGTTTTTGCTCTCTACATTAAATGATTACGATAAATCCAACAACTTATTTTTAACATTTAGTTTCTTGTATAGAATAGCGTTTTTTCGGATAAATTAACGAATTATAAAAACTCCCAAAGTAAAACATAATTGTATCTGTTTTATTGTATGAACTAGTGCAAAAACACCGTACTTCTATTATTGAAAATTAATTACAAACCATATGTTATGATATTAAGTTAGAACGCTTAATAAATAAATAGTAAATAGCTTAGTAAATAAATATATGAACTTTATTTATCAAAATTTAGTTAGAGATAGGCTACTAACTTGTTTGTATAATTGTTCTTTATACTGCACAGACATTCCAAATGCATGCTTACATTTTATTCATGCAATATACACAGATAAACACATAATTTTAAAAATCTATTATTCTTATGAAACCTCTCAATGACTGCAAATAAATATTTTTAAATAAACTATAAAAATAAATGACAGGTTTACAAATCAATTTATAAATGCTTAAATACTAAAGATAGTGTATTGTGTTTTATTTTCAACCTTTTATATGTTTGAAACTTTAAAATTTATCAAGGTTAAACTAGAAAGCTTATCAACCAAAAAGTATCCTATATATGAAGAAAATAAAATCAAAATCACCAAACTACTTTACTCAGCATTAGGCCATATTCTGTAATAAACCGTAAATGTATTAAATTGCATAACAAAGTTTCTTGTCCATTAGCAAAGGAAAAATAGGAACATATTTGATTACAGTTCCTTATCGATCTAACAGAAGTAAAGTACCTAATTAACAAAAATGTAGAATAGAATAAATATACAATATTTTCGCCGGCAACACTGCGTGTCTAGCGCCGACGTAGTGGCGACTCGGCGAGACGCCGAGACACTGATTGACAGACGACATTGATTTGATAGTTGAGTTATTATATTAATGGTTGTGTAATGAATGTGTTAAATGTAACTCTACACAGTTAACTATGTTTAACTATGTCCAAACTATGATTAAGTTGTTGCTCATTAAACTGTTTCCATAAAATTTTAACAATACAACATTCCAATGGAATCCATTTTATTATTTAATAGTTGTGATATTAAATGTATATACTTAAATGCTATTTCGAAGTTGTACAATTTATTTTGAAATTACATCAGGAAACTACCCCAGGGGTTCTAAGAAGTATCAATGGCAATACCTATGGCAATACCAATTTGACAATTAATTGTTTATACTAGTGTCATTAATCAGCTGTTGGAATAAATTTATGCCAAACTTATTTTCGATTACAGAACTTAGGTATTCTTCTATATTCATGCACTGTTACAATCGATTTAATTCTTAAAGCACAGAAAACTAAAACAGTTAGTTTTCTGTGCTTAAGGGCATAATAAAAGTAAGCTGTTCTATAAAAAATACTTCAATATGACAGTTAAATGAAGATTAAACCAGCAATTTAAGAAATACCACATTCTATAAACAATGTTTAAAATATTGAATTGAAATCAATGCTACTTATAATATCATATTAATAATAAATTATTCATAGGCTATAAGCTTTATACGAGAATCAGGAATGTCAACCTATTTAATGATTGAAAATGAAGAAAGAGATATTGTTAGACTAGATGTTGATCAATGGAAGATACTTAGAAATTATTTTTCTACTATTGATTGAGAATTTAACAGAAGAATCAAAAATTAAAAGTAGTTAACGATTCTTTTTCCTATTTTTATATTAACAATTACTATATATTATGAGAAAACTTATTAATAACATAGTTCGGGCTATGAATTTCCTAGTAAATTTAAACTAATAAGTTGTTTACACATGTGAGTGATAGATGCAGGAGTGTATTTCATATGTGGGGCGTATTTATAACGGCGTTAGAAGTATGATCCATTAGCGGTGATTGAACGTTTCATGTCTGATTAAGATTAAACAGCGTACTGTTATGCATTACATTGAAATAGTCTTCAGAGGAGTTAGTAGAAGCATTTATTAATATATAATTTATTTACTTATCAAAATGATAATTTATGTAGAAGGAAATATTTCAGCTGGCAATTCGACTTTTGGAAATATATTGTGCGAAGTGTTAAATGAGAGAGGGTATAACAGTATATTTATTAATGAACCATTAAATTTATGGAGAAATCATTATTATAAGAATGTGTTACACCTCTTCTATGAAGACACACAGCGGTGGGGTTTTACTTTTCAAGTTATTGTATTAATCACAATGATTGAAATAGAAACTAAAGCTAAAGAATTATCTAAACAAGGTAAAATAGTAAATTTGAAACGATCACCTGATAGTGTAATAGAAACATTTTCAGAATTATTAATTGAGCAAAATTTAATCCAACTGTTTGAATATAATAGTTTAAGAAATGTATATAACAATTTATCTGATAAGTATTATACAAAAAACAGGATTATTATTTATTTAAAAACACATTTAGAGATTTCTTTTCATAGATTAACGTTGAGGAATTGTTGTGAAGAAGTGAATAAGGTAGATTTGAAATGTTTACATTGTAGTCATAAAAATAGATTCAATGCAAAAAAGGACATATTTTATTTATTTTAGATGGACAGTCTTTTTTTAAAGACAGTATAAAACTATTGAGTAAGGTGTAGGTCTGGTTATTGTAACGTACATCAAGCACTCACATTCAATCATGCACAAAGTTGCTTTCATCGCAAGCACATGACTTATTGATGAAACATAGCATACTAATCACCTAGTATTTAAACCGACTGTTTGACTTCAACTTCAGTATTCAAGCACCCAGCCCACCAACATCACCCATCTACTAACAACATCCCCTGTGCCAGCTTACACCATAACAAAAGGTAACTACATGTTATATTATATAAAGATTTATTAAATTAAATATTTTTATAAATGTTTAAAATTCAATGAAGTATTATTTCAATTAATTACTTTTCAGCTGGAAACATATTTGTTTTTCTTTTTATTTTCAATTAAGTGTTACAAATATTTCTACTTTAGATAACTAAAGAAGTATGTATTCAAATAAATATTTTTATAGATTTTTAATAATACGAGTATTTAATGAAATATTATTTCAGTTAATTACTTTTCAATTGGGAATAATATTGTTTTTCAGTATCTCTTGTATTGATTTTATATCTTAATATTAATGGTTTTTGTGTTGTTTATTTAATGGATTCACAAGATAACGACCTCATTGTCATTGATTTGAGATCTGGAGAAAAAGAGTGTTTTGTCTTGTTTTTCAGTATTTTTTATATTGATCTTTTATCTAAATAATAATGGTTTTTAAATTATTTTGTTTAGTTAATGGATTCAGACGCCGACCTCATCGTCATTGACTTGAGACCTGAAGAAGATTGTGTTCCATTTCAACACCAACCTTCTACATCAAACTCACAACCACCAACCTCCAATTTACAGCCGTCAAATATCAGGGGTACTTCAGATTATTGCAAATCTTTATTTGTTAGGCGTTTGTTCATTAGATAAGTGGGAATATCTCACGGAACACCTAAAACAAAATGATGAAGTCTTAATCCCTTTATTGATTCAGATATCTTTTGTTCTGAACAAACTGTGTCAAACTTTTAGAAAAACTATCCATGAAAACTATGAACATCTAAGTCAATAAGGTATGCAATTAGAATTTGAAGTAGATAGAATTTCTGAAGAAATCTCAGAAATATTTCAACCTTTGTTTGATAACGGTTTATTTAAAGTATTACATTTTTCGTTTACTACTGTACAGTCGTTAAGGACTATTGTGAGACATCTGTTTGGTAATTTAACAAATTTAAAGTTTCTAATAAAAGAAAATTAAACTCATATCATGAGTCAGCAAAAAAAAAGTGTGCAAGTCCAAACTTAGTTTAGAACAAACGTATAGTGACAGTTCTGATGAAAGTGACGAGGAATATGATATTATTGACTTGTTCGCTAAACTTTTACAAAAGAATTAACCACTATACATTAGTCAAAGTTTCAAATTTCAAATTGGTAACGAAAGACGTAAAATAACAACATCCAGAACCATTTTTCTGGCAGAAGGTGTCTAAAAAAGGATACTTCCTTTTAAATGTTGAAAAATCATTTAACAGTTTATTGACTTTATGTAATTCTTCTCTAATTACAAGATCATTTTTATAATGACTCGGTTTTACACGAACAATATGTCTCTTTTGCATTAAACTTACATACTTTTTTGTAACATCAATAGCATCAGTTATTTCATGTACTTCTTTTAAATATTATTTTAGTTTATTTTCTAAGGTTAATAAAACCGATTTAATATTATTATCAATTGCTGATTTTAGTTCACTGAGTTTATTTAGTAAATCTTGATAGTTAATACCATCTCTTGGATCATTAGTGCTGGCAACGTTGCAAAGCTTTTTATTTTCTATATTATAATTTCCATCTTTGATAAACTGAAACCCATAACCTTTGGGGTCCTATTATTGGTTTCCCCCTACCACTCTTTTAACAACCAAATTTGTCAAGGCTCATTTGTGGTTGAATTAAAATGTAATTTATTAGCAGGAGGTCTGAATAAAACTGAACAATGACGTAAAAAAATAAGTATATTAGTTCTCATCAAGTTTAATTGACTCATACAATTCCTCCATTATTGAATTTATTTCATTTACACGGCTGGTGTTTCCCGCTTCTTGTGATGAAATAAATATTCTCAGCCTGTCTATAAGCTCGTTTGGATCGTCAAAATATATTACATTAGGTTGTGAAGCTGATAAAACCATTCCACTGCCACTAGGCGCGCTTGATGGCCTCGCTGTTGCTACTTGATCTGCACAAGTCTCCATCATTGGATGTTTATGTTGTGTAATAATTTGTGAAATAATATTTATATATTTATTACCTCTGTTGTAGCAGATTCTACCCAAAGCAGAATAGATCTGTCGATGTACATTTGTGTTTAAAATAATGTATGCATAATTATTCAGATCATTTTCATCACATGCATACTCATTAGGATTATTCATAAACATTAATTTGTATAATACACGTGTTTCCGGATATAACTTCCCCTCAATTATAAAATCATTATTGTATATTTCTAACTGTTTATCACTTATTTTCCATAAATCACCATCCACATGTATACCATAATTATGATCTATTTCTTTTTTCCCTGCAATTAATGTCATAAAATATTCTTAAGCTAAATTACCGGTAAATGTATTTTGTATATAGTTTTTAGCCATTAATTTACCCTCAGGTGTTTTAAACAGTTCCTTGCCTGAAGCCTGTTGTTCATAAATAACATGTTGTCTTATTGGTGTTGATAACGGATTACTATCTATCGTTTCCATCAATTCAGGTGACTCTTCGGCGTCCATATTCTCGGGCGGTTCAACTGCGTCTCTTTTTGACACAGGCGTATCGACAGTAACATTATTGTATTCATAATCGCTTTCATAATCCGGTTTTCTAGGTAAATTAATTTTTTGTTTTCTTTTAACGCCATGTGGTGGGGACAGGGTGTCACCACATCGTTTTGCGGGTGTCACCTCATCTTCATTTCCTTAAAAAATTTTTAATAATTTCATTTTACATTCATTTTTCCAATCCCTCATTTCTTCTTCTTTCGTCTGTTCACTATCTTCCACAAGTTCCTCAGTGGTTCGGCAATAGCTTTTAGTTGTTTTTCCCAAAGTTCTTCTGTTTCCAACATCTCATGTTTTAATGCTTCATGTTTTTTCTTAATGTTCTTACATAATCCAGCAATACTCTTCACTATTTCCTCTTTAGTTTTATTACTAAACCAGGACTCAAACATTTCCATGTTCATTCACTAATGACTGTACAACAAATGGCTAGTTTAAAATTGAATAAATATATCAAATCCTGATATATGACGACCTCTGTTCAAAGTGCTACCTTTGTCTATAACTAAATACTTATTTCAACCAGATTTCCATATCTTAACACACATATTTTTAAATAAGTTAAAACTCATATCGGTATTTACATGATCATTATAAATGTGTTGCAAATTTCTTTCATCATGTTTGAAAACAACTAATAAATTTGCATTATCACGAACTAACTGTTTTGGAACGTAACTGTAAGTTTGATAAATATAAAACGTATCCACATTATTGTGACAGCCCATTGAAAAGTAATATTTAATGTTTCTGTGTTTTCCATATGATACATCATAAAAAATAACATTGAAGTAATTTGTATTTAACTGGTGCAAAGACTTTGAATAAATGTATATATTATCAAAACATAGTCCATTAGATAAGAGCAAAAGATTTAATGTTAAATTAGTGTTTTCACAATTTAACATTGAAGGACCACATACAATACATCTGATTGTATTGGGTAAAAGATCACTGTGTCGCCTAACTGAAGTCATACTTTGTACAATAAACTTATCTAAATTAACAATGGACAAATGTGTATTTTGTTTAATAAATTTCACTATAGTAAATCCTGTTTTGATATCAACGTATTCTTTGATGAATCCATACCCAACCACTTAACTAAATATTTATCACCTTTTTTCCTGACAATTTTTTCTATTAAATAAACTTTATCGTATTTAGTTTTACTTAATTCTTCTTGATAGAATCCACCTTTCAATATCTCTTTGTTGTCGTCTTGTAAAATATAAGTGACTGGTTTTGTAGGCTAAACTCTCCACACTGTGAAGATCTCATTACTCCACCTAGGTAAATAGCCTTTGGTGAACTGATATTTCACACGACTAATTCTTAAGCGATCACCTATGTCAAATCTTTGTTTAACAACACCTGTTCTATTTCTATGATTAATTATTTTTATATAAAAAATAATTAATATAAATAACAAAAAAAGTTTTGAATAATTATTTTTATTAAAATATCTTTTTTATTTAATTTGTTAACCTCTGAATGCCTTACACCTATAGTATGATGTACAGTATTATTGTAGCTAGGAAGAAGTTTTGGTAGTAAAGCTAGCCACCTACTGTTACCTTGTGAGCTAAATTGTGTCCATATTTTATTTTTTTAAGTTCGATTAAACCTTTCCACAGTAGAAGCTTTTTTCTCAGAAAATGTAGAATAATGATTTACATTATAACTTTTAAATAAAGTTTTAACTCTATTATTGAACCATTCACCTCCATTATCGGTTTGAAAATGACGCATTGGATAATTTTTAAGAATAGGTTCCAATGCTGATCTACTTAATTTTTTTCCCGTTTTTGTTTTTAAAGGACCCGCTATTGCAAATTTGGTGAAACAGTTAATTACAGTCATAATATATTTGTAACCCTTATTTACACTAGAATAAGGAATCATTTCCACAAGATCTACTTGATACAGGTCATGCATTCCTTTAAGTTTCACATTACATCTAGGAAAATTCACACGAGCCTGTTTGTGTAGCTCTTTTGCTAAACCAGTTCTTATATCCTTAAAGACTATGAACAAAATGGTATGATATAAAAAACACAACCCATATAAATATATATTAACATTTATTCAACAATAACTATTGGCATGCAGTAAGTTAGTGATACAAGTGTACAAAGAATGTTGTTTTTTTAATTAGCAAGTTCGCAGTCAGGAGACACCTTCCTGTGTTCTACACTTGGCTGATCTTCCGGTGACCACTGTTCAAGGACAAAACCGCAGCACACGCAGCGATTGCATCATCATTTCCTGTGTAGTAGAAGCCAGATTGCACCAGTTTACTTTTGGATATATTTTAGGCCAAAACATAAAAGGGTCTTTCATCATTTCCTCAATTTCTGATACATATTTGTTATATTTTACATAAATATTTACATCTTCTACATGTTTAAACATTTTACAATCTGGTGTTTGTAATTTATGAATAAAATTCAGTTGATGTAAAGTTAATTTTGAATCGTAAGATTGACATCCACAGCCACAACATACAATTTTATTAAACAATTTTGTACAGTAAAATCCAGATTTTATTAAATCACTTTTGGTATAATTAAATATATCAAAACAATTAGATTCACTTAGTGAAGTAGAAATTGTAGATGATGACATTTTTCCTCAAAGATTCTAAAACAATAAAAATAACAATTATTTAATTTTACTATAGTAATTTAATTTTGTGCATACAAAAGTAACCATTTTTTCTTTTAGGATTAGGACCATCAAAATCATCTTGACCAGGCTTAGGGAAATCATTTTCTTGACATCTTAAATTCAATAAAATATCTTTATTCTGTTTTAAATTATGTGGCTATTGTAAATACAATCGATATCATTAACATAATTGATTAAGAAATATTTCTGTAGACATGCTAATGATTCACGAGACAAATTCCATCAAAATAATATTCGTTTATAGCCTTATTTATCTGTTCAAGTCTGTCTGTAATTTCTTTATAACTTTTAAACCATTCTAATAACTTATAAGCGCTCATACAAGCACAATTATATGATTTGTGATTAAAATGACAAGGTTTCATCAAATTACAATTAGATTGTTTTTTTTAACAGTTAAAGATGGACATCCTAAATCTTCTTAATTAATGACATTTACTTGAAATTCTGAAAGTAATTTAATAATATATTTTTATTTCTCTTTAACATACAACGTTTCATTTTAATTAATATTTTTAAATACATCTTTTAATTCTTCATAATGTTTAATTCCAGAGTTCCAGAAGAGACTGTGATATTGTTTTTCAAGCCACACCACTTGTTTTTGTAAGTGAGCAGGCAATTTATTGAATTCACATGGTGGTTGAAATAAATGGAGTTCATACACCTGACTGTTAGCAGACAACAAAGCAAGCTCCTTTACTCTTTACTTTAATAACCCACCCATACACGTACGGTGGTACTAACCCACCCGTCCACCTATACACGTACGGTGGTACTAACCCACCCGCCCACCCATACACGTACAGTTTTTAAAGAATACACTTAAGAAAAAACTAAAGATACATTTTAAAAAAAACATGTATCTTCAGTTTTTTGGTCATTCGCTCCATTGATTTTTTCTTCTAAAACAGAAATATCTTTTAGTACATCACAGGTACTGCACGTGTCTTTCCTTGGGTACCCGAATGAAATATTGAAGTTATTCTCAAAAATGTCTCGAAATATAGTAAACCCAACAGTATTAGCATTATTTGTTTCATTGTACATTCTGTGCAATTTAGACTTATTCACCTCTTCAGGTAAGTACAATTTTGACGTAACCTTCAAAGAGTAATGTGATTTTCTACCTTTTAAGGATTGAATGAAACTTATTACTTTGCTTTTGTTTCTTCGGACAGAGCATTAGATCTGTTTGCATGTTTACCTCGCCCATCTGGCTTGACCTCTCCAAAACTAGTCAGGTGTTTCTTTATGGTTTGAACGCTATTGTTCCCAATACCATGTAATGATAAGAATGCTTTGTAACAAACTGTAAATTACCTTTTTAATTCCTTTAAGGATTATTTTAAACCTTTTTAAGGATTATTTTTAAATCCTTGAAAGTCTAATATGAACTCCATCTAAAAATAGAAAAAAAAATCAGTAGTTTAATATTGAAAAAAATGTATATATATATATATATATATATATATATATATATATATATCTGTTTCAATTTCTCTAGGACAACTTTATCACATTGTTTTCTAAAATACTATTCAATATATCTTTAACTACTCATCTTGAATGTTTCAAGACGAATGATGAACCAAATAGACAATCATATATTTATAATGTTTTCCAAATATTCAATATTTTAAACAATAATAGCTACTTTTTTACTCCTACTCTGTTTTTAGTATAGTTTATTCGTCTTTCATTTTCATTTTCTTTAATTTTTCTATTAACAATAGAAAAATTATTTCTTCAAAATTAGATATTCGTCTTTTAAAATGTGCTGCATCACTTGTCTAAGTGGAAGATCAAACTTCATCAACTGCTAATTTATAACATTCTGTTACAAAAGGAAATGAAAATTTAACTTTTTTCCCTTCTCATTGCAGACCATAATATGACGCTAGTACACCTTGATTTTCAAATAAACACTGATATCAATATTGTATTATAATTTAAAAAAAATATTAATTCGAAACATGATTTCTTTGAATCTAAGATAATTTAAACATGCTTTCTTACATTATAATTTCAAATATATTAATTCGTAATATGATTTCTTTGGATCTGTAATAATTTACATATGTTTCTTTCCATGATTTTGCTGAATCATATCGCTTCACTTTTTCAATTTTACAATAGAAATACCTAAAATAATCATCCTCGATAAAACTTATTTTGTCAAACGTAAGATTCACTAAAATATTATATTTTATTTCTAACGATAATTTTCGTATATGATCTTCTAAAGACATAGGAAAATTAGTGTCCATTAAAGACATGTTTTATTAAAATACTTTATGTAATCGTAATTCTCCCATTGTTTCCAAAATTCTTCGTCAATTGCGTCAAAACCTTTTCTACATTCTACCCAATCTTCACAGTTAAGTAGTATCGTTAATCGAAACCAATTTTCTTTAAATCTATAATAGTTTAAGTGTGCTTCCTTCCATGATTTTGTAAAATTAGAAAGCTTTACTTTTTTCTTTTTAAAATATAAATACCAAAAATAATTATCTTAGATTAAACTTATACTGTCAAACGTAAGATTCACTCAAACATTTTATTTTAATCCTAATTGTAATGTTCGTAAATGAAATGCTAAAGCCATAGTAAAATTATTGTCCATTATATTTAAGTTGAATATTGATATTTAAATCATTTCCAAAATTCCTCGTCTATTGCGTCATATTCTTTTTGAATTCTGTCCAATTATCATAATTAAACTGAACAAAACTATCAGGTTTATTGTCACTATTCTTTTTTACAGTAAAAATATTTGTATTTGTTTGCCAATTACTGAGTATTACTTTTAAATTATTAGTTAATATCAAAGTTTTACTATAAGCATAATCCATACCTTTTGATTATATCTAAAAACACCTTAACGGTCACAGTCAAATAAAGGACTGATTCCTTATTCATAACCAAACTGATATTTATACCTTTTTTAGCTCATTAATATTAATGAACATGACTCATTTTCAACAAGAATTATTTCTTTCGTTCATATGTATGTAATCTATTGTTTCTTTTACAAAATAAATACCAAAAAATTGTCATCTTAATGAAACTTACTTTATAAAAAGGAAGAGTCAATAAAATATATTTCAATTCCAATGGTAGTTTCTTGTAAAGACATCTCATCAAATTAACCTTTTGTCTCTGGTATACAAAACAATATCCATAAACTTTGTGTGTAAATAAATAAACTAACAGTTTTATAAATACAATATATTCATAAAGATACAAATCTTGATCTAATATCGTATTAAATACTTATTTAGGTATTGTAATGTACTCAACTTATAACAAAGGATTGCATGCCATTGTGTACACTCACAAACATTGTTGCACAATAAAATAACTCTTGGATACTAAACAAACCTCTTGCTCAGATTGTATAAGACTTCATTACGCAATACACATACCAAATCAATAACTCATTACTTTAGCTTTATTGTTCATGTTATATAAAAATATAAATATCACAAATGATATATTATGACAACTAGTAGTGTATTGGTTAAACTAACCGCTTCACAATCTAGAAATTTGAGTTTGATTCTCGCCAAAAAGCGTTTTGTAACCGAAAATTTTTACGATCTTAGCAGCAGGAGCGCAGAAAATAGACAGGGCCTCAATGACTATTATTATTATTCACCACACGTAAGTATTAGAACGCGTACAACGGATACCACCCGGTCTTTTAACAAATTCTGCTCTCTTGATACTGAACATCTTGAAAATTGAGTTTACTGGCCTTATATATGTAACCGTTTAATGGCCTTATATACTGGCCTAAAATTATGTACATATTTAAAAATATGTACGTTATATGAAATTACATAGAATTAAATAAGGTAAATTTTGGTGTACAACACAACGAAATCGAATTAGTATTTATTTATTTCTAGCAGAGGTTCAAACTTGAATACATTGGTTTTTGAATCTGACAGTAAGTATTAAAGCAGGTCCTTCCTTTATACTTACCACTCTCTCCGAATATTCCTGACAGATGTTTAATATTTCACGTTCTCTGCAGATAGCAAACCTGGGCTGTTTGTATTTATGTTAATTGTTATGCCTGACATCCCTCTCACTCATCATAAACACACGACCCATGACATATCTGTCATCCTGATCCATATGACTCACATACGTCCGTCACGCCTACCCTGAGCTGCCTCCTCACTTGTCCCATGCATTGCTTTACGTTCCACCTATGCACATTGTACTGATCAATTCCTCTTCTGTATTTTTATTTCGGATTCTCCCCCTTTTATTATTATTTACAGAAAAACTGAACATTTTCCAGATGTCCCATCCTATTTGGCAATATTAAGCCAATTTTTAAACTCACTTATTCCAATAAACCTTTATTTATATGTTACTTTATGGTTTTTCTTTTCATTTTCTCCTCATCTGTTAAATAACCATTTGTTTATGACTCCATTGTTCAGTTTTTAATCTAGTAAACTTACAATTTATTTGAAAATATATAAATAAATGGTACATTATTTATTTACGTATTTTCATAAATTTCTTATAATGACACAGTCACCGATAACTCTCAGGTCATATGCAATTTCTTCGCTGACTTCTTTAGCTCAACATTCAATCCCAGAGACGACACATCTGAGGATTTTGATTTTGCTAGCAGCTTAAATGTGAATCGTTTCCAAGTTAGTGTAGATAGAGTACAGAAAGATCTGGAATCACTCGACATCAACAAAGGTACTGGTCCTGGTCTCATTCCAGCTATCGTCCTTAAGAAATGCAGTGCTCTCAGCTTTCCAAGCCTCTCGCCAGTCTATTCAATAGGCTCTTTATGGATGGCATCTTTCCCACAGCACACAAGTCTAGTTTTGTAGTCCCGATTCCTAAAACACCCACTTCCGTCACTAGCTTTAGGCCAAATTGTCATCCAGCCTGCTCTGGCCAAGATAGTGGAAGGTCTGGTGCTGGAATTGATCTCTAATGACATAAAGAGTATTATTGCCCCCCAACAACATGGTTTCTGCAAGGGTCGTTCAACCCAAACCAACCTTGTCATCTACACAGACTATATTCTGTCTGCTTTTAACCGAAGGCAACAAGTGGACAGTATATATTTAGACCTTTCCAAGGCATTTGATAAGATTAGCCACTCAATGCTGATTTCTAAGTTCAAGGGATATGGTTTCTGAGGTGCCTCTCTGAAATGGTTTCAGAGCTATTTAAGCGGACGTTCATTGAAGGCCAAACTTGAGAACTACTTGTATAGAGAATTTCCTGCCACCTCGGGTGTCCTACAAGGGTTCAAGCTTGGCCCTATTCTTTTTAATCTGTTTGTTAACGACGTCATCAGCCACTTGTCATCCGAATATCTTCTCTTTGCAGACGACCTGAAGATATTCAAAGAAATCTATACTCATTAAAACTGCCACACTCTCCAACATGATCTTCACTTGATTGCTGAATGGTGTGATAACAATAAGATGGTTATCAATTCAGCCAAATGTCTTGTAATCACCTTCTGTCGTCTGAAGTCCTTTTGTTTTCAATTAAACTGTAGCCGCAATATCAAACGAGTGACCTCAATAAACGACCTTGGAGTTATTTTGTCTGTAAATTTGTCACCTGAAACACACATTAATACTGAATGCTTGAAAGCAAACCAAATGTTGAGATTCATTTTTCGTATATCTAGAGGGACGTTTGGTGAAGAGAGACCCTACTGCTGCTGTATAAGGCTTTAGTTCAACCAAGTCTGGAATACTGCACCCTTGTTTGGTCCCCCCATTATGCCTCCCACATTCATAGACTGCAATGTATCCAGAACAAATTCTGCAGACTTCAAGTAGCCCGTAGAGGTACAGCCTATCGTGAAGTCTCAGTTCCCGCTCTTGAGCAAGAATTTCTACTTCATACACTTCGTAGGATATCCTTCCTGGTGTCTGCTAGAACCAGGTCCAGGAATCTATTTTCAACCTCCCACTACTCAAACAACTACAGCTACCATAGTCCTATCGCTAGACTCCACAGGCATGGCAACAGCATCCCTTTCGAGGTTGATTTAATCTCCGACAGCGTCGTATGCCTAAAAAAGAAACTGCAACAATAATGTTTGATTAAGACCTTTAATACTTGTCCTCTTTAACATAGTCTATATGATAGCTGTAATTTATCATTACTATTATCGTATTTTCTCAGTTTTCTCTTGTAATTGTCATGTCTTTCTATTTATTACTATATTGCATTTAATCACTTGTTTGGTGTATTTAGTGTTCGTAACAGATCAATTAACTTTAGTATAGCCTGTGGTTGTATTCTTTAATATATCTCATTGCATGTATTTATTACTATCCAACTCAACTTATCATTAGACTTAAGTAATAGCTGCAATGTCTATGTGATTACGTTGTAGATCAATGTTGCATAATGTTTCTGTTCTCAGCCGTCTTGCATTGTTTATTGCTATATTTAAATATTGTTGTATTGTACGTTTATTGTGAATCGTTGTACATTGGCGGATGCCGTTGAAATAATAATAAATAAATAATTACTTATGTAAATAAATTATAGAATATTTTGTTTATTTACAATCTAATAATAAATATTAAATGAGGATGTTGCGGCAATAAAGCAGATCAACACTAAAATATATCAACAAACACTCAACACTATTCTCAATTTACTATAGCACAGGTTGTGAATAAGATAAAATATGAGTAAAGAATGACTGATGTCAGTAATACTATGAGAGTTCATTAAGAAAAAGGCCAGATCTAAATATGTACATATTTACCAGAAGACCCCAAAATTAAACTGGAACTTTTATACTCACACTAAAGTTTTAATAAAACATCTTAATATTGATGTTTATTATTAGATGCGAGTCATCCATAAATTTAAATTTGGGAGATAGATCTCCCAAACCAAACCCTCACCATAACCGCTAGGCTTTTATCACGCAGGTCGCCGTTTGGCGTGTTGTCCCCTCCCCTGAATTATATCTTGTTATCCCTCAATCCCTTTTTCATCGCTCGCAGGTCAAAATATCCCTTAAAAGAGATAAAAATCCCTTAAATGGAAACACTGGTTTGGTTGTAGGCTACAATAACCGACATTGCTAGACGGAATGGGACACCGGAATTTCATCACCCAAGGCCCATCGCCATTTTAGATGATCCACCGTAGGACAGTTTATGACTCCGCTAGTAGGCCCCTCTGGCCTACTAGCCATTGTTTGCCTGGGGCCTGCGAGCACCCCCTTAGGAGATTGTGAAAAACCAACGAATTTTAATTTCGCCCTTCATGGGTTGTAACTTAGTTTTACTAGCGAGCTGCTAAACAAATGTTCTTGTTATTAAAGGGTCTGTGAACACCCTCTTAGGACTTTGTCATGACTTCCACCTTAGCTGCGCCCACTTAGAGTGGGATGTATAAAAAAAAGGAAAAAAACGCAAAAAAAAACCGCAAAAAAACTGTGACTATCTCAACAGGCGCAGTACGTGAATTAAAAGAATAAGAATAAGAATATATTTATTTTCTCGAAATATATACATAAAATACATATAATTACATTCAAACATAAAAAGGTTTCTTCTTAATTCTCTGTTAACAAAATAAAACTTATACTACTAGAACAAAACCTTTCATAAATTACATATTTCAAGAAAATACTAGGACCTCTTAAGGCAATGCCTGTTTTAGAGGTTCCTTCTTTTCAAATAAATCTTAATATGCGCATGAGCAAATAATATTAATTTAAAATAAAAAATCCCAATTCTTCAAAATATAAACACTAATATAAAAACATAAATAGCTTAAACCTTAACTCTAAATTTAATGTTATCCTAACCCTAACAGTATAGCTATATAATACAATAATAGGAAACAAAATAAAAACGAAACAATTTATGACTAACCAAATATCAGGCTTGGGACTAATGATTAAAAATAATTAACGATTAAGTTCAATCGTTAGTTTTTCTGTTATCTTTTCAACTTATTCGTTAGTTTTGAGGATGTTTAACTTTTAACTTTAACTAGTTAGCAAATTCACTAACGATTAAATTAACTCAGTTAGTTTTACAAAGGAAGTACGGTTTGTCCCGTGGAATGTAGACAATGGCGGAGAAAGCGTCCAAAACTTTTGTCAAAGACCGGGCGTTTTCCTCAATCCCAAGTATTCGCCGACAAACAAAGTCATGAGTCACATCCCATCCCTTTCCGCCATCTTCCTGCCCTGCCCATAATTAGTAGACACACCCAACGTGTCCCATTGTTGTTTGTCCAAGAATTTATTCAGTTAAAAATAATTGTTAACTTTCCCACGTCTGCCAAATATGTATACTTTACTATGTTATCTGAAATAAATATATGATACAGTGAATAAGTATTTATAGGGTATTAAAATTTATACGATTATAAATGAATAATAAAAATATGTTTGAAAGTGTATTGCTTTAAACTTGAATATTTACGAGGTAATCTATACTTTCTTGCTTTAATAACCAATTTTTTACTTTGTTGGAAAATAATTTTATATTTTTCAAATTTTGCAGAACAATTGGTATTGAGTTAAACATTTTTGGTCCCAGAATTAAATAACTTTTTGTATAGAAAGTGAGATTTGGTTTGGGAACCATAAATACATCCTTTTTTCTTAGCTTAACTTTATGTATTTCGACAATTTCAGGCAAATTTCTCTTCATTACATAGTACATTTTTAAAACTTTATGAACAAACATATATTTTAATGGTAAAATCTGTTGTTTTAAAAATAATTGATATGATGCTTCCATTGTTGCTTTCTTACAAATTATTCGAATAAACTTTTTTTCTTGTATAAATATGTGCCTAATATTTGATTCATAAGTCCCACCCCAACAAAAGAGCCCGTAATCTATTCTACTATGTACAAGGGAAAAATATATTACTCTCAATGTTTGTTCACTACAGATATTTTTTAAGAAATAAAAATATCTTAACGTTTTATTAAGTTTATTTTTTAAATCTTGAACATGCATTTTCCAATTAAGCTCTTCATCAAGAAAAATTCCCAAATATTTAATATTGTCTGCCTGCCCAATAACAGCACACTCCGTACAGCATGTCTTACTACATAAGCATTTTGTACAATTGTATATAATTTCATTTGTAAAGAAGACTCTTTGTCTTAAACTGAAATTGATAAATTTTGTTTTTTCCGGACTTAACAACATATGGTTGTCAGAGAACCACCACTGTAGTGCTTGAAAGTCGAAATTCATAGCTTCCTCAATGTCATTCCAATTATCTTTCACATAGCATAAAGCAGTGTCATCCGCAAAGGATGTTAGTTCACCATAAAATTTTGCATTACATAGATCATTTATGTAGATTAAAAATAATAATGCACCTAAAACTGACCCCTGTGGTACGCCATATTTTACTATACCCAAACAACTAAATGAATTTTTAATTTTGACACACTGCTTTCTATTTTCTAAATAACTTTTAAACCAATCAAAAACCACCCCTCTTATACCACATTTATATAGTTTTTTCAAAAGTATACCATGATCAACACAATCAAAAGCTTTTTTTATATCCAAGAAACTTGCACTTACTTTTTTGTTCATATTTATCCCATTATAAACATTACTTATAAAATTGTGAAGGGCAAGTTCAGTGTTTAACCCCTCTCTAAAACCAAACTGTGAAGAACTAAAAAACCTGATTTTTTCAAGATACTTGACTAGTTTTTTTTTCATCAATTTCTCATAGATCTTGGAGAATGAAGAAAGCAGAGAAATTGGCCGGAAATTGTTGCAATCCTGCCTTGAACCATTTTTGTGTAGTGGAATTACTACTGCTACTTTAAGTTTTTCTGGAAAAATACCCTTTTCAAAGCTCTTATTTACTAAAAATAACAATATGTCAATAATTTTAGGGTAGACTTTTTTAAGTGAATTTATAACTTTATAATTATATAAAGTTATAATGAATTTATAACTTTATAATTTATAACTTTATAATTTATAACTTTTTAAGTGAATTTATAACTTTTATCAAATCTTCTTTACATACATGATCTACAAACATGGATTCTGGATATTGTTTACTTATAAAATATTTCTTAAAATTTAATGAATAAAAATTATCTGGCTGTACTCTTTTTATATTTAATCTATCAACTACAGTAAGAAAAAAATCATTAAATTCATTAGCTACAGCAATTGGATCATTAATCAAGTCTCCATTAATATTTAAACTTATTTCAGATCGATTCTTTGCCTTTTGACCAGTTACTTCATTTACTATCCTCCATGTAGCTCTAGAATCACCATTACAATTTTCAAAACACCTTTTATAATAAGATTCTTTTAGTTCTCTTATTTGTGTTTGCAGTTTATTTCTATATTTTTTAAAGTATGCTTTTAACTTTTCATTAAAAGGATGTATTTTTAACTTTTGATAAATTTTATTCTTAATTTTTATTTTCATGCAAATAAAATTATTCATCCAAGGCTTGATTTTTTTTAGTTTATTTTTATTTTCCAATATATTTACTTTACTTTGATTTATTATATTTTGAAAAGTGTCAAAAAATATGTCAAAAGCAATTGAAGGATCCTGCTGAGCATAAACATCCAACCAGTGCGTTTTATCAAGAAGAGAGCCCAGTTTGATGTAGTCTATGCGATAAGCAGAAGGTTCAGAATGATCCGGTTGAAGTCTTCTTTGCTCAAGGTCACGCATACACACTGTGACAACTGTCAGCACATGGTCGGTTACGTTTGCCTCAACAGTCAAAACCTCCACATCTATCTTATCTCTGTTTACAATTCTTGCAAAGACATGATCAATACAAGATAACGTGTTCTCTGTAATTCTTGTTGGCTCTTTAGAAAGACATTCTAAACCATTCCTTGATAACAATGTATTGTATTCGTCTGTAATTATATTGGAATCCAAAATATTAATATTCATATCCCCTATTAAAAACAAGTTCTTTTTAATATTAAACATGTTTCTATCTTCAAGACAATTTTCTAATTCAGTTAAAAACATACTTTTGCTTGTACTATGCAATCTATAAATAGCAATAAAAGTAAAATAATGCTTATTTATTTTAATTTCTAATTTGAGTACGTCAGCTGATTGAAAATTCAACGGACAACAATCAATTACTTCCATTGCTGATTTTACATAGATCTTTATCCCCCCTGATCTAAAATTCTCATTTGCCTTTATAAAACTTACATAGTTAGGAATTTCATAGCTAAATGTTTCATGTTGCGATATCCATATTTCAGAAAGAATTATTATATCCGGGAACAAATTTCTAGTAGTTAATTCACTAAGAAACAGGTCAAAATTGCTTCTCAGGCTACGAATATTTTGGTTTACTATATTAAAGTTAAAATTGTTACTATTGTTTAATGTATTGGTAATGTCAGACTATTATTAATAATTTTATTTTCTAAAGAAAAATGTTTTGAGAAAAAAAAAATGTTTTACTGAAAAAACAACAATTACATTACCTTTTACCTTTTACCTTCTTCTTCACCACCACTCTCCTGAAGACAGGGGGCACGTCATATTTCTTCTTCGGGCTAGCCCTAGAAAGGTTTGGGAGTCAAGGAATGACTTGACTAGGATTATTAATTGTTAGTTTATTTGTTAATAATTATTGTAGAAGTCTTGTTTTGTGTAGCATGGATTTTGGATTAAATAATTTGTTAGTGATTTTTTGAATTTAGTTTTGTTATTTGTTAGTGATTTAATGTGTTGGGGTAGGTTGTTAAAAAATTTTGTGCCAATGTATTGGGGATGGTCTTGGGTCTTTTTTAGTCTTCTAAGGGGTAGATCTAGATCTTCTTTCCTCCTTGTGTTGTGGCAGTGGACAGATGACCTTGTTTTGTTCTTTTCGTCAGTAGAATATAGTATGGTCTCATAAATGTACATGGATATTACGGTGAGTATTCCTTCTTCTTTGAAATAGTTTCTGCAGGGTGTTTTTAATGGTAGATCGTTAATTATTTTAATTGCTTTTTTTTGTAGTATTAAGATGGGTTCTAGATAAATTTGTGGAGCACTTCCCCAGGCTATTATGCCAAATCTAATATGAGATGCCATTAGGGAGTGGTAAGCGATGAGCGCTGGTTTTTTCCCTGCAATGGCTTTGATCCGTTTAATGGCGTACAGAGCCGATGATAGTTTTTTGGTTAGGGTTTCGGTGTGCTTGCTCCATGTGAGTGTGCTGTCTATTTGTAGTCCTAGGAATTTTGTGTGGTTAACTGTAGCTATGTTGTTTACTTCTTGTTGTGCTTGTGGTTGAATAGTTCTTGTTGTGAAATTGACTTGGTATGTTTTTGTATGATTGATAGTTAGACTGATGGAATTTAGTTCTGTTTCTGTGGTTTCTATTGTTGATTTTAGTCTTGTTTCAATTTCATTTTGGTTAGTTCCTGGTATTATAAGTGTGGTGTCGTCTGCAAACATGATGCAATTGGAGTAATTTGGTAATTTTGATGGTAGTGAATTTATGTATATTAGGAATAGAAGTGGGCCGAGGACTGATCCTTGCGGAATCCCGTTTTTCATGAGTTTTTCTTTTGATCTATATGTTTTATTTATGTTTTGTTGATTTGATTTTATTTCGACGATCTGGTTTCTTTCTGTCAGGTAACTTTCCATCCATGTTTTAGCTTCTTGAGTTATGCCTATATCTTCTAGTTTTGTTAGGAGTGTCTCCCAGTTTAGGCAGTCAAATGCCTTCTTAAAGATAAATAATTACTTATGAATAATTATAGTTTTTTCTTTACAATCTTCCTTATAAAGTTTAAAAGAAGGTTGCGGAATAGCAGTATTTAAGACTTTTGTCCTAAACTACCTATTCTCGATTTCTATGACAGTTGTGAATAAGATAAAATATGAGTAAAGAATGACTGATGTCAGTAATACTATGAGAGTTCATTAAGAAAAGGCCAGATCTAAATATGTACATATTTACCAGAAGACCCCAAAATTAAACTGGAACTTTTATACTCACACTAAAGTTTTAATAAAACATCTTAATATTGATGTTTATTATTAGATGCGAGTCATCCATAAATTTAAATTTGGGAGATAGATCTCCCAAACCAAACCCTCACCATAACCGCTAGGCTTTTATCACGCAGGTCGCCGTTTGGCGTGTTGTCCCCTCCCCTGAATTATATCTTGTTATCCCTCAATCCCTTTTTCATCGCTCGCAGGTCAAAATATCCCTTAAAAGAGATAAAAATCCCTTAAATGGAAACACTGGTTTGGTTGTAGGCTACAATAACCGACATTGCTAGACGGAATGGGACACCGGAATTTCATCACCCAAGGCCCATCGCCATTTTAGATTATACACCGTAGGACAGTTTATGACTTCGTTAATAGGCCCCTCCGGCCTACTAGCCATTGTTTGCCTGGGGCCTGCGAGCACCCTCTTAGGAAATTGTGTAAAACCAACGAATGTTAATTTCGCCCTTTATGGGTTGTAACTTAGATTTACTAGCGAGCTGCTAAACAAATGTTCTTGTTATTAAAGGGTCTGTGAACACCCTCTTAGGACTTTGTCATGACTTCCACCTTAGCTGCGCCCACTTAGAGTGGGATGTATAAAAAAAAAGGAAAAAAAACGCAAAAAAAACCGCAAAAAAACTGTGACTATCTCAACAGGCGCAGTACGTGAATTAAAAGAATAAGAATATATTTATTTTCTCGAAATATATACATAAAATACATATAATTACATTCAAACATAAAAAGGTTTCTTCTTAATTCTCTGTTAACAAAATAAAACTTATACTACTAGAACAAAACCTTTCATAAATTACATATTTCAAGAAAATACTAGGACCTCTTAAGGCAATGCCTGTTTTAGAGGTTCCTTCTTTTCAAATAAATCTTAATATGCGCATGAGCAAATAATATTAATTTAAAATAAAAAATCCCAATTCTTCAAAATATAAACACTAATATAAAAACATAAATAGCTTAAACCTTAACTCTAAATTTAATGTTATCCTAACCCTAACAGTATAGCTATATAATACAATAATAGGAAACAAAATAAAAACGAAACAATTTATGACTAACCAAATATCAGGCTTGGGACTAATGATTAAAAATAATTAACGATTAAGTTCAATCGTTAGTTTATCTGTTATCTTTTCAACTTATTCGTTAGTTTTGAGGATGTTTAACTTTTAACTTTAACTAGTTAGCAAATTCACTAACGATTAAATTAACTCAGTTAGTTTTACAAAGGAAGTACGGTTTGTCCCGTGGAATGTAGACAATGGCGGAGAAAGCGTCCAAAACTTTTGTCAAAGACCGGGCGTTTTCCTCAATCCCAAGTATTCGCCGACAAACAAAGTCATGAGTCACATCCCATCCCTTTCCGCCATCTTCCTGCCCTGCCCATAATTAGTAGACACACCCAACGTGTCCCATTGTTGTTTGTCCAAGAATTTATTCAGTTAAAAATAATTGTTAACTTTCCCACGTCTGCCAAATATGTATACTTTACTATGTTATCTGAAATAAATATATGATACAGTGAATAAGTATTTATAGGGTATTAAAATTTATACGATTATAAATGAATAATAAAAATATGTTTGAAAGTGTATTGCTTTAAACTTGAATATTTACGAGGTAATCTATACTTTCTTGCTTTAATAACCAATTTTTTACTTTGTTGGAAAATAATTTTATATTTTTCAAATTTTGCAGAACAATTGGTATTGAGTTAAACATTTTTGGTCCCAGAAATAAATAACTTTTTGTATAGAAAGTGAGATTTGGTTTGGGAACCATAAATACATCCTTTTTTCTTAGCTTAACTTTATGTATTTCGACAATTTCAGGCAAATTTCTCTTCATTACATAGTACATTTTTAAAACTTTATGAACAAACATATATTTTAATGGTAAAATCTGTTGTTTTAAAAATAATTGATATGATGCTTCCATTGTTGCTTTCTTACAAATTATTCGAATAAACTTTTTTTCTTGTATAAATATGTGCCTAATATTTGATTCATAAGTCCCACCCCAACAAAAGAGCCCGTAATCTATTCTACTATGTACAAGGGAAAAATATATTACTCTCAATGTTTGTTCACTACAGATATTTTTTAAGAAATAAAAATATCTTAATGTTTTATTAAGTTTATTTTTTAAATCTTGAACATGCATTTTCCAATTAAGCTCTTCATCAAGAAAAATTCCCAAATATTTAATATTGTCTGCCTGCCCAATAACAGCACACTCCGTACAGCATGTCTTACTACATAAGCATTTTGTACAATTGTATATAATTTCATTTGTAAAGAAGACTCTTTGTCTTAAACTGAAATTGATAAATTTTGTTTTTTCCGGACTTAACAACATATGGTTGTCAGAGAACCACCACTGTAGTGCTTGAAAGTCGAAATTCATAGCTTCCTCAATGTCATTCCAATTATCTTTCACATAGCATAAAGCAGTGTCATCCGCAAAGGATGTTAGTTCACCATAAAATTTTGCATTACATAGATCATTTATGTAGATTAAAAATAATAATGCACCTAAAACTGACCCCTGTGGTACGCCATATTTTACTATACCCAAACAACTAAATGAATTTTTAATTTTGACACACTGCTTTCTATTTTCTAAATAACTTTTAAACCAATCAAAAACCACCCCTCTTATACCACATTTATATAGTTTTTTCAAAAGTATACCATGATCAACACAATCAAAAGCTTTTTTTATATCCAAGAAACTTGCACTTACTTTTTTGTTCATATTTATCCCATTATAAACATTACTTATAAAATTGTGAAGGGCAAGTTCAGTGTTTAACCCCTCTCTAAAACCAAACTGTGAAGAACTAAAAAACCTGATTTTTTCAAGATACTTGACTAGTTTTTTTTTCATCAATTTCTCATAGATCTTGGAGGATGAAGAAAGCAGAGAAATTGGCCGGAAATTGTTGCAATCCTGCCTTGAACCATTTTTGTGTAGTGGAATTACTACTGCTACTTTAAGTTTTTCTGGAAAAATACCCTTTTCAAAGCTCTTATTTACTAAAAATAACAATATGTCAATAATTTTAGGGTAAACTTTTTTAAGTGAATTTATAACTTTATAATTATATAAAGTTATAATGAATTTATAACTTTATAATTTATAACTTTATAATTTATAACTTTTTAAGTGAATTTATAACTTTTATCAAATCTTCTTTACATACATGATCTACAAACATGGATTCCGGATATTGTTTACTTATAAAATATTTCTTAAAATTTAATGAATAAAAATTATCTGGCTGTACTCTTTTTATATTTAATCTATCAACTACAGTAAGAAAAAAATCATTAAATTCATTAGCTACAGCAATTGGATCATTAATCAAGTCTCCATTAATATTTAAACTTATTTCAGATCGATTCTTTGCCTTTTGACCAGTTACTTCATTTACTATCCTCCATGTAGCTCTAGAATCACCATTACAATTTTCAAAACACCTTTTATAATAAGATTCTTTTAGTTCTCTTATTTGTGTTTGCAGTTTATTTCTATATTTTTTAAAGTATGCTTTTAACTTTTCATTAAAAGGATGTATTTTTAACTTTTGATAAATTTTATTCTTAATTTTTATTTTCATGCAAATAAAATTATTCATCCAAGGCTTGATTTTTTTTAGTTTATTTTTATTTTCCAATATATTTACTTTACTTTGATTTATTATATTTTGAAAAGTGTCAAAAAATATGTCAAAAGCAATTGAAGGATCCTGCTGAGCATAAACATCCAACCAGTGCGTTTTATCAAGAAGAGAGCCCAGTTTGATGTAGTCTATGCGATAAGCAGAAGGTTCAGAATGATCCGGTTGAAGTCTTCTTTGCTCAAGGTCACGCATACACACTGTGACAACTGTCAGCACATGGTCGGTTACGTTTGCCTCAACAGTCAAAACCTCCACATCTATCTTATCTCTGTTTACAATTCTTGCAAAGACATGATCAATACAAGATAACGTGTTCTCTGTAATTCTTGTTGGCTCTTTAGAAAGACATTCTAAACCATTCCTTGATAACAATGTATTGTATTCGTCTGTAATTATATTGGAATCCAAAATATTAATATTCATATCCCCTATTAAAAACAAGTTCTTTTTAATATTAAACATGTTTCTATCTTCAAGACAATTTTCTAATTCAGTTAAAAACATACTTTTGCTTGTACTATGCAATCTATAAATAGCAATAAAAGTAAAATAATGCTTATTTATTTTAATTTCTAATTTGAGTACGTCAGCTGATTGAAAATTCAACGGACAACAATCAATTACTTCCATTGCTGATTTTACATAGATCTTTATCCCCCCTGATCTAAAATTCTCATTTGCCTTTATAAAACTTACATAGTTAGGAATTTCATAGCTAAATGTTTCATGTTGCGATATCCATATTTCAGAAAGAATTATTATATCCGGGAACAAATTTCTAGTAGTTAATTCACTAAGAAACAGGTCAAAATTGCTTCTCAGGCTACGAATATTTTGGTTTACTATATTAAAGTTAAAATTGTTACTATTGTTTAATGTATTGGTAATGTCAGACTATTATTAATAATTTTATTTTCTAAAGAAAAATGTTTTGAGAAAAAAAATGTTTTACTGAAAAAACAACAATTACATTAATATAAACTCAAAATTATAGTAACTATGAACTAAAATAAAAACAAGTCTATATAAAATTATTAATAAACAAGAGAAAGAAATAAACGTTGTACTATATACATATTGAAACTTTACAGCTTACTTAAATCGTCCTGAGTTGTAACAATGGTGTAAGCCGCATTTTCTTCACGCCTCATGAATATTTTTCCGTTGCGGACCCACAGGAACTTGTAGTTCTTCTCCCTCTGGACCACCCTCGTCATAGCTAACAGCTTTCTCCTCGCCGGTGACAGCGACTCATTGACGTAGACGGGTCGGTCGTCTGTTCTCCCCATGTGTCTGGTCGACAGTGTGCGCTTCACACGACGTCTTCTGAGAAATTCTTCTTTGTCCAGACGTCTAACGAACTTTACAATAATACCAGGTGGATTGATTCCGTTTTGTTTCTTCCCCAATCGGTGGCACGCATCTATCATAGAGTCAGATATATTCATATCCAGCGCTTTACCCACACACTTCACTATATCTACAACATTTTCATTAGCTTCCTGAGGAATGCCGTGTATCTCGACAGCATTAGACCTAAAAACAGAGCTACTGCAGCAAATGGCCTTGGCCAAAGCTGCGTTTGACCACAGGGGCCACCAAACCCCAGAGCATCAGTTGAGTTGAGTAACAGAAGGAATGCTGCTATGAGCCGACCAAAGTATACGGCCGAGTTCTCCCGAAAAAGAGCTAGAAGTGGGGGGATTGGAGCTAACGGTACTGTTTCGTGGTCTGTCTGTAGTTGGAAGATTTAGCCGACATACCCAGCTGACACTGACAAAAAAATTAATTAAACAAGAATTGAAGTGGCCTAACTAGCAAGTACCAAGTACAATAAATAAACTAACCTTAAATGTCTCTTTGAATTGTGTAATTTGTCTGTGTATACGAATTAAAGAGTGTAATCCTATTTATAAAAACTTATTCTTCTCATAACATTAAATTATTTAAAAACATCATTTACTCAGTAAGTAGCTTTTATACATGTTACGTTTGGCCTAGGCCTAGTAATTTTATTTTTCATGACACAAATAAAGCCTTATTTTATGAATGTAAATAAATAAATAAAATCCTGGTAGCTTGTTTAAGCATCATGTGAATTCCCCTTCCATTGTCCAGTGATTGGCAGACAGGGCATCAATAACCCATATCTGCTGATGCGAAAAAAAAGGAAAGAGCTGATTTGTTGTCAACAAATGTTGACCATTCTAGATATTCACAAACATTTGGTGTAAACACAGCTTTAGTTAAGCTAATTCATAGTCCTACTTGTCGGTTTTAAAAATATTTGTACCAAAATTCCTATGGCTGGCATTTGATGTTTTCTAAATGCTTAGCAAATCTTATCTTTTCTTTTAAGTAATTTTTGGAAAGAGGACATTGTGATCTGGATAAAATTGTACATAATTAGAGTAGGCCTACTTACTCTCAATGTGATATTTACACCAATAACGCTAAATTTACGATCAAACAAAATATTTCGGTTTTCTCATTTTCATAATTTTCCAGCTTTTCATTCAACATACTTAATACACACCAGATTTGTGCCACTTTGTAAGTCTTGGGATTATTTTTTTTTTCACCTACTAATAAATAACAAACTATATGTTGTTATATATCATTATTTTCAGAATTTAACGAGAAATAAAAATAAAATAACATCACATTTTTTTAACTGTTCAAAAACTAAACAAAAATAAAAAAGACAAAAATTGCGAAATTTTTGAATTTTTTTTTATCGTTTTACCCCTGAAATGTAATAATAAACAAATGTTTCCATGGTAATTGATATGTTTTTTCTATAGAACAGTTTATCTACTTCAAAAATACGTATAATATGATATACTTTATTCAATGAATATTCTCAAAATATTGCAAGCAGTAAACACAAACAATAACACAAATCAGCTGACGAAAAATACTGTTGATGTTGTAGCAAAGAAACAAAATAGCTGCTTCACTCAAATTGTTGTCATAGAGTACCAAATTAAAGTATGCTTCTTTCTGCACATTTTGAGTACTATAACAACCGTTCCATACCAATAGATGACTCAATAACGGCAAATTACGAAAGGCATGCACTTTAAGTGCTTTCAAAATTAACCATTTGGTAACTATGCACTTTAAATATGCCATCTCTGAAAATATGATTTTTTGCCGTAAAAGTGGTGAGGTATGAGTCTATATCTTTTGAGGAGGTTGAGTTAACCCAACTACTTGTGACCGTCCGATAAAGGGCGGTCAAACATCACTGTGAAAATTTGATTTTATATCGTTATGGCTACGTTTTCCGTAAAACTAATCGATACCACTCGAAAGTCGGTTAAATTCTGAATTGATTATTGGTATCGATAATACTATCCACATGACAACTAGATGGAGACAAGAAGAATCCATTGTTTACTATTTCATTTCGCCATAGCATCTATCAGGAAACTGTTTATTTACATTCTGGTCTGAAGTACTTTATGCGATGTTTTATTAGAATTGTTAGTGAAATAACTTGAAGATGTTGTGAATTAACTGTTTTTAAAATATAGTTGAAGCATAATCACTGTAAATAAAATGTTATTTTGCTTTAGTGACATTATTTATAGAATCCTAATTTGACATAGGCTTGTGGTGTTTTGTCATTTGTAAATACCGTAGTATATAATAATTGAACATATATATTTTAGACAGTGTATAGGGGCTATTTAGAACATTCTATTGATATTAGAGAAATGTTACAAAATGAACATTATAATAACAAGCTGAGAAATTTATGAATACATAATTATAACATGTTACCACAGTAACATCAATCTTCGGTAAAATGCATTATCTTTAGTTATTATTATAAATTTATAAATCCCTATAATAAATCCTACAAAGTGTGCATTTTCTGAAACGTTATAAAATTTGGAAAAACTAGTATATCTTGGAATTGTGAATTGGCTAATGCATATTATATTTGCAGGTAGGGCCCCCTTCAAAAAAACTGTTGTCGAAGTAAAATAATTGCTTTTTCATGGCAATGGGAAAATTGAGCAAGATTATACAATATTATTTTAATTATAATTTATATGATTTGTACGGTTCGCTTCGGTTTTCGTCTCTGTCCGCGAAAATGTTTTAAACCGTTGTAACAAAATGTCTGCTTTTCGAGTCCAAATTTTTCCTGTAGTGTTATTTTCGTGTATATAGAAATTCATTCAGTATACTTCAGAAGCAAATAAAAAATTGGCTACATTTTAACTAGTTTTTAATGTTTGGAAATTAGTGTGTTTATCTTGTTATTACCATAGAACTATGATAGTTTATGTGAAATCATTTTTTATTTAGTTACAAATAATTAATAAACCCTACAACATTTATAAATGTAAGATAAATAGTCAGGAGGTATTTTTTACCATTACTTTGTAATGTATTTTACTTAGTTTTCATTAAAGGGTATCCTTTAATGCTTTAAGTGTATGTTGAGAAATGTTATTGTGTTCATTTAATATTATTTTGTTTTAGTCTTCATCTGAACATAAAAAGAAACGAAAAAGAAATTTTTTTTGCAAATTGATGCCTTTTCTTAAATATTTAACCACATAAAAACCAATATTTAGAGCACAATTCAACAGCTTTAAGGAATATTTACAAAAACCGTACTTTGTAACTTAATTTACTTAGTTTTTAGTAAAGTGTACCCTTATGTTTATAAATTAAACTCTTCAATTGTTTTTCAATTGTAGAATATACGTATGGCAAGCCTATGCCTAACCATGTTAAATTTAACCGATTTGAAAATAACAATATTTTAACCAGAATTATGATTTTGGAAAATGTTTCAAGTAGAAATTCAAGTAGAACCCCAATTTCGCTGTAAAAAGTCTACTTTTCTAAACAAATTTTACTATTTTTACAAAAAGAAAATGGCATAAAAACATGTTAAGAAATAAAATGCAGCAGCAATACCAGTAATGACTGGAAAATTGACAACTGTTGAAAAGAATTGGCCTTTCTGCTCAACATACATTCAGAGAGAGAAGGTCGGGTGTAGCCAACTGCGGAGGCAGCAGGCGGGAGGGAGAGGTAATTGGGGCTTCCGTTTGAAAGTACTACGAAAACGTACTATACAGGAAATGATTAAAGGAACTATATTGCACTCTGTCCGGCAGAGTAAACTTCATTCTTCCAAACGTAGTTCCACCTTCTCTCGCCAGTGTTGCATGACTTCTATTTTCTTTCCCATTAGAGCCCTCTTAAGTAAACTTATTTATGGTTACTAAAATATAGCCATTTCCCTGAAGGTCTGAAAAAACCTTCATATTACTTTGGCGTTTCTGGCTTACTCTTTCTGTTATAGGTTGAACTCAAAAGAGTTAATCAAGTTACGTTTAATACCTTCCATGTATTAATTATAATAGGATCAACTAGATTTTAGTACTTCTTTGGTGAATAAAGAATAAAGGGCATTCAATTGTAGGTTACATAATAAAAAAATTGGATCACAAGATTTTACATTAAATCTAAACAATAACATTTAATCAGGGCAACTAAGAGACCTACAACATTAAGCGGAATCAAACCACGTAGTATGGGCCTGATTTTCAGTTAATTATTAAGCCTGATACTCAGTTCTTTTCTTTACAAAACCTCCGGACCTTGACTACCACCCATCATGTATGGTGGTAGTCAAGGGTTCTCTAGTTGTGTCCACGTCGATGGCAACCATTGGTAGGATGCCATGTCATTATTAATAGAACGAGCACACCACCTATTATTTTATCTACTCCATAATACTTTGTTCCCAAGTAGTTGAGTTACAGCATTGTGCGACTAGTGCAGACAAAGTAGGCGGCTACTTGTACTGCTAGAGTTGATCGCATGAAAATGATTGTGCGGCATTGGCAGAGTTGGCAAGTTGCCACACTGGCTGAACTTCTATTCAGGGAAAGACATCTATATTGTATATTGTGTTTATGGTTGTTGAAGTTCGAATCTAATTAAATTTTAACTACTTACAATGTTGCACCTGACTGAATCCAAATTAAATACAAATAAGGCAATTTAAAAATAAGCAATAGTATTCAAAACTGACATTTATCACCTTTCAACTATAGACTCATACTGAATTTAATTGGAAGAAGGAAAAGTTGGTGATGTGAGCCAGTACTGACAGTGGAACTGAGCTGACCATTTTCTTGATTCATGTTATGCTAAATGAGATTTTTAAATATTACCTATGTACATTTATAGATACTAGAAAATTGGATTACTCTCACAATCTCACATTCCTCTAGTCAGCTTAAATTTCTCTTATTCATCATATCAAAAAATAGTAGACATTCTCTATTCCTCATTCAGGTACTCTTTTAGGTGGGTTAAACTATACACTACCATATTTTATATATCTTGTTATTTTGTATTATATTTTTATCATTGTCTTCTCTGTTCTGATAAGTTTTATTTACAGGTTGATTTAGAAGAATCATAATGGGGAAATCTGGCTATAAACGGTTTAAGAAACAGGAAAAGGCCAAAGTAAAATTAAAAGGAAACAAAACTTTGCTTCCTAAAGGACAAAATGTAACTGATACCAATTTCAAAGTTAAGAAAATCATTGTAAAAGAACAGTTAAAACAACATGGAGAACAAGAACTACTTACTAAGAAGCATTTAAATATGAAGGTTAGTAATTACACAGACATTATACAGTACAAGTAAACGTCACACAACACAAATATATTACAATATAAGCAAAATACACAAATATTATGGTGATCGATTTCAGTGAACCACGCTAACCTTCCTCAGACCAGAGGGATTCACAAATCGCGGCTGTCAAATAGTCAATTCTTTTGTGAATATCTCTGGTCTGAGAAAGGTGAGCGTGGTTCACCGAAATCGATCACCATAATATTTGTGCATTTTGTACTTGTATTGTAATATATTTGTGCATTTTGTGCTTATATTGTAATATATTTGTGTTGTGTGACGTTTACTTGTACTGTATATGTACCAACACCTATTATGCTAATTAAAAAACAACAGACATTATGTTGAACATGAAAAAATAAATTTTCTCCACCATTAGTGAGTGTTTAATAATTAGTTGTTGTTTGTATTTTAAGTTGTTAATGATGTTGCATTATTTTAATTTTATGTGCCTGTTAAAATTTTTACATACTTGACTTATTTGTTATAGTCCAAAATGCAATAGTTTTTAACCCTTTCCACTGGATTATTTTTTTTACCTGTTTGCCCTGTCAGATTGTAATATTATGACGTATTTTCGGTAGTAAGAAGTGGTTCAGTATTTGTGAGATTTATGCAATAATTAAAATGTTATAAAATGAATATAAACACATAAATGTATATTTTATGTGATGGAATGGAAAGAAAACAAAAGTTAACTAAAAAGTTTTTTTGTAATATTGTATGATATCGTTCAAATATATACCTTCATCACCACTATTTACAGTTTGGCATACTTGTACAACACTGTCACTTTCTTAGATATTTTATAATGTTGGAAGAATTATTTCATCATGACTAACACCTTCATCTTCACTTGATTCAACATATGATAAATCATGTTGTAATTGTTACATTACTTCAGCATCCGTAAGATTTGGACTACTATGAGCCGACATTATTACACTACTGTCAAGTGTCAACTAAAGAAACATCGAACTGAAGGTTAGAATAAACAAGAAAGAATAACACTAACATCATGTGACATTCTAGTTCCCATGATGACCGATTGTAGTTCATTTAGTTTCCGCATGATAGCAGCACGAATTGGGAACAACGATAACCAAACGAAACTTGCATCATTGCTAGTGATGTGACTAACATGATTTTACACTCACAGGTCAAACTGTGATTGCTACTTAGAAATAACTGTGATTTATAACTGTGATTGTGATTTTCATCAGCTGTTGCATTGGGGTGTGATTTGTGAACTGTGAGAGAACGGGTGATTGATTGCTCAGGTTGCTGAGCTACCTGTATCTGTTTTATATTGTTTTCTTAGCAAAGTATTAATATTTGCAACTACTTATGAAGGGCTTGAGAAAATAATACTAAGTAAATTCAAAAATAGCTATTTATTGGATGTACAGTATAAACAAAAATTATACATTGTACATTTTTGTAATAAAAAAATACAAATATCAACATATGGAAATGTTCCATTGGAACATTAAATATGCATGTGTACATGTTTACAATTAAAAATACAAATAGTCATTCTTATTTCATATTCAAGATTACATATTATGTTTACAATAAAAAATACAAAGGGTTTTAAAAATAATGTGCCACTCTTCATTCGATCCATGTTTGTTATTGTTAAAATTAAAGTCTAAACTATTACTATTAACATAAAAGAAATATCAATAACAATGTCAAATAAACTCACTCACAACTCAATAGTCACTCACAAACATAAAATTAAAATAACACATAATAAAAAACATAACCTATTCAACTGGTTGACCCGCGGTCTCACTAACTGAGTAGTGAGTACATACTTAGTCGCTCGGACTCTGTGACTGTGAAATGACTCATTAGGTGACGAATCACAGTCACAATCACAGATAAGAAAACAGGTTCCGTGAGTCATTGGTCATTGACATTGACCTAGAGTCACTGTGAGCCGTTGCCGGCGGGCGGGGCGGCCGAACAGATCAGCCCGCCTTCAACGAATCGAATCACAGTTTAGACCTGCTACTCCCGCTCCGTCAGTAACAGGTCGACTTGTGATTTCAGAATCACAGTGACTAAATCACAGGTCGGCAAATCACACCACATCACTAATCATTGCCGTGTTGGTCGCTGTCCGACATACAAGTGGAATGACTAAATTCCAATGTTGAAAGGGTTAAAGGTCCTAAAAAAATTGTGTTAGAAGGCAATGTCTTTGTAAGGTTATGAAAACTGAACCTTCTAACGCAGTGGTTCCCAAACTGTGCGCCTCGGAAAATATCCAAGGGCACTGCGATGTGTTTTCAAATAAGATACAAAGTTGAATATAGTCATGTGCGTTTACATATTAGAACTAAATAGTTGTTATTTTCCTACCATACACAAAATAAATAAATAACCAAATAATACTTCTTTGCCTGTTAGACTTCTTACATTTTAACCACGACACACCGATACCATTTGTTACTTGTAGTATGGCGCCAGCACAAAAATAATCATTAACATTATTATGCCCCATCCTCCAAAGTTGATTCAATGTACAGGACACCTCGTAAATACTAAAGGAGCTACGGTTCAAACAAGTTTGGGAACCACTCTATTAAGGTGCAGAATTCTTCCTTCAGGCTCTTCCATTAGATATAATTCTTATCATAAATATATAATGCAGAAAGTGTTAATTGCAGGAGCTGATTTCTCGCATGACCCACTACAATGTGTCAGTGCGCCAGGAAGCTGTGAGTGGCATGAAGGAGTTGGTTTCCTCCCATGGACGAGATATTGTGATGGATGATTTCTCAACTTTGCTACAAACTGCAATGTCACTTACAATTGACAAAGAACCAGATGTGAGAACAGAAACACTTAAACTACTTTTATCTATATTTAATAAGGTACGTATATCTGTAAAAAATATAAGGTACTGTATAGTTGTTGTATAAAACATGGAACAGTAGTAGTTAACTTGGTTTCAACTATGTTTTTGAAAACATTTGTTTAAATGTGTATTTAATATCATCAAGTATCTCATGATCATTATTTCAAAAGTAGTAAAATATTTAAACGTAGTTAATGGACAATTTACAGATTATAACTAATATTTCTTATTATATCCTAAAACCCACCTTCCTTATTCAATCCTTGTGTCCTTTAATGTTAAGCATGTTTATTCTCACCATTTTGTATTACATATTTGTCTCTGTCTTTTTTTGTAGGAGGAACATGCATGCTTTTTGATTTTCTTGAAACACATTTTTGGAACATAGTTTATGTATGGAGGTAAAAATTCTAAAACCAAAGCTTTAACAGGTTTGCTGCGTTAAGAGTCATAGGCGTATTTCCTATCCCAACGTATTCTCATGCAGCTGTCAAATAGTCAATATACTTTATTCATAAAGTGGTACAGAAAGTGTGTACAATGAATGGCGTCTTCTTAAATTTATGTCTAAATTGGAAACTTAAAATTAAACAATAAAAATTAATCCCGCTTTTGACAAAATATACAGTTTATTTAAATTTATTTTCAAACTCATCAATAGAGTATAAGGCTATATTAATCAAATATGTTAGTAATTTATTAGTTTTAAATGTCAATATGAATAATCCGGTTGATTCTGATTTTGACGATTTTGTGCAAGGAGTGCTAAATACATCGTATTCAAGTGCTATTTGTATTTACTTATTTTTTATTGTATGTGTTATGTGCAGGCCCTTAAGTAAATGTCCTAAATTATATGAGGTACGTCCAGAAAGTAAGTTCCGTTTGGTAATAAAAATAATTTGTCTACAGATACAGAAAAAATATTTATTGCACTAAAATCTACAACTCTTAAACTACTTTTCTACATAACTGCCGAAATTTTGTAGGCATTTGTCATAGCGTGGCACAAGTTTTTCTATGCCTTCTTCATAGAAGGATGCCGCCTGTGTCTTCAACCATTTGGAAACATTTTCTTTCAGCTCTTCGTCATCGTTGAAGTGTTGACTGCCAAGGAAAGACTTCAGATGTAAGAACAGATGAAAGTCGCTAGGAGCGAGGTCAGGGCTGTACGGAGGATGGTCAAACACGTCCTAGCCAAATCCCTGTATCAGGTTTTTCGTCACATTTGCAGTGTGTGGTCGTGCATTGTCGTGAAGAAAAACAACACATCCTCAGTGTCTCGATTGTCAGTGTCCAAATTCTGTCGAGGATTTGGACAGAAATCCTCGGCGCTTATTCTGTATTGTGCGGCGCAATTTCCTCAGTGTCTCGCAGTAAACTTCTGCATTGATTGTTTGACCTCACGGTAAGAAATCAATCAGTAAGATGCCTTTCCTGTCCCAAAACACTGTGCACATGATTTTTCGAGGTGTCAAGATTTGTTTCGGCTTAACCTTTGCTGGAGATGAAGTGTGCCTCCATTCCATTGATTGCCGCTTAGTTTCTGGGGTGTCATAAGAAACCCAAGTTTCATCTCCTGTGACTATCTGTGACAGAAAATCTTCACCGCCTTCATCATAACGGTTCAAAAACTGAAGTGCACTACCCATCCATTGTGTTTTGTGTTGCTCAGTAAGAATTTTCGGTACCCAACGTGAGCAAAGTTTTCGAAATTTCAGTTTTTTGGTAACAATTTCATGAATTAGTGATTGTGAGATTTGGGGGAATTCCATAGTGAGAGCACTCATTGTAAACTTACGGTTTTCCTTGATCTTCTCATCAATCCTGTGAACCAGTTCTTCTGTAATCAAAGATGGACGCCCACTTCGTTCTTCGTCATGCACTTCATTAAACTGTCGGACCCATCTTCTCACCATTGAATCACTCATCGCATTTTGTCCGTAAACCTCGCAAATTTGCCGATAAATGTCAATCGGTTTCACTTTCTTAGCATTCAGAAAACGAATCACAGATCTGATTTCACAAGCGGCGGGATTTTCGATCAATACCGACATTTTAAACAAGCACAACAAAGCGTACGAGACTTACAGCGATCTCAAAATGGCGCACGTTTCTTCTCCTTGATACAGAGCGTCTGCCGCACATGCGCGGAACTGCGATCGCAGCGCTGCAGCGCATATAAATGGAAACGGAACTTACTTTCTGGACGTACCTCGTACAGATTTTATTAATAGTAATAATATTTTGTATTGATTCATATAGTGGTCTATGCCTGAGGCTTACGTTCCAGTAAAAGTTTGCTTATTTACATATTCATATATAAGAAAAAAAGGTAAAGTAAGCTAATGAAAGTTTCAAAATGTTATCATATCTCTTATTATTCTTTACAGAACAAGAAAAAAAGAGCTACGAGAAAATATAATTTTGATTTTTTTACAATAAATTAGCGCTTAATGGAAAATAGGAATTGTATAAATGGCACTCTAAGGGTTAAAGTATAAGATTTCAGAAAAGAGTTTACGGTTTGCAATTCAATATTTGTAATAAGCTATAACTGATCTAGAGATTTATGACATATTTTTAAATTTGCATCATCTGCATACAAAACCAAGCTGCTTACAGGTGAAAATTCCAGACAAGTATTTATATGTTTTAAATAACAGAGAAACAGCAACGGTCCAAGGTTAGAACCTTGTACTCCTAATTCAATGTCTTGTAATTTAGACTGAAATTTTTGAATTGTATTTGTTTTAGTTACATGTGAAATTTCAACAAACTGTTGCCTGCCGGTAATATATGATTTGAACCACTGTAAAGCTATTCCTCTTACACCTAGTTCTTCTAAAACAGTGGTTCCCAACCTTTTATGAGGTATCGCCCCTAGGTGGAACTCCTCACTCACTCCCTTCTCTTAGTACGGTATACCCTTATTTAAATGTAAGAAACGTCTTGTTGTAAAAATAATAGATTGAATTATTCTGTTAAATGATTTATTACTGTATAGTGTATCTGTATACATACAACAAATAATTAACCAATGTAGATGTATCCAGAATTCTTCCTCTCATCAGTCTCATCTCATGAGTTTGAGCTCAATTTAAAATTTTGGGTATCTTGTAAACCTGTTGAAGAAACAAATTTTTGAGAGTTATTTCAGATTAACGAAGACATTTTCTTAAGTGTACTTCTTGTGTACAAATACCTAAACCTGTCCTAAACTTAATTTGTAGATTCGAATGAGACTAAAAAAGTTGCGTCATAGAATACCCTGAATCAATTTTACAAAATGTTTATAATTTCAATTTAATTTATTTACCTTTTTAATGGCTCCCTTGCGCTTGGTGGACTGCAGTCAAAGCCACCAAGAATATCCGGCTGTATGTTGGTCAGGTGAAGGCGCAAGTCTCCTTTGGTGCAAACATCCAATTTGTTCCTTTGTTTTGTGAGGAGCTGGACGACAGAGCTGAATCCTTTTTCCACTAAATATGTGGATGGAAATGAGATTAGAAGGGATTCAATGATTTCCCACAGTTTTGGATAGGATTCCATGAGTTGTACCCAGGCTAACTCGTAACCATGCTGCTTAAAAATCATCTTTGCCTCACAGTCATATTTCAGGTCCAAAAACTCTGTCTGCAAAATATGTTCAAGGGTGTCCACCGCATCAAACGAAAATGGATCAAAAACCCAATCTGGAATTTGAAGATTGGCAATGTCTTCAAATCTTGATTCCATGTCACATTTTAGCTTGTCAAGGTGGTCCGTGAAAGTGAAGATTTGGTCATCTTGAAGATGGAGGGATTTTGAGCATTTTTGTAGGGATGGAAACTGACACAGTTCACCACGACCTATATTACCTTTGAAAATGGCAAACTTGGCAATGAACGAACTGATAATGCCTTTTGCTTTGATAAGATTCATCTTATTTCCTTGCAGCTTCATGTTGACCTCATTGATTTTTTCGAAAATATCAGTCAAATATGCAATCTCGAATTTGCGAAGTCTCAACGCTTGACTCAATTCAGGGTCACAAGAATCGAGAAACTCAGTCACTGTTTCGAACAATTCAAAAAATCGCCGCAAACAGTTTCCTTTTGAAAGCCACCTCACGGCCGTGTGCAAGAGCAACCGCTCAAATTCCTCATCATTTTCGTGGCACAGTTGTCGGAAGAGACGGTCATTCAGGGCACTGGCTTTTATCTTATTTACCCCATTAATTACTAGTTGAAGTGTTTCATGCAGTATACCACTTAATTTTTTTGCTGCTAAGTGTTGGCGATGGATGACGCAGTGTATGGTGATAATGCCTGGAACTTCTTTCTTCAGGTGGGCCAGAAACCCAGCATGGCGACCAGACATGGCAGGAGCTCCGTCTGTAGTGCAGGCGCTTACGTTTGATAGGGAGATATCCTTTTCCTGTAGATATTAATGAAAAAATCTAGTTGGTATCGGCACGGCCGGGAATCGAACCCGGACCGTTTGCGTCGGAGTCAGATATTCTACCATCTGCGCTACCGAGGCCCTAGTTTTATTTATACAGATCATATTTTTTGCCCATAATTTTCTTAAAAACGAGTGAATTTGTTTTTAAATCGCTACCGTGTTTCTGCGACACTTAAGATTCTACTCTACAGAGGAGTTAGTTTATTTTTCTGCCTTTTCATACTGATAAGTCCATAAATATTCCAATCACAATATCATCTTTATTAATTGATTCTATTATTGACTATATATAAATTTGACTGCTGCTGAGGTTGTTGATTTCTGTTTCCGATAACTGTGCTGGTTATTTTCTAATTTTTTGTTGTTTTCCAAAAATGGTATTAATCTATTGTAAGCTAGTTTTTCATAATTTTTTGGTAATGAGGGTAATAAAGAAATTGGGCAATAGTTAATTTTTAATTTTGTATTGTGTTTTTTTAAATATAGGGATTACTTTTGACATTTTGAGAAAGTCTGGAAATTTTTCATAGGTAAACGAAGAGTTAATTAGGTGAACCAAAACATTACTGAGCTGTTGTGATGCTAATTTTAGTATGCTTAATGGTACTTCGTCATAACCATTAGGATCATTATTTTTGAGTGATGCAATAATATCAAGAACCTCATTTGTAGTAGTTTGTGTTAAAAAAAATGATTGTTGTCCATACTGGTTGTGTTTGAATGAGAATGATGTTCAACATTTCCCTTACAAGCCATAGATAAATCATCTATCCTAATTTGAGCAGTGTTAGTGAAATAGTCATTAAAAATATTAGTAATTTCTACAGGATTAATTACATCTTCATTTTCACTCAAAATAATATTTGATTGAAAATTAGGGCTTTTATTTCCTACTTCAGAATCTATAATGTTCTTGTGGTTTTTGCTACATTATGGGATTTCATAATTTGTTTATCAAAGTATTCCCTTTTTGTTTTAAATAATTTTGTCTATAGGTTTTGTTTTTTCTTTGGAAATTTTAGAAAGTTTTAGGTCTTTGTTACTCTTGCATGTCTACTTAGTTGAATTATTTCTTGTTTTTCATCTCTTAATTGATCCAGTTTAAACGTTTAGCTTTAATTTTGAAATTTGTCTTTGGAAATGCCAAATTAAAATAGTAATGAAATATATTGTTAAATACTGTAAAGTTGTTATCAATGGGAGCCATATAGACCACATCCCAAGATTCTTTCTCCAAAGTTTTTCTAAATATAGTTGTTAATTTCTGAAAAGTTTCTACGTTTTTCATTTAAAAAAGGAGCACTCTTTCATGTTGCCCTTCGTTTCAACATTTAAAACCTGCCCATGATGGTCAGAGATAATTGTAATAATACCACTTATCTTAATTTTATTTGTATTGATATTGGTAAAAAAATTATCGATGCTTGATATTGAGGTACCTTGACTCTGCTTGTAAAATTTACATCATAAAACATTTGATGGCTAGTTAATACATTTTTTAGTTTTGTGTGCTGTCTGCTGCTAACTAACAGGTTTATATTTTGTCTCCCAAAAAAATTAATTTTCATGATGCTTTATTTAAAATTGAAATAAGAATGTTAAATCTGTCTAAAAAACATTTACATCTGAACTCGGCGACCTATATAAGCCAACCAGAAAAAAAGAAAACCCATTTACAAAGTACTTTAAAACACAGATCTCAAACTCTTTCTTTGTACATAACTTGTTTACATTATGAATGACCACCTACTTCTACTCCATCTGCCTCTTACAAACAATGAGAATGCCCCTTTTATTTGATTTTTCACAACAAAAATGAGAATTCACAATGTAATTTTGTAAATTTAGTTTTTCAATTTGAGAATATTTCATATTTTGTTTCGCCAAAACTACAATATCAGGATCCAGTTCTTCAGTAATTATTTCAAGTGATTCTATTCTCGTGGTTAAGTTTTCAATATTTTGGCAAAAGATAGTAATATGTTAATTTTTGGATTTAGGTGTTTGTTTTAAGTTATTAATGGTTTTTGAGTTTTTAGGCAGTTTAAAGTAGAAACATTTGGTTCGACATGAGAGTTACTTGATGACATTACATTATTATTAACATTAGTTATTCTTCTAATTTGACAGTTTGGAGTGTTCCACCTCTTCTATTCTTGCATTGTATCTTCCAACTAGTCTATTTCAATTATAGTATTTCTATTTACTGAACTGGGACTTTAAATCTGGACTCTTGACAATACTGGAGATAAAATGAAATTGTCCAGCAATGAAGCATCTATACTGGATGTTTAACACCTCATTAATGGTGATGGAGTCTCTTACATTGAAGTTCCTTCAATGGAAATGAGTTCTGCATGTGATTCTTGGTTTTTGGTTAGACAATTATCAGAAGATGACTGTAAAAATGTATCAATTGCACACTGCAACTTCCTTACAAGGTCAGTAAATGTCACACCATTTCTCAGTACTCTGCAAGAAAACTCGTCACTTGTGATAATGCTGACGAATGCTCTTGTTTTTAAGATGGAATTGAACTATGTTACATGCAAAGTGATCAACATCAATTAGATCTCTTATGCATCCCAAAGGAGAACAAATAAGTCGCTTTAGACCTCCTCTCTGGAAGTCCCTTGTTAGCTGTTCAAATGCAACATTATAATCATAAACTGTTAGTTTGCAAAAATACATAGGTTTTGTGACCAATCCATATACTATTAATCCATTGTTTTTTCTTAGCAAGTTAAATGATCCTGGTGAAAATCGGATAGAACAGGCCTGCCAAACTTATTTTTAAATATTCTTGCCTCCTAAAAATACCATAACATCATCAGTAGACGTCATGGCTGTGTTAATAACCTACATGAGTTTGGCGTTTGGTAAAATGAGCACAACAGATTTCACCTCATTTTTTAGCTCATAAATATTTCTACATCTCTATCTGGCTGTCTGAGTAGATTGACAAGTTAACTGCTTGATTAAATGTTCTCCTATCATTTCTGTTTGGGTTTTTTAACTTATCTTATTTTTAAACTCTCCAATATTACTCCCCGGTTGTATGTTTTCTGACTTGTTCTGTGGTTCCTATAGCTGTTAAGTGTTTGTGAGAACTTCAAATCTATTTTTCATAGACAATTCTGTATAGTTATAGCATGTTTGTTATTATTTGTGAGGCGTTTTGAAACTGTAGTCTTCCATGTCTGCCTCTCTTGCATCTTAGACTTCAGTATTGTATTTTCATTAAATTTTGTATTCAAATATTGAAGTCATATCACTCCTAACATTTTAGATATCTCGTAGATTTATATAAAGTTTTTGATCTTTTGATGGGCACACAATAAACATTAAAATTAATATTTAATCATTATAAATTATGACATATTAGAAAATTAGACATAATTTATAATGATTAAACGTTTTATTAATTCACTTATTAATAAAAAGTTAATGAATTTTTAAACCTATTTCAATATATATATATATATATATATAGATTTTCCAATTGCCTTATTTTGGATGTTGAGTTTTTTCAAACTGACTATTGTTTGGGTATCGCCATTTATCACGGAGTGCGACTGAAAAAAATGACATCAGTTCAGAGTTGATTAATTTTTGGAATGTTTCTACTTAATTCTCTAATCGTGATAAGACGCAAATTTTCAATTTCTTTCCCAGATTTGGCAGAACTCCTCAAAGAAATTAATATGCTACTTAGAGTTTTTTTCAGCTACTTTGATACAATTTTCACGATACTTTTTTTATATTCACTATGGATCTCAATATATCAATAGTTGTTACTATATATTATATTCCAGTACTGATCCAATAACAGATAATTCATATCACGTTTAATATTGTCAAGAATAATTACAAATCCATATCACACTACCACAAATAATACACTGTATAACAGAATCATTGTTATAAAAATCAAGTTAGGGCACTAGGCCTATTATTTAAGTAAAAAAGGAGAGGAGAGCAGCATACCTGATCAAACGATTAACCGGAGACAAAGACATATACAACACATAGAACAGATAGTGAAACCGACCCCTTCTTCAATCACAAAGCCAGTGGTCTCGCCTTTTGTACTAAAATGTCATAAAAATCAGAATCATTGGATTTTAGGAACTCGGATGTATCTTCAAACTAACGAGTTTAACTACAGATTGCTCTAAACTAATAACTAGCTTTTTAATTTCTTACTTGTTTAGTGTATATGTGTTTAACACCAACTTTCTTGGAAAACTTTGACTCATCGTATCTATATAGAATTATTTATCATATTGCATTAAAAAAGAGAGAACAGAATCAGAATACAGTTGACGGTAAGTGATTAACTTTGATTTATGTGTTACTTCTACACTTACATATTATATGTCATATGCAACAAAACTAATCTACCCAACATCTGAAAAAGAGAGAAAATAGAAAGAAAACATTTTTCTAACATTATTTATAACTTAAATATAAGACATCGTTTGGGCCTATGATTTCAAATCGAGTGTTATAAGATTAAACCAATTATTTATCCAAACAAGTTTTAACGTAGATAACAATATTTAAAATTTGTTAGCCTTGATCGAAAGTTTCATCATTATCGCAAGATAATGGCATCAAACAACATCAAACATGGCCGTTTTTTTGGATATTTGATTGGTGAGGAATCCCGCATTTGCATGCCTGCCCGATCACCGATAGTGGTTTAGAAGTTACCCTTAATCTGTTAGTCCTCACGTTAGATGTTAGGGAGGGTTTCTTATCCCTAAATGCGTTAAGTAAAATAAGAAATCCTTTAACTTAAAATGTTGAGACCATATATATACTGATAATATTTTTAAATCACAGAAATTATGTTGAACAGATTTCTCTCTCATTAACTTGTATAGCCTGTTAATAAATACGTGTCAATTTGAAAAGTGCCTCTTTTTAAAAAGGCAAATATGTCTTTGATCAAATGTACATGTTGTATTTGTGGTAGAATTATGGTGTTGTGCAGGTAACAGAGAAGGAACTGTCCCCGTTGTTCCCAGTCGTGGTCTGTCATTTGACTTGTGCTATGACACATATTGAGCCTGGAGTTAGGGCAGACTCAATGCGACTGTTGGATACTATGTTGACAACACTACCTACTTTGACAGCTGCTCATACTCCCACACTGCTGCCTCACTTCTTGGACCTCATCTCGCAGCGTCCTGGAGATACAAGCGGACAGATCCGAACCCTTTCATTACACCTTGATGGATGTGTTACTTCAGAGAAGTGGCGAGGTCAAGTCATTGGGCAACTTAATAGGCTGTTCTCTGTAGTTTGGGAAAGCAGTAAGAAAGGTAGCAATGCATTAATATTTTGTCAACATTTTTATTTATATTAATTGGAAAGTCAAATGCTATCATCCAAAATATGGATCCATACATCAAAATACAAGTAATCAAACTGTACAATCTATGTGAACAAGTCAGAGCTCGGAAAGACTGTAAAAAGCCTTCGAGACAGCCAACGCCATAGTATCCATTTGAAGCAGTTTAAATTTGCGGACTGTTTTATTTTAATTGGTAATTTATTAAATTATACAAGGGCTGCGTAGCCAGGCCACCAACTAATTGTTAATTAGAATAATTTTCTTTGTTAATTTACATTAAGGATGGCTGTGAATTGATTAAGTACTGTCCCATTGCGCTCACACTGCTAAATCATTGAATTTAATCGCATACACAATTTTGCTTTAGTACAGAGTTAAGTAGTGATATCAAATTAAGTAACTTGCCACAACCTTTTCAACTGCAGTATTATAAAGGTCATATTTTAAAGGTCTTTGAAGAAGCTTCAGCAAGATTGAAGGGTTTACCAAGATGTACTGCTAATCTGTGAAGTCCCCTTTTTAATTTTCTTTTAGTGGCCATTTTCGTATCTTTTCTCAAATTGTCTGGTATATTCATTTTTCCAGTCCCACAGGCCTATCTAATGTATAATAACATGATAAATTTCTTATATTTTGATTTAAAATCATAAATATACAACTCTGCATATTAATTTATGAAAACGCCCAGTTTATGTGCAAAAGAATAAAAATAATAAATGTTTAATTATTTATTGCTGTGAGAATGCATTAATTTTGGAGTCATTTTTGTATTAAGAAAACTAACTTGAAAATTAGTGTAAAACCAACAATTGAAATCGTATAGTCTAGTTATATTTTTATTTTAAAGTTATTCTATTAAAATATATAAAAATAATGAAATATTCTCTAATATTCATTTAATAACTATCTATTAATAAAACTTATTGCAAATTGAGAAGATTTTATTGGTATGCAGTAAAATAAATACAACATAATTATCTTACTGTAGTATGATGAGATCTTGGAGTTGATTGTGAGACACTGTTGTTTTCTCAATTCTGCATGAAGATGTTATGATTTTGTTGTACGTGTAGTCTGCCTTCTTCTTGACTTCGTCAGACTACCCAAAATAGTACCCTCATCAGTTCATGGAGGAACACCAGTCTTTAATCTAACATTTAACTTCCATCATTTGTATCTGCCAGTTTCAGTTTGAACAACGGTCAGTAATATAAATTCCTTTTGAGGAATTTTTAAATCACTAGCTATCACAAAAATTGAAAGTTACTTGAAAACTCAGAAACTATATGTAATGGTGGTTTACACACTCTGAGCTGACATTCTATCGGGATGAGATCTTATAAAATAAATACATCAAGAGTGTAAAGAAACTATTTCAGAAGTGCCTCCTTGCATCTTATTTTGGGATAACCAAAAATAATGTGGTTGGATTAAACAAGGGATGGAGCAGTAGCATTTGAAAATTGTTCCTGAATATTATCCAGGAAGATTTGGAAGAGTGTAAGCCATCGTTTTTAATTTAAGTGTTGATTTCTTTAAACAGCTTCTAAAGGTGGAAGATCAATCTATAGTGACTCTCAAGACCTGAGGTTATAAGTTATGTTTGTTCAAGACAGTTAAAAGAATGTTTTAAGTTTATGCTAAGTGGATTTTCTGTTATGATGTAAGTGTTTATTATTAGCAGCAAAATGAAAAAAAATGTTGCTTCTCATTCATATAAATCAATGCAGATAGTTATTTTTTAGATTTATTCAATTTTGTATGTTTTCAGATAGTGATTTAGCTGAGTGCAATGTAAAATGGATGCCAGGAAAACAAACCCACTTACAACTTTACTCTTCTTTCATGATTGGAAGTGAGAAAGCAAATGACATAAAAAATCTCCCAATGAAGGTAATTTTGAGATAATTATAGTGGAGGTGATTGACTTCTTTGGATTTATAACTGAATGTCAAAAGTACAGTTATATAAAATATATTGGCTGATATATTCACTATAGGATATACATACAAATCAGCCTTACAAAAAGAGTTTGCATTATATATTATCACTTTTGTCTTGGTATGTAAAGACTTATCTATATATCTACAAATATAACTTGTTTTTCTTTATAATTGGTCATTTTTTATTATGGAGCGGCCGTAGCTAAGGAGCTAAGGCTATGGCTTGCCATGTAACCGGTCTGGGTTCGATTCCTGATAAGACCACTCACAGTTTTTGCCCTGCCACTCCCGTGGTTCAGAAGTCATGTGAATCTGTTGGTCACCAGGTTAAGTGTTAGAGAGGGCTTCTTAGCCTTAACTTCACCTGGCAAAATAAGACAAACTTTAACTTTATGTTTCTGCATTCACTCTGCTTTTTTATGTTTGTTAGAGATTTAAACAAAAATGTATAATTAGCTGATACAATTGTAGAGTAGTTTTGATAAATCTTATTTACATATTCTTGAAGAACAGCAATTCCATAAAATATTAAGAATATCACTAAATACAAATGTAAAGAATGGTGTCTAATTTTTTGTTAACTAAGTACTGTCTTAGGCGACAAAAAACAATTCTGTCATGTTTAAGGATGTAAATTAGTCAATTTATGAGAAATGTTAAGTTATAATGAAAACATACAACATAATAACAGTTAAGCATTAACCCTAGATCACTACTCTTAATCTATTATCACGCCTTGATGTATTTATTATGATGTCCTGGAGTAATTTTGACTACTCCATGTTTTTTTATTTTTTTTTACGTGGACCATCATGTTAATTTATCATTTTAAACCGTCCTAATATTAATTACATGTTTCTAATTTCATATTAAAAACGTTATTCTTTAACATAATTTTTAAATGATATTTTATGTATTTTTGTTATAACATATTCTTGTGTTTATGGCAAATGTAAGGGTTCAGGAAAAAATCACAGAAAATTCATTTTTAGTTCAATTTCATTGTTAACCATTTATTTTTGTAGTAAAATAAACAATGAACAGTCTATAGGATTAACATTCACGTATCATTAAACACATTATTTTCCTTTATCAATAACATTCTCAAAAAATTCTTATTGTTATTGTGATTTAAACACTACTCTTTCGTAAAATATATGACATGTGTAGTATAGAGAAAAAAATAAAATATAGTATAGAGAAAACGGTATGACCTTGAGTGGCACTGACGGAATACTGGTCTCTACTAACAAAATGAGGAAGGTACTGAGACAGACGATCCACCAGAATGTGTAGTTTGGATGATCTTGGAATTTTGCAAATGTCAATTCGTAATTTTTATAACTAGAGTAGTAATCTAGGGTTGAGAACAAGAAATAAGTTTCAATTGCATGATGTGTACAGATAATGTCTTAGGATTTAAAACTTTCTTTAAGCTACAAATTTTGAATATATAAGTAGTTGTGAAATAAAATTGCAATATTAATTAATTAACAGTTATAGTATAAACATTTGAGTTGTATTCAGAAAGTAAAATTCCTCTAAAGTTATGAAATTTGTTACAAGATAACATTTGTTTGAATATACAAAAGTTCATGGTTACTGTATTAAGTGCATCAATGGGTGGTTTGCAAGCCTGCCTCGAGGGTTCTTCTTTAGGTTATTACCTTTGAGGCACCTTAATGGTTCTGGGGCTCAGTTGTAGAATTTCCATTCAATATAGGACAGTTTCCTCTGTACACTGAAGAGGTAGAGTGTAACAATAAGCATGTCTGATATTGCATATATGGACAATCTGCCCTGTAGGCATCTTAACTTCATCAATATGTAGCAGAGCAGAGTCCAATAACTGTCCCTGCAGACATCCAGTGGTCAAAGGCCTGATAGTATTCTCATGGCGAGAACAAGTTAACACTTGTTCTTATCACTTGTCAAACTGATAGCATATCTTTAAATATAATTTTTCAAATTCTATATATCCTTACAGAGTTAACATTCAACCATATTTTAATGCACTATATTTAATGTTTATAAGATTTGAACATTGTAAATGCAACTTGTTGCTTATTGTTTGATAGGTATATATTTTTTTTCATTTCATTGTATCAAAATAATACTTGTTTTATTCAATAAACCAACACTTGTTATAAATTCAATATGTACTATGTTGGTAAGAGGGCTTCCTTTACAAACTTACTGCAGCATATTTATCAGACATAAGGAGACAAACAAAATCTCGAGTGTAGAGTTATTGATTAGTTGAGTTCCCCTGTGGGTGCTTGACTAAATACAGATAACGGCCTGGGTCAGTGAGGAGACAAAATAATACTTCAATTTCAGCCACCACTACTTCCCCACTCCATTTTTGTCACCTTATGTTATTCAGAATATTTTCCTTCAATTATGTTTATTTTATTTATTTATTTACATTACATACACCACTTACATGATATAAATATCAATGTGGTAGGTAAATTGTCAACAAATCAAAGCTTAAGCCTAGACTAACACTAAGTTACATTAATTTCAATACAAAATAAAAAAATACAGATCATTAAAATTAAAGTCAATTTCCAGCATCCAGGAAATCTTGTACGCTATAAAAGCTGTGCTCATTCAAATAATTGAAAGTTAAGGTTTTAAATTTTACTGGTAACTGTTCAGAATGAATGCCTATAGGTAGTTTGTTATATAATCTAATAGAAGAGTAAAATGGCATTAAAAAAAATGTTTGTGATAAACAGGATATTGGAAAAGGTCTGAATTATGTGTACTATATTTGTGATTGTGATTATGAGAGAGGAAATATGATGAATTATGTTTTACAAAAGTTAGGAACTGAAATTAAATAGACATGGAATAGGAAGAATATTTAACATGTTAAAAATAGGTCTAAAAGAATCTCTATTTGATACCATCATAATTAATTTTATAATTTTTTTTTAATACTTTAACACTTAATTGAGAATTTCCCAGAAAAAATCCCATAATTCAAATGGGATTGAACATAGACAAAGTACACCTGTAGCAGCATTTTTAAGTCAAGAGCATTAGACAAAGTTAAAAATACATAATATGCCTATTTAATACAGATATCAAATTATTAATATGGTCCACCCAGGTGAAACTACCATCTAGCTTTACCCCCAAGAACCCACTGGACTCAACACATTTAAAAGAATCTGGCAAGGAGCTATCTGAGAAAGGAGAACTTTTATAATTATAATGAAAGTTAATAATTTTGTTTTTTTCTGGATTAAGTTTTATGCCATTATCATCAAACCATTCTATTATTTTAAGCATATTTTCATTCAGGTGAGATATTAAAATGTCTGTTTCCTTACTTGAAACAACCAGTGAGGTGTCATCAGCATACAAAATAATTTTAGAATTTTTAATAGGTACCTAATGAAGGTCATTAATATAAATAAGGAAAAATAGAGGTCCCAGGAGGAAAAACTTGAGGTATTCCTGACTGAACGATAATTACTGATAACATATTTATGAAGCTTTACTCTTTGTTTTCTGTTATTTAGGTAAGATGATAATAAATTGAAAGCTGTTCCCTGAAACCCAAAATAAGACAATTTCTTTAATAATATTGAATGATTGACACTGTCAAACGCTTTAGACAGGTCAAAGAGACTCCAATTGCATAGTGAGATTTGTCCACGGCTACTGATACACTTTATACAAAGTCAAAAAATGCACCTCCAGTACTTTCCCCCTTTCTAAACCCATTTTGAAAAGAGTAAAACATATCATTAGTCTCAAGGTAACTTGAAATTTGGTTGTAAATAACTTTTTCAAATAATTTTGAAAAGGTTGGCAAAAGAGCTATTGGTCTATAGTTTTCTGGTGATGTTTTATTATGTTTTTGTAAACCTGTTTTTAAAGGTTATGAAAAATTCATATAAAATGTGATTGATATTAGTTGCTGAATGGTTTTTCAAACTTGTCCAATCTTCATTTTCTAGTAAATTGATGAATTTATAATTTTTAATTTTTGAGAAAGAGCAGGTTTTATTATTGGTAAGTGGGTTATTTACTGATAGTATATTTTATTTTTTAGTTCTCATAACTACTATTTGTGCATCATGATCTGATAATCCTTTTTGAAGTACACCGCTAGAAATAGTTTCAAAATTTGTAAAAAGATTGTCTATGAAGGATTTAGATGTGGCTTCATTAATATTGGTAATTAGGTTATTGGACTCTAGTATGTTACAAAATTAAATTTTTTTCCAGTCATTTAAAAAAGGTCTATATTAAAATCTCCTGCCAAGACAATCTGTGATCCCCTGCCCCTCATATATATAAATTTTAACAAAATTGAATGTTGTTTAAGCGATTTAAAAAATAAATAACTGTCATTTCGAGGTGGGCGATAAATAAACATTAGAATAAAATTAGCAGAATATTTCACTAATATGCTAAAACACTAAAACATATTCCTTTGAGAAATCACTAATCTCACTGAACTCTTCAGCAGGATCTGGTCAACCAGAATGCATGCTTCCTCTCGAACATGCTTAGACCTACAGAACATTGAAATTGGCTTGTAACTATTTATTTTATTTAGAAGAAAATTATTTTCTTTAGTTAGCCAATGTTCGGTTAAACAAATAATGTTAGATTTTTATTCATATCAGAAAAAAACATATTTAGTTTGTCAAGTTTTAATGGTTGACTCAAACCTTAGATACTATTATGAAAAATATTCAAATCAGAGGAGACTTCGAGGCGAAGCAATCCACTCCGGATGTACAGAGACCATTTGCCGAATTTCTAAATACACTGAATAGCAGAAGGAAGCTTTATACGTTCTGGAGGTGCTGGAGTTTGTAATTTTAACATTAAATTTTTCCTGTATATGTTATGTTAAAGTCCAGTAAGTAAATAAAATTTGATCAATAAAAGGCATAATATAGAAAAATTATAATATAATTCATACTTTATAAATAATATTATTACAACAAATTATATGTAAGATATCAAAAAATAAATTCATGAGTTTAAATAAGAGTAGTCGTTTATAAAAAAATCATGGATATCATTTTATGACAGTGTAATCATATGAAATAATTGATGAAAGTTGTGTTTTATGTGATACATAAGAGGATTTAAATCCAAGCCAGAGACGTAAACAACAACAGTTAAGTTCTGACTTGTCAGGGGAAATGGAAGCTGTATTGGCTTATTAGGGTGTGGACAGGAGAGCTGAGCGGAAGACTCAATAATATTAAAATCCTAGGTGGGAGAAATCACCCTGTTTACGCTTAGAGGAGAGATGAGCCATAAGGGTTAGTGGGCTTGTAGCTGAACTTAAAACAAGTTGGCCTGGCTGGGGCAGAAGCTATAGTTAAGTCTCTCATGGGAAAGCATTACCTCCTATGAAAGTCACTTCCTATAAAGTGCACTTCATTGGCTTGGATTTGTCACAACATGTTCCCAAGTTTGGAAAATAATTGCCACATAAATGATAATTATTGAATATGAATATAGGTTGAATTGATACATTTGTAACAATTAAACGTATATTGATAGATATCAAGTTAACATAAAAATAGTTCTATACTGACCATATTGACTTTTCCAAAAATTGTTATGTACTATCTCTTCTCTGTTATAACAGGAGTTGATGAAATTTGTCTCAATTTCCAGGAATATGCAGAAATGCTATTGCCTTTATTACTGGACACTTTCATTGAAGCTGTTCCCAAACAACAAAAAGAAGATTCTTATTCAGGTTAGTCTTATTTTTTAAATCATAAATAAGGTAGACCTCTAAACGTAGCTAGTTTTACACAGGCAATGAACCATTTTTAAATCATAAATAAGGTAGACCTCTAAACGTAGCTAGTTTTACACAGGCAATGAACCATTTTTAAATCATAAATAAGGTAGACCTCTAAACGTAGCTAGTTTTACACAGGCAATGAACCATTTTTAAATCATAAATAAGGTAGACCTCTAAACGTAGCTAGTTTTACACAGGCAATGAACCATTTTTAAATCATAAATAAAGTAGACCTCTAAACGTAGCTAGTTTTACACATGCAATGAACCATTTTTAAATCATAAATAAGGTAGACCTCTAAACGTAGCTAGTTTTACACAGGCAATGAACCATTTTTAAATCATAAATAAGGTAGACCTCTAAACGTAGCTAGTTTTACACAGGCAATGAACCATTTTTAAATCATAGATAAGGTAGACCTCTAAACGTAGCTAGTTTTACACAGGCAATGAACCATTTTTAAATCATAAATAAGGTAGACCTCTAAACGTAGCTAGTTTTACACAGGCAATGAACCATTTTTAAATCATAAATAAGGTAGACCTCTAAACGTAGCTAGTTTTACACATGCAATGAACCATTTTTAAATCATAAGTAAGGTAGACCTCTAAACGTAGCTAGTTTTACACAGGCAATGAACCATTTTTAAATCATAAATAAGGTAGACCTCTAAACGTAGCTAGTTTTACATAGGCAATGAACCATTTTTAAATCATAAATAAGGTAGACCTCTAAACGTAACTAGTTTTACACAGGCAATGAACCATTTTTAAATCATAAATAAGGTAGACCTCTAAACGTAGCTAGTTTTACACATGCAATGAACCATTTTTAAATCATAAATAAGGTAGACCTCTAAACGTAGCTAGTTTTACACATGCAATGAACCATTTTTAAATCATAAATAAGGTAGACCTCTAAACGTAGCTAGTTTTACACAGGCAATGAACCATTTTTAAATCATAAATAAGGTAGACCTCTAAACGTAGCTAGTTTTACACATGCAATGAACCATTTTAAAATCATAAATAAGGTAGACCTCTAAACGTAGCTAGTTTTACACAGGCAATGAACCATTTTTAAATCATAAATAAGGTAGACCTCCAAACGTAGCTAGTTTTACACAGGCAATGAACCATTTTTAAATCATAAATAAGGTAGACCTCTAAACGTAGCTAGTTTTACACATGCAATGAACCATTTTTAAATCATAAATAAGGTAGACCTCTAAACGTAGCTAGTTTTACACATGCAATGAACCATTTTTAAATCATAAATAAGGTAGACCTCTAAACGTAGCTAGTTTTAAACATGCAATGAACCATTTTTAAATCATAAATAAGGTAGACCTCTAAACGTAGCTAGTTTTACACAGGCAATGAACCATTTTTTATTTTGATTTTAACACTGCAAAAAACACCTAAATTTAGCCTGTTAGTACGTTTGGTGTACGAAAGTTAGGTAGTTTTATATGCTCAGTTCAATTTATAACATCTTTATTCAAACAATGTACAAGGCAGTACAAGAAATAGTGTCAAACTAAGATTAATATGGTCCTAATCCTAGATATATGTTATATACATTTTCTTTATCGCTATAGTCTACTAATTACAACTATACTATCACCAAACATACCATTTACTTACATAATATTAACATACTACTATTTTGATGATAACTATCAGGAGATGAATTCATCTTTATTCGAATCAAATTCATTAATTTGTCATAAAAATTATAAGATCTTTGACAATGTTAGAATTAAACTTTACACAAAGTTAAGATTAATAAGCTATGGTGACAAGTATGACATTGTTCAACAATTTTATTTAAATTATAATTTTACTAAATATAGATTATAACCTTAAAAAGATATTGTATCGTAGGAGAAAAATTCTTCCAGAGTATAAAAAGGATTTTCCAAAAGCCAAGCATAGTATTTATTTAGAAACAAACTTTCATCACATTTGTTAATTATCGACAATAAGTGGTTGTATATTTTTAATGAAATTACTGAGTGGCTGTTTAGAGTTTTACGGTACTTAACCTGGATCTTACACCTTGTATCATAAGAATGAATTTCACTATTGGGCTTTATTAAATTAGGGGTTTGAAATGAATATTTAATTATATCAAACAAATAGAGATTTATGATGGTCTCAATTTTAAGATATATTTTGAAAAAAAATAAAGGTTTTCAATGGTCCGGATTGTGTGCATTTGAGAATATTCTGATAGCTTTTTTTGAAGAATTAAAATGTCACTGATTTTATATGCATTGCCCCATACAACCAGTCCATAACGGAAAATGGACTGAAAGAAAAATAAGCAGTTTTTACAAAATCTTAATGCACACATCAAGTCAGACGCCCGAGGAGATATATTGCTCTTGACAGTATTGTGCAAATGTAGTTAATATGGAAATACTAATTTAGGTTCTTATCTATAAAAATCCCCAAAAATTTCACACTACTAGAAAAATTGATATCATAATTTTGGTTGTTGATCGATTTTAATCCAAATAAAACAGTTAGTTTTTGATTGATTTAAATAAACACCATTACTTTAAAACCAATTTGAAGCTTCAGACAAGGTCTTTTGTGTCGTAGTATCTAGTTCGTTTAGATTTTTGAAACATTTAGGAATGTAGCATCATCTGCATACATAATAGTTGTGGCTGTAACTGCGGAGGGCAAGTCATTAATACAAGTAAGGACTATTAAAGGTCCGAGTATAGGTGCCTGCGGGACCGTTGCATCTTGAAACCAGTTGTTATCTACAAAAACGCTTTGTTTCCTGTTACTTAGATAGGATTTGATAAATAATATTGACTTATTTCCAAAACTATAATGAGATAATTATTTAATAAGATCGTTTGTTTCCACACAATCAAAAGCCCTGCTATGTAGGGGTAACAGTAACTTTAATCAAATTATATTAATTTCAAAAAGAGACAATACGAATTATTTTCAAATTGCATCAAACTGACTCAGTCAAAAGCCATTACAAAGCTTTGAAAAGCCAAAAAGGCTTTCAAAATGTTGACTGTTTATGGCCAGTATATATGACATTATTGGTTTTTTCAAGAAGCATCAGGTGGTTCTTCAAGGTTCTAAATGGTCACCAAACAGTCCATCAGTATAATACAAGGAGAAAAAAATTAAGTAATACAAAGTTATCATAAAACAGAATGGTTTTGAAAAAAACCATCATATGCTGAGTAAAAATACTATGGTAATTTACTAGTAAATTAAAAAAATTAAAACAACATAAAAATGTTAAAAAAGTATTAAAAGAATACCTAATAAATAAGGCTTAATGGACACAAATATATTTTTGGAAAGCTGAAATAACCTCCTGGCATATTTTTTGATAATTGGAATAATTATACTGTAGTATTAGGCGGTGACCGGTGACCTAAACGCTAGGTTTGACAACAAATAGTGGACCAGCGTATGCTTTTCAAAATTTGCAACTACAATATAATTTCTATTGCATGAACCATAAACCTACAAGGGTGAAAACTTGTCTAGAATAAGAAAAAAATAAGAATATGTGTTAAAAATAATAAGAAAAATATTTTTAACACATATTCCTGTCAATTTCTTAATTTTCCTTATTCAGATCATCATCGGTGTTCTGGTTGATCTGGGAAAACTCTCAAATCATAATACCAATAATTGCCTAGTTAAAATGGTTCTTCCTAAAAAATCGTTAAACAAACAATCTCATAATGGCACTTGCCTCATATGACTGGGACACTTATTCTACAATAGGAAAACAATAATGCATCAATATTCTTCAAAAGATTTTTCTCAATTATTAGCAATGTCATATTATACTTTCAAGTCTTAAAAATACAAACTTTGCTGGATGAAGGGAAAAATAAAAGGTATAACAATGAATTGGCCAAAATGAAAGATAAACGCTTATATTTTTATAAAATGTCAAAATATGATATGAAATTTAAAAAATACTTTTTGATATTGAAAAAAGAATATTGGTAACGCTTCAAAAAAATATTTTATATTTTTGATTTAATATATACTAAGTTGATTAGTACCTGTTGTCCACTATATTCTCAAAATGTTAATAAATTATATCTCACGGTTTGTTCATGAGTTATGCAACAAAAAGGCCAAATTAGTCACTTTGAGCAGCCATATCTCCATAAACATTTTTTTAGAATTTTTTCCCGTAGCACATTTATTACTTGTGACTGTTATTATTTGAGACTACTGTTACTATAAAATATCTGCAGATTTACCTTCCACAGAAAATTCATGAATTTTTGTTCAAAACTGATTTGTCGGATGTTGAAAGTGACTTGTCTGCTGATGACTTCGCTGACAACTTCGACTTGGAAGATAGTGCTAATGGAAGTGGGGACAATTATGTTCCAGATCTTCATGATTTATCTTCTAGTGAAGATAATGACATCGATTTTGTCCTTAATCCTAGGCCTAGAGCTAGGCCTACTCCAACTCAAGACGATTGTCACCATGGGTTCGTGTCTATCCTCCTGAGCCATCACCAACAGTGTACATAGTTTTTGTGCGTAGTTTTAAAATTTTGTGTGTTGATATATTGTAAAAAAGTGTATATTTTCTATTTCTCTATGATATTCTGAACATTTTGTATGTGTTGGTTTTTGGAAAGTGTAATTAGTTTGCCGTCAGGGTCTGCAAAAAACCCTTTGGGAAATTTTTAATTTAAGGGTAAGTAAATTCAAATTATTATTAATACTATAGAGCATATTATTCCAAACAATTTGCTATAATACATTATAACTTTTGCTAAGTAACTAATTTTTACAAATATTTTTAGAAAGTGCAACATAGGGGTCAGAAAATGCCTCCCAGTTAAGAGTCATTAACACGTCAGTTCGAGGGTTAGTGAAACTTATTTACTTTGTTTTAACAATTGAGGTAAAAAGGGGATCGTCCTATACTTTAAAAAGATTTAACTAATTAATAAAATATATCAATTAGTTTTTAGAATTCAACATATACTGAAAACCAACAAATAATGACAAATTTATTCACTCCTCATTTGTAAAAAAATCACAGTTTACAACTACCTAATTTGTAGATGTTAAAGCACTACACTTAATGACTAAATTGATTATAAAACATCAAAATTTAATGGATTCAACAACATTTAATTGGTCAAATGATCAGTAAGAGAAAAAGTATTCCGAAAATATCAAGAATAATAGTTTTCCTTAATAACAAAAAAGAAGAAATTTGAACTCCATAACTTAGTTTTGTATTCATAACTTTCATAGTGATTGTTTTTGAAAATCCATAACTCTCATAGCAAAACTGTACGAATATTTTATATCACATAAATAAACATAACTTTTACTTCGAAACTAAAATATTTTGTTCAAAATCCAAATACAAAAATTAATGAAGAAGATAAATGACATATACATTGTGATTGTAATTAAAATTTATAAATTGGACAATTTATAACAAAGAGAAAATTAAAAACCAGAGCATTTTCTGACCCCTATGCGGCACTTTGTAATATTTGTAAAAATTAGTTACTTAGCAAAAGTTATAATGTATTATATATCAAATTGTTTGGAATAATATGCTCTATAATCTAATAATAATTTGAATTTACTTACCCTCAAATTAAAAATTTCCCAGCATCCATAGCCCAAAAAACACTTTTTTGAAAAATAAAGTTTTTTTTGCAGACCCTGACGGCAAACTAATTACACTTTCGAAAAACCAATACATACAAAATGTTCGGAATATCATAGAGAAATAGAAAATACACACTTTTTTTACAATATATCAACACACAAAATTTTAAAACTACGCACAAAAACTATGTACACTGTTGGTGATGGCTCAAGAGGATAGACATGAACCCATGGTGACAATCGTCTTAAGTTGGAGTAGGCCTAACTCTAGGCCTAGGATTAAGGACAAAATCGATGTCATTATCTTCACTAGAAGATAAATCATGAAGATCTGGGACATAATTGTCCCCACTTCCATTAGCACTATCTTCCAAGTCGAAGTTGTCAGCGAAGTCATCAGCAGACAAGTCACTTTCAACATCCGACAAATCAGTTTTGAACAAAATTTCATGAATTTCCTGTGGTAGGTAAATCTGCCGACATTTTATAGTAAAATTAAAATATTTACTGCAACATTTTATTCAACAAATAAAACACCATATATAATCACATCACAACCGAACACAACAAAAGTAAACAAACAATAAAGAAACTGCAAGTCATCAGTTGGCCGGCTGATAAATCGAGAGTTGGCGTCTGGTTTTTACAAAAGCCAGTAAGAATAAATCGATAGTTATATGTAACAAAATATATCAAAATGAAAACGTACGATCTCGCATGTATAATGATGTATAATTCAACCTTACACGGATTGTTTTTATATTGTTAATGACGTATAATGAGAGGGATGTTTAATGCATCATGAATGATGACTTTGCCAGTTCAGAAACAAATTAATGAGTCGTGAAATACAACTTTGCCAGTTCGAGGGTTAAGGGTGTTTGATCAAAAATTATTTTTGAAAATATTTTGAATAAAATTGTTACTATCCATGTAAGTAATAAATGTGCTACGGGGAAAAATTCTGAAAAGTTTTTATAGGGATAAGGCTGCTCAAAGTGACTAATTTGGCCTTTTTGTTGCATAACTTATGAACAAACCGTGTGATATAATTTATTAACATTTTGAGAATATAGTGGACAATAGGTACTAATCAACTTAGTATATAGTAAATCTAAAATAGAAAATATTTTTTTTGAAGTGTTACCAATTATTTTTCTATAAATGATGTTGTTCAAATTTTGAGTTGACATTTTTACTTTTATCTTTGGCTAAAAAAGTAGATTAATAATATATCTAAAATTCATTGCTAGAGTTTACCATAAATGTGGGAGTTTTGTCCATCTGTCGAATTTGCGGGGAGGAGGCTATGAGGAGGAGTGAGGGAAGGGGAATACATTGCTTGTTCGTAAGTGAATCAGGATCTTTACTACTCTTAGAGGCGGTTGCGATAAAATCTAGAACAAAATTCCTTAGAGTGCTAAACTGGGTGCCCGGACGAACACCTTTAAGACAAAATATTGCCCATAGGAATGACACAGTAACTTTTAAGGCTGTTGTGCTTAGTTTTAAGGTGAATTCAATAGATCCAAATAGCCAGTATTCTTCTCATAAATGTATAGAATAAAGATAAAAATGGACTCTGGTTTCCCCTTTAAATGCAAATAATGCAAGTGTTATTGACAGACATAATTTGAGATAAGGCTTCTTTGATATTTTTTTTGTGTATGAAACTTGAACATTTTCTAAATGTACAATATTCTAAGCAGATTACACTTTTTTATATATAAAAATTAATTTTAAATCCAACCATCCAAAGTAGCATATTAGTTATATTTTTTATTTTACCAGCTTGTGTCATTGGCATGGATACCGCTGCACTGTTACAAAGTATTGTGGAAGTTATTCTTCATATTTGGAATTTACTGGATCATTCATCCCCATCAGAAAATTTGGTAAGATGTCTAAATTTTCACTATAATTTACTAGCTGATTAATGTTATTAATCTATTTTATTACCATGTATTGAAATATTAGTAGTTTCCATATGAGGACTGGATTAAAAGAACCTTTTGAATTAGTAATTCCTCACAGTAACAAAATTTTGGAGATACGAGGTACGTCCAGAAAGTAAGTTCTGTTTGGTAATAAAAATAATTTGTCTACAGATACAGAAAAAATATTTATTGCACTAAAATCTACAACTCTTAAACTACTTTTCTACATAACTGCCGAAATTTTGCAGGCATTTGTCATAGCGTGGCACAAGTTTTTCTATGCCTTCTTCATAGAAGGTTGCCGCCTGTGTCTTCAACCGTTTGGAAACATTTTCTTTCAGCTCTTCGTCATCGTTGAAGTGTTGACCGCCAAGGAAAGACTTCAGATGTAAGAACAGATGAAAGTCGCTAGGAGCGAGGTCAGGGCTGTACGGAGGATGGTCAAACACGTCCCAGCCAAATCCAAAACCAGTTCTTCTGTAATCAAAGATGGACGCCCACTTCGTTCTTCATCATGCACTTCATTACGTCCTTCATTAAACTGTCGGACCCATCTTCTCACCATTGAATCACTCATCGCATTTTGTCCGTAAACCTCGCAAATTTGCCGATAAATGTCAATCGGTTTCACTTTCTTAGCATTCAGAAAATGAATCACAGATCTGATTTCACAAGCGGCGGGATTTTCGATCAACACCGACATTTTAAACAAGCACAACAAAGCGTACGAGACTGACAGCGATCTCAAAATGGCGCACGTTTCTTCTCCTTGATACAGAGCGTCTGCCGCGCATGCGCGGAACTGCGATCGCAGCGCTGCAGCGGATATAAATGGAAACGAAACTTACTTTCTGGACGTACCTCGTATGTTGTTGCAAACAATATTTATTTTATTTATTCTTAAAACGCTGATCGTCAAGATATGGGCGAATATGGATTTCGAATGAGTGTTGAAGAGCGAATCTAGTCATTGCTACAAACTAAGGCCGACTATTCCTTAGAAAGTGTCATTAATTAATAGCCCAATGACAAATGAACAGCCGGTGGTTATCAGCTAATCCCTTTCAAAATGTGTTACGACTCTGATTGGGATCGAACTGAGAAACTTTAGCTTACTAAGCTGGGATTTAACCAACTAAGCTACCGACAATAAAGCAAAATATATACAGGTTGTATCTGTAATGCGTGCACATATTTCAGTAACTGATTTTATAGGCCGAAACAAAGTCAAAATTTCAAATAATATCTTATCAATTTAAAAAACTTATGTAGCTTTTTTAATAACATTCAGGGTGTCCAGAAACAGGGAAAATAGGGAAACCCTGGAAAAGTTAGGGAATTTTAAATGACCTGGAAAAGTCAGGGAAAAATCAGGGAATTTGAAACAAACCTGAAAAATCTTAACAAGAACACCAGTGAGTTGTGATTTGTAATAGTCACTAGGCCTATATACTTGAGTGCGCTACAAAAAATCCTTTACTTTGTTCAGTACTAAATGTTAAGTTTACATGCTATTTAATATTCTAAATTATGAAAAAGCTACTAAATACTTTGCTTATGCTTGTTTGACCTCATACAACTAGTTTAATATCCCTAAAAGTTTAAAACTTATTGAAATAATTGTCTGATTAGAAGTTGTTACATAAGTCATAGACCTAAAATTTATGCTGGTTTGGGGGAAATTATAATATAGCGCCGTTTTTCAAGGCATTGGAAATTGTTATAATTTAACAATAGAATAAAAGGTATGTTTGTTTTTTACTAAAGGCTAATAATAAATATTTTTTTTAATTCTACCTGTACTTTTATAAAATAGTACTTTTAAAAAGAATAATTACTGTAGGTAATAGTTTTGAATTTAATTATTACGGTTCTCAATAAAAATATATTTGTGAAATATTGATATTTCGGTAATTAATAATTGTAAACGACTATAAATAACATATTGTATGTACATGATAGTACATAATATTACTATTAAGTTAAATAGACGTGTATGTCAACCATCACCAGAAAATTTAGAGCTAGGTCAATCTCTTGATGATAAATCTATTGTACAACTTAATCAATCACTTCAAATCCAAAATAATGAGCCTTTTTTAAATATTGTGAACCAAAAAAATCACCCAGACTAAAAGTAACAAACTCAACAAGAGTAAAGGCATCACCAAACAAACTTAAAAGCCTAACAGTATTTCATCAAAACATTCAGCACTTGTCAACTACAACTGATTCCTTAATTATTACAATTGATGAGAAAACCTGATATCATTATATTAAGTGAAAATAAACTAACAGCAGATGAAATAAATACAGTAAAAATTCCTGGCTTCAGGTTAGTCAGTTACTATGCAAGAAATATTAATGAAGGAGGTGGAGTATTGATACTTGCTTTAAATGAGTTAAATGTAAACCCAATATCTTTGGAGCTACTAAATGCTTTAAATGTAGATAACATTTTTGAATCGTGTGCCATAGAGGTCACTTTAAACAATTGTAAATTAATTATTGCTGGTATATATAGAACACCATCCCATAATGTTGATATGTTCCTTCAAAAGTTTGATGTATTTTTGAGTAGGCTAAGACAAATTAATAGTATTGTGTATTAAATCTAAAAACTCCCAAACTCAAAGAGAAAATTACATCTTACAGACATTTCCGTAAATTAAATGACTGAATTTTTATCCAATGTAATTTCTTATCCATGGCAATATATTGAAGATCTCAAGTCAGAAAACAAAATGGTCGAATCCCTTAATTCTCTCATCTTAAATCTGTACAACAAGCATGCTCCTGTGGTAACTAGATGTATCAATAAAAAGCATCCTGTTCCTTGGCTTTCTCCTCATATTCTGTCTCTAATGGCTCGTTGGGACTCTAGCTATCGAAGAGCCAGAAGGTCGCAGAATGTGGAACTCATGATCCAATATTGCCAGCTTCGGAATGAAGTGAAATAGCAGCTTCAAAACTCCTGTCTACATTATATAAATTCATTATTTTCAAATAGGAAACAGTCAACGACTGAGTTGTGGAGAAATGTAAACAAACTCGGTTTTAGCAAGCTACCCTCGCCTATTCCAGTCAATATACCACTAAATGATCTCAACACGTATTTTCTATAATTTTCCAAATCTACCTTTGTTGGTTCTACTCAAAATTATCTATCTGAACTACTTCTTCAGAATAATAATGATCTAACCAGACCACGATTTTCTTTCAACCCAGTTTTACAAGTTGATGTATTGAATAAAGTCTGATGCAACTGTTCAGAAAAATTTCTATCGCATTGATTAAATGAATACTATTTACAATCCTTTCAGTGTTAACATGTATTTTCAATAAGTCTTTAAGAACTGGCATTTTCCCTAATCAGTGGAAGTCTGCTCTTGTCCGTCCCTTGTCCTCAGGACTATAGACCGAACAGTATTCCGCTCTAAAGGTCTGGTGGGAAATACCAGAAACTGGAAGCTGCCCATGGTGAACTAATACATCAGGGTCGCTAACTACCATTAGGTCAAGAAGTGTGTCAGCTGCAGCAGTGTGGTGTGTGGCATAAACTGGAAGTATACACAAATTACAAGAAGCAAACATCCTTGTAAACTATAAGCAGTCATAGCCCATTTTCAGTAGGTCTGTATTAATTTTGCCCATGATCAAAACGTGAGTATAGTGTGGAAGGAGACGTAAGAGCGTGTTCTCAAAGGTGACAAGGGGTCCAGTCCTCGGAGGTTTATAACACACTCCAAGAAGAAGAGTATTATTACAAGACAAGCTAATTCCTAGGAACATGTACTCTGGTTTGGCTGAGTATTTGCCTGGGGATAAACAGCAACATCCCCTCCAGTTTGAAGCAATCTGTCATTTCTAAAAAGTGTGTAACCAGTCAGCGATAACTCACAAGAAGGAATACTTGGTTGTAACCAAGTCTCACTGATGGCAATGGCATGAAAATTAAGCTGATCAAACACAGCACTGAACTCATCCATTTGACCTCTCATAGATTGCACATTTATTTGAGCCACTTTGAACTTTTTATTAAAAGGAGCTAAATTATTGGAAAGAATATGGCCAGTGTGATCAGCACAGCATTACAGATAAGGGGTAAAGAATGGGTGAGAGGGGAATGTGCGAGTGGAGTGGCAGGGAGGGGAGCCATCACGGTATCTTTGACAGCTATGCTGTCCCGCTATACTGGAACAGCAGCTCAGGTGGACATGAGCCGAAAACACAGCAGCAACCAGAAGGATCTTACCGGACAAGCAATAATACACACATGCACTCACCTACAACTATACGGAAAACAATATTTATAATCTCTAAAATAAAAAGGAAATCAAAGAAAATTATTTTTTTACAACGCTCTATCGGTATCTTTACGAAATAAATACCTGTTCGGCTTAGGCTCTTAACAAGAATAAAATTGAAAACTAAAGAAAAGAAAAAATTAAGATATATTTCAAGTACACATTTATGATGTTAATTCAAACAAAAATAAGAAGAAGAATTCATCATTTTTGACAGCCCATGAGTTCATAAATCTACATTACACAGTTAATACTTATTACAAATGACTGATTCTATTTTTACTACATTACATACATACATACGCACATATCATATCACAAACGAACATACCTATTCTCCATTTCAAAATTATGCAGACCCGAGTTTACAAAGACACTGTAACTAAACAAATAATGATAATTACATGATTTTTTTTTGCTATAGAGAATTTAATTGTGCGTTGAACCATGCTTGTCAAATAATTTTCATAATGCATTAACAATTTTTTATTAGGGATTGTTTATAAAAAGTACCAGTTTTTTCGCAATTTCTAACGTACCATCGACTTTAGACCTAGATCGTGAGGAACGACCTAATTTATGTGGTTCACAAAATCCCTTCTAAAAGCGAGGAACGGCATAATTTATGCTGTTGCATTAAAATCAATAAAACAAAGTTGGTACCAATTGACGCAGAATGTTCTGTTCTATACATTTCAGATTTTTTAAAATGCAATTTTATAAACGTAGGAGGTAAAATTAAAACGTGCAACAAAAAACTTCCGCTCAATTCCCGCCTGGCACGGAGATCGGGAGTGGGAAAAATGGCCGGTTTGTCGCATAACTGAAGAATAACCAGAAGACAGAATAAGGTCTAGTAAATGTCAGTCTGCAGAGAATGAAATACTCTATCGAACAAATAAAATTATGACTTAGCAGCATTGGGTATTTTACAAAAAAATGTTGTTTACCTTTTTATACGACCGAACAAATCGTGAGGACGGCATAATTTATGCTGTTGATAAAAGTTGTTGTTCAAACTATTTTTGGCTGTAATCTAACAATTTTTGTATATTTTTCTTCAGAAATATGTGTTCTATCAAGAGTTACTGTTATAAAAATTCCCAAAAATTATTTTATATTTTTTATAATATTCACAGTATGCAAAATTTTGCAAGTGCCGTTTACACAATTTGCGCACGCTAACTTATGGTGTTATACGTTTTATACTGTTTGGAATATTTTCATATATTTTACATTTTCTTGTAGATAATAGATTGTACTAATGAAGTACATGTTGTAAGAAATTATAAAAAAATATTCATACCCTTTATTTTTGGATTGTTATGTAATGTTTCAAATAAATGTCTTGTTTCCCTGGCAACATTTTTATATTTCTCCATAAACAAAAAATATGAAAATATGATTTACGGTACAACATGACTATTTTTCCTAAACAGCTTTTTCTTGTCTATTCAATGGTTGTCCGAAAAAGTTGTCATGAAAAACAGACATTGTACTGATGAACTCTTGCTCAATATAGACCTTATTTATTTATTTAAGTGTTGAGAAATAAATGCAACGTGAATAAGAAAGATTGATATAAAATATGTACAAGTATTTTATGTATATTTCACTTATTGCTCACTTTTAGGTTATGCAATATGATCTGTCATGAGAGGCAGGGACAACTATAGGACTGGGAAGCACAGAACAGTTACTTACGAGCATTTGCCCTCAGAGGCAGGTGTCCATCTTTACAATAAATTACCAAATTGTATAAAAATCGTCAGAACGCTGAAGGCGTTTAAAACTCAATTAAAAGGCTTCCTAGCCTACCATGCTTTTTATAGTGTGGGTGAGTTTTTGGCGAATAACTTGGAGACCACACAGTGGGTAGGCTGACACCGGAACTGGAGGTGGGAAAATTGGATGTATAAATGTGCAGAAATGTATGTTTGAGAGATTGTTTTGTAGTGTGGATGAAACCAAATTTTTTAACTAGACATAAAATAACTTTTAAAATAAAATTGACTTTTGCAATACATGTTAAATGTCCACTGCAATAAAGACTGATTTGATTTGGTTTAGCAATTAGTTTGTAGTGAATAAAAATAGGATTTGCTGTAGTTCTCTATTCAATACCTAGTCTATTCCATTTGCCCTCTCATGGGAGTTCAATTAACACGCCCTCTCCAGGGTTAAATTAAGTTGTGATCATTTAAATCAACTGTGTTGTGATTTGTGTTTTAAAAGTTTATGATTAAACCAGACAAAAAAAGTCTGATTATTTCTGAATTTTCTCTAGTCTTATAAGTTTTCAATTTCCTCCTGGTAAATTAATTCTTTAGTGTTATATACTAGTTTGAACACTAATGCCGCTTTTCTGGAACCAGAGGACATTAGAAGGGCTACACTCGGGGAGATCATGTCCTTCATAGGGGGGACTGGTCTCTTGTGACACTGTCGTCAACCCGGTGTATCTAACTAACGAACTAACTAACCGTCTGTTGGCTCAGTTGGGATTCCAACCTTGAACCTTTCCCTCCGCAGTCCAAGGCCTTAGTCACTGAGCCACTCGCCGGCATTGATTAATGTGATTCTCATTCGTGAATGTGTTAAATAATAAATTAACTTACTTAATTTATAGACTTTTATTGTAGATTGAACTGACAATTTTATTGACTTTTACTGTAGAAAGAACTGAAAATCTTATTGATTTGTATTGGAGACAGAACTTACTTGATCTTATTCTTGTAGACTGATTGGTTTAAGAAGAAATGGGGCAGTCTTGTGGTTGATCGCCTTCTCACGGGTAGGTTTCCTTACACCATTACTGCTGCCAACAGTAAGAAGCGCCAGCGAGACAGTGACCAGATGTTGGCTGCCTTAAAGATGTCAAGAGACCCCTCCTGTTCCCTTCTAAACCTACAACTGTGTTTGTTAGCCTTCCTGCTTAGCAATTCGGGACCTCTCTGGATTCAAAGCATCCAATACATTGAACGTGAGTAAAGTTGATGATGAGTCAGGTGTAGTTTAGAAGGATTTCTTTAAGTATTAAATTTAGTGTGGAGTATTTTCAACTCCTGTACATTAACCCTTTGCACTCGAGAGGGCTCTTTAAGGAATGTCCTCTTGAGTCGTACGGCCACTGTGAATGGCCACAGCCATTTTTGTGACAGCTTGCAATATTTTTTTTTGTAAATGTCCTCACAGATCGCAAGGCCATTCGGAGTGGCCAATGTGAAAGTCGGCGAACGAGTGCACGGCCATTGTCAGTGGCCACCACACAAATCAGCGTTTAATATTTTTGTTTTCAATATTATTCCTCCATAAAGTGGCGTAGCTTGTTGAGAAACTCTGGAACTAAGGGGCTGTCAGTTTCCCGCCTTTTCAACCAGCCGTTGTGTTGCACAGATTTAACTCTATGACTCAGTCGCCAGTCACCAAATGTTCTTTGTGTTGCTAAGCGTTCAGTCGACAGTTTTCTACGTTGTTTTGCACTGCGATATTGTTTTGATCAATATCACAGTGCAAAAAAATAAAAACTAGAACTCTGAAGAACCTATTATGTCTTAATTTGAATTAAAAGAAGACGATTTTATTTACCAATATTATTATTTGTAACTAACAATAATTATTCATTTCATTGTTCTTAAATTGTTATTTGTAGTACAACATTAAAATAAAGTTACTGTATGTTGTTTACTTGGGTTTTTAAATATTAAATCCCCGTTGTTCCATTTCAGCTGATTGTCAACAAAAGAATTCCGACCCAGTGAGAACTGGCAGGTGACGTGACTAACGCGTTGCACAAGATGGTGGCGCGGCCACTCACAGTGGCCGTGCGACATGGGAGGACAGTTCGAATGGCAACAAATACGAGATGACTTAGAGTGGGGATTGGCCACTCCCAATGGCCTTTCGAGTGCAAAGGGTTAAATCATAATTTTGTTATTTGTTTACATCAGCATATCATAAACGATTTTCATTTAGGGTTTCAGTTGTTTTTAAATAGTATTGTGGAACTAAATAATTTTATTATTTTATGTGACCTTTGTGACCTTGTCTAGACTTAAAAGATGATGTGTCATCTTAAAACTATAAATTTTGTGTGGCTTCTAATGGTTTAACTTACAAGACTTAATAAATGAATAAGTATAAACAGTAATTCTAATTCCTGTCGAGATCATATTTCACTAAGGTAAAATAATCTAATCTTTTGTTAAGTAGGTTTGACATAATTGACAGATAACAGATCATTGCACATCAATTACTTGATAAGATACACAAGCAATAAGTACATGTATTCTTGATTGATTTTTGTTCTTATTCCATTGAGTATTAATATTAAACTAAAGCTGTTACTCAGCTTTTGACACATTTTTAAGCTATCTATAAATACACAGTAGGTTACTGTTTTGTGATATGGATTTGTATACAATGTTTTGCAAGTTGTGAAATAAAAGGGGTAGCAGAAAAGTAGCCTCTGGAAAAGTACCCCCCCCCCCCCAGCAACTGCATACGTCACTTTAACGTTACGAAAATGTTATTAGGACAGCTGACAAAACTGGTGTCTGCGACTGGAAAAATACAGTAGGAATTTGTAATTTTTTAAATAATAGTCTGCTGTGTTCCCTCGGGTCATTGTTGGAGATAAGACGTATTGCCTTTTTTTGGAGGATTAGGATCTCTTGTATTCTGGTACAGTTCCCATATAGAGTTAGCCCGTATCTAAAAACCGATTGGAAGTATGCAAAGTATGCAGACTATCGGGACAAAAATTTTTAGACGATTTAATAAATAAATCACTTGTGATAGTCTAGTACTCAAATAATCAATGTGTGAGGTCCAAAAGTAAATTCCTAAAAACTTTGCTGATGAAACAGAGGTAGTTTTGTTATTACACTTATTTTGAGACATAACATTATTATTCATAGTAAAGATTTATATTTATTTCATAGTATATATATATATATATATATATATATATATATATATATTTATTTTATTTATTTATTTATGACAAGTACACTGGTTGGTTTGTTTTATTCAATATAGTCGGTAAACTGCGTTCTTGGTTGTAATACTCATGTAATACATAAGTTATTATACATAATATGACATTACTCAAATACTCATTTATTAACTCAATAGAACAACAGTTTTCTGTGTAAGTCAAGTTTCTCACACCTTTTTTTAATGAATTCAAGAATTTACTGTTACTGTTTGGGTCAAGAGAATTAAAAAGCTTAGGGCCAAAATAAAAGACTGAATATTTTTATTTGCTAAGTCTAAACTGATCAATTTGTAAATTATTTCTGTTTCTTGTTGAGTAGTGGTGGCTGAGATTATTGAAGTAATTTTGATTTCTAAATACAAAAATGAAACATGGTATATTAGCAAAAAAGGAAGGGTAAGGATGCCTTCTGACCAAAAACGCTCCAACTGTCTCGCTGGTTCATTCCCCAAATGGTCCTGAGTGCTTTCTTCTGGAGATTAAAGACTCTGAGGAAATCGTGCTGACAACAAAAATCCCAGGAAACCAAACCATAGCTCAGCTGAGATTTAAAAAGGCCAAGGTATGCGAGCTTCAGGACAACACAAGAGGCAAAGACTGAGAGACACCGCAGGGCATAGATTGATGAGTTTAATTGTTTGCATAATTTATCCACATGAGAATTCCAGAGAAGATTGTTGTTAAGATACAATCCAAGAAATGTTATGTTAATTTGAAACATAATACTAGTGTCTGATTAGATAAGGCCATTCAGAATTACCTATGGTTTTAAATTTAATCAATTCTGTTTTTGAAAAATTGAGAAAAAGCTTGTTTACAGTAAACCAATCAATGAGTGATTTTGAAGTGGTATTGAATATATTGGTAAGAGTGTCACATCTCTATTACTCATAATGATTGTCTGCAAAGAGGGTCACTGTTAAAAAGTGTCTGTCTGGAAGTTTTAGAATAGAAAGTTTGGTAAATCATCCATGAATAGCACAAAAAGTAAGGGGCCTAATATAGAACCCTGCGCTACTCCCGTCCTGACAACTGAAAAATCTGAGGTAAAGATTTTGCTTCTCTGAGAAAGCTATACGCACTGCACTCTGTCAAGTAGGAACTAAACCAACAACACATGACCCCTGATGTCATATTTTTCCAACTTACTAACCAGAATGGGGTGGCTAATGACATCAGATGCCTTTGAGAGATCATAAAAAAGACTAAGGAAATGATGATTACTTTCAAAGCAACTCAAAATTTTGCGAACTGAATGAGCAAAAGCCTATGTGGTGCTCTGACCGCTCCTAAACCCAAATTGAAACTTGGATATGATGTCCTAGGAATCCAGAAAATTTATCAATCTACTGTGGACAATTTTTTCAAAAACTTGAGAAGACTGGGGTGATGGATATTGGGCTGTCAAGATAGGAGTTAATTCTTCTGAAAACCCTTTAATAAAGGTTGATGATAAGCCAGAAACATCTTTGGTTGTACTATTTTTTAGTGAAGATATGGAATGTTTTACCTCATGTTCATTAATGTCAACGAAAATTAAGGAATTTGAAATGTTGGGAAAATGCAAATTAGTTAGTAGGGAAAATGGTTGTTGAGCAGGATTTAGATTTTTAAGGTTGTCTGCAATATTTATAACTATTGGAATAATAGTTGTTGAAGACATTGGCTATTTGGATGGGATCATGGATTGTTGCGTCATCAAGGACTAGCTCGCACACTCCGGCCATAAGAGAAGCTGAAGATGTAGGTTTGCAGCTATTAATGACATCCCATGATGCCTTGGATACGTTTCTACTCCCTGAAAATTTTTTTGCGTGCTCAGACTTTGATTTAACATTGAGTTGTGTATGAGCATCTTTCAGTCCTCTAATGGGCTTTAACCTCAAGAGGGCCACTTTTTGTGGTGCCATAGAACAAAACATGAAATATTAAGGTTTTTCTTTTTTTTCTGCATTATTTATAACAGCGGGCCAGGCTGCATGCCCTTTTACTTTGGCAAAAACAAAATCACCCTTTTTAAGTTTGTTTGTATCCATTATTCCTTTTTCTTTGGTTAATTAAATACAAATACAATAATACCAATTTAATACATTGTTAATAACTTAAAACTCTTTTTTATGTTGTTAACAAGTGTTTTTGAATAAAGTGAAACAAATTACTTTTAATGTAGAATTAATAAAATAATGTAAAACCATAGTAAAGATTTTAAGTTAAATGATGGGTCAGCCAGTTAATCTACTCCAAGTGATCAAGGTCACTAACCTGTTTCACTTACTGTTATCACAAACATGCCAGTCTTGGCTGAGAACTGTGTAATCCTTCTTCCTCACTGTTAGAGATACATATGTATTTCAGATTAAAAATGTTATGTATACAGTAATAGTTTTATTAATATTCAGCAAATAAGTTCACTGTTAACATGCCTGGACTTGTGTTGTTTCGTGATCAATCCATGTGAATAAATATAAAAAACAGTATTCATTTAAAATTTTTTTTAAGTTTCCAGGTGAGCACAATATCTTTAAGTATTAGTTACAATTGAAATTTACTTGCCTTGATTATTTTTTGTGTACTTCATATATTTTCATATATTATTCAATAAAAATGAATAATTACTATGGAAAAATCCAGTTACATACATATCAGTTTACATTTTTATTACAAATTACGTAAAGAACCATACATGTCAAACACCAAATCAGCATCGCTACCCAATTTCTCACAAAACTGATAGTCTAAGAACTTCTTTCACGAATATTGTTTTACTTTTGATATTGTATCTCAGTTTCAATTCAAATGGACACCTTGTTGTTTTTAATAAGTTTATAAATTCATCGCAACAACTGTCTTAGTAAAAAGAAAAATAAACAATCTTCAGACAACATGTACACAAAACAATATCTGCGTGTTGAATATTTATTTACTTATACAATGTTATAGTATCAAACTCAATTGCGCTTATTTTATTGTACTTTTTATGTACCATATTCGCTACAACTCGAAAAATTTCTGCATGATATTTTGTAGGAATAATAGAATGGAATATAATCAAAGAACCCATGCAAATTGTGGTGTTATATGTCAAGTTTTCCTCCTTGGATTTCAGAATATCAGCCCATTATGAATAATTATTTTGGTTGGTAAATTACAATTAAAAGCTATGTTAAATCCATTAAAAATCGCATAAGAAATTGAAGTCTCATGTGAAAAATTATTAATAATTTATATCAAACCGTACAAGCATCTTCAAAATTTTTAAAATCACGTTTTATATTGGATGAACAATAAAGGTCCAACAAACGATTTGGTTACTTTTCCCAAGTGCATCAAGACCAAACGAATGTACTGATTATTTATTTTTTATTTTGTTGTTGTAATATGGCATGTAGGTGCCTTTAAAAAATATCTCCAGATTATTTATTTAATTTTTTGAACATTTTTATTTTTCTGATTTTATACCCCAAAACATTAATTTGAGTTTTTCTCATAAACTGTTCTAAATATTTTGATTAAATTTGCACAAAATATGTATTTAAAAATGGCAAATAATAGGCAGTACAAGTAAACGTCATACAACACAAATTTATTACAATATAATTACAAATTGCACAAATATATTATAATACAAGTACAAAATGCACAAATATTATGGTGATCGATTTCAGTAAACCACGCTCACCTTCCTCAGACATGACGGAATCTTATCTATATATATAAAATCCAATGTATGTCTGTCTATCCTTTATGCGCTACCAAACCGTCCAGCCGATCGCCATGAAACTTGGGGAAGTTGTTCTATATACCCCAGAGAAGGTTTCTGCCCTATTCCCGTTTCTTTAATCCCTCAGGGCTCCATCCCTTGGACTTCTAAAGTTTCAATGTTAATCAAATAGCAGGATGCATGAAGGTATAATAAGTCAAATATAAAAAGAATATCAGCTGTGGGTTTTAAATATGTCAAAATTATACTGTTTATATTTTTATGTTTTTATTTCTTGTGAAGCTATATTAATTGATTGATTTATTTGATTAACAGCTGTTAAATAAAAACAAATAGAATAAAATTGTGGTAGGCAAAACTTTCAAAATTAAAAATAATTGAGTACAGTAGTAAACTACACAAAACATCAGCTGTTGTAAATTGGATACTGGATACATGATAAACTTAAATAATAAGAACAATTTATGTCAACATTTCTTAAAGTCTTCAGACACAATAAAAACCACTATCATATATTTATTTTGCACTATTGAATATAACAATAAGTGTGATAAAATTATATCACATTATAAAGTTAAATTATTTAGATTTATCAATCCAATTACGAGGGTAATCGCGAAAGTGACTTCCGTTTTGAAATAAAAATTAATCCAGTGAAGATAGAACAATTTTATTATATACATCTTAAAACTACAACTTTACCTTATTTTTCCACATAGTTACCAAATTGATTTAAGCACTTGTCATATCTTTTGACAGTCTTATCAATTCCCTCCTTATAAAAATCTGCCGCCTGTGAGTGGAGCCAACCTGTCACTGAGTTTTGTAGCTCTTTGTCACTGTCGAACCGCTGCGAGGCAAGCTACGACTTCATGTACGGAAACAAGTGAAAATCACTTGGAGCCAAGTCCGGGCTATATGGGGGATGATCAAAAACGTCCCAATTAATCTTTTTCAAAAGTTCACTTGTTCTCCGAGCTGTACTTTTTCTTTGCTTTTTCGGTACCCAACGAGCACAAAACTTGTGGTACCCCAGTTTTTCTTTCACTATCTCGTGTAAGAGGCTTCGAGAAACTTCAGGAAAGTGGTCAGAAAGTTCCGAGATCGTGAATCGACATTTCTCACGAACCTTTTCGTTCACTTTTCTCAGAAGGTCATTACTGACAAGAGAAGGCCTACCACTCCTTTCTTCATCGTGAATGTTTGTTCTATCATTTTAAAAAAACCGTACCCACTGATGAACTACACCTTCACTCATAATGTTTGGGCCATAAAAAGCACACAATTCATGATGAATTTCGGCTGCTGAGTGATTTTTTGCCAAAAGAAATCGTATAACACTACATACTTCACACTTAGCTGGAATTTCTATCACCGCACTCATGTTTTAAGGCTGTAACTGGACAACGTGTGATCGTACGATGCTCCACCTTGCACAGTTAGAAGCGTACTGAGCTGCTGCGTGCGCCGATGTCAGTATGGCGGTGCTACCACCACTACTTCTTGTACTATGAACAAACGGCGGTTACTTTCTGGATAGCCCTCATATATAACTCAAATTTAATAGAGAAGGGCTTATAACGACGTTAAATTATTTATCACCATTTTAGTTTTGACGTTACATCTAATTTACAGTATAATTCTTTAGATAGTATCATTTTCATATATTTTTTAAATTTAGCCTCAATTTAAGTTAATTAGTATTAGCCTATTATATTGCCATAAACCAATTATAATTTAAATTATTTAAATGACAGCCTTAGGCTAATTTACTAAATTATTACAGAACTAATAATGCTTAACTAATTTTCACAATTTAGACAACTATTACTGTTATAGAGTGATAATAAACTAATTAGTTAGTTTATCAGCCTTATATAAGAAAAAGAAACTGTTATGTTTCCTGAATTGTAACGAATGTTCATGTTATTTACAATTCATAATACACTAATGCACACAGAATAGAACATATATTATGTCTATTCCCTGTGCCGAAGCATTAAATACAAAACGCAAACGCCTTCAATATTCCTAATACAGTCCACTCAACAAGCCTTGGGGGGTACTTTTCCAGGCTGTACACCACGGGCAGGGGGGTATACTTTCCAGTCAGTACAAATCCACCCAGTACGGTCCTAATTCTTGCATTATCATCCTAATTCATAATGTAATATCATTAAATGATAACAAAATACCATTTAATAGTTTGAAAATGAACAAATAGCTGAAATCTCACTGTGAGGAGTGTTCGCGACTGGAAAAGTACCCCCCACCCACCCAGCTGTGATGTCAAAGTGACATGTCTCCACTGGTAGGGGGTACTTTTCCAGTGGCCACTTTTCAGGTGCCATAGAATAAAAAATTCTATGTATGTAAAAAAATTTGCAATAATTGAAGATTGCCTGCTAAAAGTTAAAGACTACAAAACAAAATTGCACTTAGTAATAAAAATATATTATATCCTGACATTTTATTCTGTTAAAAACTTGTGTTATTGAACTATGATGAGCTAACTACCTGCATTGTTATAACAGGCAGTCTGCAGAATGGAAGGTCCTTGAAACCAGAAGATGGCGCTGTTCTTTGTCAGTGTCTAGAGGCAGCCTCCAATGAGCCAATATCTAATTCTCCCTCCTTACTCGGTGTTATTGCTAAATCTAACATACTTAACAGTGTAGATAAATCTGTTAATAGGAGGGCCTTTCATTTTCTCACCAGCATTGCTATGAGACCATCTCACCATCTTCACCAGTAAGTAGAAACAAAGGCCCCTATGTATTAAATTTGATTAGTTAAAATAATTTTTTTATACAAAATACTATATTTTTGTTAGATTAAAATCACAAAATGTGTACTTGTCCACTTTCTCATGATATAATGGTTTGGGGGAGTACTATAGTAGAGGTACAGATACAGTTGAATGCATGGCAGGAGGAGATAAGTGAGTATGGGTTGAAGTTCATTGTGGAAAAAAGTGAGTATATAACAACAAGAAAGAAAGGGATAACAATGGACAGGCTGTTGTTGTGCGGAAAAGACTTAAAGAAGGCAGAGTAATTTAAATTATTGGGTAATATACTGCAGGAAAATGGAGGAATTGAGAAAGACATAAATGAAAGAGCAAGACAAGCTGGAAATTGTTATAGAGCAGCTGGAGGATTGATACACAGCAAGAATGTACCCCAAAAAAGCAAAGAAATAATTAATAAAATGTACTATGTACCAATTTTAACTTATGGAGCGGAATTGTGGACAATGAAGAAGAGGAATAAAATCAAGAGAAATGAGATTTCTGAGGGTGAGAAAAAGAATTACCAAGAGAGATAGAATAAGAAACAAGATAATAAGAGATAGCTTAGGAGAAGAACCGCTGCAAGAAAGGATAGAAAGAGGAAGATTGAGATGGTTCGGGTATGTGAACAGGATGGACGAAAAACGGATCCCGAAGAAATGCTTGGATTATGAAATTCAAGGAAAGAGAACGAGAGGGAGACCAAAAGACAGATGGAGCGAGGGAGAATATATTGAAGAGAGGGGAAATTTGGGAAGACATCATGGAAGAGAGAAGATAGGTAGACAAAAAGTGGTGGAGAGGCAGACCCGGTGACAACTGGAAACTGCAGAAGATGATGATGATGAACTCGTCAAATACTATCATTTCAAATAATCATCATAAATCTGGAATTATCGATATGGGATAATCTGTCCTCTAAAAGACAGAAGTTAAAGCAGTAGGATAGAGGACTAGCAATACTTCTTATGATTATTTTCAAAATATTATTTGACGTAGAATATATATCAGAATCTTAAGGTAAAAGTATAACTAACTTATAAAACTAAAATCTATTACATTTGCCTTTGATACAAATTTCAAACATATTGTTCAGTATGTTTCATGCTATAATTAAAATATAAATATTAATTTTTTAAAATCTTAATTTCATTTTGGTGGTACTAAAATCTATCATTTTCATCGCATGTCTTGAAAAATCAACGTAGCCCAAAAAAATTATGTTCACTACCAGTTTTCAATATTTATTATATGTATTCAGTGTCTATGCTGTATTTTGTCTACAAACATATCTCTATAATATGAGTGAAACATTTTTTAATAGTGTTCACTATATCTTGAACAGTCTGCTGCCCTAAATGACCCAAAGGTTATCTGGAACTAAGCATCTGTGTCTGGGAGGTATCAGTAGCATCACTCTTTTATGTGAAATTTTGCTCTGCAATAACATGTAAGTCTTAACCCTTAAAGCGCCATTTATCCAATACCTATTTTCCATTAAGTGCTCATTAGTTGTAGAAAAAAATCAAAATTATAATTTATAGTTGCTTATGACGTAATAAGGGTTAAGATATGCCACTTAGCAAACACAGATTTTAAAAAGATTTTGTCATTTAGTTTTTTTTATTCTGATTGAAATAAGTGATATGTTTCTGGAATTTATATTTTTTAAGTGTATTTCTATAAATTAGTAACTATTCATTGCTGATACTTGATAGCTCAGTGGCGAAAGTATCTGACTGCAGATTATAAGCATACGTGGCATTAACGATTAAAAATAATTAACGATTAAATTTAATCATTACTTTTTCTATTAACTTTTTAACTTATTCGTTAGTTTTGGTAATGTTTAACTTCTAACTTTAACTAGTTGAAAATTTGGCTAACAGTTAAAGTAACTCAGTTAGTTTTTCAAATGCGTTAAAAGGTACCATTTGGTCCGTAGAATGTGGACTGGGGAGAAAGTATCTAAAACTCAGGTCAAAGACCGATTGTTTTCTTCATCCCCCAATTGTCACCGAATTGAATTGCGTTTTGAAGACGCACCCCCGCCCCTTTACTCACATTTTACTGCCTTATAAATAAAAAAAGGCAGACCAAACGAGTATACCATTGTTGTAGGATTGACTTGTGTCTCTGGGGTGATCATTTCACTTGACTAGTTTATATTTAGGGATAAAATTGAGATAGTCATCTTGTTTTAAATCAACGTGTTGGGTCTAAGCTTGTTTATCTTTCATAAACTCTAATACTGTAATTTTACCTGTTTACCCATCTATCTATATAATTAATTAGGAAAATCAGTTGCATTTTGACATTAATGTCAATACTTGATTAATTTACCGTATAGAATTACATATCTAAATTGTCCTGTTTAAAAGTAATCGGGAAAAACTATTTAAATGGTTAATGAAACCAACATTTCCTCAAACGTTTACTTTATTTTAAATTAGGCTTACTAGGTAAAATCAATCCATTATATGATACCACACAACAGAATAAACTATCTTCAAGATTGCAGAACATATTTCAAGTAACAATTGCTATATTTCGTTCTGTTTTCATTATTTTGCTATCGGCACCGTCGAAAAGAAAAGAAAATGACACTACTATCTTTGATATTAATATCAATAATATTATCAATGGTAATTAGTTTTGTATTTTTTTAGTGATTTAGATAGTTTTCATAATTTTTAATTAACTTATTTCAGTAATAATAAAACATGCACTCAGAACGGCAAATTCTTAAACATCTAATAAACGTAATTGCTTATCGAAAATAGTATGAATAGATCTGCTTTCACTCACTTATAGAATGAGTATATTTTGTTCAGTTTTTGTTTACCGCTAATCGGCCCATACTTTCTTATCAGTTACCATTCCTTATCATCTCCAGTCTGATAAAAATCACCTGGAGTCAACATTTCATGATATTATTTGGCCTTTCTTTTTATCTGTGCCAATTAAAAAAAAAAATGTTTTGTTATTGTGAATTTCCTATAAAATAGTTATTAATTTGTTAAAGTATAGCTTAAAAATGTAAAACTTTAATTTCAAAGACCTATATAAGTTTTTGTTAAAAATTTTAGAAATTAAATTAAATATTTCATTTTTAAGAATTCAGACAGTTATACAGTATAACAAGAATTACTGTAGAAATTGCTATAGTCTAAGTAATAGTATTGTATAATAATGTATTATAAATAGGCCTATTTATCTAAGCTTTATAAATAATAAAAGATCATACAGGTTAAGTATTTGTTTATGTATATTTTACTGTACCAAAACTAACTTTTAACTTTCAATTTCAGTTAATTTTCTAATACTTTAACTTTAATCAGTTAGTTTCAATTCATCCTAACTTTTAACTTCAATTAGTTACTTTTTTAGAATATTAACTTTAACTTTATTCAGTTTAAAAAAATCATTAACTTTTCTAAGTAGGCCTATGATTATAAGGATTTCATTAAGCTTATAGTCAAAATTTCACTCTTTGAAAAAAGTAATTGGAAGGTAGAGATTTGTACATTCAAAATATTATATCTGATGTTCTAACAAATCAAACTGAAATAATTTAACGAACTTAGTTTATGACAGAAAATCTCACCATATTTAAAGGTTTTCGTTTTAATCAACTCAAAAACCTTATTTTCAGTAGAGCTGTTGCTTTCATTGTTTTAGGGATAAGCATTTCACAACTTGGTTGGATTCTTTACCAGCTTTACTAACTAAATCATCTGTCCCGCTGACTGTTGTAAGAAGCATTGCTCTTATTGCCACACGTGATCTGCCAGCATTCTCCAACAGTCTTGATGGATGGGTGGAAGCCATATTGGGTGAGCAATTCTCCTCAACAAAACCAACTTTTAATGGGAGTTAGTTTTTAATACATATAATTAGCTAATTTGAACTTTTTATTACTATAGCAGGGAATACAAGAGCCCCTCTTTTAACCCTCTCAGTGCTAACACATTGAAATGCAATGTTTACATAGTATTCATAAAACTTGAAATTCAGGAATTTTATCTTTGCTCAGCAAAGAGTTTAAAATAATGCTAATAGTTTGGAAAATTATGAAAAAGTGAAATTATTTTAAAAATCTGAAATATGTTATAAATTAGAAAATAATTGCAAAAACCAACTAAATTTTTCAGTATTCATGGATATCCATTTTAAGTCAGGTGGACCTCAAAAAAAAAAAAAAAAAAAAAAAAAAAACATACTTAATATTATATAGGGTGTTTCATACCACCTGGAAACAATCTTCTGTGTTTGAACCATTTGCCAGAGCGATGCATAGAACTGTAACCCTAGTAAATCTCATATGGCTAATAAAACCAAATTATTGTTGCCGCATTTGAAATACAGGGTGTGCCTGAAAATGACGGTGAAAGGTTTGAATCTTGAAAACTTCAAATGCGATTGGAAAGACATAGGTCTTGTGGTACATTATTTTGAAGGTATTTGAACACTGAAACATTTTTTAAAATGTTTGAATATATCCTGTCTTTTCCAATTGGCAGAGTTTTTTTAGAAATTTTTTTGAGTAATTTTTACTACTGTGGTACTTTTGTATTTAAATTAGAGTATCAATATTTTTATTGGAAAGAGTAGGCTACAAGATAAGTTTTCAAACAGTATGTTGTATTACCATTTTTGCAAGTTTTTCTTTTGGCCCATCATTTTCATATTCAAAAAACTGCAGCTCCGTACCCAAAAAAATCTTAAATGAGAACATAGGTTGTGTGGCACCTTAAACTATAATTTTTGTAAAAGGAAACATTTTTTCTAATTTAAACTCCATTCCTATTTCTTCTAGTTTACAAGTTATTAGAAAACAACTGTATTTCAACTATAGCAGCTGCTTTACAAATTCCTCACAAATATTTGCCAAATTTCTTCTGACTCTGTTATAAGTCCAACATCTATTTGCAGAAAAATGAAATCTATTTGACTACTTTTTTGTCAAATACCCTTTCAACTTTCCTAAGGTGTTTGTATAAATTGTTATCCATTCTTTCTCTGCATAATTTACTTAAATCTATAATAGAATTTTTTTTATCAACTCATCTGAAATCCATTTTGAATTTAAGTTTCTATATCTTGTTTTTACTTTTGGAAAATAAAGTTGAAAGTAACAACACTTGCTATAAAACATGTCATATTTCATATCCACTTCAGCATAATATACATCTAGCCATGTTTACTTTTTTAGAGTACTTTTAAAATTATCTAAATTTTCTTTGGTAATTTTTCTACATTCTTTTGTTAGTTGCACTTTACATTTTTACTCTTAGTATTAGATAAAATTGATCAGATATTTGAGTATTTAATAGTTGTACTATCTAAATTGGTTATAACATTATCCAGAGCTGAACTTGTATTTTGAGTTATCCTGGTAGGAAACGTGATTAGATACTTCATAGCATGTGATATTGAAGTTTCATTAGAATATTTGGTATCGCTAGAATATTCAAGAGCATTTATGTTTATATCACTAACTAAGATTATATTTACATATTTTTTACTTAACCAAACTAAAATATTGTTAATTTTTTTCTAAAAATACCTTTGTTCTAATTTTTGGAGAACGGTAAATTCCACCTAACACACATATTTTACTCAAATACTTAAATTTAATGAAACAACCTTCTAATTCCTTTTCTAATAAATATTAATTTAATAATGGATATTTAAGAGAATTTAAAATACTTTCATTATTATAAACATAATTTCATACACTTAAAATTACTTTGACAAAGAATGATAACACCACCACTCATAGAGTTTGAACGACAATAAAAACTGTTAACATTATAATTTTGTAACTTTAATCTTGAAATCTCATTAATTTTCATTTTATGCTCACACATTACAATTATGTCTGGATTTAATTCTTCCAATGTAATTTCTAAACTATCTATATGAGATGGGATGTGCTGTATATTAATATGAAATATAGTTATATGACATTGGCTAGTTTCACTGTGCGAAGAGTCCCCAATCATTTTTTCCTTAATTTTATTAGTTTTTTATGGTTGCTTTCCTCTAAAAAAATTCCTTCTGTCAATGTTAATGTTACCCCCTTATCTTTGATATTATCTATCTTACAACTAGCAGTTGATTTTGTCGTTAGTAGAGAGTTTAAAAGCGCGGTAGGTGACTTTTTCAGAAGAGGTGATAAATTCAGAAGAGTTTATTCTAAAGTTCTAGAAGCATTTATGTTTTGACATATCAGTTGAGGAACAGATTTTGAGACATCTGTATTGTCATAACTTTAAAATGAGATATTATTGTGTGTATCATTATTTAATGCATTTCAATTTGATTTTGATTGTATAGGTATGTGTGGGGAGTTGATTTGAATTGGAATAGTATCTGTTTGAATTGGAATTTGAGTATGTATGGTTTGTCTGTCTCTATGAATTGATCAATGAGTGACTGGTATTCTTTAGTTTGAGTTAATGGTTGACTGTTTACAGTCTGATTCAGTTCTTGAGTGTAAAAATGTATATGTCTAAAAATAGCTATGTCTAAAAATAGTGTAAAAAAAAAATAGCGAGTACAATTTGATTGATTAAATTTAGTTTTCCTACTCTATTAAAGTGCAACCCATACTTATTATGATCTTCAAGGGTAAACTTACATTTAGGTACATCAACATAGTTTTTTTAGTTAATTTTAAATATTTAATTTGTTAAAAAATGTTTAGATTTGCTTTTCTTATCAAGCTATTGACCTTAAAGCCTATCTTGTCAAATATTAAAGGTATACCGGGAATAAAAACATTGGTTTTGGAAGCAACCATATTTACACAGTCAAGGTCAAAGTCTGTGTCTAATGATCCATCATTAAAGTTGTTTGATCTGGCAAGGATGATGTCCCATCATCTTTCCCATAGGATGATGCCATCTAGTTGATGCCTTCAACAACATTTCTGAATTTGGCATTAGTTTTATAATGTATTCCACCAAGAACTTGCATCCAAGTTTATGTTGAATGTTTTCTCCACATCCTCTGCCATTATTGTCTGCTAGAATCATTACTTTTTTCTTATTTACTGGTACTTCTGTTGTTTTTGGAGACACTTCAGGAGTTTGCACTGTTTTGGGTCTAATATAAGACCAAAAAATATGGACTCCTCCCTTGTCCAACCACATTACTACTAGTGCCCTTTTAAAAATTACTGATGATAATCACTTGGCGATAGACAAAAAACACGTTTCAATTTTAACATTATTCAATTTTTCTAAAGCCTTTGACTGTGTATATCATCCACTTCTTATTTTAAAACTGTCCAGGATGGGATTCTCTGTTGGCTGCATTGACTGGGTAAGGTCTTATCTGTCAGATCGTCAGCAGTGTGTTAGATCTACTGATAGGGAATCTCATTAGAAACCTGTTAATTGTAGCATTCCTCATGGCTCTGTCTTTGGTCCTCTTTTGTTCTCTCTACCTGTATTGATGATGTCACATCTGTTATTAAGCATTCTAGATTTAACCTGTATGCTAACAATCTGCAGATTTACTACTGTCACTGTTCTATAACTGACGTACTGTTACTAACATGAACGATGATATTGACACTATTGGAACTTGGGCCTTCAAACATGGATTGATACTAAACGAAAACAAAACCCAAGCCATTATGATAGGTTCTCCAAGATTACTGAGAAATCTCGATTTTGAAAACTGCCCTAGACTTGCGCTCAGCAACCACCAACTTCCATACAGTGACAAGGTCAAGAACCTTGGCTTGACGATGACAAAGCACTTAACCTGGTCAGATTACACTAACGAAATTTGTAATAGAGTATTTTCTGGCATTCATAGTCTTAAAAGATTTGCTGTTAATTTACTCTTGAACTTGAAAGTGATGCTTGTAAAATCTCTTAATATTTCCCCACTTTTACTATTGCGACATTGTTGTCAATGACATGATGGTTGAACTTGCAGACAGATTGTAGCGTGCCCAACATTATTGTATTCCCTTTATTTTCAATCTTAGATATAGAGATCATGCAACTCCCCTTTTTAACGATCTTTCTCTCATGAAATTAGATAAAACTCGACAGCTCCATATACTCACTATGCTCCACTCTATTTTACATCTCGATTCAGCTGCTTATCTGTCTGAACACTTATTTCATCTCTGAGATCAGTTTTAGAAACGCTCGGCGCAAAGCAACACTGTTATCGATACCCATTCATAGAACTTTGATATATAATAAATCATTCACAGTGGCCGCTTGCCGACTTTGGAATAATCTGTCCGATCACATCAGAGGTGTTGTTGAGCGAGCTCTGTTCGGGGCGTGTGTTAGGGGCCTGCTGCGGGACTCGCAGGATTGAGTGTTTCACAAGTCAGGGAGTATGTTTATGGAATGTATGAATGTTGATGAATGACTGTTATTAATTGATTAATTAAAATGTTTCCTCTGTTTTCAATGTTGTTTATTTTTATATTTTTACTAAAAGGTTTCTGTTATTTTAAAAATAATTAATTTAAAAATGTATTAATTTTATTTGACTAGTGTAGAGAATAATTTTGTAAAGAAACTCACATTGTAATTTAAAAAAAATAGTTTTCGACTAAAACTGACTTCAGATGATATTTTTACGAAAACTTGTTTACTGTTTTTATTATGATTTTGTTTTACTGATCATCAATCAGCTTTGAAACTATCAACTGTTTGTATAGTTGTTGGATTCAAAGCTCCCAGATTTATCTGCATGAAAAGTATTTTGTCTCAAATGGGATAATTTGTCCAGATAATCTTCCCCACTTGAAAGTGACTGGGAGCAAACACCAGGAAGGTCCTAAGCTGGTTGTGGGTCTGGTATACTGGGTGAAAGACTGGGACCAAGCATTAGTGGAAAGTATTGGCCAACTGATTCAACAGTGCAGCTTAGAGCCAGAGACAACTTCCTACTTAGCAGATATACTCAAACTAAAGTAAGTTGAAAACATCTTTTAGTGGTATCACGTACCTTTCATTCTACCAAAGATACGGATAATATCTGGGGATCTTCCCAAAGGTGAGAAGATGCCTCGCCTCTGAATGAGGTGATGAAATATAGTGGAACTGCTGAGGTTCTAGGCAACATTGAGACACATTTTTTTAAAAACAAAGACCTTGATTTATTACAAAAAGGGTTTCTTATCAAACAATTTTTACTTGTAATTATACCATTTGCAATGAGAAAAGAAAATTCAAAATCTAATAATGGTAAGTAAATCTAGATATGAATAAATAAATAAAATGTTGATCGCCAATAAATAAATTTACATTATGACTAATTTAGTTTAAGATTTCATATTGTGACAAAAATAGGACCTCACCTTTAATTTATTTAAACATTGGAGAAATTAAATATTAATTAATTTCTTTTTTCTTCACTACATTTAAATTATATATATAAAAACAATGATGATGAAAATAGTCTCATATAAATTCCAAGGTTTTGCAGATAAATTTATACAAAAGAAAGATCCCTTCTGGAAACATTGCTATATTGATTGAATGGTTACTTCACCATTACTAGAGCTCTAATACTACAATTGAAGTTGCCATCGTCTTGAATATGAAGCAAATGGGGAAGAGATAACGTGAAAGGCCTCAACAACATGAAGAAGGAAACACTAGAGACAAAGTTTGACACACATATTCCGAAAAAAACAAGACAAGATTACACCCCAATTATCAAGTGGAAAAGATGAGTTAGAAACATCAAAAGATAATAGATCATTAGAAAAAATGAAAGAGTTTTGAAAGGATTGTACTATTTTACTATATAGATTTTAAAATTACAAAAATTCAAAATTATGATCATTCTAAAGACCTGGGATTTTTATTTTGTAATTTAACAAAACCATAAAAACAGTTACAACTGAGACTGAAATAAATTAATTGTAAGTTGAATCTTGGTTTAATTCTCTCCTTTAAAAGTTTTAATATTTTTACTAAACTTTGACAACAAAATAAAAACGTTTTGTTCACTGAACTTATATAAATTGTAATATTTGAATAAAAGTGTTACATTAGTTAAACACATCTTTTTCCTTACGGTAAATCGTGGTCTTTATTTCATGTTTTTTTTTTTTTTTTTTATCTTATTTTCAGCAATTCAAAACTTATTATTTCTTCTTACTAAAACTTTTTATCCAAAAAGAAACACCAACATTGTTTAAATGAAATAAACTGAGCCTCAGCTCTAATACTGTACTTGAAGTTGCCATCATCTTAAATATGAAGCAAATGGGGAAGAGATAACGCAAAAGGCGTGTACCTCAAGAACATGAAGAAGGAAACACTACAAGAGACAAAGTGTGACATACATATTCCGAAGAAAACAGGACAAGATTATCCCCCAATTATCAAGGTTTTTAAAGTTAAAATTTAAAATTATAATTCTCTTCTAAAATGACAACATTTTCTGACAACGCTGAAAAAGTTTACAGAACTAAAACATTTACTTAAAACAAATCTTACCAGTCTTTCTTTTGACTCTAGCAGTACTGAAGATCGCTACGAAGGGTTTGAGACTATATCCATAAAATTGTATAGAATAAAATAAAACAGAAAATACTAAAATTACAACCAAAATAATGAAACACAACTAAAATCACTTGAAATCATTTACTAACTACAAACATTACTATAAACTAAAGTCAAAGGGAAACAAAACATTTGATCTGTGGCAACCATATCGCAGGACCAGGCAGAACAGAAAACCACCCCTGGAGACAAATGCGTCAAACATCCCTCCAAGTACCAACGAACTTGGCTAGAAAGCATGTAAAGTAACATTAATGTGTGCGGAAAGGATAGAAACCGCCACACAATCCTCCCTTGAAAAAAAAGGCAAAACTGAAAAAAAGGTAATGAAACAACAAACTTAAACTAATTACCTAATTAATTACTTGGTTACCATATTATTTAATTAACCTTAATATTTCGTCACTTGCAGGATTTCCGCTTAGAATTAATGCCATGGTCTTTTCCGCGGTTCAAGAAAAATATAAACATCATTGTAGACTTACCTTTCTGATAGTCACTACCCCTACCTCAAGGGTGCCATAGGAATTCCAAAAATTTGTCAAATCTGGTATACTCATGAGTGGTTGATCAGGCCTCTTGGAAAAGTCTTGGAAAAGTGCACAACTTAACAATTACAGCAATAATAATACAACTTAACGATAATATTTACAACTTATCTAGCTACTTTAGTTACAAATATAATAAAGAGCAAAATTATTGGGTCCCCTTCTTGAAAAGATTTAATTGTGAAATATTACTCTTTCCTCAAATGGATCCATTCTCCAAATGCTTCAATAAAACTGTTATAGGTGTCAAGAACCTATCTATTTTAAAAGGTCCTTTCCATTGATAGCTGAGCTTTGCAGAAATTTTATCTATCCATTTACTTACTGGGAAACTTTGACAACATACTAAATCTCCAATCAAAAAGGGGTTCTCTCTCTGGCCACGATTAAACTGTTTTCTTACCTTTTCATGTGATTTGTACAATTCTTTTCGGGCTTTCTCCCTAACCATCTTTCAGACTCTGAGGACTAGAGTGATCAGGAAGCAGATCAGTGATCTTCCAAGCATTCATAAATGGATGATGAGCTGTGTTAAAGGCAGTTTGAAGCCAACAAATCTCCTCGTCCCAACAAGTCTGGTTCTCAGCATGGAATGCTATAAAAGAGCCTATTTTAAATTCCTATTAAAATGTTCATAAATTTCTTCCATTATGACCAAAAAAACTCCCCTATTTTCTGAATAGTCTTGCGGATACCTAAATGACATTCGCTGCTACAGTTGTGATAGTAAGAGAATACCATTGGAATCAGTGACTTAGGGAGTACTATTCTTTTGTCACCTGTCTTGTTTGTCACACGATGCATAAGTCCCTTGGAAACTAAGTAAGTACCAACTCCCCTTCCATCTTAATCTTCCTCCATTAACCTTCGTATTTCATCATCTGCCTTCTGATGGGTTTCAAGAACAGCATAAGCTAGAGGGAACTGAGTCAATTTGACCTTCCTTGTTAAGACTTCAAAGTATCTTCTTCCCAATACATCCTTGAAAGAGTGTCAGCTACCACGTTCATGGATGACTTAATATGCTGTACTGTAAATTTCAAGGAAGAAATCCTGATTATCCAGGGACCAATTCTTCTAAGTTGTTTAGAATGAGATAACAACCATGACAAAAGATTGATTATCAGTTTCAAGTAAGAAGCTAGAATGTTCCAAGTAGCAACATAACTTGTCCATGCTCTCAACAACGGCCAGACATTCCAGGTCATAAGTGGAAAACTTTTGCTCAGAATCAGTCAGTGTGTGAAAAATATGCGACAGTTTGTCTGACACCATCGATTTCCTGTTGAAGAACACTAGCGATAGCAAGACCATTTCTGAGAATAAGCTTCTTAGTAAAATCCACCATTCGAAGAACTGGAGGACTTACCAGTGCTTCCTTTTCTTATATGAAAGCCTTGTGTTCAGGGCCCCATACTAAAGTAGCTCTTTTCTTACGTAAGATGTTAAGAAGGCCAGCTTTCTCAGCAAAATGATCAGTGAACTTTGAGTAAAAACTAACCATCCCAATGAAACGAGTTAGAGATTTACGAGTTCTTTGGAGTTTTGTTCTCGCATATGCTCTGCGTGCGTTGGTTATCGATATTAATAAATTGTAAAAATACATTTGTAAGTTGTAATAAAATGATTTGAACTTATATATTACAATTGACTCTTTATAGTCTGACAGCTACGGGACCAGTGGAGTGTCGGATTACCAAATGTTGCCTTAATATCACTGGATTACTGTGTAAATTTAGAAGATCGAATTTATGATCTTAAGCACTGTATTGGACTATATAACACCTATCAAGGATTTAAAATGGTTAATTTATGCTTTAGTATTTTGATATTGTCATTTTATTGCATTAAATAAATATTCAGAAAGTTTGTACAATACATAGTCTTTATACTACAATCTAAATTAAGAAAAAATTTGTGATAGTCTTCTACTTCTTTTTTTATGTCTTTTTTGAATGATGGCTTTTCTTGAATGTCTTTCAACATTAAAACGTTGCTGAGGTCAAGTTCACGTTCCTTGCACCGTTTTCACTGTACACATGGTACAGCCTAGATTTGTGATTTAGTCAGTGTCTACTACTAAGCACAGTCGGACTACTAAGCACGTCGGACTATCGCAAGTCAACTGTACTTGTTAAAAACCTATCCTGAGTCATCTGCTTTAAGAAGGAGCCCCCGTTTTATTCCAGCTGTTTGTCACCATTGTTGAAGAAGCATTGTATCTATAACCGTGACTTCTGGTTGCATTAAGGTGTCTATTACTGCTAATGAGTCATCTCTGGTAAAGTCTTTTTAGAAATGTCTTTGTCGCTATTGTGTTCTGCTAATTCATTAGACATTTCTATGACCCAGGTTATTGCACTTCATCACTACTTTTAACCATGCTACAACTTCATTACTTTGTGCTTACTGTACTTCTCATTTATATGTTCACAGCCAGGAAGTTTTGTAATCAACTGTACAGTTGATAACTAATAGCAAGTCATAATCATTTGTAGAATGTTCGTTTTTCCTTTTAAAACCTTGTTCCATGGCTTTTATAATCTTTCTAATTTTACTTTGTACCAGGATTCTGCCATTCAATAAACAACATCTTTCATCTAGTCTTTTTAAGAAATTCTACTACATGTACTTCACCTATGATGTTTTGAAATAGGTCTGTATTAGATGACAGCAATATTGTTTTTCAAACAATTCAATTTCACCACATTTTAGCTCTTCTTCCTAATGGGTGTAACATATCAAGAATTAATAATGTTTTAGATGGTAAGTATTTTTATAAGTAAATTTTGGTCTCATGAACAAAGGTGTAAAAAAACCACTTTCAACAGTAATTTTTATCCATCTTTAAAGCCCTAGGCTTTGCTGAATTGCCTATTATCAGGAACTTCAGCCTATCTTCACTACACTGCATTTGTGGGGCAAGAACCGTAACTGTTTTTTTTTATTTTTTGTCTCCTGGCACACCTTTTTCATCCTTTGACAGTAGATTCTTAGATAGTAACAATTTAAAATTAAGCCCTGTCTCATTACAATTCTACAATTGATCAAGAGAATAGTTTCCTCCTCTATTATTTTCTCACAAAAATTAATGACAGCTTCAGAATTTGTAGACAGCTTCTCAAAGCACATTTATAGTAGCTTTACACCATAATCTTTTCTAACCAACCGATGCTTGCTGTAAAGTCACTCTCTCCTTCATTGAACTCATTTATGAAAAAAATAGCTTTTTCCTATAAGATTTGGCCTGAAATAGGACTGAATTTTTGTAATTGTTGATTAAACCATACAAAGCTTCACTTGTTTTTTCATGTTCAGGTTTCTTCATCATCTTACATTCATTAGTTATAATCCCTGTGCAGTTGTCAATTTTGCTCCAATCACTCACAGTCGCTTCACCAACTTCATACTCAGCATCTAGCTTAGATAATTAAAAGAAAACCTTCATCAGTTCGAAAACTTATCTTGGGCCAACTACCGTATCTATTTAAAAGGCAATTACCACTGACTCATTGCTGTAACTAAAAAAGTGCTAAGCCTACAAGGCTGAAGTTTTGTAGACTCAGAGGTCTTATGTTGCAGATGTGCAGTAAGAATGGATTTTGAAAAATTTGTAGTAAATTGAAGATGGCAGCCTTTTTAGTGCCAACAATTTTAAATGCCAAAATCAGCATTTCTGTAATTGGACTGTAGCGGCTAAATGAACGGCTACAGCAAAACTAACACAATTTCCGTGCCTGATTTGAGACTGCTACACAACTT